>JAKLTH010000267.1:1200000-1917975 GCA_025175895.1 Wurfbainia villosa | reverse complement strand
CTTGAACTTATTTTGACATTTAAGTTTGGAGTTAAATTCTCCTTAAGTAGCTAATGGTGATGCCTTCTTGAGGATGTTCATGTACCCATTTAAGGGCTTCTTGTATTTGGCAAAAATCAAGCCATCTTGATTTTCCCAAGGATCGATGTAAGAACCTAAATCTGTTTGGAAGGTTGTTTAAGGAAATATCTGTTTGTTGTTTTCTTCATTTTTGTAACCATACGAGTATGTGATTTGAGCTTGCCCTTGTCAAAGTAGGAGATGTAGAAGTCATAGAGGGCTGTTCTTTGTTTGTTTTCCCTTTAATAAGGTCTTGATGAAAAGTGTGGTCCACTTTGTCTCATGACAAATGCTTCTTCTAATGAGTAAAAGCCTTTGTAAGAAGAGTGTTTATCACTTCCTAAATTCTTGTTTTCACTTCTTCCCATGTAGCATATACTCCTGCATGTGATCAGGTTAATATGCCATATGAAGAATTTTTTCCCAAGTGGCTTTTCTACTATTGTTTGGAAGTAGTTTACTAGAGCATGTATGATGCGATCTTTTGTTTTATTGCTCCTTATCTTGTGGCGGTGTGCCATATATATTATCAGCAGATTTGTACAGTCCAAAGTTTGTCTTTCTTGAATAGAAATTGTTCCAGATATCGAATATTGAGGTAGTTCTTGTTGTCCAAATGTCATGACTCTTCTGGTGTATTGGTATAGCCATAGTTAAAGCATTGTTTTGTTGAACATAAAGGATCTTTTCTCATCCATGGAACTGAAAGGTACAATTATGTTAGTAGTCTTGAAAGTGTATACTGCTAGGAATTATTAATTCCTTTTATATGTTCCCATTGTATCTTTAAACCTTTGTTGATTATTGTATCTGCAAATTTTAACCATCTTTTGCTACTTAGAGTTTTTCTTGTTCCTTTTGTTTTGTTGATTATATTTTATAATTGCCTCAATCTGTCCGTATGGTGATTTCTTTCTTATCACATATGAATAGAAAGAATGATTCTAGACAGTAAATTACTGCTAAGTTTTTCTTTTTGCATTCTCCTAGTGTTGCACACTGACAATCTTGTTGTTGTTCTATTTCTTCTTGTATTCGCTCACGTACCAATTGACCTAGAAATTCTAATTACATCCTTGGGTTTTCTATGTGATTTTCTCTGAGGTCTCAAGATTGGGGCCTTCTAGTGGGTCTAGTGGGTGCAGTCCACCACGCTCGGCCTTGAAATGTGGAGGGTATTGAAAGAAGGGAGAAATAATAGGAGTAGACATAAAGGCGGCGTAGTCCTTTGTAAGAAGAAGAGCCGTTGTGAAGAGAGAAGGAAAGAGACCGAATTAAATGTAAATTTATGCGCCTAAGGGAGGAAACCCAGAGGTCAGGAATTGGGAGAGAGGGGCTATAAGTGCCACAGTTAGTAAAAAATTTTAAATGTGCATTGGGGACATACTTGTGAATCGTATGTTTGGATCCATCAAATAGTGTACTAACCTGAGGTTGGTTTGTGTACTTAATTAAATGTTGTGGTAAAAGGTACTAAGAATATCTTCATCAATCAGAGAACTTGTAGCCCTGATTAATGAGGGCTGAAGGTCTAATTTATGACCTTGAATTACAAGAGTGCATTGAACCCTAAGTTCGGCTGCAATACCAAAGTTGCACATGCTAGGAGTTTTTATAAAGACTCTATTACTGGTAGAGGGGAGAAATTGGGAAGTGGAAAGATGAGGATCAAGAAGAGTAGTAGCCTCTTCGCATTCAGCATATGCTTGATTGTGTTGTTGTTGCTGTAAAGACCTAAGTTCTGTTTCTAGCAAGTTTAGTCGAGTTTCGAGGACCGATATTCTGGCCTCCATTAATTGATTATGGTTAGTCCTTGTGGTCTGTTGAGTTTCTATAGTAATATTATAGTCGTTTTTAAGACAATAATTACATATTTGATTGTTGCATTTTTTACATGTTCCTCTTTTATTGACAGCCGGATAAAAGCCGCAAAGGAAACAGGGTGTCCAATAATTCCCTTCTCGTAAGTTCCAATCATGTTGGCAATTGTCTTCTTTAGGAGGTGGAATTTTTATAAGTATGATTAGATTATACTTTGCTTGTCTAAGTTAGTCACTAGCTAGTTATTGATATATACGTGTTCAAAAATTTAGTTCTTAATTTAATTTACTACATTCTGAGCTATTATATACTTTTTAAAATTTTTTTACATATTTACAAATGTATAATACCTTATAATGTATTTTTCTTTCTTTATTTTCTCCTGTACTCTTATTTTATTATCAAAATTCTTTACTTGATAGTGCACATCCCTTTGACTTACCGAGTACATCACCATTTTTTAATTTTAATATCATTTTATCTCATATTGTATTCGAGTCATCATTTATCTCTTTTAATACTTATATTTCTACTCTCTCTTTAAATATATTTTGTTTCTCATATTTTAAATAATATATATATATATATATAACCTATGTTAGTTATATATACTTCTAATATAATTTAAAATGGATCTTCAATATATTAACCTATGTTAGTTAGTTAAATTTTCTTCAATAATAATCTTATAATTTGTATATATCTTTCTATACTTCTTCCTTGATATATGAAATTCAATTTGAGATTTATTATTTCAATTTTTAAATATGATCAAGTGTTTTTCTCTTTTCTTGAAAAACATATTAGCTAATATAAAGTCATATGTTATCATAAAATTCAATGTGTTTTTTTTCCTTTTTCATTGTTTGTTTCAAATCTATAACCCCATGCACTATATTGTACTTCTCATTTTTTACTGTCGATTTAGATCTCCTCCTATTTATTTTTATCCAATTTACAGTGTGAACTTTTTTATATATTTAACACTATACTTAACTTTTAATAGAGATGTAATAGTTCTTATTGAGATATTATAATTGGACCTTATAATTCGTTGCTTCTGAAAAATAACTTAATATTAACATAATAATTTAATAGATTTATTCATTAAAATTTATCCAAATTCAAATATTGACTGATAATTTAACTCAACTCTCACCTTTACTCATCTAGATTTGAGATAGACCGGGGCGAGTTTAGTAAAATATTATTTCATCTTTTTCCTATCATACAAAAAATAAAGATAATACTTTAGTTTGTTGTCATTGTGCATTCAATGGGATGGATGGTGGGCGAGTGGCCGGTGCTTGCATTCGGAGAAATTTTTTTTTTTTTTTTCTTTTGTGTGAAACATAGTTGTCTTTCCTTTCAAAGGATGACGTTCTCTCTCCATTTTTTTCCCCCAAAAAATCCATGGAAGATGACTATTTTATCATTATCAACTAATTTTTTTTAATCTTTTTCTTCTTCAAAAAAAAAAGTGCATCCGTAAAAGATTGAAATCCGTCAATCTAAAAACCCCCATCGATCTATCTAATGATCATTATGAGGAAAATAAATTACGGAGAACCCTATGAGCTTTGGCATGGTGGCCAAGACACATGGGGTCATCTGAATCTAGAAAAAGACTTTAGATTTTTTTCCGAATCAATCCTTATCTTATCCACAAACTCCGTCGTATCTTAACCACCATATCATCTCCCGTGGAGACTAATAAAGTGCATCACTTTTGACTAAAAGACATGACTAATTAATAAAAATTTATATGAATTAATGAATAAGTATGATAATGTTGTAGATTAATTATTTTTTCCGTGGATAAAATCGGATGGTTAGTATATGGTGTATAATTGTAGAAATGAGAGGATCAATCTCCATTGCTGATTGAAAATATCAATCGAGATATATATCCTCTATCGTATTAAAGTACCGATACGATCATAAATTGACTGTAATTAAACTCACTCTCATCGCTGTGAGATAAGCGAAGGGGACTCTTAGAGTGAAAGATTTTATCCTTCTGTAGAAGTTATAGAAGTCTAAACCAACTTGTATACTCGAAAGTCTAAATTAAATTGTATTGTTAGAATCAAATCAAATTGTTTTGATTTCGTCAAGTCAAATGTGATTACTTTTGGACTTCCTTTGTCATGACAATATATAATGAAGATGTATTGAGAAAAAAGATGTATGAAAAAAAAAGAGAATTTCTTCTTTAATTATATTCCTCTTTCATCTCCAAATATTATATTTTCTTCTCCTCCTTTAGAACAAACTAAACATAATAGCAGAATTAATCAATATATACTATTAGATTAATCACTGAATTGAGCATTTTCTGAGTAAAAAATGTATAATTTGACTCTCCTATTTTTCCGAAAGACATTTACCAATCATTCCCTTATGCTCAATGTAGTCATCAGATGAGCAGCCATTATCGACTTATTTTTCAAGGAAAGAAAAGACAAAAAGAAAATATTCCCAATGACAGCAACAACAGGCATATAGCAGATCTCTTAATTTAATGAAAATCTATATTGAGAACCATATATCCAAGTTCAGTAACATATATAAGCTCAAATCATCATGTTGTTTAATTTGATTGTTGTTGATGCTGCAGTGCATATATTTAACTCCAAAATGCCATTCAAGGCGAAGGTTGAGTTGGATAAGTTTTAGTTTTTCTGAGAAACTTATCAGAGGACTATTGACACCTTTGTTTGGCACTAGACTATGCTTGGTATACGAAATCATTAGGTCTCAAACCAGCAGTTACCATTTTACTTAGCAAAATCTTTGCCTCATGCACTTTCTATCCTCGTAAAAAATTCGAATTGCTAAACCATAGCTAGCAAGATTGGGAGTCATTCCGTTTGATACCATGCCATCGATCAACCTTAGTGCCTTGTAGGAACTGCCTTTGATCTCGGCAATATTCATGTAGTATCTTATCATAAGTTGCATCAGTTGGTTTTCTGATCATAGGATTGAGCTTTCGGAGCTATTACCCTCGCACCTCCGTAAGATCATATCAGTTCTTGTGACTGATTCATCTCCGATCGATTTCAGCTCCTTCTAGTGATGAAGAAAAATGAAAATATATTTAGGCTCAATTGAGTGATTTACTATATATTTCCACTGCTTTTGTCTATTTGCATGCTCGTTGTAAACTTTTCGACGAGATTCGGTGTCAAATTGTTTGATTTCTTTGTGAATTTATGTACGGATTGACGATCCACGACGGATTGAATTTCATCACCTTCATGTTGCCCTGCATGCACATGCGTAGTAATTCTCCGACACTAGTCTGCTTCATAACTTTACTGCAAACCTAGATCTTTACGGACGCTTACAGTTGGAATGAAAGTTACGAAGGTTAGTTCGAATTTTTACCACAATACTACAACATCGCAACCCTAAAATTGATGACGACAACGAACTCTTATTCTACTCAACAAGAGAAGAGATTGAAGAAAGCTTCTCTCGAGCAACTCTCCCTATCACAAGCAAACTATACTCCTTAGCCTTCTTCCTTGCATGACTGTCTACACACAACACTTGCACATCTCACGACACCACACATAAGAAGCCTCCTCACCTCTTATATGCACTGCTCACTTGCTTCACACAAGCAACCTCATCCAACGTCCTCTGTGATCTAGCAACAACTAGCAGCCACACCTCCTTCTCAAGGAAAGATATATATATATATATAAACGAGCGAGAGGAGAGATGAGGTCATGGGCATGGGATAATATATAGGATTAATCATCATCCCATGATCCCACTTACATGCCCCTACGTGGGTATTATGCCACACGTAGGCATCTGCTTTCAAGCCTGTTCTCTCCATTGATTCATACATCTGAAAGGCCCTCTTTTGCTCTAGCAAAAGCATCAATGAGGATGTTATAAGTGACAGGCGTCTAATCCCCTAAGCTTCATGTCCTTAGAGCATTTGCTACTCATCAATAAGGATGTTATAAGTGACAAGCGTTGGAGCTAATCTACTAAGCTCCATGTGTTGGTTATTTTGACTCCATTGGCCATGGAGCAACCAATATTTATTAGTCTATGTATTTGGAATGTGAAAAATAATTTCAGAAATCACCTGGTTACCCCATGATTCTTCCAATCTCTCAATGATGGCAGAGATTTTGGATAGAGATATATGCTATAAGTTTGGTCCCTGGTACCTCTCCGCGTGTTATCTTCTTCCTAAGCGAAATACACATCATTTCTACGTGGAGAAAGGGCCGAAAGCACCAAAATCTTCACCGTCAGAAACTTTTGCCAAGAGCGATGGCTGGAGGTATAATTTCGATCCTTCCGTTGCAAATTCTAATTTCTAATTACATTTGGTATCAGAGCACCAAAATGCCTCTGCCTCAATTTTTTGCCGAATCCTTTTGCTTTTCCGGTCGAAATTTGTTTTTCTTCTCCGATCACACTTCCTCGTTCCAAATCTCAAATCTCAAATCTCTGCGATTGATGGAACGCCGCTGGCACGAAGTTCTGGTGACGCTCGCGGAGGAGCGAAGTCGATCGTGGGAACGTCACCGGCGGTGGATCCGGCGTTGTTTGGATCCGGCATCGCGAGACATACCAAACACGTATGCGCAGCATCGCACTCGGTGTGCAGACGACGGGCTCCGACGATGCAAGTGACTGGCTCTGGCAATGGTGCTTGGGCGGTTGGCGAGAGGCATCGGTGTCGGCTTCGTGGATTTGGGAATGGGAAGATGTCGTGGATTTGGGAATGGGAGGATGTAAAACAGCGACAGAGAAAAAGTTTGTTTTAAAAAAAAAAAAAAAGAAAAAACAAGAACGGGAATGAAATGGCTGCGGACCTAGGGCTCAATTGGATTTCTTTTGGATTTGAGCTTATTAAGGTCCAATTAAATATTAGTGCAATTGGATTTCTTTTGGAATTGGGGTTATTAAGGTCCAATTAGATATTAGTGCAAACGTGGATTTGATAAAAAAAATAATTTAACATATTGAATTATTAGTAAAATTCAAAAATTATTAATAAAATTATTGATGTTATAATTATTGCATGAAGTTTGTTAATAATTATAAGTTTTGTTAATAATTTTGAATTTGAATATTTTAAATAATTGATCCTAATATTTTTAATTTCAAGGAGTAGCCACAACATCCTTAGAAAATTAAAATTTATATTTAATTGTAGGATCACATTGAAATATTAATTATATAAGATGTAATAAATTTTATCCCATAGGAAAATTTATTATATTTTATATGATTAATTCGGATAAAATATCAACTTTATGATTTTCTAATTTACCCACAGGGATTAGAAATTAAGGGCATAATTTGATAATTTTGTCATATTATTTTATGAATCTAATTGAATTAATACTTCGACCCACAGACAAGTTTTATGTCAGTAGATTCATATTTTAGACATATTTTACATTGGTAGATATGTCATGTTGTTTAATTAGCTTCAAATTTCGTAATATGAGTATGGTTATTTATTTTATAGTTTGTTAGCCTGTTAATTTCTCTGATATGATATGTGATGTTCCTGAGCTTCGTGAGGACAATTATAAAATTTGGAAGGAGAGAACTCTTCTTCATTTAGGGTGCAAGGACATTGATTACGCCATAAGGAAGGATGAATCGCCTCCTGAAAATATTGCTCTTTATGAAAAATGGGAGCGATCTAATCGCCTCTCAATAATGTTCATAAAGATCAAGATCTCATATGACATTAGGGGTTCTCTTGAGTATTATGACAATGTTCGTGATTTGCTAAAGGCAATCGATGATCAATTTGTGTCTTCAGACAAGGCTTTAGCTAGCACCCTAATTCATCAGTTCTCATCCATAAAGCTGAGTGGGATACGCGGTGTACGTGACCACATTATGAGGATGAGGGACATTCTCAATCAAGAGACTTGAGGTTGAGATGTCTGACTCTTTCCTAGTACATTACATTCTTAATACTCTACCACCTCAATATGCCCCATTTAAGATCTCTTATAACACACATAAAGAGAAATGGTCAATTAATGAACTTATGACCATGTGTGTTCAAGAGGAGGGTAGACTTGTTGTGGAAGAGGGTGAAAAGGTAAATTTGACTACATCTGGAAAGAAAAAGACATTTCAAGCCAAGGACAAGGGCAAGATTCCTGCCAAAGGGGACATTCAGAAAAGTTCCAAATGTTTCTTCTGCAAGAAGAAAGGGCATTTAAAGAAAGATTGCACCAAGTTCAAACAATGGCTTGATAAGAAAAACACTCAACTCTCTTTTGTCTGTTATGAATCTAACATGATTGATGTTACTCATGGCACATGGTGGATTGACTCTGGTTCTTCAATTCATGTTACCAACTCTTTACAGGGCTTGCAAGACTTACGAAAACCAGTGGGAAGTGAGTGTTACATTTATTCTGGAAACAAAATGTCCTCACATGTGGAAGCCATTGGCATTTGCAAGCTTGTCTTAGATAGTGGTTTTATTTTAAATTTGCAAAAGACATTTTATATTCCTGGTTTTGCTAGGAATTTAATTTCATTTTCAAGACTTGTATCTGTTGGATATTCCTTTAATTTTTCAAATTCATCTTTCAGTATTTATAATGGATCTGAAATTATTGGATGTGGTACATTATCTGATGGTCTTTTCCGTCTTAATTTGGAAAATGATAATCACTATTCTTCTATGCATGTTGGTGTTAAAAGATGTGTCATTAATGAGAGTTCCTCTAATTTGTGGCATAGGAGATTAGGTCATATCTCCATTGATAGAATTAAGAGGTTGGTACATGATGGAGTACTTAGTACTCTTGATTGGACCGACTTTAGTACTTGTATAGACTGCATTAAAGGTAAGCAGACTAACAAGTCAAAGAAAGGTGCCAAGAGGAGTTCTCAATTGTTAGAAATAATTCATACAGATATTTATAGTCCTAATATAGAATCATACCGTAATAAGTACTTTATCTCCTTTATTGATGACTATTCTCGTTACATGTATCTCTACTTATTAAACAGCAAAAGTGAAGCATTTGATGCTTTCAAAAATTTTAAGGTTGAAGTAGAGAAACAGTGTGACAAACAAATTAAGATCGTAAGATCTAATAGAGGAGGAGAGTACTATGGTAGATACACTGAGAGTGGACAAGCTATCGATCCATTTGCAAAGTTTCTTCAAGATTGTGGGATTGTTGCCCAATACACTTTACCTGGTTCTCCAGGTCAAAATGGTGTAGCTGAAAGAAAAAACCGAACTTTAATGGACATGGTTAGGAGCATGTTTGCTAGCTCCAAACTTCCTAGGTCCTTATGGACTGAAGCTTTAAAGACGGCGACGTATATATTAAATCGAGTTCCAACAAAAGCTGTTCAAAAGACACCTTTTGAATTGTTTAAAGGTTGGAAACCGAGTTTGCAACATTTACGCGTTTGGGGTTGTCCAGTCGAAGTGAGGATTTATAATCCACATGAAAGGAAGTTGGACCCTAGTACCTTAAGTGCATATTTTGTTGGTTATGCTGAAAGATCCAAGGGATATATATTTTATTGTCCTTCTCATATCACTAGGTTTGTGGAATCAAGAAATGTCAAATTTCTTGAAAATGATTTAATCAGTGGGAGCGAACGTTTTCAAGACATTGGTCTTGGGAAAGGTCATCAAGATGCTCAATGCTCTACTTCAACCAGCGGACCAATTGTTATAGTTCATAATGAACCTTGTGTTCATGCGCATATTGAACAACAGGTCCAAAAGGTTTCACAAACTGTTGATCCAAATCCAGTAGACACTGAGATACAACAAATACTTGAAATTGTTGAACAACCTGTTGAGCAACATGATCCTACTACACAAGAGACTATTGAAGCGACATTGAGAAGATCTACTAGGACTAAGAAATCAACAATTTCTGATGATTATGTTGTGTATCTACAAGAATGTGACTACAATGTTGGAGCTGAAAATGATCCCGAAATATTTTCACAAGTCATGAGTTCTAATGTTTCTGACTTATGGTACAAAGCCATGAAAGAAGAAATGGATTCTATGGCATCTAACAAAGTCTGGGATCTTGTCAAGTTGCCTAATGGTGTAAAAACCATCGGTTGTAAATGGGTCTTTAAAACTAAAAAAGACTCAAAAGGCAACATTGAGAGATATAAGGCTAGACTTGTTGCCAAAGGATTTACTCAGAGGGAAGGAATTGATACACAGACACATTTTCTCCTGTATCTAAGAAAGACTCATTCCGTGTAATCATGGCATTGGTAGCTCATTTTGATTTAGAGCTACATCAGATGGATGTGAAAACGGCATTCCTCAATGGTGATCTAGAGGAAGAGGTTTATATGAAACAACCCGAAGGATTTTCCTCTAGTAGTGGTGAGAATTTAGTCTGTAAGCTAAATAAGTCCATATATGGGTTAAAACAAGCCTCTCGTCAATGATATTTGAAATTTCATGATGTTATTACTTCATTTGGTTTTGAAGAAAATATCATGGATGTTTGTATATACCAGAAGGTCAGTGGGAGCAAGATTTGCTTTCTTGTGCTATATGTGGATGATATTTTACTAGCGACTAATAATAAGGGTTTGTTATATGAGGTGAAACAATTTCTCTCAAAGAGATTTGATATGAAGGATATGGGTAATGCATCTTATGTCATTGGCATAAAGATCCATAGAGATAGATCTAGAGGTATTTTGGGTTTGTCTCAAGAGACCTATATCAACAAAGTTCTAGAGAGGTTTCGAATGAAGGATTGTTCACCAAGTGTAGTGCCCATTGTGAAAGGTGATAGATTCAATTTGAATCAGTGCCCTAAAAATGAGCTCGAACAGGAACAAATGAAAATCATTCCATATGCTTCAGCTGTTAGAAGCCTTATGTATGCTCAGGTTTGTACTAGGCCTGACATTGAATTTGTTGTTGGAATGCTTGGGATATATCAGAGTAATCTAGGTGTTGACCACTGGCGAGTTGCAAAGAAGGTTATGAGATACCTTCAAGGAACCAAGGATTACATGCTTATGTATAGACGGACTGAGAAGTTGGAAGTCATTGGGTACAGTGATGCAAACTTTGCTGGCTGTATTGATTCACGAAAATCAACATCTTGTTACATGTTTATGTTAGCCGATGGGGCTATGTCATGGAAAAGTGCCAAGCATACCTTGACTGCTACTTCCACTATGGAGGTTGAGTTTGTCTCTTATTTTGAAGCAACCTCGCATGGTGTATGGTTGAAGAGTTTCATATCTGGGCTTAGAGTTGTGGAATCTATTTCAAAGACTCTGACATTATATTGTGATAATTCAGCAGCTGTATATATGGCTAAAAACCACAGGAGTGGTAGTCATAGTAAACATATTGACATTAAGTACTTAGCCATAAGAGAGCGTGTTAAAGAAAAGAAAGTGGCTATTGAACACATTAGCACTGAATTAATGATCGCGGATCCTCTAACTAAGGGCATGCCACCAAAGGGTTTCAAGGATCATGTAGCGCGAATGAGACTTGGTTCCATAATGTAATGTTTCTTCAATGAAACTCTAATGTTCTTTAATGAAACTTTTATTTAGTTTGGATATTTCTCTCTTGAAATGTATACATATTTATTGTTTTGAGAAATATCATTATGTTTGGACCACAAATAAACATAGAGTTTATTTAATTTGTTTGGGGTTAACATTGAGAAGTGTAACATATTGTGATACATGGAAGATAATACTCATATTTAGAGGAACTGTCGCCATGATCCATATGTTAATGTTGTTATACAGTGGATATACATAGACCAAGTAGGAGAATGTTGGTTATTTTGACTCCATTGGCCATGGAGTAACCAATACTTATTGGCCTATGTATTTGGAACGTGAAAAATGGTTCCAGAAACCACTTGTAACTGCTACCCCATGATTCTTCCAACTTCTCAATGATGGCAGAGATTTTGGATAGAGATATATGCTATAAGTTTGGTCCCTGGTACCTCTCCGTGTGTTATCTTCTTCCTAAGCGAAATACACCATAATTTCTACGTGGAGAAAGGGCCGGAAGCATCAAAATCTTCACAGTCAGGAACTTTTGCCAAGAGCGATGGCTGGAGGTATAATTTCGATCCTTCCGTTGCAAATTCTGATTTCTGATTACACCATGCCCTTATAAACATTCGCTACTCATCGATGAAGATGTTCTCTGGCCTCGTCTTTTGACGCTAGCATCCGACCCACCTATTGGAACTTCTAAGTGTTTAATTTTCTTTGGGGCGTAACGGTAACTGGTTGGTTAATGTTGCTGCACTTGGTGTTAAATTATGTGGTATCGAGGTTGTAGAAATTGAGTAAGATTTAGTTAATATTGCATTTCTTAAGACATTTCAACATACTTCTTGGCACTCTCTTGGTTGTTGGCAACACCGAGTGAATGCTGGCAGTCTGGGTGCCATCAACTTTGGCTAGGCCTGGGTTCGATCCTTGCCAAGTTAGCATGGGCATGATTTTGGTCCAGTGGGTTCAGGTCTTGTGTTTTTGTTTATTGTTTGTTTGTTTGCTCATCTAATATAATGTATTCAAATTCAATATGTATGATACTTGAATAGTACATACATGTCCAAAGTGTACCCAATTCATACAAGCATATAGATATTACATGGATAGAAACTTAAATGTCGCCGTTTATTGATTTACCTCCGTCGACAGTAATCACTTGACCAGTGATGAAAGACGAAGAAGGCAGGCAAAGAAAAACCACCGAAGCTGCCACTTCTTCCGGCTCTCCCACGTCCAAGCGGAGCACGATGAGACCATTTGGATATGAGTTCTTCATTCTCCACGAACTATCAAACAAAAAACCCTTGTACGAATTTTTATTTTTTTTATACATTTACACTAAAAAGGAATAATTACATACCCATTTAGCCATTGGCGTCTTGATGACACCGGGCGCAACACAATTGGTACGAATATTGTCCTTAGCAAGCGAAACATCTAGTGAGTTGGTTCATGCCTCCTAATGACAGCAAACACAACAACAAAAACAGTATTTAAAAAAAAAACAACTATAAAAGAAAAACAAAAGCAAAATATTGACCCTATCCCTTTGGTTCCGCCAGTGACCAAGGCTGTTTCTCCTCGGAGAGACCATCTATTCCCCAACTCCATCAATTCTTTCTTATCCGGTTAATTTTCAGAAAAGAAGCGAGGTAGAAGAGAATAAGTGGCCGTTGACTCTGTTATTTCTCATGTAAAATATAAATATAAATTAAGTTTTAATCCATTAGGTAAAATCGGCTATATGAATTCTCCTATTGAGAGCTGATCCTTGAATTTTATAGGTTATGGGTGAAACAATAAAAAATGGGCTCTTTTAATGGTGAAAATTTTATTTTTAATAAAAATTGGGTTGTTCTATATGTATTTTTTTGAAGACCAAATTTTTGAGCAAGGGCCCTAACATCACTCCTTAGGACCAACTTTGCTCTTATTATATCATCATCTATATTTAAATAAATTTTATCTTTTTTATCGTTGCTAACTAAATCTTTTTATGTTTTTCACTTTCTCGTTTGATTTGTATATTTAATTTGTAATAATTTTACATTATCTAATTGAAATATTTATCAGTTGTCTAAGTACATGATCGTATGATCATAAATGCAACAACAATAACAACAACCAAGTCTTATCTCACCTTGTATGGTCAACTATATAGATCATTTTACGTCATTGGACTCTATCTCATATTATATTATCATTTATATTTAAAAAAATTATCTTATTTTATTATTGCTAACTAAATCTTTTTTATCTTCCTCTACCTCATTTGATGTGTGAATTTGTTATTATTTCACACTACCTAACTAGAGTATTTATTGATCGTTTAAGTATATATCCGTACTACTTTAAACATGTCTCTCGAAATTTTTCCTCAATAGTACCATTGTAAATGTGTCTTCTGAATTTTTTTTTTCTTAATAAGTGCAACCTCAACTTTCGCTCTAATATTCTCATTTCTTATTTTATTCATCTTCGTATATCTGTACATCCATCTTAACATACTCATTTTTGTAACTTTCATCTTTTGTTCATGTACTCGAGTCTAGTCTAACATTCAATTTTATATAACATAGCAAATATAACTGTCATTTTATAAAACTCTCCGTTTAAATTTTAAAGATACTTTACGATAATAAAGAATACCCATGCTCTTCTCTACTTCAATCACCTTGCATGTATTCTATATAAGATAACTCTTTTAATTCTTCCATTCTTTTATAAAAATAATCTTAAATATTTAAAACTTTTAGTTACAAGAAATTCATATCTCCTAACTTAATAATTATCTCATTATATTTAACATTTCTAAATTTAAATTTCATATATTCTGTTTTTACTCTACTAAGTCTAAGACTTTCTATTTCTAACATTTCCCTCCAATATTCAAGTTTAATATTTATTACTTCACGTGTCTTAGCTATCAAAATAATATTATCTACAAATAATATGCATCATGGTACCGTATCTTAGATGTATCCAGTGAATTTATTTATGATTAGTGTAAAAAGATAGACTTAAAATTAATCTTTGATGTAATTTTATCTTTATGGAAAACACTTCGATTAATCCTCTTAACATTTTCACTTTTGTCATTATATCCTTATACATATCTTTAATTATTGTAATATGCATTATATTAACATATTTTTATCTAGAATTCTTTATATAATTTCTCTTGAGACTCTATTATAAGCATTTTCAAAGTCAATAAATATCAAATTTTACTTTTGATTTCGATATTTTTCAATTAGTTATATGACAAGATATATAACTTCTATTGTTGACCTTTCTGATATAAATTCAGATTAATTTTTTGTCATTGTGATCTCATACCTTAGTATTTTTTCTATTAATTTTTTTCCGATAGTTTCATAATATGACTCATTAGTTTAATACCTCTATAATTTGCTAAATTTTGTAAGTTTCCTTTGTTTTTATATAAATGACCTAGATTACTTATCCTCCGCTAATCAAATATTTTTTTTATTTTCAATATCAAATTGAATAACTTTATAAGTCATTCAATACTTTACTTGCCAAGATACTTCCATAACTAAATCAGAATATTATTTGGTCTAACTTGTCACGCCCCGAGAGCATACCGAGCCGAAAATCAAACGGACGACACCTCCCCTGTACGTGACAACATTTCAGGTTAATACAAGGCCCGTAGGCCCACAATAACAACAATATATATATATCAAAACAACAACTACACAAAAACACAGCGGAAACATACCACAACAATACAACAATCCCACACATGCATACCGGTATGACTAACACACCACAACAATACGAAACCTCGATAAAATCTGAATATACAACACGAAAACTCCAAAATACAATGCACAACGGACGGAAGGCCCAAAACAAAACACGGGAGCCTCGGAGGTGAGATGAGATGATGTTAGCCGGCGATGCTCCAAGCCGTCACGAAGTCTTCTACCTGTTACCTGGGCGACAGAAAAACCCAGGGTCCGTGTGGGGGGGGGTGGTGAGTAAAACTCAGCAGGTAATAGAAAACATGTATATATATGTAATATCACATGTATTTCAACGACATACTCTAGAAGTACAACAGGTATATCAGCATAGTATATAAATACAAGCATATACCGTCTAACTGAATGAACAACATAAAAATGCAGACATACCTAAGGTCTGCCACGCTACTCTGATCCAACTTGAACATATATCAAACATATATATATATATATATATATATATATATATATATATATATATATATATATATATATATATATATATATATATATATATATAACAGGTAGAGTAGATCAACTCACAATATACTCTAGCTACAGGTCAAGGTATCTAATGGTCTATCCAACCCATACCAGTATCCAACACAATCGTATAACAAATGCAAGAAATATGCATGAATATGATGTACACCCAAATACAACAAGCATAGTACAATCAAATGCAACATCACAATAATCATATATATAATCTCAACCATCTATATATATATATATATATATATATATATATATATAAATACATATATGTATCTATATATGGTAATATGCAAAGTGTCATAAGATATGACAATGCAGCATGCATGGTCATGTTGGCTCACCCTAAAGCTACCACGACCCCAGTGTGGGCTCGGTGGCTCGAGCATGACAACTGTCCCAACTCAACACCAACCACTACTCTCGAGTGGCCGAGTGGGCAGTATGATCGAGTAGCATATAAGCGTAAAGAGCAAGCTACACGATGGGGGTCCCTGCTGTTGGCCACTCCGACAGTCACTACCCATGAGTGGTCGAGTGCCACACACGCAGGACTACGACACGCAAATCCAACTACCACCGTCTATAGTGGTAGAGTGCGGCACCACAATGCTCTGCCCTCACACGGGTGACTCCTCCTATGAGTAACCGTGGAGGCAGGATGACTGGCGACACTCTCAACCACAAGGGAGACCTCGTCGCCAGCGTGCATGCAAATGCATGAATGCAATGTCTCACATACAGACATCCACCATAGACTCTCTATTCTACAGAGAATCATACTAACCAGATCAACGCACTCTCTATCCTGCAGAGAGTCGTACTCAACTGATCATAATACTCTCTATCCTGTAGAGAGTCATACCAATCTAATCGACGCACTCTCTATCCTGTAGAGAGTCGTACTCATCTGATTATAACAAGCTAGGACCACCGGTCCGTAGCGATACCCTAAGTATCATTCCTCTGACCATCTACACAATACATGTTCGGGGGTAACATACAACCTAAGGGTACTAGAACTAACCCTAGGTTAAAGACATTATCTACCTACGGATGACCTTTTTGCCCAATGTACAATCAGATTGTCATCCAAACTTTACTATTTGCACTTAACTTAAACAAATTCTAAGTTACTTGCATCACCTATATGTATAACTCCTAATCATGATAAAATACACATGATATCAGCAATGGAGTTAATAGCCAACGGTAAAGGATCAAGCATACGATAAATAAGAGTAGGGTCAATGTAATATGAACACCTAACATGCTCATATCAATGACTAAATCTGAATGCAATACATCTACCCGGACCAGGTAGGAAATTACTCACCTGTTGAGAAGCTCATATCAAGGATCTTCACGTTCATGAGTGTCTCAAATCAGCATCCTGCAACATTCAATATGCTTATCAATAAATCTCTAGTGCAACCCTAAATCAACTCTAAACTCTGATTAGTTAATCCCTACTAATCATATGAGTAATTAGTTATGAATCCTTTTAAACTGAATTGATTCCTTGTCCAATTACAACATGCAAATCCCCCATTCCATTGCACCAACTGACCACTCTCATCAACCATGATATTCTGCCATAGATAATCAGATTTGGAACTCACCATGTTTCCTTTTGACTGTGCAACACCTTGATCCCATTTAAATTCAAGTATCAAATCTGAGACATTTCAGCCAAATTGGAAACTACCTCTACTCTGAGCTCCCTCAACGCTTGATCATCATAACATATTCCCAACTATCACAGATCCTACTAAATCTACTGCTATAATCCATAATCCCAAAACTGAGGAAAGGTTGAAGACTTTACCTTAGATTGGTGATGTAGATAACTGCCCCAAATCCCTCGGCAGCCACCCCTCTTTCCCCTATTCCTTGTTGCCGACACCAACACCTGCCCAATTCAACAGATCAAGCTCAATAAGAAACAAATTCACAGCTTGACCTTATAACTCGTCCAAAATCGACGAACAATACTGATCTTATTGAGCTAAGCTTGCATGAATAGATCCGACGACAACTGTGAGCAGGAGGGGCAACGACCGACTGAGCTCGAGCTCATGTGGCGGCGGAGCAAATCTGCGGCAGCAGTAGAAGCTTCACCCGGGAAGAGGAGAAAGGCTTGCAATTGAGGAAAATCACCCGGTGTTGAGGTCGTCGGAGAGCAAGTCGTGGATGAGGGGCGTCGTCGCCCGAGCGAAAAGGGCTATATCGGGCGTACGGCATGGCCGAAGCGGCGAGAAGAAGGCGGCTATAGGCGGCGATCATCGATAAGAGTGGCACCTAGGGTGGCGCTGGCTGTCGGATCACCCACTCAAGGAGGTCGATCGTGAGGGCTCGAGGCGGAGAAGGAAAAATGATGTGTAGAAGAGGATCGTGATGGCGCCGCCGACCGGCTGATGAAGGAGAGAGGACAGTGGCGCGGTGAGGATTCGGGATCGGAAGAAGACCAGGGACGCGATCGGCGAGCGTGAGCTCATGGTGGCGAGGTAGGGTGCGCGACGGGCGGCTCGAGGAAGCATCCATCGGCGGCGGCAACAAGCTCGGGCGAAGATCGAGTCGGCGATGATCGCTCCCTCTCTCGCGGCGGCGATGGAGGAGCGGCGGCGGCAGGCGGCGCGAGTTAGGGCTCGGGCGGCGGCGGTGGAGAGAAGGAGAAAAGCCTCACGATCGCCGAAGGCGAAGAGGGAGATCGCGAAGGAAAGAACTCGTAGCGAAATGGGATCGCGGTTGGGAAAAGAAATGCATCGGGGAAAAATTAAATCAAAGCGGCTGGCGTTACCCAACTGAAGCGGTCGGATCCAAACGAATCGGGTTGGGTCCAATCCAATACACATATTAAATCTTTCTCCAAAAAAAAAATACTTTAGAAATTTCCCTTTAAGTCCAGGAAAATTTCTAAAAATTCTAAAAAATTTCATAAGATCATTTATCAATTATCGAGGAATATAATTTTATTATATATATATATATATATATATATATATATATATATATATATATATCTATATATATATATATATATATATATATATTTCCTCGGTATTTTACAATCTCCTCCACTAATAAAAATTTGGTCCCCAAATTTCGTACTTAAATGTAAGAACCAACTCAAGAGATTTCTTGAATTACTTCATGTCTCAAGTGAACAAATGAGGATATCGAGCTCGGATAGTATCTTCTATGTAAAATACGGTAAAAAAAAAGGATTAACTCCTTTAATTAATTAGGATTAATTAGTGGGCTAATGTGGTTAATTATCTAGTTGAAATTTGAGTCCATTAGGACCTAGTGGGTAAATTGGGCTTGGGCTTGAATTGGGCTTGATTGGGCTTGGGCCGATTGGGGCCGAACTCGAACAACTTTTAAAAAACTCTGAATGAATCGATCTCTTGCGATTTCACCGTTTCCGCTTCTCCGCCTCGTTTCTTCGCTCCGCGCGATCGCGTCGTTGGGTTCCAGATCGTCGGTGACTGGCGAGAGCAGTTCGACGGCGCCACCCTTTAGTTGATCTCCGATCGGAGGTCAGTAGGTGCTTCGCGGGTGTCGGCGTTTCCTTCGCTCGATGGGACGACAATGTTGTCGCCGCGGCGATGAGCTGCTGAGAGGGAGGTTTCGCCGTCGATCATCGCCTGAGCTAGGTAAGGATCGATCTCTTTCCTCCTATGGGATGTGAGCTGAGAGTTTGGCTATGAGATTTTTATTGAGCTTGAATTTATTGTGGGCAGCGATCGGAGCCTAGTGTTCATCGGAAAACAGAGGACGAGGAAGAGGTACTGCCGGGGGAGAGCTAAGCTCGGTAAGCTTCGAGTTCTCTTGGTTTTCCTATGGTAATTGTCGTATTGGTTGTGGGTTTCTGTTCGATGTTGATTAGTTTGGCTATGGATCGCGTTGAAGTTGAAATCGTTCGTTGATTTTGTGATAGTGGTATGGTCGATTTTGGTGTGTAGCATTTGGGGATTTACTTCCAGTGCATTGTTACTGTTTCGATTGGAAGTTTTGGGATTCGTTTGATACGGGTATGAGTTGGTGTTGCGCTTAAAAGCAGAAGTCTTTGGGAAGATCTAGGACTGGTAAGCTTTGTTTTCCCCTTTCATTTCCTCTGTAATTGTTGTGAATTCTGTGATGTGTCAATGTGGTGAGAGTTCGATGGATTTTGCCGATGGATTGGGGTTTGATCAGTGTTTGAAGTTGGGATTACTCCGGTGAACAGGGGAGGTGGCTGTCGGTGAAGATTTGGTCGGTAAGTGTGTTTATCCTTTTTGTTTCATTTGTAAATTGATGTGAAGTTGGGGTGTGTCCATGTATTTGGGGATTCGATGAGTTTTCTGGCAATGAATTGATTTGGAGGATTGATGATTGTATGCTCTGTATGTGCTATTAAGGAGCTGTGAAGGTTGAAGTGTTGGGATTATGTTTAGATGATGGGATAGCTATTTGATGTGCTGTTTGGATCGGTTTACTTTAATTGATCTTATTATTGTCGATTGGAGAGTTTGGTTAAGGTGTATCAGATTGGAATAGTCGAGTATCTAACTCGTAGACGAGTAAAGGATATGAATATAGAAACGTAGTGTTTAGTTCGTATACGTGTATGGTGCTTGTACTTAATCATAGGTTGCTATTATTGTGCAGGTTTGGGATACGAAGCAGGTCCACGACCGTGAGGATTATTCGAGCTTCGTATCAGGTGGGTAATATCCACCTGGTCCGGTAGTTTTGATCAAATTCTAGTGCATGATCTTGGATTTATGTTTATACCTGTTTACCTTAAATCCACTCTTATTTAATCATATGTTTGTACTGCCTTGACCTTTGAGATATATACTTTGGTACTTCATCGATTATCTAGCTCGGATAGGAACTATAAACCCTATTATGTATTAGCTGATATATGTTCAGTAAGTACATGTGGTTAGGGTTATCTTTGTGATTTCAGATTGGGTTACTGTGTTACATCACTAGGGTTAGGTGATGGATTGGATTATGGAGTCGATTGTTATATCATACTCGTATTAGTGGTGCATCTATGGTGGATCTAGTTGTCTATGCATAGATAGGTGTGTGGTTGTCAGTATGTGACCATGGACTAGAAGTCCTAGTGTGATGGTATATCCATTAGGGATTGTATGCCTGTGTATGGTTACATGGATGGTCGATTGTATATCGCTACAGACTAGAGGTCTTAGCGTGGTTGGCTGTCAGATGAGTATGACTCTTTATGCGATAGAGAGAGTCTTATGGATTGTAGTCCTTGCATAGTTGACTTTTAGTTGACCAGGACTCCCCGTGGGATAGGGAGTGTCGCGAGGATACATGTATGGAGCTATGCATCATCACATTGCATGCATGCTGACGACTTGGTCTCCCTTGTGGATGAGACTGGTCGTTAGTCATCCTGCCTCCCCGGCCACTCGGGGTAGTGGTAGCAGGGTTGAGGGCAGAGCATTGGATGTGCCGCGCTCGGCAACTATGGATGGTGGTAGCTGGAGATGCGCACCGCTTGTGAGTGGTGTTGCACTCGCCCACTATAGGCGGTGGTTGTGTGAGGTGCGCATTGTCTGTGTGTGCGGCGTTTGTCTACTCATGGTAGGGACAGCGTGGCTTGCAGCAGGGGCCCCTAGGAGTAGTTAGCTTTTTACGCTTATACGCTACTCAGTCATACTACCCAACTCGGCCACTCGAGAGTGGTGGCAGCTGGAGTCGGGCTAGTTGTCATTTGTTGTGCCACCCTGGCCACTCTGGGGTCGTGGTTGGACGGGTCCGCAGACAGTGACCATGCATATGCATTGCTGATATATATGTATGCATGTATTTGATATATGTTTTACATATGCCTGTGAGATGCTGCATTTGATTGAGCTATGATTGTTGCACATGCTTGTACATCATGATACATGTCATTTGCATTTTATTTACTGCTATGTGTTGAGCATGATACATGCGTTGATTCAGACTGTTATATGCATTTGATTAGCATCATGTCATGGTGTGCAGATAGGGTTATTATACGTGATCATATATCGCTCATATGTCCAGTATTGGTCGTGGTATGAGATTGACACGCGTTATATGGTTATGTTATAGTATACATTCGTGATGATCTAGCATATAGCGTTCTGAGGCAGTCAGTGCGTTGGTACATTACTTTATGTTGATTGATTAGTTTAGTATATACACCGTATGACTTTCTTGTAGTTACTTGTTATTAGATTTGGATATGATTGTATATGTATATTGGACTCATCTTTGTATACAGTAGATCTTCACATGTATACTTGTAGATCTATCCTTATATGTTGTTCATGCATTTTCTATATATTACCCCTGAGTTTATACTCACCACCCCGGGACCCTGGGCTTCCTGTCGCCCAGATAACAGGTAGAAGATTCCTTGGATGTTCGGAGCTTCGCCAGCTGATCCCATCTCACACCGGACGAATGGATATGTTTTCCGTGTTGTTGTATCCTTACGGATTGTTGGTTTGAGTTTTTCTCTGTATTGTTTTCGTATTTGTGATATACGGACATATTGTATGTATTTGGTCTTTGATTCGGTTTCTATTATGATTCTTGTCGTGTCAAGTCACTCCGGAGTGCACAGTTGGTCTTTGTATCTTGTTGATCTGTTTGTATTGTTTCCGCTGTGTTTAGTATGTTTGATATGTTGAATCTGTGTATATCATATTGTTGTTGTGGGCCTACGGGCCTTGTATTAACCCGATAAGTTGCCACGTACAGGGGAGATGCCGTCCGTTTGCTTTTCGGCACGGCATACTCCCGGGGCGTGACAATTTTATTGGTATCAGAGCCCTAGGTTGCGAAGTCCATTTTTGGATTTTATTTCGTTCGGGCATCGAGTTTTGCTTTACTCGATTTTGGTTTTGTGAGTTCTGGGATCTGGCTGTTGCGGACATCTCCGAGCTACAAGGTTTAAGGTATGTTAATTGTTATTACATATTCTTCTGTTGGCTATGCATTTAGTTGCTTATAACAGTGCATGACTTGTAGTATGTTAATCAATATTCGTAACCGTGGTTTGAGTTGACCACGGGAACGATATGTTGAGGTTATTAGACATGTATCTGCTATCGAAAAGGTAATTACCTTTGAGAGCCGACTGATACCGAGTCGGATAGCAGAGATTAGGTAGTCACATCTCTTGTGGAGATCAAGGATTACGGTCCTAAGATTTTCACTAATTATGTTAGTCAGATCATTACCTATTGGGTAATGGACAAGCGAGTACACTATTGCTGATGCAGATAGTAGAGGATTATTTTGGTGATATTCATAGGGATTTTGATCCCTGAGTTGGTCGTTCTAGGTTGTATAATGTCGAGGGTACTTTTGAGTACTTAACTCGTATTATACAGAAGAACCTAAGTTAGTCAGATACCATTATCCTGATCTAGCAGATTGTGGAAGAGATAGGAAATAACCTTAGGGAAATCACACATCACTTGGCCACGGTGTAGTGATGTTGTGAGAGGGTATTTTCCCATGTCATTTTTGACTCATCGTCAGGGAATTCTTGAGCTTCAGGTTGGGTGATCGTCTGGTGACGAAAGTACCATGCAGAGTCGTTAGACTCGTGAGGGTTACGACCCCCAAAATAACTCGAGAATGTGATTGGGTTGGTTTTGGCCACCCACAGGTTATCGGTTAACATATTTATCAGGATGTTTGGATCTCCTACCAGATCCTACCGGAAGTGTATAGACCGAGTCATGTGTATAGAAATGACTCCGTAGTAAGTGTTTTAAAGAGTTGGAGATTTGATAAGCAGATATTGCGAGTCAAATTATTGGAATCAGAAGTATCCATATGTTGGATAAAAAGGAGCGAGATTAAAGTCGTGAGTCACGAGCGACTATTAGAGAGTTTTCCGATCATAGAAGAGCGATTGTAGATTGTCAGCAGCTTCTCATGTTTATCAGCGAACTCAGAGGAAAGACTCCGAAGGGAGATTATAGGTGTGCAGTGCGGGTTACGACGAAACACAGAGCCAGATTATTCGATGGACCATTGTATTTGTTTCTACTATAAGCAGCCGGTATCTACGAGGAGAGTATGTACTTTGAAGACTCAGTTGAAGACTATGGATGATGCTTTCGAGCGGACGATCCACAACCTCGAAAGCCGAGTTATCACAGTAGATTAGATTATCACATCAACAGAGATCTACTACCTCAGATATAGTTGGAGCTCTTTGATACTTTCATCCGGAAGAAGCGAGTTACTCAAAGAAGATCACCAAGACATCTCGAAGACCAGACGACGGCGACACAAGTACCTTGTTATGCTTTATACAAAGGAGAGATTTACGATGATGGTCGTATCGACACAGTATTCTCCAGTTGTAGCTATACCTTTCACAGAGTTGGAGCGTGCTACGATGTTGACAGTTCTTCAGTATTTTACAGTCGGATGTGTACCCTTGCCAGTACAACAGTGTTTATCATCTTCGTTGCAGTCATTTTGAGTATTATACCTCAGTTTCAGCAGTTGATTTCAGTTCCTCCATAATAGTCTTTGCATCTACATGAGTTCAGCCGTCCAGAACAGATGTTGGACAAGTTTACATGATTACTCGAGAAGAAGTATAGAAGACCGAAGGATAGGTCCTTCGGGGTATTACTTTAGGTTATCTTATTTGCAGATATATCGAGAGATACTGGTAGTTTACAGGTATCTTTGTCTAGAACATTCTTGGATAGGGTTTGAAGGGTTCCTATTGACTTGTGCGTTGGTAATTTTCTCTACCGTCAGGTGAGATGTTGATCAACAATCAAGAAGTCAAAGGATACTCTTAGCCTTTGTTAGACATACCTCCACTATAGACATATCCTTACGGATAGTTAGATTGTTGGAGCGTTGGTATACTAGGACTCTCGGATGTACGTATAATTCGAGAACATTCGGATATAGATTCGGATGAACTCCCGGGCTTGTCACTGCATGGGCAAGTGGAATATGCGATTGAGGTGATTTCGGGAATAGTCCTGATATTGGGGACCTCATACTGGGAGATGATTTTATGGGTATCAGTGTTGCTAAACACTATGGGAGATTTATCTGCCTCAGTGTTTCTTCTTGAGAAGACTTGTAACTCTTTGTTAGAAGAGAGTCAGACTTTGAGGTTATGCATCGATTATCGATGATTGGAATGTAGTTGTTGGAAATAATATCCTTCGTCATGGATAGATGCTCTGTTTAGATCAGCTAAATAACACATGTGTATACCCTAGGGTTGATCTACGATTGGGGTTGATATTGTAGTGACTTAGTGTCATACAATTATCATTGTTGGTGACGAGTTGAGATATCATCACTTGGAGTAAAGGGATGCAAGTGTAGAAGACAACATTTCATACTTGGTATGAATTTTAGGAGATGTTGATAATGTTGTTAGACTTATCGACGATTTAGTCATTCATCGATTTGAGGAACCAAGTACTCTTGGAGTATTTGAGATCGATTGTCGTCATATCTGTGGAGGATATATTTATGGATATATTCCCAATCTTGAGGGAAGTTGTGGTTTCCCTAGATTGATTTGGTATTTACCGTAGATGTGGATAGGATGCACTAGCGATACTATATCGTCGACTAGTGGGACCAAGAAGGTGATGGCAATCACCTGGTCGGAAGTGTGTGAAGCTAGGTTTCAGGGCCTAGAAGGTGGCTGACTTTTGTGTCAGTGTTAGTTAATCCGTCCGATATGGATGGAAGGGTACTGCACATAGATGCAATATTGCAGGGATTAGGAGCGATCCCGATGCAGTTGAATGAGACGTATATTATGTGTATGCTAGTTGAGAAACTAGAGAGATTGGTCATTATAGTCTTCCAGTTACTTTCAGTTCTGGGTTACAAAGTTGCATTCGCTTTAGGAAGAGTTGTTTCAGGAGACTCTTCATTCGAGAGGAATGATTTATTCGGAGTGTATCCGAAAATAGTAAGTATTGAGACGTTCATGTTGGTGGAACGACATATGGGACACGGTTGATTCCGTAGTTTGATGTTGGTGTGCCAACATGTAAAAGTGGAATATAAATGACCAGTAGGGTTACGTACCGAGAAGGAAGTGGGAGCCTAGTACGTTAGACTGTGTTGGGAGATTATCTAGAATTCGGAAAGGACTTGATAGGATTTGGGTAATCGATGATCGATTAGCTAGGTTTGCTCATTTTCTTGCAAGTCGTAAGATGGATTTCGTTGGATCGCTTGATGGAATTATATCCATAGAGTATCCTTGAATATCATTTCTGATAATGATTCATGATTCACCTTACGATTCTGGTAAAGTCTCCCCTCGGTTACGAGTATAGAGTTTCACTCTGGTACAGTTATCTATCTTTTGATAGATGGTCAATAGGAAGGTGTTATTCAGACTTTAAAAGGGTGATTGAGAGCGTATATATAGGAGCTGGAATGTAATATTCGAGCTCAGTACCCCACTTAGTCACTTGAGGTGTGACTTTGCTCCGGATACTTGAGATGGTTATTGTGACATCTCGTATTCGTACATGAGTCAGAAATTTGGGGACCAAATTTTTATAAGTGGGGGAGAATGTAAAATACGGTAAAAAAAAAAAAAAGATTAACTCCTTTAATTAATTAGGATTAATTAGTGGGCTAATGTGGTTAATTATCTAGTTGGGTTGAGTCCATTAGGCTGACCTAGTGGGCTGAAATTGGGCTTTGGGCTGAATTGGGTGATTCAGTGGAGGTTTGGATTTTAACTCTCGAACAACTTTTAAAAAACTCCGAATGAATCGATCTCTCGCGATTTCACCGTTTCCGCTTCTCCGCCTCATTTCTTCGCTCTGCGCGATCGCGTCGTCGGGTTCCAGATCGTCGGCGATTGGCGAGAGCAGTTCGACGGTGCCACCCTTTAGCTGATCTCTGATCGGAGGTCAGTAGGTGCTTCACGGGTGTCGGCGTTTCCTTCGCTCGATGGGACGACAGTGCTGTCGCCGCGGCGATGAGCTGCTGAGAGGGAGGTTTCGCCGTCGATCATCGCCTGAGCTAGGTAAGGATCGATCTCTTTCCTCCTGTGGGATGTGAGATGAGAGTTTGGCTATGAGATTTTTATTGAGCTTGAATTCATTGTGGGCAGCGATCGGAGCCTAGTGTTCATCGGAAAACAGAGGACGAGGAAGAGAATGCTGCAGGGAGAGCTAAGCTCGGTAAGCTTCGAGTTCTCTTGGTTTTCCTATGGTAATTGTCGTATTGGTTGTGGGTTTCTGTTCGATGTTGATTAGTTTGGCTATGGATCGCGTTGAAGTTGAAATCGTTCATTGATTTTGTGATAGTGGTATGGTCGATTTTGGTGTGTAGCATTTGGGTATTTACTTCCAGTTCATTGTTACTGTTTCGATTGGAAGTTTTGGGATTCGTTTGATACGGGTATGAGTTGGTGTTGCGCCGGAAAACAGGGGTGCTGCCGGGGAAGATTTAGGACCGGTAAGCTTTGTTTTCCCCTTTCATTTCCTCTATAATTGTTGTGAATTCTGTGATGTGTCAATGTGGTGAGAGTTCGATGGATTTTGCCGATGGATTGGGGTTTGATCAGTGTTTGAAGTTGGGATTACTCCGGTGAACAGGGGAGGTGGCTGTCGATGAAGATTTGGTCGGTAAGTGTGTTTATCCTTTTTGTTTCATTTGTAAATTGATGTGAAGTTGGGGTGTGTCCATGTATTTGGGGATTCGATGAGTTTTCTGGCAATGAATTGATTTGGAGGATTGATGATTGTATGCTTTGTATGTGCTATTAAGGAGCTGTGAAGGTTGAAGTGTTGGGATTATGTTTAGATGATGGGATAGCTATTTGATGTGTTGTTTGGATCGGTTTACTTTAATTGATCTTATTATTGTCGATTGGAGAGTTTGGTTAACGTGTATCAGATTGGAATAGTCGAGTATCTAACTCGTGAAGGCAGTAAAGGATATGAATGTAGAAATGAAGTAGTGTTTAGTTCGTATACGTGTATGGTGCTTGTACTTAATCATAGGTTGCTATTATTGTGCAGGTTTGGGATACGAAGCAGGTCCACGACCGTGAGGATTATTCGAGCTTCGTATCAGGTGGGTAATATCTACCTGGTCCAGTAGTTTTGATCAAATTCTAGTGCATGATCTTGGATTTATGTTTATACCTGTTTACCTTAAATCCACTCTTATTTAATCATATGCTTGTACTGCCTTGACTTTTGAGATATATACTCTGGTACTTCATTGATTATCTAGCTAGGATAGGAACTATAAACCCTATTATGTTTTAGCTGATATATGTTCAGTAAGTACATGTGGTTAGGGTTATCTTTGTGACTTCAGATTGGGTTACTGTGTTACATCACTAGGGTTAGGTGATGGATTGGATTATGGAGTCGATTGTTATATCATACTCGTATTAGTGGTGCATCTATGGTGGATCTAGTTGTCTATGCATAGATAGGTGTGTGGTTGTCAGTATGTGACCATGGACTAGAAGTCCTAGTGTGATGGTATATCCATTAGGGATTGTATGTCTGTGTATGGTTATATGGATGGTCGATTGTATATCGCTACTGACTAGAGGTCTTAGCGTGGTTGACTGTCAGATGAGTATGACTCTTTATGCGATAGAGAGAGTCTTATGGATTGTAGTCCTTGCATAGTTGACTTTTAGTTGACCAGGACTCCCCGTGGGATAGGGAGTGTCGCGAGGATACATGTATGGAGCTATGCATCATCACATTGCATGCATGCTGTTGACTGGGTCTCCCTTGTGGATTGAGACAAGTCGTCAGTCATCCTGCCTCCCCGGCCACTCGGGGTAGTGGTAGCAGGGTTGAGGGCAGAGCATTGGATGTGCCGCGCTCGGCCACTATGGATGGTGGTAGCTGGAGATGCACGCCACGCGTGCAGTGGTGTTAGCACTCGCCCACTATATAGACGGTGGTTGTGTGAGGTGATTGTCTGTGTGCGTTGTCTACTCATGGGTAGGGACGGCGTGGCTTCTGAGGGCCCCTAGAGTAGTTAGCTTTTTACGCTTTATCGCTACTCACCATACTACCCAACTCGACCACTCGAGAGTGGAAGCGATTAAGTCGGGCTAGTTGTCATTTGTTTGTACCACCACAGCCACTCTGGGGTCGTGGTTGGGCCAGTCCATGACGATGACCATGCATATGAATTGCTGATATATATGTATGAATGTATTTGATATATGTTTTACATATGCCTATTAGATGCTGCATTTGATTTAGCTATGATTGTTGAACATGCTTGTACATCATGATACATGCCATTTGCATTTTATTTACTTATATGTTTTGAGCATGATACATGAGTTGATTCATTTATTATATGTTGATTAGCATCATGTCATTGTGTGGTACGGACCGGGTTATTATACAGGTGATCATATACTGTTCATATGTCTGAGTATTGGTCAGGTATGGGATTGACCTGGTACGTTATATGGTTATGTTATAGTATACCTGTTCAGGATGATCTAGCATATGGCGTTACAGACCGTCAGGTACGTTGGTACATTACTTTATGTTCAGTTGATTAGTTTAGTATATACACTGAGTATGACTTTACTGTAGTTACTTGTTATTAGATTTGGATATGACTGTATGTCTATTGGACTCATGCTGTATACCTGTAGATCTTCACATGTATACTTGTAGATCTATCCTTATATGTTGTTCATGCACTTTCTATATATTACCCCTGAGTTTATACTCACCACCCCGGGACCCTGGGCTTCCTGTCGCCCAGATAACAGGTAGAAGATTCCTTGGACGTTCGGAGCTCCGCCAGCTGATCCCATCTCACACCGGACGAATGGATATGTTTTCCGTGTTGTTGTATCCTTACGGATTGTTGGTTTGGGTTTTTCCCTGTATTGTTTCCGTATTTGTGATATACGGACATATTGTATGTATTTGGTCTTTGATTCGGTTTCTATTATGATTCTTGTCGTGTCAAGTCACTCCGGAGTGTAAAGTTGGTCTTTGTATCTTGTTGATCTGTTTGTATTGTTTCCGCTGTGTTTAGTATGTTTGATATATTGATATCTGTGTATATCATATTATTGTTGTGGGCCTACGGGCCTTGTATTAACCCGATAAGTTGCCACGTACAGGGGAGATGTCGTTCGTTTGCTTTTCGGCACGACATACTCCCGGGGCATGACATTCTAGCTCCTCCGAAATCCATGACACAGGATCTCAATAGATCTTCCAATGTATACGATAGATGCGCTCGTGACCCATTTTCTATGGATGAAACATTGTATTGAGTCGAAGCTCTGTGCCCATAGCTTGCTGCTGACTCTGCCAACATTGCGAGGTAATTCGCGGGTCTCTATCAGATATGATACTTAAAGGTACTCAAAGGTGACCTGTGTGAGGGCACTAAATCTGATAATCTTCGACAGTACAACCCTGTCAGACGATCCAACGAGTCCGTCCCACAAATAGGAAGGAAAAGGACGGATTTGGTTAATCGATCCACGATCACCCAAATCGCATCATGTCCTTTACGAGTTCTAAACAATCCCATAACGTAATCAATAGTGATATGCTCCCACTTCCATTCCGGAATCGGAATTTCCTAGAGCAATTCAGCGAGTTTCTGATGTTCAGCCTTCACCTACTGACATACTAAACATCAAGCAGCAAAATCTGCTATAACTCTCTTTATACCATTTCACTAGTATAAACTTTTCAACTCTCGGTACATCGGAGTACCTTCAGGGTGAATAGCAATTCTCTAATGATATGCTTCTTGTAGCGACTCTTCCTTGACTGGACACGTGTCCGGAACACACTATCCTTCTCAGAGACGGGGGATTATCTTCTCACAAGAGGAATTCATCAACCATCCAAGATACATTCCACACACGCTGTAAGTGCATGGAAGACTATAGCAATCAATGTCCCTTGTTTCAATTGTTGCAATTGTTCGTGCTCCAACAACTCCATTGTAGCTACCCAGTAGCTTGTTAAATTCAATGAGCACTTCTGCTCCATACAACTACAAATGCAGATAATAACTACTAAAGTCATGTCATGTATATGACAGACTATCTCGTAGTTTCTTAACTGACGTAGGCATAAGATATGTCTCATTCAACTGCATCGGAATCGTTCCGATCCACGAAGCACGCATCTGCGTACATCATCCTTTTATCCACTCCGGAAGGATTAACTAATACTCGTGTAAAAGTTAACCGTCGTCTAAGTCTTATAACTGGTTTCACCAGCTTCTGACTAAATGATTTCCATCATCACCTTTATCAAACAATTCCGGGGTATAGTAATGCCAAGCATTCTATCCACATCTACAGTACTAACCAAACCATACAAGGCAAACCACCATCTACGGTGGTGGTCAGTGCATAACTCCAACTACCACAATCAACGGTGGTGAGGTCAAATTACAAACTCCAACAACACAAAAGGATCCAATCGTGTTCAAGATACACGATTCTCAAATCCAGTGACGACTAAATTGTTAATTAATCTAACAACTTAATCACAACTTATAAAATTCATACTAAGTATGAAATTGGCGTCTCTACATACCTGCATCCCCTTTACTCTAAGTTGATGATATATATTAATCATCACAACGACAATAATAATCGTATGACCTCATGTCACTACAATATCAATACTCCAGTCGTATACCGATCCTAGAGTATACACAGGTGTCTTTGGCTGATCTCAATAGATCATCTATCCATAACGAAGGATATTCTTCACAATAACTATTGTATTCCATCATCGATAATCGATGCATACTTTCATAGGTCCATCTCTCTTTCAACAAAGAGTTCCGGATCTTCTCAAGAAGGAATACTGGGATAAATAAATATCCCCTCCAACATCTCCTATATTTACACTTACATTCTTCCAATTTCTATAGTGTTTAGCAACACTGATACCAACAAAATTATCACTCGATATGTGATCTTCGATACCAGAACTATTTTCGCAATCATTTCGATCGCCTACTCCACTTGCCTATGCAACGACAAGCCTTGGAGTTCATCCGAAGGCTCTCAGATTATACGCACATCCGAGAGACATACCATACCATAATCTTAACAAATTGACCATCCGTAAGGATATGTCTATAGTAAAGATATGTCTATCAAAGTCTAAGGGCATCCCTTGACTTCTTAATTGTTGATCCTCATCTCACCTGACGGTAGAGATACCACCGACCCACAAGTCGATGTAAAGGACCCTTCTAATCCAACTAAGAATGTTCTAGACAAAGATACCTGTAAACTACAAGTATCTCTCAATATATTAATCCAGAGGGTAAACTAAAGTAATACCCTGAATGATCAATTATCTGTCGATCCGATCCAAAGGCTCCCCGTAGGTCTCTGCCTTTCTCCGAAGAGAACAAGATCAGATCCAACAGTCCGCGACAAAGCGGTTGCATTTTTGCGACGAATAATCCGAGGATTTTCCTAGATCATCTGATCCCATCACTAAATCCTACTAGCTGAAATTGTAGGATACCGAATAGATACGACCATCGTCGTATACTCTCTCCTCTGTACTAAGCAAACCACATCTGAGGGTAACTATTTGTTGTTGTCTGTTGAGTCTTCTACAATGTCTTCTGCTGTTGCTGCTTCTGTGCTGATCTCTGTTGAAGGGGAGTATCAAGGAACTCCAACCACGCCTGAGGTAGTAGGTTGTTGCTGATGAAATAATCCAATCTTCGGTGCTGATCTCTGCTGTCGAGACAATGCATCTTCCTCCTGGAACACCATCGATAGTCTTCAACTGTGTCTTCAAAGTATACTTCCTCCACTGTACTGGTTGCTCACAATAGCAACAGCTGAACTGATCCAACGGATAATCTATCTTCGCATGTCTTCGTGATCTGCACTGCACGCACACAATTCCTTCGAAGTCTTTGTTCTGATTTAGCTGATATCCACAAGAACCTTCTGATGATCTGCGATTGGTCTTCTATAATCGAAAAATAGCTCAAAGTCTATGACTCTGATCTTGCTCCTTTATCCAACAGTCGGAGACTTTTGACTCTATTAAGTTTACCTGCAATATATGTTTATCGGTCTCCAACTCTTAAACCCTTGTACGGAGTCATTTCTAAACTCCTGTCTCAATCCAACGTCTTCCGGCAGGATCTGGTAGAAGATCCCGGCATCCTAATCCAACAGTAAGCCAACAATCGTAGGTGGCTTAAAATATCCATTCATCTTCTTGAGCTATTAGGTGGTCGTAACCTCTGCAAGTCTCACGACTCTGCACAGTACACTATTACTAACTGATCACCCTTTCTTGAAGCTCAAGAATTCCTTACAATGTCACTAACAGTGACACGGGGAAATACACTCTTCCAACATCACTAATCCATGATCAAGTGATATATTATTTCCCCGAAGATTATTTTCTGCATTTATCACCAAATACCGGCTTGATCCCGATAATGGTATGCAAACCACTCTTCTTCCTCGGTATAACATGAGTTAAGTACTCAAAAGTATTCTCAAAGTTATACATCTCAGTACGAACAACTCAGGGATAAAATCCTTATGAAACACCGTAACCTAGCCTTCTGTTATCTACATCACAAATAATCTACAAGTCTGTTCATTACCCACAGGTAATGATTTGACTAGCACCGTTAGTGAAAATCTCTAAGGCTGAAATCTCTGATTTCAACCAGAAATGTGACGACTTGACCCATGTTTTTCCGACTCGGTATCAGTCGGCTCTCAAAGATAAATCACCTTTTCGACACGGTTCAAGACTCACAGACTCAACAGGTCATTCCCGTGGTCAACTCATACCACGGTTACGAATCATAACCAACACACTACAGGTTATTCCCTGGTATAAGCATCTAAATGCATAGCCAACATAACCGGGAGTATAAACCCTAAAGGTCACTCCGGTTGGTCGCCTCGGTGGACGACCACTACTACAAGTCTGCACAGGTGTCATAACTATATTGTATACACCTACTGATCAAGTTTAGATAAATATCTACTAAACCATAAATTATCAGGAATTCTTACCTCGTGCTGCTTGGGGTCGTTGTCCATCTCATCTCAGAAAACCAAAACCGAATAAATCGACTCCCGAGAATCCAAGACTCGACACAAAAACAACATTGTATGGCATCGCAGAACCTTGGGCTCTGATACCAATAAAGTTGTCATGCCTCGAGAGCATACCGAGTCGAAAATCAAACGGACGACACCTCCCCTGTACGTGGCAACATTTCGGGTTAATACAAGGCCCGTAAGCCCACAATAACAACAATATATATATATATATATATATATATATATATATATATATATATATATATATATATATATATATATCAAACAAAACACAAAACACAAACATACCACAACAATACAACAATCCCACACATGCATACCGGTATGACTAACACACCACAACAACACGAAACCTCGACAAAATCTGAATATACAACACGAAAACTCTAAAATACAATGCACAACGGACGGAAGGCCCAAAACAAAACACGGGAGCCTCGGAGGTGAGATGAGATGATGTAAGCCGGCGATGCTCCAAGCCGTCACGAAGTCTTCTACCTGTTTCCTGGGCGATAGAAAAACCCAGGGTTCGTGGGGGGGGAGGTGAGTAAAACTCAGCAGGTAATAGAAAACATGTATATATATGTAATATCACATGTATTTTAACGACATACTCTAGAAGTACAACAGGTATATCAACATAGTATATAAATACAAGCATATACCGTCTAACTGAATGAACAACATAAAAATGCAGACATACCTGAGGTCTGCCACGCTACTCTGATCCAACCTGAATATATATATATATATATATATATATATATATATATATATATAATATATATATATATATATATATATATATATATATATATATATAATAGGTAGAGTAGATCAACTCACAATATACTCTAGCTACAGGTCAAGGTATCTAATGGTCTGTCCAACCCATACTAGTATCCGACACAATCGTATAACAAATGCAAGAAACATGCATGAATATGATGTACACCCAAATGCAGCAAGCATAGTACAATCAAATGCAACATTATCATATATATATAGTGTATCTATATATATATTAATCTCAACCATCCATATATATATATACATACATATATGTATCTATATATGGTAATATGCAAAGTGTCATAAGATACGGCAATGCAGTATGCATGGTCATGTCGGCTCACCCTAAAGCTACCACGACCTCAGTGTGGCCTCGGTGGCTCGAGCATGACAACTGTCCCAACTCAACATCAACCACTACTCTCGATTGGCCGAGTGGGCAGTATGATCGAGTAGCATATAAGCGTAAAGAGCAAGCTACACGATGGGGGTCCCTGCTGTTGGCCACTCCGACAGTCACTACCCATGAGTGGTCGAGTGCCACACACGCAGAACTACGACATGCAAATCCAACTACCACCGTCTATAGTGGTAGAGTGCGGCACCACAATGCTCTGCCCTCACACGGGTGACTCCTCCTATGAGTAACCGTGGAGGCAGGATGACTGGCGACACTCTCAACTACAAGGGAGACCTCGTCGCCAGCGTGCATGCAAATGCATGAATGCAATGTCTCACATACAGACATCCACCATAGACTCTCTATTCTACATAGAATCATACTAACCAGATCAACGCACTCTCTATCCTGCAGAGAGTCGTACTCAACTGATCATAATACTCTCTATCCTGTAGAGAGTCATACCAATCTAATCGACACACTCTCTATCCTGTAGAGAGTCGTACTCATCTGATTATAACAAGCTAGGACCACCGGTCCGTAGCGATGCCCTAAGTATCATTCCTCTGACCATCTACACAATACATGTTCGGGGGTAACATACAACCTAAGGGTACTAGAACTAACTCTAGGTTAAAGACATTATCTACCAATAGATGACCTTTTTGCCCAATGTACAATCAGATTGTCATCCGGACTTTACTATTTGCACTTAACTTAAACAAATTCTAAGTTACTTGCATCACCTATATGTATAACTCCTAATCATGATAAAATACACATGATATCAGCAATGAAGTTAATAGCCAACGGTAAAGGATCAAGCATACGATAAATAAGAGCAAGGTCAAGGTAATATGAACACCTAACATGCTCATATCAATGACTAAATCTGAATGCAATACATCTACCCGGACCAGGTAGGAAATTACCCACCTGTTGAGAAGCTCATATCAAGGATCTTCACGTTCATGAGTGTCTCGAATCAGCATCCTGCAACATTCAATATGCTTATCAATAAATCTCTAGTGCAACCCTAAATCAACTCTAAACTCTGATTAGTTAATCCCTACTAATCATATGAGTAATTAGTTATGAATCCTTTTAAACTGAATTGATTCCTTGTCCAATTACAACATGCAAATCCCCCATTCCATTGCACCAACTGACCACTCTCATCAACCATGATATTCTGCCATAGATAATCAGATTTGGAACTCACCATGTTTCCTTTTGACTGTGCAACACCTTGATCCCATTTAAATTCAAGTATCAAATCTGAGACATTTCAGCCAAATTGGAAACTACCTCTACTCTGAGCTCCCTCAACGCTTGATCATCATAACATATTTCCAACTATCACAGATCCTACTAAATCTACTGCTATAATCCATAATCCCAAAACTGAGGAAAGGTTGAAGACTTTACCTTAGATTGGTGATGTAGATAACTGCCCCAAATCCTCTCGCGACCACCCCTCTTTCCCCTATTCCTTGTTGCCGACACCAACACCTGCCCAATTCAACAGATCAAGCTCAATAAGAAACAAATTCACAGCTTGACCTTATAACTCGTCCAAAATCGACGAACAATACTGATCTTACCGAGCTAAGCTTGTGTGAATAGATCTGACGGCAACTGTGAGCAGGAGGGGCAACGACCGACTGAGCGCGAGCTCATGTGGCGGCGGAGCAAATCTGCGACAGCGATGAGTAGGGAAGGCTGCCGACCAGGAAGAGGAGAAAGGCTCGCAATTGAGGCAAATCACCCGGTGTTGAGGTCGTCGGAGAGCAAGTCGTGGATGAGGCGAAGTCGCTAGCGAAAAGGCGGCCCAGGCGTGGCGACGCATGCGGGAGAAGCGGCTATGGGCGGCGCGTGATCTATCATCGATAAGAGTGGCCACCTAGGGTGGCGCCGTCGTCGGATCACCCACTCAAGGAGGCTGATGCGTGAGGGCTCGAGGCGGAGAAGGAAAAACGATGTGTAGAAGAGGATCGTGTGGCGCTCGGCACCGACAGCAGTGAAGGAGAGGAAAGTGGCGCGGTGAGGATTCGGGATCGGAAGAAGAACACGGACGCGATCGGCTAGCTTGAGCTCGTGGTGGCGAGGTAGGGTGCGCGACGGGCGGCTCGAGGAAGCAGCCATCGGCGGCGGCAACAAGCTCGGGCGAAGATCAAGGCCGGCGATGACCGCTCCCTCTCTCACGGCGGCGATGGAGCGGCAGCGGCGAGCGGTGCGGCGGCTGCGAGTTAGGGCTCGGGCGGCGACGATGGAGAGAAGGAGAAAAGCCTCTGATCGCTTCGAAGACGAAGAGGGGCGATCGGCGAAGGAAAGAACTCGCGCAGGGGAAATGGGATCGCGGTTGGGAAAAGAAACGCATCGGGGGAAAATTAAAGCAAAGCGGCTGGCGTTACCCAACCGAAGTGGTCGGATCCAAACGAATCGGGTTGGTCGATCAATACACATATTAAATCTTTCTCCAAAAAAAAATACTTTAGAAATTTCCATTTAAGTCCAGGAAAATTTTTAAAAATTCTAAAAAATTTCATAAGATCATTTATTAATTAACGAGGAATATAATTTTATTTTATATATATATATATATTTTTCCTCGGTATTTTACAAACTACTTTTCTATTTTTCTACAGTTAATTTAAAGATTGTGGAGTTAAATTTAAAGCTTCCATAACTCTAATTTTAAAAAATTTTATTTTCAGATTAAAAAATAATAAATTATTTAATACTAATAACAAATGTGTTGTTAAATTAAAAAAATGTAATTATACAAATATAATATTATCCACAGCGTACTAAATTGATGCATTGTAAAAAATTTAATTTTTTATAATGATACTTTTAACGACGTGCAAAATGCATACTGCGGATAATATTAACAATGCTAATATTATCCGTAGTGCACTTGATTGACACGCTGCAAAAAGTTTATTTTTTATAATGAAGCTTTTAATGGTGTGCAAATTGTACGCTATTATTATTTCATATTAACAAGTTTAGTATTATCCGCAGCACACTGTGAAAAATTTAAGTTTTTATAATGATACTTTTAACCGCGTGCAAATTGTACGCCGTTATTATTTCATATTAACAAATATTGTATCCGCAGTGTACTTGATTGGCGAGCTACGAAAAATTTAATTTTTTATAATGAGACTTTTAACAGCGTGCAAAATGTACGCTGTTAAAAGTCTCATATTAATAAACCTAATATTATCCGCAACACACATGATTAGTGCGCTGCGAAAAGTTTAATTTTTTATAATAAGATTTTTAACAGCGCACAAAATGTACACTGTTAATATTTAATATTAACAGTGTGCACTGTACACTGTTAAAATGAGTATTGACAGCGTATTATTTTTTCATGTTGTTGTTTGTAAAAATATAATATTATCCGCAGCGTACAAAATTAGGCACGTTGTAAAAACTATTATTAACAGCGTGCTATAATTGTGTGTTGTTGATAACGTGCTGCGGAAAGTCATATTTGTTGTAGTGATGGTAGCGGGCAGGGATCCCTCCTCTGGTCTACGACACCGGGAGATGAGAGCTTTGCTCCCCCACTCTGTTTGGGGTAGGAGGATAGGTGTACTCCGACAGCATTCTGTCCACTCGGTCACTCAGGAGTAGTGATGGCAGAGTGCACAGTTGTCATAGCCCTACCCACTCGGCTTCACCATCGCGTGTGAGGCGGCTGACTAGCGTCAGGGGTGATCATGTCATTTGCATCGCATGTATTTTGCATGGATGACATTTGTATTGTGTTTGCTATATTTTGATTGCTGTCTTGGATGTTGCATATAATTGTCATGCATACAGGATACATATTTGTATTTGGTCTGACGACTTTATTTCTGCTAGTATGACACATGCTCCTATATCAGGGTAGGAGATTCAGGTAAGTATAGTATTTTCATATTTCTTTCTTGCATATCTTATATATGAGATTGTACTGGCATAATTGTTATTGTTAGTTATATCTTATTATGCATATTAACTTTTATCCGCTGAGTTCTTTGAACTTACCCCCTTGTTCTATATCTATTTCAAGATGAAGCTGTCAGGAGAGTCCAGCTGTCAATTCCCTTGTCATGAAAGTTTTCTTGTTATTTGATTTATGGTTTTGGATTTGACTAGAAGATATGTTTAGGACAATTTATGTACTCTTGGATGTTTTGGTATGTCCTTGTGGACTTCTGTTCGGATTTTTATTCGATTGGATTTAGTTGTGTATTCCTGCTCAGATGGTAGAAGGGGTAAGTCTAGATGTGATAGACTTTTGATATTTACTTGATTTGTTGGTCTGAGGCCTATTTATGACCTGCGTGTGTAATTTTGTTCCGGTCGTGTTGACCGATGTATAGTGATCGTGTAAGTCTTGTATAAAAGTTTTATATTGTCATCTATACATGGGAGATACTGTCAGATTTTTATCTGATAGGAACTCCCTCGAGGCGTGACAGCTATTGATCCTGCAACAAGCTTAATTGCTGATTTTGCTTGTGAAGTAGAAATTCTTGAATAAGTGTCGTTTCCCTCATGGTTTATGTATGTCGCTTCAGAGTTGTTGAAATCTTGTATTTTTTGTGTCCATGTATGACCGAAATTCTTTTATTATCAATGTTAGTTGATAATAGTCGTATAGCTATCAGAATTATGATTAATTGATATTCTTTAGATGGGTGCTGCTTTATTTGGTCCATGTATTTTTTTTCATTGAATTTTATTTCAATGTGGTATTTGACATGATAATTATTTTATGATAAAAATATAGCAGTGTCTAACGTCTAGCTAGGAGCTCACCATGATTGTAGATCTCATCGGATTTAGTGCCAGAGAGCACCATGGCCAAACAGTGATGGCGAAACACTATCGGACGAAGATAAAAGACCTATAAAGGATGAACTTTCCATGATATTTATATTATCATTGTGTATATATGTATATTCATATTATTACATTTAATTAATATTTATATTATAATTATATTCATATGAATATTAATAAAATTAAATTTATTAGTATTTATATTATAATTGTGTGTATTTGAATGTTATTAATAAATATTAAAATTATATTAATATTGATTATTTAAATAATGTAAATATTTTTTATAAATAAATTTTTAAATTTAGAGATAAAATTTTTATTTACACTTTAAATTCAGAGACCGAATTTAAAATCGTAAAAAAAAAATTAATCTCAAATGATCTTTAAAATAAAATGCATTTTAGAGATCGAATATCGATATCTAATTTGATCTCTAAAATATATATTTTTGCAGTGCAATCCGACCAATAGATCAATGAATTTCTCAATCCAAACCTAATTTTTCAACAATACGCTTCTTAATGAATTTTATGATTTCCACGGTTAGCCTTTGCATAACCTTTGCACTGTCTAAATTCCTCCACACTTTATATATTTATTAGAAACATAAAATATTTAATTTAAACTACATTGTTAGCGTATTATAACAAATAGCAACTTCTTTTATTCCATTAAATAGAATAAATTTTATATTATCTTATCGTTACCTATTACATTTTTTTTATCTTTTTCTTTTTTAAATAAAAAACGCATAATTGCTCACATATTATAATATAATATAATTAAACAAACCTACAAAAGAATCACTTTTGAACTAATTAATAAAAAATTATAGAAATTAATGAATCGTGTACGATAACGCCACTCAATTTTAGATTATCACTTTACATGCATAACAAACCAAACATAATAGCAGAATTAATCAAATATATACTATTAGATTAATCACTGAATTCAACATTTTTCTGAGTCAAAAATGTATAATTTGACTATACTATTTTTCCTGAAATACCTTTACCAATCTGCAGACTGGTAAATCCAGATACACTCTCAGTGTATCATATGTATTATCATCCCCTTATGCTCGATGCAGCCATCGGGGACTTCTTTTTTAAGGAAAGAAAAAAAAAAAGATAATCCCAGTGACAGCACCAATAGGCATCAGATCCCTTTATTTGACGAAAATCTACATTGAGAACCATATGCAAGTTCAGTAACATGCTCAAATCATGATGTTAAGTGCTTGCTGTTGATATTGCAATGTCTATCTATATTTAACTCCAAATGCCACTCAAGGAGAAGGTTGAGTTGGATAAGTTTCAGTTCTTCTGAGAAACTTATGAGGGGACTATTGACACTGACAATGCTTCTTATACAAAATCATTGGGTCGCAAACCAACGGTAACCATTTTACTAAGCAAAATCTGTGTCCCATGTCACTTTTTGCAAAAAGTTGAAATCCATCAATCTAGCGACTTCCATCGACCTATTCCATGGTCATTGTGAAGTAGATAAATCACGGAGGATCCTATGAACTTTGACATGATGGCCAAGATACGCAAAGATTATTTAAATCTAGAAAAGAGCTTTAGACCTCCTCTGAAATCAACCCTTATCTTATATACTATCTCCGTCATGCCTTAGCCACCATGTCATCCCGTGGAAAACTCATGCCACTTTTTATCCATGCAAAGAATTCGAATTGTTAAACCATAGTTAGCAAGATTGGGAGTCATTCCATTTGAAACCATGAAATGTATGAGAACAGCATGTGCGTAGGCATCTGCCTTCAAACCTGCTCTCTCCATTGATTCATACATCTGAAAGGCCCTCTCTGTATCATTTGCTCTAGCAAAAGCATCAATGAGGATGTTATAAGCGACGAGCTTTGAAGCAAATCCCCTAAGCTTCATGTCCTTATAAGCATTTGCTACTCATCAATGAGGATGTTCTATATCTGTGCTAACTAGCATCCGACAGACATCAGAACGGTTCGTTGCTTGCCAAGCTGGCATGAGCATATATGATTTGGGTCAAATTGGTTCAGGTCTTGTTCTCTTTTGTTTGTTTGCTCATCTAATATAATGTATTCAGATCCAATATGTATGATACTCAAATAGTACATATATGTCCAAAGTGTACCCAATTCATACATGTATATAGATATACCAATATGCTACATCAATAGAAACTCAAATGTCGTCATTTATTGATTCACTTCCATCTACAGGACTCACTTGACCAGTGATGAAAGATGAAGAAGGGGTCTGCTCGAGTTGCAACTCAAGGAACTAATTGCAAAGTATAATACTTAGAAAGTACATGCATGCACAAAGTGTGCCCAATTCATCCAAGTATATAGATATATCAGTACATTACATCGATAGAAACTCAAACGTCGCCGTTTATTGATTTACCTCCGTCGACAGTAATCACTTGACCAGTGATGAAAGACGAAGAAGGCAGGCAAAGAAAAGCCACTGAAGCTGCCACCTCCTCCGGCTCTCCCGCACGTCCAAGCGGAGTACGATGAGACCACTTGGCTACTAATTCTTCATTCTCCACGAGCTATCAAACATAAAACTCTTAATACAATTTTATTTTTATGACATTATTTATCCGAAAAAGGAACCATTACATACCCCTTTAGTCATTGGCGTCTTGATGACACCGGGCGCAATACAATTAATACGAATATTGTCCTTAGCCCATTCACAAGCGAAACATCTAGTGAGTTGGTTCATGCCTCCTAATGACAACAAATCCAAATTGGATTAGATAGACAACAATCTATATGTTTATATTAAGGGGTACCTTTAGATGCTCCGTAGACGGACAAAGAAGCCATTCCATCGTGTCCCGCAATCGAGGAGATGAAGACAATATTGCCCCTTCCAGATGCCTTGAGAAGAGGATGAGTGAGTTGACTTAAATGGAAACCGGCTTCCAAGTTGGTGTTCATGGTGTGCTTGTACTCCTCTTGAGTCACCTCTAGAACTGGTTTAACGTAACCAAATGCTGCATTATTAACCTTCAAGAACAGAAAAATAAAAAACATTTATTAATTGATTTTGTACGACTAAATAATTAAAAAAAAAAATTGTCAAATGAAAGCTGCAAGAAACGATAGTGAATTGAATCATAACCAGGATATTGAGTTTGCCGTTGAAGATGGTGTTGACTTCCTTTATCAACTTCTCCCTCTCCTCCGAGGACGACACGTTACAGACCGAACCAGTGACCTGAAGGTTCATGTCTCTCCACTTCTGCAGAGTCTCCTTCAGCTCTGCTTCATTCCTGGAACAGGTATGAACTCTCGCTCCAAATCTTGCTAGTTCTTCCACGATAGCACACCTGCAACGACAGAAAAAATAACAGCAAACACAACAAAAAAAACAATTTTTTTTTTCAAAAAAAAAAAACAAAACTATAAAAGGAAGATAAAAGCAAAAAATATTGACCCTATCCCTTTGGATCCGCCAGTGACCAAGGCGGTTTCTCCTCGGAGAGACCATCTCTTTCCCAACTCCATCAATTCTTTCTATCTGGTCAAAGTAGTTCGAGATGGGGGGCGGAGAAGACGAGGAGGGTTGGGCGGGCGTTTCTATTTGCTCATCTTGTTTTTTTTTCTGTTTCTGTTCCTCGTGTTACTCACGTTCAAATAATATAATTCAACAAACCTATAAAAGCATCACTTTTCAACTAATTAATAAAAATTTATACAAATTAATGAATTATAGATTATTACTTTCCATGCACAACAAACTAAATATAATAGCATAATTAATCAAATATATAATATTAAATTAATTATTAAATTTGGCATTTTGAATGTATAATTTGACTCCCTTATTTTTCTTGAAACACCTTTATCTATCATCCCCTTTTGATCAATGCGCCATCAGATGAGCAGCCATTGTAAACTTCTTTTTCAAGGAAAGAAAGAAAAAAAAAAAATATTCCCAGTGACAGAATTATAGAAACAATAGGCAAAAGATCTCTTAATTCAATGAAAATCTACATTGAGAACTATATCCGAGTTCAGTAACATATATAGGCTCAAATCATCATGTTGGGTGATTGTTGATGCTACAATGTATATATTTAACTCCAAATGCCACTTAAGGAGAAGGTTGAGTTGGATAAATTTCAGCTTTTCTGATAAACTTATCAAAGGACTATTGGCAGCTTAGTTAGGCACTAGACCATGCTTATTTTGTATTCGAAATCACTGAGCAGTTACCATTTTGCTTAGCAAATTCTCTATCTCATGCCACTTTCTATCCTGCCAAAGAATTCGAATTGCCAAACCATAGCTCACAAGATTGGAAGTCATTTCCATTTGATACCACATCACTAATCAACTTTAGTGTGCTTACACCGTCTTCTCTTCAATATTCATATATTGCAGTAAAAAGGTGATTCACTCGCTTTCAATATCGATTTTACAATCAACACAAAGGAGATAAATTATAAGGGAACTACGTCCCTTGAGTTGTTGGCCAGAGCAATGGGGGCTTCTGAGCCCATATGAGAATTTTAGACTCTATGTGAGATTCGATCCTTCTCATTAGCAACCACGCCTTTGCTCTAGCCAACTACCTATCACGTGGAGACATCTTCAATATTCATATATCATCCTATCATAAGTTGCATTAGTTGGTTTTAACTCTTGTCATCGATCGATTCAAATAATTTCTGAACATCCTTCATGTTGCCTTGCATCTACTTTTCAATTAATTATTTGAAAAAATGTATAATTTTTATTAGTTTAATACTTCTATAATTTATATAGTTTTATATGTCTTATTTATTTTTATAAAGAAACTAAAGTATTTATTCTCTAATGATTAGATTTTTTTTTTGTCTTCAATATGAAATCGAATAATTTTATAAGTTATTCAATACTTTGCTTGTTTTAGGTATTTCTATAACTAAAATGGAGTATCATTTGTTCTAATTACTTTTTCATTTTATTTCATATTTAAAGTTTGTTTAATTTTGAAGATTGAATAATATGATAAAAATTTAAATTTTTATACTCTTTTGATTTACTCAAATCACCTAATTTAAATTAATCAACTAAAATTTTATTAAAAATTTGATGAAAATATCTCTTTCATCCTTCTTATATTTTTTTTTCATTGTCCAATAATACTCTATATATTATATTCATCTTTAATGCATCTTATATATTTGAGTAAGATCTCTAATTATTTCTCTCTCTAATTAGAGACCGAATTAGAGACCGAATTAGAGACTGATTTAAAGACCGAAATTAATATCACTTTCTCCTTTTATATATAGTTATTGGTATATGTGTTCAAAAATTTAGTTCTTAATTTAATTTACTACTTTCTGAGCTATTATATACTTTTTAAAATTTGTTTGCGTATTTACAAGTGTATAATACCTTATAATGTATTTTTTTTCTCCTATATTCTTATTTCATTATCAAAATTCTTTACTTGATGGTGCACATCTCTTTAACTTACCGAGTACATCTTTGATTGTCATTTTTTAATTTTAATATCATTTTATCTCATATTGTATTCGAGTCATCATTTATCTCTTTTAATATTTATATTTCTACTCTCTCTTTAAATATATATATTGTTTATATATATTTTAAATGATATATATATATATATATATATATATATATATATATATATATATATATATAAATGATCACCTCGCTTGGATTATTCTTGTGCCCGTCCATGACAGAAGAAGAAATGCCACGATAACCGCGCCCGACACATCGCCTGCCGCCATCGCTGGCCGCTGCCGTCGACCACCTCGTGCGGCCGGGGTGCGTTAGGCGCACCTCGCCGTGATCGGAAGCTTCGGCTTCGGCGGATTACGGCCGAAGCCGTCGTGCCGCCGATTCGGCCGATCGCGGCCGAATCCGGCCGCACCGCGTCGGGAAGGACCGCCCGGCGGCGGTCCTTCCGGCCGGATTCGGCCCGATCGCGGCGGCGGTGGCAGCGCCAGCGTCGCGCTTCGTCCGGATTCGGCCGAATCGCGGCCGGAATCCGGCCGAATCGCGGCGACGAATCCGGCCGGGAAGGACCGCCGTCGGCGGCCGCTTCCCGGCGTGTCTTGCCGTGATCCGGCCGGGATTCGGCCGTGATCCGCCGAATCGCGGCCGGCGATGCTGGTCGCGCGCCGCGCCGCGATCAAAATTATATATATATATATATATATATATATATATATATATATATATATATATATATATATATATATATATATATGTATATATATATATATATATATATATATATATAATATTTAAAATAGATATCCAATACTATTAACCTATGTTAGTTAGTTAAATTTTCTTCGGTAATCATCTTATAATTTTTATATATCTTTCTATACTTGAAACTCAATTTGGGATTTATTATTTCAATTTTTAAACATGAGCAAGTGTTTTTTCTTTTCTTGAAAAATATATTAGCTAGTATAAATTCATATGTTATCATAAAATTCAATGTGTTTTTTTTCTTTTTTCATTGTTTGTTTCAAATCTATAACCCTATGCATTATATTGTACTTCTCATTTTTTACTGTTGATTTAGATCCCCTCCTACTTATTTTTATCCAATTTATAATGTGAATTTTTTGTATATTTAATACTACACTTAACTTTCAATAGAGATGTAATAGTTCTTGTTGAGATATTATAATTAGATTTTGTAACTCGTTCTTTCTGAAAAATAACTTAGTATTAATATAATAATTTGATAGATTTATTCATTAAAATTTATCCAAGTTCAAATATTGATTGACAATTTAACTCAACTCTCGCACTTGAGATCGACCGGGGCGAGTTTAGTAAAATATTTTTTCATCTTTTTCCTATCATACAAAAAATAAAGATTATACTTTAGTTTGTTGTCATTGTACATTTTTTTTTTATTTACATCGTGCTCGTCACGATTTCTCTTCCCTACTAGTCTTGATGGTTGACCGGCCCTGCCCCATGGCCTTCGACTAGAGTCCCCACCGGTCAACGAGGGTAAATCAGGGTGACGAATGGTCAGAGCACGTTTGAACCCGTGCTGCGCCAGAAGGGTCGACCGCGCTGGGACGGGGGGCATCGTGCACCACCACCCGCGCAGCGCGCGCTGCCAGGGCGGAATCGACCCCTGGCTTCGCAGAGGGGAGCCTCGTGAGTTACCATCACGCCATTGCCCTGGGGGCAAACTGTGATGGGTAAACTTTTTTACGTGACCGGCCCCACCACCGAAGCGGCCCCTCATCAGAAACCCCTTTCGGGAATTTTTGGGGGCACGATACCACGATGTTGATAAGAGCAACGCTGGCACCGATCTCTCGATCCAATGTGAACCTCACTGTCGAGGAGGGCTCGAACCCGGCACCTCCCGCAACATGTACCTCCACGCTTACCACTTGGGATAAGGCGCTTCGGTGTCATTGCACATTTAATGGGATGGACGGTGGGTGAGTGGCGGGTGCTTGCATTCGGAGAAAAATTCTTTTTTTTTTCTTTCGTATGAAACATAGTTGTCTTTCCTTTCAAAGGATGACGCTCTCTCTCCATTTTTTTTTTCTAAAAATCCATGGTAGATGACTATTTTATCATTATCAACTAATTTTTTTTAATCTTTTTCTTCTTCAAATAAAACGCATCCGTAAAAGATTGAAATTCGTCAACCTAGGGACTTCCATTGGTCTATCCAATGACCATTGTGAGGAAGATAAATCATGAAGAACTCTATGGACTTTGGTGTGGCGGCCAACACGGGCAAAACCAAGTGCAAACTTACCTGGGCATCAGCCAGGGGAATTTTTTGTTTGCACTGTTTTACTATGTAAATTTATATATATATATATTTAGTTATGATTTAGTCCGGGGTAAAAAATTTAATGGATGATTAACTCGGGGATTAACCTCGGGCTAGCTCTGCCCTTAATGGCCAAGACACACAGGAGTCATCTGAATCTAGGAAAGAGCTTTAAATCTTCTCCGAAATTGATCCTTGTCTTATCCACAAGCTCTGCCGTATTTTAATCATCACATCATCCCTGTGGGAACAAATAAAGCACATCACTTTTTACTAAAAGACATGACTAATTAATAAAAATTTATACGAATTAATGAATCAAGTATGATAACATTGTAGATTAATTATTTTTTCCGCGGATAAAATCTAATGGTTAGTATGGTGTATAATTGTAGAAATGAGAGGATCAATCTCCATTGCTGATTGGAAATATCAATCGAGATATATATCTTCTATCGTATTAAAGTACCGATACGATCATAAATCGACTATAGTTAAACTCGCTCTCATCGCTGTGAGATAAGCGAAGGGGGCTCTTAGATAGAAGTCTAAACCAACTTGGATACTTGAAAGTCTAAATTAAATTGTATTGTTAGAATCAAATCAAATTGTTTTGATTTTCGTCAAGCCAAATTTGATTGAACTATGTAATGATTAATTAAAGTATGATTGTCAAATACATATATTTGTTTATTGTAGGAAGAATCAAATTACTATTGAACTTTCTTTGTCATGACAATATATAATGAAGATGTATGAAAAAAAAAAGAAAATTTCTTCTTTAATTATATTCCTCTTTCATCTCCAAATATTATATTTTCTTCTCCTCCTTTAGAACAAACTAAACATAATAGAAGAATTAATCAATAAATACTATTAGATTAATCACTGAATTGAGCATTTTCTGAGTAAAAAATGTATAATTTGACTCTCCTATTTTTCCGAAAGACCTTTACCAATCATTCCCTTATGCTCAATGTAGTCATCAGATGAGCAGCCATTATCGACTTATTTTTCAAGGAAAGAAAAGACAAAAAGAAAATATTCCCAATGACAGCAACAACAGGCATATAGCAGATCTCTTAATTTAATGAAAATTTATATTGAGAACCATATATCCAAGTTCAGTAACATATATAAGCTCAAATCATCATGTTGTTTAATTTGATTGTTGTTGATGCTGCAGTGCATATATTTAACTCCAAAATGCCATTCAAGGCGAAGGTTGAGTTGGATAAGTTTTAGTTTTTCTGAGAAACTTATCAGAGGACTATTGACACCTTTGTTTGGCACTAGACTATGCTTGGTATACGAAATCATTAGGTCTCAAACCCGCAGTTACCATTTTACTTAGCAAAATCTTTGCCTCATGCACTTTCTATCCTCGTAAAGAATTCGAATTGCTAAACCATAGCTAGCAAGATTGGGAGTCATTCCGTTTGATACCATGTCATCGATCAACCTTAGTGCCTTGTAGGAACTGCCTTTGATCTCGGCAATATTCATGTAGTATCTTATCATAAGTTGCATCAGTTGGTTTTCTGATCATAGGATTGAGCTTTCGGAGCTATCACCCTCGCACCTCCGTAAGATCATATCAGTTCTTGTGACTGATTCATCTCCGATCGATTTCAGCTCCTTCTAGTGATGAAGAAAAATGAAAATATATTTAGACTCAATTGAGTGATTTACTATTTCCGCTGCTTTTTGTCTATTTGCATGTTCGTTGTAAACTTTTCAACGAGATTCGGTGTCAAATTGTTTGATTTCTTTGTGAATTTATGTACGGATTAACGATCCACGACGGATTGAATTTCATCACCTTCATGTTGCCCTACATGCACATGCATAGTAATTCTCTGACATTGGTCTGCTTCGTAACTTTGGTGCAAATCTGGATCCTTACGGACGCTTACAGTTGGGATGAAAGCCACGAAAACTTTTACCATAATATCATAACATCGCAACCCTAAGATTGATGACGACAACAAACTCTTGTTCTACTCAACAAGAGAAGAGATCGAAGAAAGCTTCTCTCGAGCAACTCTGCCTATCACAAGCAAACTATACTCCTTAGCCTTCTTCCTTGTACGACTATTTACACACAGTACTTGCACATCTCACGACACAACACATGAGAAGCCTCCTCACCTCTTATTTGCACTGCTCACTTGTTTCACACAGCCTCATCCAACGTCCTCTTTGATCTAGCAACAACGTAACTAGCAGCCACACCTCCTTCTTCTCAAGGAAAGATATATATATATATGGACGAGGGAGAGGATATATAGAAAAGGTCATGGGGATGGGATGATACTACTGGTACATTCTTTACATAATCCCCGATAGAGGGGTTAGCGGGTGACCTAAGATCTGATCCAAAATACACGGCTCAGCTAAGAAAGGAAAGGAAGATTGGCACGGGCGAACCTCAGAAGTCATTGGCACGGGCGAATATTGGAAGTCATTGGCACGGGCGAACCTCAGAAGCCATTGGCATGGGCGAATATTGGAAGCCATTGGCACGGGCGAATGTTGGAAGCCATTGGCACGGGCGAATATTGGAAGCCATCGGCACGGGCGAATATTGGAAGTCATCGACACGGGCAAATATTGAGAGTCATTGGTACGGGAGAGTTAATGAAAGCAATTGATACGGCAAAGGAGAGGCGGAGGGCGCTTCGCCAAGAAGCCAGCCCAATCTGATCAATACAAGGGGAAGTTGGGCACGGGAAAGAGAGGAATTGGTTCGGGTTGATGAGGAACCCTAGGGCTAGGGCGTCCGTGGGCTATAGACCTAAAACTAGCTTCCCTCAACACGGAAGGTTGAGGGAGATAGTCTAGCCTAGTTTCCCGAAAAATAGAGGAAAGGGTGTTAGGCAACGGCCTGGGAGGCCCCACATAATATTCCAAAGAGTCTTCACTCCTGATATCTGTAACAGAATTATTCTCCAGGGAAAGGTGGTGGCCACGTGTACGATGGAGATAACCCACGACGTTACGATGAAGGAAGAAAAAGGAGATAAAAGGAGAGGAAGCAAGGAGGAATGGGAGGAGATCCGGCAATTATTCCCACCCAGCAAGAGATAAGGGGACGCAGGAGGAGGGGAAAGAAGAGGACAACCACCTCGCCGGAGAAGAAGGACGGAGACTTGTCGTTGTTATATCTCTTGTATTTTTCTCGTCTGGTGAGATCATTGTAAGAGGTTTTTTCTCCTCCACCTTCGGAAACTTACTTTCCGTAAAGGAGGACCTTCATAGTGAAAGTGCTTGGGCACTGCCCCCGGTGAGAAAACTCACCTCCGTGGAGTAGGAATCCTTATTCCGAACCACGTTACATCTTGTGTCTGAGTTTCGATTCTTTGGTCTTTGGTTTTTTCATCTACTTCATCCTCTTACTTCCTTCTTGATTGCGGCTGTGAAAACCCTCGAGATCTCCTCGGTGCCTCCTTTGCATTGAAAAGGAGTAAGCAATTTCACCGTCCGCATCGGTTAGCGCCGTTGTGGGAAACATTTGAAATTTGGACATCGAGATGCAACTGAAGAAGTACAACAACCTACTACCTCTGCTGAGGGCGCCCCATCACCCTTCTACCATCGAAGGCCCACGATGGATGGCCTTTTCGAAGCCCTCGCCAGGGAAAGGAGAAGGATCGGATATCTGCATCCGCACTCCGGGGAACCTTCTTCCAGAGGCCCACCCCCAGAAGTGCCTCCTCCCTCTCGTACAACCGCCAATGGGGAAGTATTGCTTGGAGGCGGACTGGGGGGAAGAATGCCTCAGAATACTATGCCCTTCACCCAAATGCGCAGAGAGGAACAGGGTGAAAGTCAATCAACCCGACCCGGAAGTATCTGAGCCCGGTCCCTTCACGATGGACATTCTCAGAGCTCCCTCCATCCTACTTAGGAACCCTCGGTCAATAAGTATGATGGATCGGCGGATCTGAAGAACACATATCGCAATTGACGGGCGGCCTCGCTTCAGCATTATCTTGACACTCTCAAGTCAGTCTTAGAACCACCTGGTAGCTCGGCGCAAAAGTGGTTTACTACTCTGCCCCCGGGGTCTATCACCTATTTCGCTGACTTCCAGAGAATGTTCAGTCGAGAATTTGTCAGCTGCAAGGCGTATAAACAAGACGCCTCTATGTTAATGCATATCACCCAGGGACCTTCGGAATCCCTTAGGGATATATTCATCGATTCACTTACAGCACAGGAATCCCGCCACCCGATCTGAATCTTTGAGCGCTATTCGGCATGGGCTGCGAGAGGCCCCTTCCTCGATTCCTTGTTAAGACAACCTCACGGATAATTCACGAAGAGCTCTTGGCGTGCGGAAGCGATTTATCACGCGAAGAAGAAGGATTAAAGGTGCGGAGGGCGAGCGGTACCTGGCGGTCCCAGAAAGTTCGTCATTGCTCTTGAAGCCCCCTCATTTGGAGTATACAAGACCTTTTGGCGGAGATTCGAGGCCTCGTCAATCTTTGCAAGGTGTTAGCCCCACCCGCCATTACAAATCATGGCTCTTTGAAGCGCTTCCTCTGTGAGGACATGGAAAGAAGCGTGAAATGGAATTTTCACGACCGGCAAGTCTACTCTGGCGACCCTTGGGACCACGGGGATCCCGCGTAACCCCCCAGCCCCGTTCTTTTGCCAATATCACACAGAATACGGCCACAGTAGTGGTCGATGTTTCAAGTTACAAGAAGAATTTGTTGGGAGTATGGGGAATACAATCAAAGTCCCACATTGGTAAGACATGGAAAAGATCATGTGCTTATAAGAAAAAAGATATCTCCATTGGTATGAGGCCTTTTGGGTAAAGCCCAAAAATAAAACCATGAGGGCTTAGACCCAAAGTGGACAATATCATGCCATTGTGGAGATATGTGGAGCTTATAAGCACTAACAAGTTCAATATCGAGCCATGGTCCATGTATCGAGCCATGAACCTCGAGCGAAGGAAGTTGAGCTCCCGCGTCCGGATCAGAGAACCGGACATCGGGGAAGGAAGTCTAGTTGGGTCGGGGGGAGAACAAGCGGCATGAAGTCCACAGTGGGTTGAAGATCGGACATCAAGCGGAAAATCCTTCGAGGAGGGATAGGCTTGAGGGGGGGCCCAATGTGGTCCTTCGTTTGAGGGGGGGATTGTTGGGAGTATGGGGAATACAATCAAAGTCCCACATTGGTAAGACATGGAAAAGATCATGTGCTTATAAGAAAAAAGATATCTCCATTGGTATGAGGCCTTTTGGGTAAAGCCCAAAAATAAAACCATGAGGGCTTAGACCCAAAGTGGACAATATCATGCCATTGTGGAGATATGTGGAGCTTATAAGCACTAACAGAATTGGATCGCCTCCATACTGCATATCCGCAAGTAAAGTTTCAGGCAGGAGGGCCAGCGCGGCGAGGCCCCCGACCTAATGTAACCCGTCCAGGGCCGTATAATCAACAACCCCGGGTCGCTTTCCAAACGCCATCCCAGGAGGTTGTCTCTCAAGAAGGCCCATCAGGGGAGGGCCCTTCATCCAATCTAGATGACATTCCCACACGGGGAGTTATTCATGTTATAGCTGGAGGACCCACCGACGGGGACTCCAACCGCACAAGTCGTGACGCCTGCCTCATGGAGAGTTTGGCCATCGTCACCGACCAGACTATTCAAGTTGCACCGCCCGTTTCGTTCGGGCCAGAAGATCTGCAAGGTGTCCTGCTGCCCCACACGGACGCCTTGGTTATCCGTATATCCCTGGCCAATTATGAAGTGGCCCGGGTACTAGTTGACTCGGGAAGCTCTGTTAACATCCTTTTCCAGGAAGCCTTCGGACAAATGCAGCTGGGAAATGCCCAATTAGAAGATGTGTCCACTCCCCTCTTCGGATTCGCAGGGCATATGGTTCACCCGAAGGGACAGATATCATTGCCTTTAACTCTGGGTGTAAAACCCAACCAATAAACCAGTATAATTCCTTTCTTTATTGTGGACGCTCCGTCCACTTATAACGCTATTCTTGGGCGTCCTTTCCTCACCTCACCAGCGTGGCTTCCCATACCATCGGTTTGAAATTTCCAAGAGGTCGGTGGCGAAGTTCGTGGAGAATGAAGGCCTCGAGGCGCGTGCAAATGGTTCGGGACGATCAGAAGAAAGCCCGAACCGAGGACCTGAAAGGCAAAGCTGTCATCATCACTGATGTCTGCGTTGTTAAATACGGCAAAAATTTAAATAGTAAATTAAATGGCCAAATAATTAAGGAAATAATCTTGGAAAGTTTTCGGGATTTTTAGGGAATTTTAGGAATTTTTCCGGAATTTTTTCTGGATTTAAACGGACTTCGTACGAGATTTTTACGGGGATAAAGTAAATAGGCTTTAGAGGGGTCTATTTAAAGCGGATAAGTATACGGAAAACCTAATTCCTATTTTTCCTTTTATTTCTTTCCCCGCCGCCACTTCTCCTTCTAGCCTTTTTTCGCGAGCCTTCTTCTTCTTGCCGCTCGCTCGACACGCCGCGGCCCGACGCTCTGGCCTTCCCTTCACGGCGACGCTTTCTCCGGCCGAGCCTTCTTCCCCATCGCAATTCTACAGGCCTCATGAGCACCGCCACCCGACGCCGCGAGTTCGCTGGCCCACACAAGACGCTGCCGGGCCACGGGCAGTCTTCCTTCGCCGTCCGACGCTTAGGTTCGCTGCCGCCGCCACCGGCAGCTGCTTGTTTTCCGCCACCGCTATCCTCAGGCTGGCTGGCCCACACCACCGCCGCCTCGCCTCTTCTCACGAGTAGGTAAGGTTCTTTTCTATTTTGGTCGATCGGTGTTGTGCGGAGAGGAACTGAAGGATTCGGTGAGTGTGGATGGTGTCGGTGAATAGGGCAGTAGGGAGGAATTTGTGCCGGCTGAGAGCAGGCTGTGCAAGGTCGGATGTTAGTAGGCTGTGAGGGTTTGATTTGGATGTGTCGACTGTGAACAGTCTTTGAGTTGCTGTAATTGAGTTGGGAATCTAATTTGGGGAAAGGATTGGTTATCGGTGGAATTTCTAGGGCGGGTGAGCTTGATTGGTTGGTTTTGGGTTGATTCGGTATTATTCGGTTGATCGGGAGGATTAGGAATTAATTGGATTAATTGGGATATGAAGGAAATCGATTAATTATTCGATTTGTCATTGAATTGTATATTTTGTGCTTGACTATAATTATGCTATATGCAGGTTTTCTGGCCACGAGGCAGTCCCTCAAATGTGACGATTCTTCTTCTCATGATATATATTCAAAGTGGTATTTTGACTTAACGTTTAGATTAAGTCAAATTGATATGCTAGTTAGGATAGCTTACAATAATTTTTCATGTTTATATGCCTAGTATGTTTTTGGTGCCTACTAGATACATGCATGTGATAGGATATGATTATATTTACTGCTTGATTTGGATCATAGTACATGGATTAGGGATATGTACATATTGATTGTACATATTATTCGGATAGGGGTTTTGAGTAGGATTTACATGCTTTAGTATCATGCACCATTTTCGCATGATTGTATGCTGGCTGGACGGGGTTCCATTATTGTTGAGCCTGCAGCTAGTTACATGACCTGCACACACTGCCACTCATGGGTTAGTGGTATATCAGGAGGGTGTGTGCAGTTGCTCTGTCAGGCTCTGCTGGTCCGCTCATGGGTAGCGATGAGGCGTGCGGGTAGCGCAGGATCCCTCCTCCGCCTATGACACCGGAGATGAGAGCTTAGCTCCCACTTATGTTTGGGGCGGGAGGATAGGTGTACGGCAAAGATCCTCGCCCACTCCGGTGCCACTCAGAGCAAGATGCAGAGTGCACATTGTCATAGCCCTACCCACTCGGCTTCACCATCACATTGCGTGGCTACCGATCAAGGTCGGTGACCATGTCATTGGCACGACATGCATTTTGACCGATTGCATTTTGTATTGTGTTTTGCGATTATTGTATTGATGCCTTGGATGTGCATATGATTGTCATACATACAGATACATGTTTATATATGGTCAGACTCTATTACTTCTAGTCGTGCACATGCTCCTATATCGTAGGAGATCTGTGTAAGTACAGTCATTTTGTATTTCTTGCTTGCATACCCTATTTATGTGAGACTGTACTGGCATGATATTTTTATTGTTAGATATACCTTACTATGCATATCTACTATACCCGCAGAGTTCTTTGAACTCACCCCGTTGATTTATATCTATTTCAGGATGAAGCTGTCAGGAGAGTGCAGCTGCCGGACCCCCACTCGTCGTAGATGTTTTATTTTTGGATATTTGCTTTATGGTTTGGATATTTTGGTTAGAAGACATGTATAAGTTTTGGAGATTGATTTGTATTTGGATTTTGGTGTCCTTGTGGATCTTATTCGGATTTTAGTTTGATTGGATTTTTGTTGGTTATTCCCCGCCTGTAGATGGCGTAAGGGTAAGTCTATTTATGGTAGACTGCTTATCATTTATTTCGTAGATGGCCATAGGCCAATTTATATAATCGTGTGAGTTTGGATTCCGGTCGTGTTGACCGATGTATAGTGGCCGTGTAGGCCTTGTATGTAAAATTTGGATTGTCACCCGTACAGGGGAGATGCTGCCGGATTTTCGTCTGGTGGGGTCTCCTTCGGGGCATGACAATTTACAGGATCACTTGGTTACCAGGATTCATAAACTTTAGTACTTAGCCTGGAGGTCTAGAGTTCGAATCCTGGGGAAGGCAAAAACCCACTTCCAGGGGTGGGAAGACCAGGTGAGTAACGACGGCCAGGTGCGGCCGTCGACCAATAGGGAATTCCGCCAACGCCGCATCAAAGAGGTCGCCGAATTCCGCCAACAGGCTCGCCGCTACAATAAAGGCACTTTTGTTAGGGTGACGGCGATGTCGACGAGTCGCCGTGGCGACGACGTCGACGACGGCCGCGCCCATCCCGATCTGATCACTTGGTTACCAGATTCATAAACTTTAGCCCGAGGTCTAGAGTTCAACTCGGGAAGGCAAAACCCACTTCCGGGTGGGAAGACCGTGAGTAACGACGGCCAACAGAGGAATCCCCCAAAGTTGATAAAATAGAGGAGGGAGAACTGGTGGAAATCGCTCCAGGAAAGGTCACACGAATAGCACAACAGCTGGATGTCAAAGAAGAGCTGGTGACTTACCTGAAGGAGAATGAAGACATCTTTGCAAAAGATGTGCATGATCTCACGGGGATCCATCCTCAAGTGGCGGAACATCATCTCAATATCATTAAAGGAGCCCGACCAGTAAGAGGCGATATTTTGGACCGTAAAAGGACAAAGTCATATAGCGAAGAAGTGGACAAACTACTAAAAGCGGGTCATGTAAAGGAAATCGTTCCCTCGAATGGGTTTCTAATGTAGTCTTGGTTCCCAAGCCTTGAGGGCAATGGAGGATGTGTATCGATTTAGTGATTTGAATAAAGCATGCCCTAAAGACTGCTACCCCTTGCCTCGTATTGACCAATTAGTGGATTCTACAGTGGGATATGAAGTGGTGTCTCTGATGGATGCATATCAAGGGTATCATCAAATACCTTTGGCCCAAGAAGATCAAAAGAGGGTTAGCTTTGTGACTGCGGGGGGGTTATACGCTTATGTGGTAATGTCGTTCGGACTAAAAAATGCAGGAGCCACCTATCAGCGCCTTATGGACAAAATCTTCGCGGAGCAGAAAGGGAAGAATGTGGAGGTATACGTGGACGACATCTTGGTCAAATCAAAGGTCACTCGGGATTTAGTCAAGGACTTAAATGAAACCTTCGCTACATTAAGGCGGTTTAATATGAAACTAAACCCTAACAAATGCCTGTTCGGGGTAAAGAGTGGCAAGTTCTTGGGGTACATAGTGACGGAGAAGGGGCTGCAAGCCAACCCTGAGAAAGTGCAAGCCCTATGCAACATGAAGTCACCTGCTAGTCTGCGAGAGACCCAAAAGTTGGTGGGCAGGATTATTTCTTTATCCCGATTTATAGCCAGATCGACGGACAAGGGGCTGTCTTTTTTCAAGATTTTGCGCAAGGCTGCTAAATTTCAGTGGGATGATCAATGTGAACAGGCTTTCCAGGAGTTGAAGAAATATTTGGCTGGACTCCCCCTGCTAGCCAAACCAATACCTGGAGAACCATTATGGATGTATCTGGCCGTCTCGGAAGGAGCCGTTAGTTCGGTATTATTGAAACAAGAAGGTTCTCATCAGCAACCTATTTATTATACCAGCCATATCCTGAAGGGGGCGGAATTCCGTTATACGGAGCTAGAGAAGTTGGCGTATATCCTAGTACTAACCGCCCGCAAATTAAGGCCGTACTTCTTGGCTCATCCCGTCACCGTTCTAACACAGCGAATTGGGTAAGGTCGTCACCAAGCCAAATTTCTCTGGAAGATTGGCCAAATGGGTAGTAGAACTAAGCGAGTATGATATTCACTACCAACCTCAAACGGTTATCAAGGCTCAAGCACTCGCTGATTTTCTGGCAGAGGTACCTTGCGGCGCGGAAGATGGTTCGGCAACAAAGGAGGAGGGATCAGAGGCATGGAATATATTCGTAGACGGTTCTTCAGGATCTACAGGCAGCGGCGTTGGTATCTTATTAATTTCCCCGGAGGGTGAAGAAACTCGATTAGCAGTTCGCTTGGAATATCGGGCATCTAATAATGAAGCAGAATATGAAGCCATTCTAGTGGGACTGCAGGCTGCTAAAGCAGTGGGGGCTTCTTCCATTGTGATCCACTCGGATTCCCAGTTGGTAATATCACAACTTCAAGGTTCTTTTGCGGTTCGGGAGGAAAGGCTGCATAAGTATTTGAAGACTTTTGAGAAAGAAAAAGCTCAATTTCGTCAGGTCCTCTTGAAGCAAATCCCACGGGAGCATAACGGGAAGGCAGATGAATTGGCTCGGATGGCTAGCACTATGGGAGGAATAAAATCCTCGGAAGCGATCCATACGAGAGTTCATACTTCCTTAGCAATATGCAGCGTGGAGGGAGACGTACCTGAATCAAGTCTAACTCTTGATTGGAGGACCGACATCATAGCTTATTTATGGCACGGGAAGATCCCTGAAGGGAAAATAGCGGCATCCACTTTAATAAACCGAGCCAAACGGTTCATCCTCTTAAATGAAGACCTATACAAGACCTCTTTTGGGCGACCCTTGTTAAAATGCCTGGGAAATGAGGATGTGGAATGGGTACTCCGGGAGATCCATGAAGGATGTTGTAGCAATCATTTAGGAGGGAGAGCTTTAGCAAGAAAGGCCTTATTGGCAGGATACTTTTGGCCTACTCTTCAGCAAGAAGATCTTTGCTCATATAGTGCGCACTGCATCGCTCGAAGCATAGCAACCGTTAAAGTCGTAATCTCTTCTTGTCCTTTCGATCAATGGGGAATAGATATAGTGGGCCCGATCTTGCACCTTTACAAAGGAAGTTTTTGTTGGTAGCTGTGGATTATTTTTCCAAATGGGTGGAGGCAGAGCCCTTAGCCAAAATTACTGAGAATGCCGTAATACAGTTCTTATGGAAAAATATCATTTGTCGGTATGGTATTCCTCGAAAAATAGTCATGACAATGGGAGTTCAAGGAAAAAGATCCAAGAATGGTGCCAAAGTCTCAACATTGGACTTTCACTTGTAGCCCATCCTCAGCAATGCATGGGGTGGAGGTAACTAACAGGATCCTCATTCAAGGATTAAAGACCAAGTTGGGTGCTCGGAGAGGGGTAGAAGAGTTACAGTCTGTGGGCCTATCGAACCACACCCAAGACAGCAACAGGAGAAACTCCCTTTAGTTTGGTATATGGGGCGGAAGTCGTTATTCCGGTCGAGGTTTTGTTGAATAGCGCTCGGATAAAGGCATACGAACCAAATCAGAACCAAATTATCCGAAGCACCGAATTGGACTTGGTGGAAGAAAGGCGAGAGATGGTGCGGAGGCGAGCAGAATTGTACAAGCAAAGAGTGCAGCGAGCCTTTAATAAGAAAGTGATGCCTCGGAGATTTCAAGAAGGGGATTGGGTTTTGCGTAAAGTCAATCCCGCTGGAGACCCTGGAAAGCTGGCTCCCAACTGGGAAGGACCTTATGAAATAACGCGCTGCGTAGCAGGGTCAGCATACTATCTGAAAGATGACCAAGGCAAAGAGCTTCCACGACCTTGGAATGCCCTTCATTTAAAACTCTTTCACATTTGTATAGAAACATGGAATAGAAGAAGGAAATTATGAAACTCAAGGGTGCTTCTTGAATTGATTGCGTTAATTAGATGTCAAGTATTCTCCAAATTTCATTAAGGGGTTATTTATAAGGGCAATATGGTATTATCAATACATTTTGAAGAAGAAAAAGAAAAACAGAAAGGAAATTCCCGCATCGAAATGGGATATTAAATTACAGCTTAAACCGGTCGGGAGGATAACGTCGAAAACCAGCCTCCCAATTTAAAGAAAATGAAGGATAAGTGGGAGGAGGTAACCCTTGGGCGGCATACTGCCGAACCGCTTCATTAAAGCCGTCCTGATAGGTGGCGCGCATTAAGATGATGAGCTGCTCCTCGCGGTTCGGACGGCCAGGGCTTCGCTCTCGATGCAGCCTCTCGCATGTCTCTTGTTGTTCTTGAAGATTTCGACGCACATCCACATAGCGCTGCGACACCTCCATAATAGCATCGGCCAAGATGGAGACATCATCATTCGGGAACTTTGGTCCTGCTGCACAAGGTGCGTCATCTCCACCATATTTTGACGCATGGAAGCCGAAATCCCCTCCACTGCTTCGGAATACGATCTGGTTCGGGCAAGTTCAGTGCTCATCCTCTGGAGGGAAGTTTCTTGCCTGCGTAGACGGGCATGAGCATGCGCCCGGGAATTTATAAGGGATGAGTTTTCTTGTACCTCCTTGCACAAGCGGGTACGAAGGTCCCCTATCTTATCTTGTGCTCGCTGATATTGAACCTGAAGACGAGCGATGGCGTCAGAATCCTGTTGCTTCCCTTGAGGAGCTCGCTACACGCCCTTTAAGACGTAGTAACTCTTGAGCCGAGGAAGATTGCCGAGAGGCCAGTGGATTTCTGCGGGGGCGAGTGGCTCTGCACCTGGACGTGGTTGCTCCTTTAATGCTGCAATAGTGTCAACATCCTTTTGAATTTGCTTGCGAGCTTCGGCTAATTGCTCTTGGCACAGGTGCAATTGTTGTAGCAGGAGTCGTTCTCGATTTTGAGCATCCGCCAAGCCTTCCCGTTGTTGACGCTCCCATTCTTGGGCTTGAACTTGGTGTTGATGAAGAAGCGATCCAATTCTTTATGGTTGGTCGGGGCCTACATCTGGTGGTGGGAAAAGAAATTGATCGACTAGACAAAGCTAAGGAAGTGAGTAAGGAAACATACCAAGTCGAGCATGGCATGAGCCTTCCATGCGAGGAACCACTTCCCTAAGTTTAGAATCAAGACTCTGGGAGAAAGGGAAGAAGGCGGGACGGAAGATCTTTGAGGAGGAACCTCTCCTATAAAGGAGAGAATGGGGCGGTATCCATCGGTTGAGAATGGAAAGAGAGGAAGCGCATCATTTGGGCCACGGAGGTGGTAGTCGGGCGGATCCATCGAGTTGCGGGAGGATATGTGTCACGCTGGTTGGGGTTGAGTCTGGAAGGAAAGGCGGAAGGAGGTTGATCGAAGGAAGGATCTTGAGGCAGCGAGAGGATGAGCATTGGGTGGAGGAGCCTTGATAGGGATGCAAGAAGTAGAGAAACCTGTCGGGGCCACAGGAGGAGAGGGATTCTTGAGCGATGAGCGAGGGGAAGTTGGCAGTGAAGGAATATCAACCGCCATGGGTTCAGAAAAGGAAGGACGGGCCGGGGAAAGAGAAGACAGAGGTGATCCATCCTCTGTCATTGGCTGACATGGGAATACACCTTCCCCAGGTTCATCCCCAGGTTGCGGGGAAGAAGAAGGCGATTTCTGAACGTCGTTGGCGGAAGGAGAAAGAGTGGGAAAGTTAGGGCTTGTAAGGACCCTGGCTTCCTCCGGGATGGGGGTAGTGAGGGTCGCCGGAGGAGGAGAGGGAGAACGGCGAGGTGAATCAGGTATGATGGTGATTGGGGAAGGTGAAGCGGAAGAAGAAGCGAAGGGCTGACCAGCATCCCGTTTGCGATTCGGGTAGCGGCCTGCTATCTCCTGGAAGAAGTTAGAATGCATCTTGGGGGTCTGAAAAAGAAAAGGAAAAAGAGGGGCTGGGAAGAAAGAATCGAGGAAACGAGGTTTGGCGGCGGAGGAGCAAACAGATGAAGAAGAAGGAGACCAAAAGGCGAAGGGAGGAGGATGGCAGAAGAAACGAAGACCAAAGAACCCCCTATAAAAGGGGGAAGAATGGGCTTGCAGCCATTAGTGGGCTTCTCGTCTGTGGTAAAAGGGAAAGAAGGGTTTATATTTCTAAATGGCCCATTATGTACTAAAGCCCCCTATTTGCAGGAGAAGGGGCAGACATAGGCGCCCCCCCCCCCCTTTTAGGAGGGGAACCAAAGAGGAATGATATGAAGGCGTTGCCTCCTTTATGCTAATTGCCCTAGCGCTATACATACAAATTTATCTATCCCCGCAAGGCAGGGCGGAAGATATCCCCGTGTGGTGGTGGAACGGAAGAACCGATATCTTTCGGTTGTTATTTACTTTATATATATATAAATTTCTATCCCCGCAAGGCAGAGCGGAAGATATCCCCGTGTGGTGGTGGAACGGAAGAACCGATATCTTTCAGTTGTTATTTACTTTATATATATACAAATTTCTATCCCCGTAGAGCGGAAGACATCCCCGTGTGGTGGTGGAACGGAAGAACCGATATCTGTCGGTTATTATTTACTTTATATATATAAATTTCTATCCCCGCAAGGCAGAGCGGAAGATATCCCCGTGTGGTGGTGGAACGGAAGAACCGATATTTTTTGGTTGTTATTTACTTTATATATATATATAAATTTCTATCCCCGCAGAGCGGAAGACATCCCCGTGTGGTGGTGGAACGGAAGATCCGATATCTGTCGGTTATTATTTACTTTATATATATAAATTTCTATCCCCGCAAGGCAGAGCGGAAGATATCCCCGTGTGGTGGTGGAACGGAAGAACCGATATCTTTCGGTTGTTATTTACTTTATATATATATAAATTTCTATCCCCGCAAGGTAGAGCGGAAGATATCCCCGTGTGGTGGTGGAACGGAAGAACCGATATCTTTCGATTGTTATTTACTTTATATATATATAAATTTCTATCCCATAGGCAGAGTGGAAGATATCCCCGTGTGGTGGTGGAACGGAAGAACCGATATCTTTCGGTTGTTATTTACTTTATATATATACAAATTTCTATCCCCGCAGAGCGGAAGACATCCCCGTGTGGTGGTGGAATGGAAGAACCGATATCTGTCGGTTATTATTTACTTTATATATATAAATTTCTATCCCCGCAAGGCAGAGCGGAAGATATCCCCATGTGGTGGTGGAACGGAAGAACCGATATTTTTCGGTTGTTATTTACTTTATATATATATAAATTTCTATCCCCGCAGAGCGGAAGATATCCCCGTGTGGTGGTAGAACGGAAGAACCGATATCTTTCGGTTGTTATTTACTTTATATATATATAAATTTCTATCCCCGCAGAGCGGAAGATATCCCCGTGTGATGGTAGAACGGAAGAATCGATATCCTTCGGTTATTATTCATTCTATGCATAAATTTCTATCCCCGCAGAGCGGAAGATATCCCCGTGCGGTGGTGGAACGGGAGGACTGGGACTTCCTCAGTGGGTTGACTCATTTAAGGGTTCCATATACCCAGCAGATTGGAAAGACGGAAGAGCCGAAATATACAACTCAGAAGATACTGGAAAAAGGAGATAAACTAGGAAAGTTCATTAATGTGAGAAAATTACATGTTCTGAATCATCTACAAGGGAAGATAACAAACAGCAGCCCTTATATATCCCGGGCGTTACAGTTCTTTGTTAGGAGGGACAGAGGGAGTTCCCTTGTATGGTTGAGGGTGGCCCCATAGTTGACGCCGATAGGATTGCTGCAGGAAGGTCTGCTTGGCTAGTTCCTTTCGGGACCCGACCAGTTGTTGGCGCAGGGAGCGATTATTGGCGTAAGTTTCCTTCAGCTGTTGCTGTAAACACTTCACTTGTTCCTCCAAGATAGCTATGTATCGGCGATCATTTATCTGTTCTTTAGAAGGCGAGGAACTGCTACCCTGTTCCGATATCCTGTCCATGGCAAGCAAAAGAAAAAGGAGAATGATGGAAGCTATCAGGTAAAGGTCGGGGGTTTTTATGGCAACGAAGGGGGAATAGTGCATTTATTGGTGGGAGAAGTGGCGACCATAAATGCCAGTAAAGAAGAGGAAACGTGGGGGCAGTAGTGGGAAGGTTGACGGGACTACAATTGTAATTAAGAGGGTCCGAATCCCCGAAAAATGATAGAGGAAGGTATGTTCGGATCAGACTACCGTCCCTTTTGGAAGACAGAAACCTTACTTCTACAGGAAAAAGACAAAAACAGATATCATTTGCCTCCCTTATTTTTTATTAACATATTTGAAATGATTACATTAGCTTGATCTATAAAGATTTTCCATGATTACTCCTAACAGATGAAACGGGAGATGTCTCTTTGGGGGGAGAAGGAGCTAATATGACTCTGAAGCGTTCGCCTTGAGGGGGAGGAAGAACTGGTGGACCTTCATCGAAAGAAGAAGGATGAGTCCTCGCCGGGGAAACTGGGGCGAAAGCCAGTGCTGGTGGAAGTGGGGGAAGTTCAGCGGCGGCACGAGGATCTCCCACTGTATACTCCCACGTGAAGGGAGGATTCCACACTCGGTTGCGGAAGGAGGGGAAAGGAGCGCGGAAGGACCTCCCTGCCGAAGGGGTGGGAGCTGGACGGAGAGGCGGAAACGGAAGGGGGCGGAGGGCTGAAGTAGCAGTTGAGCGGGTCTCTGAATCTTCCATATCCTCAGAGACCCAGTCTTGTAGTTCAAAAGATTTCGACTCCGAAGAAATTTCGATAGGATTCCCCGCTGAAGCCATGATAGACAGATAACAGGATGAAGACATGGGGGACGAAGGATTTATAATGGAAGGAAAGGGCAGCAGAGGTTACGGGAAAGGGAAAGAAGGCGAAGAGGTTGATATCATTTCCAAAGCGATAAGAGAGATAGGGAAGATCAACAAGCAAGAGCTATTTAGCGAATTCGAACGAGAATCGGAGACAGATATGAATGATGTTGGGTAAAAACCTTCTTCAGCGAATTCCCGAACGAATCGAGGACGGATATGAATAATATCGGTAAAGACCTTTCAAGCGAATCCCAACTAAAATTAGGCGAAGGGGAATAACGGTATTCGAGATCTCTCCACAAGCCCGAACAGAGGATTATTATACTGTATTTACGACACGGGAAAGAGATAACAGCATAGAGAAAGATCAATTTAAAATTGGCTCCGAATTCCCAACCCCTCAAGGAGCATAATGAGATAATGATAGTTAGTTATATGGACAAAGTTATCATTTAGAAGCAAGCGAGAAGCCATCAGAGAAATTACTAAAAAGAAAATGTTATAAGTTACAGTTCGAAAAGATCGGGCGGACACTTAGCTAACGCCCCTACCGGATCCAAGTAACTAGTGTCCGTGCCGGGAGGCGGGTATCCCTGCTCGGCGTTTTGAGCCGAGGACCCCTCAAAGCCTAATACAAACAAATCTACCCCCTTCTTCACATATCGTCTTTTAAGATCAGCCTCCTGCTCTTTCATCTGGTCTTGGCATTTGGCTAGTTGAGCTCGACTTTCCATTGGTGCGAGCATCTTTTCGATGGCCTTTGTATGGCCTGACGACCCAAAGTCGAGAGGGCCTTTGAATATTCATGGTGAAGGATGGATTGCTGCTGAGCCACCGATGATAAGGTTCGGGGAATAGTCGTTACCATGGAGAAAAGCTCCTGACACTTCTTCGCACAGGATTCCCTGGTGATTGCCCAGGCCTGATGCTCTAGGTTAAAATGGTGACGTTCTTGTTGAAGCTGTGTGATAGTAGCCGAAGAATCAGCATCCTTAATCATGGCATCCATGAGATATCTCTTATACTCTTTCAATTCCTGAGTCAGGATATCTACCTGTTGCAGCTCGCTAGATTGCAAAAAGAGGCGTTGTTCTAGTTCCTCATTTTTTCGTTGCAGTTCCTCTTTCTCGCTTCGAACCAAGGCTAATTGCATCGTGGCATCTTCGCATTGACCCCTAAAGTCCGCCTCCTTTGCCTCTTGTTCGTTTAATCGTCGCTGAGCTCTTTCTTTAAATGGCGAGTCTCCACACTAGATTGGAATCGGGCTAGGTGGACTACCATGTTGTTATGTTGAGTGGAGGCCTAAAAGGAGAGGAAAATTATCAGCCTACGTCAGTATAAGGAAATACCCATAGCAAAGAGGAGGAGAAGAAGGAGTAAATACCTCTGCCAGCAGTTTGCTCACTTGCTCACACGGGCCTTGTATACCCGACTGGTTAAAGAATTTTACCTCCGAAGGGTGCCGAATCTTCAGCAAAGATTCCAGAGTGGCCCTCGGAGGAACCGGAAGGGAAGGGTCTTCTTCTTCCGAAGAAGATGGGGGCCTGGTACGGCGAAGAGGGGTAGGAACGGTTCTCGAGTCGGACGGTGTTGGAGCTTGGAGGGATTCCGCATGAGGAGGCAGGGGTGAATTCTGTGCGGAGGGGGAAGAATCGAATTGGGAGGAGAATCTCCTCCTTGGGAGCTAAAGAAGAGGCAGGGGAGGTGTTGCCTTCCCTTCTGGGTTCATAGATGATTAGGGGTTGAACTTCCGGCTGGTGGGAAGACAAGGGAAGAAGAGCTGATGAACTTGAAGCTCCTTTCTTGATAAGACGCAGCTTCTTCCGAGGAGATGGCCAGAGTGGATTTGCCTCTTTTAGTCGTCTTCTTCTTCTTGGCGACCTCGATCGACTCCTTCCACCAAAGCCTTCGCATCAGTTATCTATAAGATATCGTAAGAAAGATGAATGCCCTAAAAGGAAGTCACATTGCGGGATAAATGTCACCCTACCTATAAGAAGAAATGAAAGGTAGAGGAGACAATCCAAAGTGGCTTAAGAGGAGTTTCTATCGGATGGTTTGAGCGATGTGCATCTCTCCTAAGACTCTATACACTTCGGGAAGGGACATTTGGTCCTCATTTCCCGGAAAGAAGGCAATTCAGGAAGGTCTACCTTCCAAGTATCAGAGTAAGGTAAAGACTCTGGGAGTTGTACAAAGAAATATAAGGCTTCCCAACCCTTGTGGGAAGTAGGCAGGTTCACCAGGAATTGGCAGTCGGAACGACTAGACAAATAGAAGAGGCCTGCCTTAGAAGACTTTAATTGGAAGAAGCAATGGAATATTTCGGGGGTCAAAGAGAGGTTCAAATGTTGGAACACTATGTGGGCTCCCGATAGAATCCGGAAGGAGTTGGGGGTGAATTGGTTCAGAGGTAGTCCATAGAAGTTTAGGAGGTCCAGATAGACCTGTGGTACTGGCAGGGATAGGCCGTTAAGAAATTGTTCATAGAAAAAGCATGTCAAGCCGGGAGGAGGTTTATGAGGTCGATGCAGTTTGGTCGTGAAACAACATTTTATAGAAGGTTCTATGTAGTTGTTCCTCAGGTTAAAGAAATAATGGTTGCAATCTAACTGAGTTATGGTATGTTCATACCAGGCGGGTGAAGAGAGGGTCCTAGGAGCCATGGGTGTGAACAAAGCAGAACACTTACTCGGAGGGTAAAGAAGAATCGTGTGAGGAAAGGAAGAACTGGGTCGCCGCAACACCGCCGATGAGAATCACGGGAGAAGAAGAACAGACTGGATTATCAAGCACACTAACCGATACCTAAAAGAAGAAGGCGAGGGTTTATATAGGGTTTTCCGCGACGATTCAGCTGCACAGAAGGAGAAGGAGAAGCGGAGCCCATGGGCCCAGCGGGCCTCCTTCAATATACTGGGGGGAGTTATAGGGGAACGGATGGATTTAAGTCGAGAAATGAAGAATAGGTCAGAAACTTTATGTACATTAGGAAAGTCAAGCTTATAACTTCGCTTGACTATTTTTCGGGGTTGACTAATGATACTACTGGTACCTTCTTTACATAATCCCCGATAGAGGGGTTAGCGGGTGACCTAAGATCCGATCCAAAATACACGGCTCAGCTAAGAAAGGAAAGGAAGATTGGCACGGGCGACCCTCGGGCATTAGCGCACGAACCTCGAAGCCACTCGGCAGCGAATATTGCGACATTAGCCATTGCACGGGCGAACCTCGGGCCATTACCGCAGGCGAATATTGGAAGTCATTGGCACGGACGAATGTTGGAAGTCATTGGCACGGGCGAACCTCAGAAGTCATTGGCACGGGCGAATATTGGAAGCCATTGGCACGGGCGAATATTGGAAGCCATCGGCACGGGCGAATATTGGAAGTCATCGGCACGGGCAAATATTGAGAGTCATTGGTGAGAGTTAATGAAAGCAATTGATACTACAAAGGAGAGGCGGAGGGCGCCGCAAGAAGCCACCCAACTGATCAATACAAGGGGAAGTTGGGACGGAAAGAGAGGAATTGGTCTGGGTTGATGAGGAACCCTAGGGCTAGGCGGTGGGCTATATACCTAAAACTAGCTTCCCTCAACACGGAAGGTTGAGGGAGATAGTCTAGCCTAGTTTCCCGAAAAATAGAGGAAAGGGTGTTAGGCAACGGCCTGGGAGGCCCCACATAATATTCCAAAGAGTCTTCACTCCTGATATCTGTAACAGAATTATTCTCCAGGGAAAGGTGGTGGCCACGTGTACGATGGAGATAACCCACGACGTTACGATGAAGGAAGAAAAAGGAGATAAAAGGAGAGGAAGCAAGGAGGAATGGGAGGAGATCCGGCAATTATTCCCACCCAGCAAGAGATAAGGGGACGCAGGAGGAGGCGAAAGAAGAGGACAACCACCTCGCCGGAGAAGAAGGACGGAGACCTGTCGTTGTTATATCTCTTGTATTTTTCTCGTCTGGTGAGATCATTGTAAGAGGTTTTTTCTCCTCCACCTTCGGAAACTTACTTTCCGTAAAGGAGGACCTTCATAGTGAAAGTGCTTGGGCACTGCCCCCGGTGAGAAAACTCACCTCCGTGGAGTAGGAATCCTTATTCCGAACCACGTTACATCTTGTATCTGAGTTTCGATTGCTGGTGCTAGTTTTTGCGTTTCATCTACTTCATCCTCCTACTTCCTTACTGATTGCGGCCTGTGAAAACCCTCTGAGATCTCCCTCAGTGCCTCACTGCATTGAAAAAGGGAGTAAACAGATTTCACCCGTCCGCATCATGGGATAATATATAGGATTAACCACCATTCCACTTACATGCCCCTACGTGGGTATTATCCCACACGTAGGCATCTGCTTTCAAGCCTGCTCTCTCCATTGATTCATACATCTGAAAGGCCCTCTTTTGCTCTAGCAAAAGCATCAATGAGGATGTTATAAGTGACAAGCGTCGGAGCTAATCCCCTAAGCTTCATGTCCTTAGGAGCATTTGCTACTCATCAATGAGGATGTTATAAGTGACAAGCGTTGGAGCTAATCTCCTAAGCTCCATGCCCTTATAAACATTTGCTACTCATCGATGAGGATGTTCTCTGGCCTCGTCGTTTGACGCTAGCATCCGACCCACCTATCGGAACTTCAAGTGTTTAATTTTCTTTGGGGCTTAACGGTAACTGGTTGGTTAATGTTGCTGCACTTGGTGTTAAATTATGTCATATCGAGGTTGTAGAAATTGCGTAAGATTTAGCTAATATTCCATTTCTTAAGACGTTTCAACATACTTCTTGGCACTCTCTTGGTTGTTGGCAACACCGAGTGAATGCTGGCACAGTCTGGGTGCCATCAAGCTTCGGCTAGGCCTGGGTTCGATCCTTGACAAGTTGGCATGGCCATGATTTTAGTCCAGTAGTGGGTTCAGGTCTTGTCCTTTTGTTTTTTGTTGGTTTGTTTGCTCATCTAATATAATGCATTCAAATTCAATATACATGATACTTGAATAGTACATACATGTCCAAAGTGTACCCAATTCATACAAGCATATAGATATTACATTGATAGAAACTTAAATACCGCTGTTTATTGATTTACCTCCGTCGACAGTAATCACTTGACCAATGATGAAAGACGAAGAAGGCAGGCAAAGAAAAACCACCGAAGCTGCCACTTCTTCCGGCTCTCCCACGTCCAAGCGGAGCACGATGAGACCATTTGGATATGAGTTCTTCATTCTCCACGAACTATCAAACAAAAAACCCTTGTACGAATTTTTATTTTTTTTATACATTTACACTAAAAAGGAATAATTACATACCCATTTAGCCATTGGCGTCTTGATGACACCGGGCGCAACACAATTGGTACGAATATTGTCCTTAGCAAGCGAAACATCTAGTGAGTTGGTTCATGCCTCCTAATGACAGCAAACACAACAACAAAAACAGTATTTAAAAAAAAAACAACTATAAAAGAAAAACAAAAGCAAAATATTGACCCTATCCCTTTGGTTCCGCCAGTGACCAAGGCTGTTTCTCCTCGGAGAGACCATCTCTTTCCCCAACTTCATCAATTCTTTCTATCTGCTCAATTTTCATAAAATAGTATGAGAAGAAGGGAGAAGAAGAATAAAGTCGTTATTGACTCTACTATTTCTTATATATAATATATGATGTGGCCGTTATTTTATATACCTTTCGTCGAGCTTTTGGGTGAGGCAGAATTTTCACATCCGCAATATATATCCATGTCAAAATGAACACGCATCAAATGACTGCTGCCAAAGTTCCCGGCTTACGATCCTCTAATGCTTAAGTTAGACAGGAAAGATAAAGAAAAACAACGGTGTAAGTTTTCTGAGGAAAGAGAAGACTAGAGAGCCCCTTATTTAACTTAATATGTCTTTAAATAACATCTTTGAAGTTCTTCGCACACCTAGGTTATCCACTAGTACCGTCGCCTGTTAGACTGTTAGATGACCTCTACTAGAAATCTCCACATGGTTGCCACGTATATATAAGAGTCATTATTAGAATAGGACGTTAGGGGACTAAGTATACTCCACATAAAGAATGAAACTCTTTGGTGGTCCCTGTCTCTCAAGTCACTACACTCCCTGACTCAGTTTACTTTAGTCTTCTATCTTTCTCGAGTCGCTGCCTGACTCCCCACTCCACTCGCTACCCTTCTCGAGTCGCCGCCTCCCAACTCACCCACTCCTACTTTCTCCCTTAGTCTAATTACTAGACTCTCTCTCTCTCTCTACATCAAGTGGAATTAGACTTGATTATTTTATATATATATATATATATAAATATATATATATATATATATATATATATATATATATATATATATATATATATATATATATATATATATATATATATATATATATATAATAATAATCAAGTCTAATTCCACTTGATGTAATCATTATATGATTCCTTTTATGCAATTGAACTTTATCTCCTATTATATTATTATACATATTTAAATAAATTTTATCTTTTTTATCGTTGTTAATTAACTTTCTTATATTTTCCACTTTCTCATTTGATTTTCACATTATCTAACTGAAGCATTTAGCAGCCTTTTAAGTATATGATTGTATTATCTTAAATGTGTGTTCAGATATGGCTGCCACAATAAAAGGACCGGCCAATTGGAGAATATCTACAATCAATATCAGGAAATTATTCTCTGAGAAGATCTAAAACAGTAAAAGATTTGGTTGAGTGTCGATCCTATACCTGATATAATGTTTACATGAAAAATGAAACAAAGTAATTAAATAAAACACAAGAACAGGCTAATTCTATCTAGTTCACCAAAATTGATTCAAATCCTAGTTTGTTGAACTACAATATTGTTCTTCAGAGGCAAGTTAACCCCATTTCATAGAAAACAAATTATTAGTTAAAAATCATTTCAAACATTGTGGCGTAATCTTTGCCAAAAGGAGTTGAGTTGGATATGGCAAGTATAGAAACATATGTATTTAAAAAATAAAAATATTAAATACTCTAATAGAAACATATGTATTTAAAAACCAACCTCAACGATTGCATTCAAAATTCTCTCTAGTCATCTGGTTCTGGTGATGGGGAGGATCTATATCTATTTTCTTCCGCAGTCGATGGAAATTATTGTTGCATAATATTTGTAAATATAGCTGTCATCTATAAAAATAAATAAATTTGATATCATGTACTTAATTATAAAAATACTTTTTTGCCTTTATTTTGTTTGTGTGAGAAATGGTATTACTTGTGCCGGTAAAAATTCAGGTCCACGAGAGCCCCCAGCACTTCCAGACATCATATTTAGCATTACTCGTGCAAAATTTTGAAACTGATTATTTTCTTGCATCTGTCTTCTCATCTCCTCTATTTCCATCTGCCGTTGTGCTTCTCGCAACTCCATTTCTTTAATTTTCTCTCCCATTTCCCTAAATTTATCTGTTAAATCTGAATTAGAGTGATAATCTTGTCAGTACATTGAGTTGCGTTTACATTGCTCTGGGAACACTTGGCTAGGTAGCGTACCAGCTCCTAAACATCTAACTCGACCTGAGTGCTCGGGTCCAAAAACCTCACTATATAAAAAACATAATTAAAGTTGAACCATATTTAACTTCTATAAAAAAATAAATTAAATTATAAGTAAATTGTTACCGAAATGCCTCCTCGTGTACTTCTATTGGTTGTGTTCCTTCAGGTTTATCTTGGAGGTGACGATCCATAGCCTCTTTAAGTAAATTCTAACAAGAAAATAAAATGTTAATAGAATGAAAAAAAAATTTAAAAGCCAACTTAAAGAGTAAAATATATTATTCTTACCTCAACTCCTATTGCCTCATCGTCAATAGGAGCGCCTCCTTTCTTTTTACTTCTTCGACTTAATTGTTGTATTTCAATACGACTCGGTTTTCTGCCATTCTCTTGAGACTAACAGGGTAATAAATTCACATTTAACACCAAGGATAAGAGAATTAAAGTTTAAAACAATAAATGAGCAGTGAGAAACTAACTGTAAAGAAGAAAAAAAATAATTTTGATTCTTACAAACTTATATTCCAACGATGGAATACTAGTGCGTCCTTGTGCATGGGTCCCTTTCTTTTTGTTTGCATTTTCTCTATTGATTTTTGAAGTTCTCTGACACAAAAATTTATAATAAATTATAACATCTATAAACATATGTCAAAAACAATTAATACTAATTATACCTCAGTAGACTTCCAATAGTTACATAAAACTTCCCAAGTTTGAAATGTCAACCCATGAGGAATGGGTCGTATTGCAACAAGCTCTTCTAGTGGAGTATTTGAATCATAAGATGTAGCTTTCACTTCAGTCCTCCACCGTCTCCATGCGGTTCCCATCATTTGCATTATAACTTTTCTATGGTGATTGGGGATACAGAAACGTGCCTATAAACATAAAATTAAATATGTGCATGCTTTAAATTCAAATTTGAAATTAACACTTGTCAACTTACAGTAACAAGGTCCCATGCATCATTCAAGCGATTTGTCGGCATTTTTCTCCAATCTAAAAAATTTAGAGGCAACACAAGTCCATTCCGTGCAATAGTCCCAATAAAATTTGCAAGTGTCGGTTGTAAATCACCGTAAGGTTGTCCCCTTTCATTGAATTTCACTACTAGCACATGATCAGGATGTAAAGCATGAATATCTCTCATAATAGTCTTTCCACGTCTTCTTTGTTGAGCTTGGGATGAAGACATGGCCTCATTTTCCTCTGAAAAATAAAATTTTCACTTGGTGTTGCAAAAACTAATCACTATTCATATCCAAAAATAATTTTCACCTTGCTCATTAACCTCATGATTTTGTGTATCATTTTGTATCTCTAATGGTGAATGGGATGTTGTGTCTTGTGATTCATTTTCATCATCAACTCTTCTATTAATTGATTCTTCTCCCCTAGATCATCTTTGACTATTTTAGAGTAGCTTTCGCATTCTTTTGTTTGCCATTTTCGAAAGTTACCTAAAAATAATATAGAAATCAGTTACAAACTAATAGAAAAATTATCCTATTTCCCATTGCATAGGCAGCATAAGAGGAGCATATAATATGGTAAGCTAAACAAACAAATAAGAAATCAAAGTGACAACAATGGAAAGATTGCCAAAAAGGTGAAAAGCATAATCAACCTGGTGATATTTTCATGATGAACAATTAACAAAATCTATAGTTAATAAAACTATATCAGTTTTATCATTACAAACTTTCATTTTATTTACCATGATGTATGCTGTCTTGTTGCATTCACAAATGGAACAAGCATGGTAACATAATAAGGGTCTTGAAGCTTTATTATCGCTTTGGCCTTTGGTTTGTGGGAACCATCTTCTGTAATTCTATAGTTAAGGCTATTCATCATCAAAAAATTTTATTGTAAAATACAGAAAGTATCTGCATGTCTCATTCTTTGGTTGGCATCATGTTTTTACTGGCTTCATAGCTCCAAATTTTGTGCTGGCTATCCAAGAAGGACCAATTTTGATGAAAAATACCAGCCATCTTGATTTAAATTAGTCAGTGATTGTCAATATAATGCAAAATATGCTAGTGAAATATTTCCTTCAAGTTGAACCATAGATATCCATGAATCTTACTTGATATCATGATGTAATGAGAAACATTGAAAAATCTTAGTGAAGTTACCAAGAGTTCTTTCAAGGTGGTTTTAATTTGCATTGCATTTCAAAAGTTCTGTTTCTTCAAGTTGTCAGGTGGCATATTTCTTAAATGACAAGGAAATACTATGAGTTATCTAATTTCAAGAAAATATCCAATTTCCTTACATCTTTCGCAACAGATGCCTTTCGACTTCCACATTACAAGAAACTGAATGATCATCGCCATTCAACGAAACATCATTAACTGATTACTATGTTAAATTTAGGAAAACTGACAAGCAGTGCTCTCCTTAAGATAGATGCCTTTTGCAACATGACTAGAATTTTTCATACTATGTTCTAGGCCTTTGTTTCAGTCTTTAAAGGCAAAGAAAACCTGATCAAAGTTTAACTTTTTTTTTCCTTTCGGTTTGAACTGAACTTCATAATTTTAGTTTTAGATAGTCAATTCTTACTAATTATGAATAAATTTTAATTCTAAAAATTTACGGATGTTGTAAAAGGAATTAGAATTTAGGACATATTGAAATGTTTGGTCTGGTTTGAAATATGAAACGCAACCATGAATTAAACCATGACCTGGATCAAAGTTCAGACCAGCCGACCAATCTTGAAGAATAAAGTGAGAGGCTCAAGCATTGTTTTGGTATGCGAGAGATTACCTTCTCGAAGGCGAGAGGAAAAGGGATGACGCGGATTGTGGAGACGAACTACGGCCGACACGGGCGTGCGGTCGGTGGAGCGCGGATCGCGGTGGCGAACAGTGGACATGAACTGTGGAGATGGACTACGATCGACGGACTGCAGAGACGGATTGCGGCCGGCGGACTGCGGTGCGGACTGAGGAGATGATTGTGGAGACGAACTGCGGACGACGGCAAACTGAGGAGATGATTGCGAGACGGACAGCGGGCTCGCAGGGGGAAAGGAAGTTAGGTTTTTGCGAGACGGGAGACGGATTTCGGGAGCTTAACGCGAGACGGAGATATAGCCGCGGGAATACGAAAATAATTTCGTTGAAGAAGAGGGAAACCGGTAACCTAAAGGATGACCTTTAGGAGCGGTCGGAAACCGCTCCTGAAATGTTGCCAATAGAATCGGTCAAAGTATACCGCTTCTAAAAGTTGCCAATAACCTTTCGTCGAAAAGGGAAACCGGTACCGGCCTTTAGGAGCGGTCAAAATATATAACTGGTCAAAATATACCGCTTCTAAAGGTTGCCAATAATCTTTCGTCGAAGAAGAGGGAAACCGGTATCGGCCTTTAGGAGCGGTCGAAAATCGCTCCTGATACGTTGCCAATAGAACCGGTCAAAGTTTACCGCTTCTAAAGGTTGCCAATAGAACCGGTCAAAATTGACCGCTTCTAAAAATTAATCTTTGATTAATTCTTTTCCAAACCTCTATTTTTGGTACCGTTAACTATCTAAATGGACGAAAAAAAGACAGTAGTGTTAATTAAAATCCAAGCCTATCAAATTCCGAAAATCTTCTTCTGATCTTGAAAAGAGTGGAAGAATCATAAACTCATCTAAATCTGATAATGGAGAAAGAGCATCTTTGCAGTGTTCGAGTTGCAAAGAATACGAACAATACAGTAACAAAAATAGAGGATGAAAATTTACAGTAACTCAATAAGGAATGTCAGTTTAGAAAACTCTGTGCATCCGGTATATAGTTGTTGTTTCCCTTCCTCTATTAGTCGATAAAAATCTTTCACATTAGACTCCATCGGTATATGACTAGTCGATGCTCCAATACAGTTTTCATTACTTGCAGATCCTTCATGCATTCCAAATGCATCATTCAACATTTCTTGTACCAAGGGTTCATGGCTAGTTACTTCAGGAACTTGTTGCGCTAAATCTCGAAGTTGATTGTTATCGTGATCTTGTACAATTAGATGTTCTCCATGAAAATTCCATATTCGATAATCTTGTAAGATATCATTTATCATCAGATGCTCATGTATTATCTCTCGATCATGACTCAATGAGTTTATGCATTTGCAACAAGGACATGGTCTTGTCACTTCTTGAGTTGCATCACCAAATGCATAACGTAAAAAATATAGAATTCCCACTCGATACTCAAGATCGCCATGTAAGCGACCATCCATTCCTTCTGCATGATTTGATCCTTTTAAATAATTTTTAAACGTTTACACATTGAAATATGATTTATCAAAATTAAATAAACTTTGTAGATAAACACATACGAATTTTAAGGAATTTAACAAACATAAAAATACAATTCCTAAATATAAATTTTCAAATATATAAACAGAATGATTTCATAAAATAAAAAAATCATGAGAAATCTTTGATATTATTCAATTTAGAGGGAAAAAAATATTAAAATAAAGCTTAGCATAATAAACAAAATATAATAATAAATTTGAAAAACAATACAACTAACTTGAAAAAAAAGATAAATCAAAGGATTCTTTAAAAAGGACAAACTCTAATCTATTATAATTTTGTCACCATTAATACTTAAAAAATTTATCACATAATAAAAATTAAACCAAGAAATTACCTCCACAAACAAAATCAAAGGCTTATGACACAGAAGTAGAAGGCCAGATGAAACTAGGGCGCAACTGATTTGATGGACCGCTAGAACAGAGAAGACTGCTGAACACAGAGAGATGAAATTGGAAAATAATACACTCCTTAAATCCAAACCGGCTAGCTAGGATTTTTTGGAAGATAAAATCTAAGATACGACCACCCTTCTAATCCAAGACGTACGACTGCTTAGGGTTTTGAGATAATAGACAATAATACCTCTTTTTATAAACCTTTAGGAGCGGCTATTAACCGCTCCTAAAGATTTGGGATCGGTTATTAAACGATCCTAAAATTATTATACAAATCGATTCTAAATATACTGAACAGAATCGAAAAATTTCAAATTAAAAAAATATTCAATTGAAGCGGTATTAGGAGCGGTTATAATTAATGATTCTAAATATGTTAAACAGAATCGGAAAATTATCCGCTTCAGAAAGTGGTAAATTGAAGCGGTATTAGGAGCGGTTAATAACCGCTCCTAGAAAATTTATATAGGACCGTTTGTTACCCGATTCTAAATATACTCAACAGAATCGAAAAACATCCGCTTCAAAAAAAAATTCAATTAAAGTGGTATTAGCACCGGTTAAGAAAACCGTTTCTAAAAGCCCCCCTTTTACCATCATTTTTCCAACCGCTTCTAAAATTCCGATCCAAATGCCTCATTTTTTTGTAGTGTATCTCTTAAGTCATATTATAGCAATCATTATCAATTTCTTCTTCAAATAAAATAACAAGCGCATATTGTTCACATATTAAAATAATAATTAAACAAACCTACAAAAGCATCACTTTTGACTAATTAATAAAAATGTATACAAATTAATGAATCGTGTATGCTAACCTACTCGATTATAGATCATTTCTTTCTAAGGAGAACAAACTAAAAATAATAGCAGAATTAATTAAATATATACTATTAGATTAATCACTGAATTCAGCATTTTCTGAGCCAAAAATATTTAATTTGACTCTCCTATTTTTCCAAAACACCTTTACCTTTCATGGACTTGTTTTTCAATAAAGGAAAAGAAAAAAGGAAAAAGATATTCCCAGCGACAGCACCAATAGCCTCTTAATTTGATGAAAATCTACGTTGAGAACCATATATATCCTCCTTCAGTGACAAGTTTAAATCATAATGTTGGGTGATTGATGTTGATGCTGCAATACATATATTTAACTCCAAATGTCACTGAAGGAGGAGGTTGAGTTGGATACGTTTCAGTTCTTCTGAGAAATTTATCAGAGGACTATTGGCACTAGACAATGCTTCGTATACGAAATCATCGGATCGCAAACCAGCCGTCACCATTTTACTTAGCAAAATCTCTGCCTGGTGCCGCTTTCTATCCTCGCAAAGAATTCGAATTGCTAAACCATAGCTAGCAAGATTGGGAGTCATTCCGTTTGATACCATGTCACTGATCAACCTTAAGAGATCTGATGCCTCAAGATTCAAAGGCATCTGCTTTCAAGCCTGCTCTCTCCGTTGATTCATACATGCATCTCTGTATCATTAATTTGCTCTAGCAAAAGCATCAGCTGTAAGCGACAAGCCTTGGAGTTAATCCCCTAAGCTTCATGTCCTTATAAGCATTTGCTACTCATCGATGAGAATGTTATCTGGCCTCGACTTCTGTTTAATTTTCTTTGGGGCTTAACTGTAACTGGTTGGTTAGTGTTGCTGCACTCGGTGTTAAATTATGTAGAAATTGAGTCAGATTTAGCTAATATTGCATTTAATTTCTTAAGACGTTTCAACATAGTTCTTGAAACTTTCTCTTGGTTGTTGGCACTGAGTGAATGCTGGCACAGTCTGGGTGCCATCCAGTCAGGCTTGCTTTTTAATTGTCTCAAATTTATTTTTTAAAATGGTTCAAATTCGTTTTAATTTTATTTTTTAAAGGGGTCCAAAAATTAGTCTATTATTTTTTAAAAAGTTTAAAAATAAATCTAAAAATAACAGTAAACATAAAGGCATCTTCTTTTTTTTTAAGCTTGACTCAGTCTTTTGTTTGTTTGCTCATCTAATATAATGCATTCAAATCCAATATGTATGATACTTGAATAGTACATGCATGTCCAAAGTGTTCCCAATTCATACAAGCATATAGATACTACATCGATAGAAGCTTAAATGTCGCCGTTTATTGATTTACCTCCATCGACAGTGATCACTTGACCAGTGATGAAAGACGAAGAAGGCAGGCAAAGAAAAACCACCGAAGCTGCTACCTCTTCCGGCTCTCCCGCACGTCCAAGCGGAGTACGATGCGACCACTTGGCTATCAGTTCTTCATTCTCCACGAACTATCAAACATAAAACCTCTTGTACAAATTTTACCTTATTTTTATGATATTACACGAAAAAGGAACAATTACATACCCATTTAGCCATTGGCGTATTGATGAGGCCGGGCGCAACACAATTGGTACGAATATTGTCCTTAGCCCATTCGCAAGCGAAACATCTAGTGAGTTGGTTCATGGCTCCTAATGATAACCATTTCAAATTGGATCAGATAGATAACAAACTTTATGTTGCATTTAGATATTAACATAGATTTTTTTTGGGGGTGTGAATAAGTGGGGTACCTTTAGATGCTCCGTAGACGGACATAGAAGAGATTCCTTCGAGTCCCGCAGCCGAGGAGATAAAGACAATATTGGCCCTTCCAGATGCTTTGAGAAGAGGATGAGCGAGTTGACTTAAATGGAAACCGGCTTCCAAGTTAGTGTTCATGGTGTGCTTGTACTCCTCTTGAGTCACCTCTAGAACTGGTTTAATGTAACCAAATGCTACATTATTAACCTTCAAGAACAGAAAAATAAACACGCACACATTTATCGATTTTGTAGGATTAAATAAAGGAAAAGTGGGGGGAAAAAAAGTGGGATTTGCGGGAGAATTTTATCAAATCAAAGCTGCAAAAAACGAATGTCAATCATCACCAGGATATTGAGTTTGCCATGGAAGACGGCGTTGACTTCCTTTATCAGCTTCTCCCTCTCCTCCGAGGATGACACGTCGCAGACTGAACCAGTCACCTGAAACTTCAAGTCTCTCCACTTCTGCAAACTCTCCGTCAGTTCTGCTTCATTCCTGGAACAGGTATGAACTCTCGCTCCAAACCTTGCTAGTTCTTCCACGATAGCACACCTGCAACGACAGAAACAATAACAGCAAACACAACAACAAAAACATTTTTTTAAAAAAAAAACAAACTATAAAAGGAAGATAAAAAGCAAAATATTTACCCTATCCCTTTGGTTCCGCCCGTGACCAAGGCTGTTTCTCCTCGGAGAGACCATCTATTTCCCAACTCCATCAATTCTTTCTATCGGATCAATTTTCAGAAAAATAGTACGAAAAGAAGGGGGAAGAAAAATAAAGTGGCTAATGACTCTGTTCTTTCTTATATAATAATCAATTCTAATTCAGATCCGCTCTATAATTTCTTTTATACCATTTAACTTTATCTTTTATTATAATATTATCTATATTTAAATAAATTTTATCTTTTTTATATGTTTGTCACTTTCTCATTTGATTTTCACATTATCTAACTGAAATATTTATCAGTCGAAGAATACACGATGTTATTCTCCATTTCAACACTCTTATTTATATTCTATCTAAGACATCTATATTAATTCTTCAGTCCTTTTTTTTTAAATAATCTTAAATATTTAAAATTTTCAATTAAATAAATCATTATCTCATGACTTAATAATTATTTTTTATTATATTTAATATTGTCAAATTTAAATTTTATATATTTTGTCTTTACTAAATCTAAGATTTTTCATTTCTAAAGTTCCCTCCCAAAATTCAAATTTAGTATTTACTCATTTACATGTCACATCTATCAAACTAATATCATTTACAAATAACATGCATTATGGTACCATATCTTTGATGTTTCTAATGAGTTCATCTATAATTAATGTAAAAATATAGAGACTTAAAGTTGATCATTTATGTAACTTTATAGTTATAGAAAACACTTCGATTAATCCTCTTCCTTAATTATTTTAATATACATTATTCTAACACCTTTCTTGTTTAATGTTTGTTTGGTCTAACTAGTTTTCTATTTTATATCTCATTTAAAGTTTTTATTACTTCTGAAAGTTGAATTCTACGATAAAAATTTAAATCTCTATATTGCTTTAGCCTACTTAAACTACCTAAATTAAATTGATCACCTAAACTTTCATTAAAAATAACTCTTTTATCGCTCTTTTATTTTTTTCATTATCCAATAATATTTTAGTGCATTCATCTTTAATTCATCTTATTTGAATAATAACTTTAGTCTTTCTCTCTCTAATTTTATCTATTCTATAAATATCTTTTTTCCTTTCCTTTTTTATCATTATATGTGCAAATAAAATTATATAACTTTACAATAGTATGATATTCTCCACTTTAGATCTAAATCCTTATGGTTTTGATTTTTGGACTATACCCAAAAGGCCTAATAACAATGGAAATATATTTTCATTTTATAAGGTTATGATTTCTTCCATGTATTTTCAAGGTGTGACTTTAATTGTTCTCTCAACAATTATATATTCTCTTTTAATACTTGTACTCATATCCTTTCTTTAAATATATTTTGTTTCTTATCTTTTAACTTTCACGGTTTATAAACTTATGTTATTAAGCGATTAAAATTTCTCTAAAAATAATCTTATAATTTTTACATATCTTTCTATCATTCTTTTTAAGTCAATTTGCTACTTATTATTCTCATTTTAAAACTTGATTAAGTATTTTTTTCTCTTTTCTTAAAAAACATATTAACTAATATAAATTCATCGGCAATTTACCAAACACAGCTGCTAAAGTTTCGAAATGCCCAAAACGCGCACTATACTTTCAGAATTACCAAATCACGCGCATAAATCCCAAAATACCCCTCCCGCCAAACAGATTGCAATTTAATGCAGAGAGAGATTTGCATCCATCCGAGCCACAACTGGAAATCCCGAGTCATCCAAACGTCACTTCCAACTGCGTGGGAGCGTCGGACTCATGCTGTTGATGAGCACCACATGCAGGTTTCCTCCGTAAACCAACTAAGCAACACCATTTTTTATGAAACCCTAATAGTTATCAACGACATCACTGCTCCCACGAATATATCAGCACTTAATCCAGAAGTTGGCGCAGCTCACTCACCAGCCGCTTCACATAGTATTATCATGTATGTATGTGTTTTTATTCTTGAGACTACTATGAGGTTAATAAATGCATTGTAGGTGGTTGTATAGCCAAGTTTGCCACACACCCATAAATACGATGTAGGCATATCATACCAAAGTAGACCAATGCACCCATAATTGCGATGCAGGAGATTCATAACCGAGTTTTGTCGTCACCTAAACAAATTCCACCTAACTTAAAAGGTGATGCTTCCAATTAAATCTCATGATTACTGAAGTTCCCTGATTGATATTCCCAGCACTAGGAGATACAATCTGTCTGAGAGAGTAGATGGTGCTGGCAATAAAATTCCCAGCACCACCGTATCCCTAAAATTTAAAATCCCAGCACCATGGGAGAGTAGGTGGTCTTTGGCGATGAAATTCCCGGCTCATTTGATGCGGATAAAAGTGATCTTTGGGAATTTAAATCCCAGTAACATCGTAGTGCTGGGCTTCAAATTCTTAGCACCATTAAGGTTCAACAAATTCGGGATAAAATGTGAATTTAAATCTAAATCCACCGTGAGTAGTCTTTGAGATTAAAACTCCCAGCACCATGGGGAATGAACTTGTCGAGATAAATGGTGGTGCTGGTAATTTATATTCCAGCACCACCATGGTAATGAGATTCAAACTCCCAGCAACACCTTGGTGATGGGAATCTAATTCACTAGACCAGGGAGATATAAGTTGTCGACATTAAGGGTGGTGCTGGGATTTAAAATCTCAGTAACACTGTGGTCCTGCGAATAAGACTCCCAGCACCATTGGCATTGGACTGGTCGAGATAAATGGTGGTGCTGGGAATTTATATCCCAGCACCACCGTGGTAATAGGATTAAAACCCCCAGCAACACCATGGTGCTAGGAATGTAATTTCCAGCACCATGTACATATAAGTTGCCGGAATTATTGGTGGTGCTGGGAACTAAAACCCCAGCAACACAGTGGTTCTGCGTTTAAAAATCTCAGCACCAGGGAGATGGAACTAGTCCAGAAAAATGGTAGTGCTGGGAATTTATATCTCAGCACCTCCGTGGTAATGAGATCAAAACTCCCAGCAACACCATGGTGCTGGGAATGAAATTTCCAGCACCATGTACATAAAATTTGTCGGAATTGTTGGTGGTGCTGGGAACTAAAACCCCAGCAACACAGTGGTTCTGCGTTTAAAAATCCCAGCACCAGGGAGATGGAACTAGTCCAGATAAATGGTGGTCTGAAATTTATATCGGCACCAGTGGGCACAGGATATAAATTTCCAGCACCATGGAGAGGGAACCTGGCCGAGAAAAAGAGTGGTGCTGTCAATTTATATTGAAGATAAATAAAGTCCTCTAGGCGGGTCGAGTCCAAGCGTGGCCTATAATATCATTCTCCACCTTTCCTTATGCTCCCAAACAGTAGTTATGAAAATTAATGCTCTGTGCCAACATTCAGACGAGTGTGCAATTGGCATCTTTGCGTGTCAATTGCACGCACCCATTACTCAGGTAGGTGTGGGATCTAAGTATCCATCTGCGCATAAACCCTGTAAATGTCTTCCTCTTCCATTCCATATAAACCTTTCATAATTTCAACATTGAAAGGTCCATCAATGGGTTTCGTTAAAAACCAATTGATGGCCCTATCAACATCAAATGTTCTAATTAGTTAAGTGCATAATTGGGAAACCTAACCATAAACTCTCATCCTCCACTTGTCTTCAGACTTCTAAAGCCTAGTTAAAAAAATTCAGCCTATTTGCATAGCACACTACATATAACAGTGTTGATTTTAAAAACATTTGCAGGGACAACCTCCTTCCTGATGAAGTGTTAACATTTTTGGAAACAATTGAATCAAATTTGAAGGATAGAGAGTTAGATGATCAAGATTCCATAAATCTGTGCCCAAGTAATATTCCATCTTCATCTCAGTTTACTGATGTGGGCAATAGAATTACGATGATCAACACCTTGATATAAATAGACGCTTCTTCCATACTTGAAGAAGAGTTTCGCTACCACGAGATCATGAATATTTTGAACAAACTTGGAGTGAAGAGGAGGTAAGTGATATACATGGGATAGAAGAGTTAGAATATACAAATCCTTCGGAAGAATTCTTAGCTGATGATATCCAACATGAAGAAGGTGAGTTAAACCCAGATTAGTACAGTGACTTAGAGGAAGTGTTCCCAATTGCTAATGATCCCTATGTTTTAAATCCACAAATAAGACTATTGGAAGATGTCGGTTCATCAGATCCAAATGAATTTTTCACTGGATAAGTTTTTTCCTCTTGACAAGAGTTTAAAGATGCACTAGTAAGGCATGCGATGCTAAAAAACTTCAGATACAAGCCAGTTGACACCAGACTTAATAGAATTAAAGTTATTTGCTTTAGTCAGCCTTGTTCATGGAGTCTAGTTGCAAGTTGAGACGTGGAGTTCACTGTCACAAAATATGTAGCGGCATAGAATGTGGCGGTGTTAGAAGCAATGATCACCATGCTTGCACATCCACATTTGTAGCAGATTGTAGGACGGTTAGCTACCTCTGATGATTACAAACCAAGTTCAATTCGAAGAGAAATGCAAGCTAGGTTTGGTGTTCACATTTCATACAAGAAAGCATACACAGCCAGACAGAAAGCATTAAAAAGAGTGGTAGGTGATTTTGATCAGGCCTATATTGATCTTCCAATGTACTTGCGTGAGTTAAGAGTTAGAGATCCTGATACATATGTTGCAGTACTAAGAAATGGTGAAAATCAATTCCAGTGATGTTTTTGGGCATTTGGTGCTTGTCGAAGAGTATTCAGGTCATATTTGCGAAAACTAATTGGAATAGATGCTACACATATGGTAGCAAGTATCACAGTGTTTTGCTAATAGCTCGTCGTTGTGGTAATGTAAAAATTATACGCCGATTGCATTTGGAATTGCGAAGTTGAATGTGGATCTGCTTGGGAGTGGTTTTGGATCATGTAAAGACATTCCTTGATGTCCTTCGAGTCGTTGAGCATTGTATGTCGGATAGACATCGGGGATTATATCGTGATTAACAAAGTGTATCTATCTGCCCATCATGCTTTTTGTTGCTATCACTTGTCTTGTAACATGGTAACAGATACCCGGGATAGATCCTCATTAGGTTTATTTTGGGCAGCAGCAAGAGCCAATACAAGAGTTGACTTTGATCGATTAATGCAGAACATGCATGACAAACACAAGGAAGCATATGCGTGGCTACAAAAGATCGATCCAAAAAGATGGGCCAATGCACACTTTCCTGGCAGGAGGTACACAATGTTAATCACTAATTGTTCCGAGAGTTTAAATGCATTATTCAAGGAAACACGTGAACTCTCCATCACCAGTTTAATTGACAACACTAGAAGAAAGGTTACTCAATGGTTCTATAACCGTAGGGAAGAATCTTCAAAAAGGTCAGGTTTTCTAACACCTTATGCCATTAAAGAGATTGATGAAAGGAGAGAAAGAACTCGATTATATTCGGTATTCCCATATTCACAAATAGAAATGGAAGTACAGGCAATAGCTTCTTCGTATATTCTTGATTTGGATAGGCGAAGTTACATCTGCGGTGAGTTTCAAATTTCAGGAATTCCTTGCTCGCATGCTATTGTAGTCATCATATATCGAAACATTGATCCATACCGTTACTGCGAGCATTATTTTCTAAGGAAAACCTGGGAGGCCACTTACATGGATCGTATTTACCCATGTCGAAGTAAGAAATTTTGGCCTAATGGTGGCAAAATTTTCGGAGTTCTACCTCCTCGTAGCCTTGTGCAGCCCGGGCGAAGAAAAAAGGCACGCATAGAGTCCAAACATACTGGGAGGGTGAAAAATAAATGCAGCAGATGCAAACAGCTTGGGCATAATAGGAGGTCTTGTAGAATGTCACCGGCTACTAATTCCTAAGTGTAAATAGTGGTTGTGTAAATATTTTTAAAGAAAACAATGTTAATGTTAATGTTAATGTTAATGTTAATGTTAAGCTATTTTGCAGAATTGTAATGAAAAAATTTGTTACACTATTTTGCAAAATTGTAATTTAAAACCGTCCGACCACACTCGACCCGTTAATATAAAACTCCCCGGTGGAAGTTCAAACATCTCAACACCACATTTCATTTCTCTCTCGCTCCATGCGTTCTGTCTCTGTGGAATTCCGCTTCCATTCCCCGGTGCCCGTTCAAACTCTCCGGTTCCAGTTTAAACTCTCCGGTGCTAGTCAAAACCCCCCGGTGCCAGTTCAACCTCCCCGGTGCGAGTTAAAACATCTCAACACCATCTCAACGCGATTTTCGACCTAAGTAAGTTTTGTAGATTTCTTAAATTCTGTGTCGCTATCGTTTCTTCCGATCTATCTAGGGTTTTTGCCTTTTGGTACGCGATCTCGTTTAAACTCGGGCCTGATAGGGTTTAGGGTTTTAGGGTTTACCATTTAAGCAGAGGTAATGTTTGTTTGTATCATCACACATGTTTCAATCCATTTCATCTATTAGTTTAAAATCGCTGTATTACAATGCATTTGGTTGTTAACCTAAGGATTTTTTTTCAGTTAACGATGGCTTCAACTGGTGAATCATCAAGCGATACTTCTGCAAGAACCCGTGCGTTGATGCGAGGAAGAACCAAGAGAATGAACTGGAAAAGCAACGTTTCACAGTTTAAAAAATTTATTGCAAGTGTGCCGCCGAGCGTGGAAGAAGAAACGCTTATTCGGAGCTCCCCCTTTGCGTGGGTTTTGGACATTCCAGATATTACCCATGTCAGACCCCTCGTTCAGAATATGTTTGATAATTGGGACTGCACGGAGAAATGTTTTATATTCCAAGACAAGAAATTGCATTTCACAAAGACGGATATCTCCCTCATCCTTGGTCTACCAGATGATGGACTTGAAGTTCCTATGAATAATGAAGCTCCCTCTGGACAACTATATTTGCAATATTTCATGGAAGCTGATTGCTCTTGTCACACCCCGGGAGTATGTCGTGCCGAAAAGCAAACGGACGGCATCTCCCCTGTACGTGGCAACATATCGGGTTAATACAAGGCTCGTAGGCCCACAACAACAATATGATATACACAGATATTAACATATCAAACGCAGCGAAAACATACAACAGATAAAACAATATACAATGACCCAACTGTGCACTCCGGAGTGACTTTACACAACAAGAAACATAATAGAAGTCACATCGAAAGCCAAATACATACAACATGTCCGTATATCACAGATACGGAAACAATATAGGCTAAAAACCCAAACCAACAATCCGTAAGGACACAACAACACGGAAAACATATCCATTCGTCCGGTGTGAGATGGGATTAGCTGGAGACTCGAACGCCCAAGGAATCTTCTACATTATCCGGGCGACAAGAAGCCTGTGGTCGGGGTGGTGAGTATAAACTCAGGGGTAATATATAGAAAGTGCATGAACAACATATAAGGATAGATCTACAAGTATACATGTGAAAATCTACGGGTATACAACATGAGTCCAATAGACATACAGTCATATCCAAATCTAATAACAAGTAATTATAGTAAAGTCATACTCAATGTATATACTAAACTGATCAACTGAACAGGAAGTAATGTACCAACATACCCGACGGCCTGCAACACCATAAGCTATATCATCCTGACAGATATACAATAACATAAACAATATAATATATCAAGTCAATCTCATACCTGACCAATACTCAGACATATGAATAGTATATGATCACCTGTATAATAACCCGGTCCGTACCACACAATGACATGATGCTAATCAAATGCATATAACAGTCTGAATCAACGCATGTATCATGCTCAACACATAGCAATAAATAAAAATGCAGATGACATGTATCATGATGAACAACCATATGCAGCAATCATAGCTCAATCAAATGCAGCATCTCACAGGCATATGTAAAACATATATCAAATACATGCATACATATATGGTATATCATGGCCATGTGCGGACAATCGACCACGACCCGGTATGGCGGGTGGTACGGCATGACGACTAGCCCGACTCCGACCATCGCCACTACTCTCGGTGACCGAGTTGGGTAGTATGAATGAGTAGCATATAAGCGTAATGAGCTAACTTACTCCCGGGGGTCCCTGGCTGTCGCTCGTCACTACCCATGAGTAGGCTATGCATGCAGACAATGCGCGTCCACAACCACCGTCTATAGTGGGCGAGTGCTAACACCACTCTGCTCAGTGGCCAGGTGCGTATCTCCAACTACCACCATCCCTAGTGACCGAGCGCGGCACATCCAATGCTCTGCCCTCAACCCTGCTACCACTACCCCGAGTGGCGGGAGCGGGATATTTGACGACCGTCTCATCCACTGAGACCCGATCGTCGGCATGCATGCAATGTAATGATGCATAGCTCCATACATGTATCCTCGCCTCCTCCCTATCCATGGGAGTCTGGTCAACCAAAGTCAACTATGCAAGGACTACGATCACAAGACTCTCTCTATCGCACAAAGAGTCATACTCATCCGATCCACGCGCTAAGACCTCTAGTCGATGGCGATATACAATCGGCCGATCCATATAACCATAACGGGCACACAATCCATAATGGATATACCATCGTGCTTAGGACCTCAGTCCATGGTCACATCGACAACCATACTTATCTATGCACAACTAGATCCATAATCAATGCACCACTAATCCGGATATGATATACCGATCGACTCCATAATTCAATCCATCACCTAACCCTAGTTAGGTACGATAACCCTATCTGAGGTCACAAAGATAACCCTAACCACATGTACTTACTGAACATCTATCAGCTAAAACATAATAGGGTTTATAGTTCCTATCCGTGCTAGATAATCAATGAGTAACATAGTATATATCTCAAAGGTCAAGGAAGTACAAGCATATGATTAAATAAGAGTGGATTTAAGGTAAATAGGTATAAACATATATCCAAGATCATGCACAGGAATTTGATCAAAACTACCGGACCAGGTAGATATTACCCACCTGCTATGTAGCTCGTATCAGTCATCCCTACTACGAGCAACATCACTAATCAAAGTCCTGAAATCAACATCCTGTAATCAACACACAAACATTGACAAAGTTTATCATAAGTCCAATGATGGTGTCCCAACTCAAATCAACATAAATCCAATCATAAACTTTAGTACTTAGCCTGGAGGTCTAGAGTTGAATCACGGGAAGGCAAAACTCACTTCGAGGGTGGGAAGACAAGGTGAGTAACGACAGGCCAGCGAGGCGACGATGTCGAATAGGGTCGTAGAATTCCGATAGTCGGTCGTTACAATAAAAAGACACCTTTTTAATGCGGACCGGCCTATCGGCGACGTGACACGACGTCGCCTATTATGTCGTTACTACTGATCTTCACTGAAGTGAGTTTTTCCCAGACCGTCTCGAAATACTAAAGTTATGAATCTGAACAAGTGATCACTTGGTTGCGAGATCATAAACTTTAGTACTTAGCCTGGAGGTCTAGAGTTCGAATCCTGGGGAAGGCAAAAACCCACTTCCAGGGGTAGGAAAACCAGGTGAGTAACGACAGGCCAACAGGGGCGACGGTCGTCAACCAATAGGGGTCGCCGAATTCCGCCAATAGGGGTCGGGTCGTTATAGCTCTAACAAGCATCTGGAGGATTTATTGAAAACTTCCAGATCTCCAGATAATTTAGGATCTAAAAAACTTTATTGTCAGTTGTTTATTTTATATTTTTTCTCTTGTGTGTTTTTTACTACCACCAGCAGTAAGCCTAGAATAGCTATGCGATCACTTATAGATTGTGTAGAGGATTTTGATAACTTAGGCAGGTATAATTGGTGCGAAGCACTTTATACGTACATGGCTCCTCAAATGGAGTAAATTGGTATGGGAGTCACATTGCGACCAAAAGCTGACGTCGTAGGTGGATCTACGAGACCAAAGCTTAAGGGTTTCACACACTTATTGGCTGTGAGCGAATATATTTTATGTCTTCCGCAAATAGTATAGATAAATGCATCTGTAACAACTAATCTTGTCATTCCAGGTATGAATGTGTGAGCATTTGTGTATCCTACCTCCACACGTCCCTCATGCTTTGCCAAGAATGCTGAGATGGAGGTGGAGTTCCACAAATATAAGGGTCGTTAAGAAGATGGTAGATGGTCTCGTACCTGACAAAATCATTGTTGATCTAATTCCAGCACAGTCAGAGCTGCATCTGGTACACACCGCTTCCCCACCTAGATTTTCTGCATCAACTCCTCAACCCGAAACTCAGGTCGACGCAAGAGGAATGACCTGTCCAGTATGCCAGGAGAATGCACTGTTGGGTTTCCGGCACCGCGGCGTGTGTGTGTTCGATCATGTTTCGTAAACATGTGCACAGCGGAAGCAATAAAAATAATAAATATTCCTATTTATTACAACACACACAACACACGCATGCTATTACAACAAGTGTAGACATAACCGTAAATTAAAATTGCAATAAAAGAAATTAAACTACGTTATACCTTCCGTATGACGTGTAGCGGGAACGGCATCAACCGGAACGATTCTCGTAAGAATCGTCTCTATCCGTATCCACGCCGAGCTCCTCGGGATGACTTCGCCAAGCCACGAGCTTCGTCTTCGTACGGGTTACTAGCCTCGTGTTGAAGACGACGTGATCGAGAGATGATCACGGTCCGAATCCAAATTCGGACCTAAAACAAGTCCTCAAGACTTGCTTCTCCGGAGAGGTATTCGTCAACCGATTGACGAATCCTTCGTCCTCCACCTCAGAGGATTACCGGAGATCAAATCTCCGGTATGTTAGCCGCTGTCGGAGCACTAACCGTCGTCCAAACGACGCTCCGACAAGAGGAGAAGAAGCTGTCCAGAAAACTGGACAGCTTGGTGGAGGAGATAGGCGCCGGCCAAAACAAGGAGAGAAGAACTCACCTTGATGCCAAACCTATAGGGGATCACCGGAGGGTCGCCGGAGGTTCACCGGCTGGAGCTTGGGCGCCGACAAAGACTTGGCGGCACAAAGCTGGGTGGGCGGCTTGCTCTTTGAGTTAGTTTAGGGTTAGGGTTTAATCCCTATTTTATAGAGAACTAATTCTCTTAATGGTTAATGGATCATATCCATAAAGCCCGTTAACCGCTCCATTAAGATAAGTTAAAATAAACCAAACCATGATGGTTTATTTTAAGTTAAAGCGAACGAACCAACCTTTGGTTCATTCGTTTAATATAAACCAAACCCTTTGGTTTATTCTCATCCATTGGATTAGAACCAAACCATTTTGGTCCATCCATTATGTCTTCATAAGACACGGCCCATCCACGCTTCCATTGCGACTGAAACAATTTCATGCTCGCTTTATGTTTGGTCGAACCAAACATAGTTTCTCTCGGTCTGAGAATCCCATTCTCAAGCTCGTTTTAAATCCTTTGGATTACACTCGTTGTGCGTGTGACCAAATAGGTTCTCGGTTTATGTTGGCCGTCTATAATTAACCATTAATTATAGAGCGATCATGAGTGGCACCTAGTAGTACATCATGATCCCCAATTAAGAAAAGATCAGCGGTTGATCGAACTATTTACGAAACCCTTGATGGCTTCGAATGAATCGTGCCCCATTCCCTTCACTCATCTTATACCCACTTGGTTCGGGACATGGTCTATTGTGCCGATCCCCACTAAGTGACTATGTCACACCTAGCCCAAGTATCATTTCCTCGTCCTCACAGTTCTAGTTACTCCACATGTATCGAAGAGTACCTTACTCTAAACATGTATTGCTTTGGCCAGACTTTAGTAACAATCCGGACGAGAGGCCATGGGTATACATCTCCTCGCAAGGAGTGGTGAATCCTTTATAGGCTATTCAAACACCTTGATCACTTGACTTATACCCAATCATCCCGGGTCCATATCTCCTTAGAGATGTTTGCTTAAGATGTCAAAGCATAAGTCTCCATGATCAAGATGACTTGAATACCGCAAGTCTAAGGATCATCGCACTTAAGCCGCAGTAAGAACTTCATTGACATATCTATATATGCAGAGAACCATATGAAGTCTTACGGCTGGTCACTCCAATGAACTAGTTACCATAACTAGCATCCACGATTAACTCCGGACATCACTATGTCTCGGCCCGGTGAGAATCGGTTTGCTTGGATACACGAGAGTATACCTCGTGCTAGTCTCGTGAATTGATGGTGTCGAATCCATCAATTCATTGACTAGGGATAATTAGATACATCACAATTACACATGTAGAGATACTCACTAGTTGTGATCCAATCACAAATTCTCTCATGCTGTGAATCGTATCGTGGACATTCAGTAAATGAGTTTAAGATCCAATCAAATACATAAAATATGTATACTCGAATAGTGAATCTTCATTTATCATATAAATGGTTCATACATAAAGCGATTGCCTTAGGACATCTCTCATATATTACTAACGGACTCCCACTTGGCGCTAATGCCAATCGCTACGGTATCGATACCATAAGCTCTAACATGACCCTCGAACTTGCTTTGAGGTAATGCTTTAGTCAAGGATCCGCTAAGTTCCTTTCGGTTAGGAATTTTCTCGATTTGTATTTCGTTCCTACGATGATCTCTCGATAAGATGATAGCGTGAAGCACATGTTTGGATCGTTGATGAGACCTTGGCTCTTTCGCTGCAATTGCTCCATTGTTATCGCGATGGGCCATTGCTTCAACAATGGCGGAATCACACCAAGTTCATGAATGAACTTCTTGATCCAAACCGCTTCCTTTCTTTGCTTGGCTGCAATATATTATGCCTCGATGGTAGAATCCGCTCTGATCTCTTGTTTGGAACTTTTCCAACTCACTGCGCCCCCATTCAAGGTGAACACGTATCCAGACTGAGACCTAGAATCATCCTTGTCTGTCTGGAAGCTGGCATCCGTATACCCGCGTATCACCATGTCCCCTTCTCCATATATTAGGAACACATCCTTAGTTCTTCTCAAGTACTTAAGGATCGTCTTAACAGCCGCCCAATGATCCATTCTGGATCGGTGAGTATCTGCTCGTGACACTCGAGCATACGATACATCGGGCCTCGTACATAACATAGCATACATGATAGATCCTATTGCGGATGCATAGGGAATCTTACTCATGCAAATCCTCTCGTCTTCTGTGCGCGGACACATAGACTTCGAAAGGTGTACCCCATGCCTAATGGGCAGATAACCTTTGTTGGATTCCGACATGCTAAACCTCTTTAGCACTCGGTCTATATATGTAGACTGCGAAAGACCAAGCAACCGTTTCGATCTATCTCTATAGATCTTAATCCCAAGGATGTAGGTTGCTTCTCCCAGGTCTTTCATGGAGAATGTCTTGGATAACCAAACCTTAGCTTGTAAGATTGACACATCGTTTCCTATAAGTAATATGTCATCGACATACAATACTAGGAACACATTGCCTCCCACTAACCTTCTTGTACACACAAGGTTAAATGCGGATTTTGTGAGAAATCAAACTTTTTGATCGTCTCATAAGCGGATATTCGACTCTGGATGCTTGCTTGATCCATAAATGGATCGTCATGATTTGCATACCTTGGTTTTATCAGCGATGTGAAACCCTCGGGTTGTATCATATACACGTCCTCGGCGGAGTTTCCATTAAGGAAAAGCATTTTCACATCCATCGCCATATCTCATAATCATAATGAGCGCTATGGCGGGAGCATCCGAATGGATTTAAGCATAGCTACTGAGCGAATAGGTTTCGTCATAATCAACACCTTGCTTTTGGCGATATCCTTTTGCCACCAATCTAGCCTTATAGGTAATCACATTACCATCCATGTCGGTTTTCTTCTTGAAAACCACTTGCACCCTATAGGCTTTATGCCTTGGTGGGTCGACCAAGTTCGAACTTGGTTTTCATACATGGAATCCATTTGACTTCATGGCATCAAGCCACTTATCCCTTCGAACTTGTCGGCACTTCTTCATAAGCGGTAGGCTCCTCATCATCAATGAGTAACACGTCGTTCGATTCACTTAGAAATCCATATCTCTCGGGAATGTTGCGTGTTCTACGGATCTGAAGATGTGGTGTTACAATGGAAGTCAGTAGATTGCTCATCACTATGAGTTATCGGTTGTTGTACTTCACCAATTATCTCATCAATGTCTATTTGAGTCTCTCGAGCCTCCTCAAGCTCGACGACACTCCCACTGTTTTCTTGCAAGAGAAACTCTTTCTCTAGAAACACAGCATGCCTTGAAACAAACACCTTTTGTTCCACAGGATGATAGAATTAGTAACCTTGTTTCCTTAGGGTATCAATAAATAGACATTTATCGGACTTAGCATCGATTTATGCGATCTGATCCAGCTTCACATAAGCGGGACAACCCCATATCTTCAAGTAAGATACATGAGGTTTCTTACCATTCCATATCTCATATGGAGTAGTTGAGACTACCTTGGTAGGCATTACATTTAACAAGTAAGCGGTATGCGAAGTGCATAACCCCAAAGGACTTGGGAAGAGTCGCATGATTCATCATTGACGACCATGTCCAACAAAGGTCGATTCGCCTCTCGGATACACCATTATCTTTGTGGTGTATAGGCGAGTCCATTGAGACAATATGCCATGGTCTCTTAGATCCTCAAGAACCACTTGACTTAAGTCTTCACCACCGCGATCCGCTCGAAGTATTTTAATACTTTTGTCATGTTGCTTCTCTACTTCAGTTCTGAATTCTTTGAACCTTTCACAGGCTTGGACTTGTGTTTCATCAGAACACATACCCAAGCGTGAGTGATCATCGGTGAAGGTAATGAAGTAGCTATAGCCTCCTAATGCTTGAGTTGACATAGGTCCACATACATCGGTATGTACTAAACCTAGTAACTCTCACTTTCGTTCACCTTTTCGGTAAAGGTAACTTAGTCATCTTGCCTTTTAAGCATGATTCGCATGTATCGTATGAATCCAATTCAAGCGATTCGAATTCCACATCGGTGTAATTCGGACATGCGTTTCTTGCTTATATGGCCAAGAGCGACAATGCCACATATAAGTCTATGTGATTATCCTTTCGAGCCGCAGCGTGTTGCTCGCCCGATATTGAAAATGTCCTTTGGATCGTCCAGCGTATAAATGCCATTACTCAAAGTTCGATTCCATAAATCGCCATTCAAAGTTATATAACAACAATTGTTACTAAGCGTTAAATGAAACCATTTCTATTTAAGCGGAAATAGAAACAATGTTCTTTATTAGAGAAGGAACATAATAGCAATTGTCGAGTTCAAGACTAGTCCACTAGGGAGCTTGACAAATAAGTTAGATGGCGTAGCGGCAACCTTTGCTCCATTGCGACTCATGAATTTGACTCCCCTCGACAAGTCTTCTTCTATTCCTTAGCCTGTATGTCATTACATATATGTGAGCCACACCCAGTATCAATACCCAAGTGTCTAAGGAAATAGAATGACAATCAATAACGAAGATACCTGAAGAGGATGGGGCATCGGATGCCTTCTTCTTCTTCATGGACTCAAGATAAATCTTGCAGTTTCTTACGCGATGGCCTTCCTTGCCACAGTGATGGCAAGTGCCCTTTTCTTATTTAGTTCCGCCTTCTTTGCCTTTTTCTTTCCTTTCTTACATTCTTTTGCCTTCCTCTTAGAACCTTTCTTTGAGAATCAACTAAAGAACCGCCTTCTCCTCATGCTTCACGAAGGCTCCACGTCTTGACATATTGAGAGCTCGGGAATGGTGGATTCAATTTGTTCATCAGATAGTTCATCACAAATTGCGAGAAACTCTTGGGCAAACAATGCAGAATTAAGTCAATACTTAACTCATGATCCATCACAAAAGCAGGGTAGCTAGCGCTCGATGTACCCGTTCATCTTTAGCACAAGCACTCTGGAGCGAACCTTCTTGCATCTTCGTAGTGAAGAGAGCCTAGAGACCTCAGACCTTTCCGGATCTCGCTTGCTCATCGAACAACTCATGAAGATGGAAGACCATAGTGTTAGCATCCATATGCTCATGTCGCTTCGCGGCTCGGTACCATCGCCGCTAGCATGATGCAACTCGCCATCGAGAATCGCGCCACATGCCGATAGACCAACATTCGTTTGATGCAGGTTGTATCGTCCTTAGACGGGCCCGAAGAGGCTCTTCAGGACATATGCAAGCTTTTCCGCCTTGAGAACAATTCTCGAGTTTCTAAGCCAATCCAGAAGTTAGGCCCAATCGGTTTGTTCGAATCCAAAATAGTGCGCAAATTCAAAGCGTCATGATCGATTTATTGACCTAAAAATACAAAAACGAGCATATATGAAAAACGATTTAAAATGCATCAATATACATTTATAAATCCCATTCATTTTTCGAATTTCAAAACCTCAAAATCACTTGGAGATTGTAGGTTCATCTCAGAATGGGTTGATATCCATCATAGTTATGAATAACCTTGGAGAGTCAACAAGCCATTCATAGCTACTGATAGGTATCATCTATACCGATTGCATATCACGTATATGCAACTATCACAATGTGCTATCAACTAATTGAATGTTCACACATACATCGGGTTGTTAACACATTAACAAGTATGCATCATATGCATAGCACCCAACTTCACCTCCCTTAACATCGACCTTGGAGAGAGTCCAACAAGCCGATGCTCCAGGTTAAAGCCAACCCATTAATCAAGAATAGTTTTAATATGGTTAGGGCACATTCAACCCATTAGCCCAGCTTGGAGAGAGTCCAACAACCAAAGCTAACGATTGACCTCTGACTCTTACCATATTAGTATTAAACTATTCCATGGTTTGACCATATTCAGGTTCGAGCCGGGCTTGGAGAGAGTCCAACAACCCAAACAAGAAACAGAACTCTGGTTCTAACCATATTAATGGAAGGTGTAGGCTTTAATATTGATTAAGGGTTTTTATGTCTCATCCTCTTTGCATGCAAATAACTATTATCTACATGGCATGGCATACATGGCATACATCTACATGTCACGACACGCATGGCATTATGTTATGCATCTAATGCAACTACATGTCATACAATTATGTCATGTACAATATTTCCTTATATGTCATAACTATTTATGGAAATAAAATATATTTAAGATTTGATTCTCCAAATCAAATCATAATTAAATTAGGAAACAAATTTCCAAATCTAATCACATATTTTATTCATGGAATTATTTGATTAAGGAAAATCTATTTAGGAAACCAATTTCCTAAATCTTCAAAACTACTTATGGAAATAAAATATTTTAAAGATTTAATTTCCCAAATCAAATCAAGATTAAATTAGGAAACAAATTTCCAGAATCTAATCAAATATTTTATTTATGGAAAATATCAATTTCCATAAATACTTACAACTTTCCAAAAGTGGAAGATTTCCATAAATACTTCTAGACTTTCCAAAATTGAAAAATTTCCATAAATACTTCTAAATTTCCAAAATTTAGAAAATTTCCAGAAATACATTATGACTATCGCAAAACCAATTTTCGATTATGTGAAACACAACTGGGCTCACGATACCCTTTGTTGGGTTTTAAACCATGGCGTGTGTGTTCGATCATGTTTCGTAAACATGTGCACAGCGGAAGCAATAAAAATAATAAATATTCCTATTTATTACAACACACACAACACTCGCATGCTATTACAACAAGTGTAGACATAACCGTAAATTAAAATTGCAATTAAAGAAATTAAACTCGTTATACCTTCCGTATGGCGTGTAGCGAAACGGCATCAGCGGAGCGATCCTCGTAGAATCGTCTCTATCCGTATCACGCCGAGCTCCTCGGGATGACCGCTAAGCCAAACCCACGAGCCGTCTTACGTCGGGTTACTAGCCTCGTGTTGAAGGCGGCGTGATCGAGAGATGATCACGGTCGAATCCAAATTCGGACCTAAAACAAGTCCTCAAGACTTGCTTCTCCGGAAGGTATTCGTCAACCCGATTGGCGAATCGCCGTCCTCCACCTCAGAGGATTACGGAGATCAAATCCCGGATATGTTAGCCGCTGTCGAGCACTAACCGTCGTCAAAGCGGCGCTCCGGCGAGAGGAGGAAAAGCTGTCAGAAAACTGGACAGCTTGGTGGAAGAGATAGGCGCCGGCCAAAACAAGGAGAGAAGAACTCACCTTGATGCCAAACCTATAGGGGATCACCGGAGGGTCGCGGAGGTTCACCGGCTGGAGCTTGGGCGCCGACAACGACACTTGGACGGCACACAAGCTGGGCGGTGGCGCCTTTGAGTTGGCGCCAAATCCTTCAACAAGGGTGGTTAGGTTTAGGGTTAGGGTTTAATCCCTATTTTATAGAGAACTAATTCTCTTAATGGTTAATGGATCATATCCATAAAGCCCGTTAACCCGCTCCATTAAGATAAGTTAAAATAAACCAAACCATGATGGTTTATTTTAAGTTAAAACGAACCGAACCAACCTTTGTTTCATTCGTTTAATATAAACCAAACCCTTTGGTTTATTCTCATCCATTGGATTAGGACCAAACCATTTTGGTCCATCCATTATGTCTTCATAAGACACGGCCCATCCACGCTTCCATTGCGACTGAAACAATTTCATGCTCGCTTTATGTTTGGTCCAACCAAACATAGTTTCTCTCGGTCTGAGAATCCCATTCTCAAGCTCGTTTTAAATCCTTTGGATTACACTCGTTGTGCGTGTGACCAAATAGGTTCTCGATTTATGTTGGCCGTCTATAATTAACCATTAATTATAGAACGATCATGAGTGGCACCTAGTAGTACATCATGATCCACAATTAACCGAAAAGATCAACGGTTGATCCAGAACTATTTCTGAAACCCTTCAGCAGCTCGAATGAATCGTGCCACATTCCCTTCACTCATCTTATACCCACTTGGTTCAGGACATGGTCTATAGTGTCAGTCCCCACTAGGCTGACTACGTCACACCTAGCCCAAGTATCATTTCCTCGTCCTACGGATTCTAGTTACTCCACATGTATCGAAGAGTACCTTACTCTAAACATGTATTGCTTTGGCAAAGACTTTAGTAACAATCCGACGAGAGGCCATGGGTATACATCTCCTCGCAAGGAGTGGTGAATCCTTTATAGGCTATTCAAACACCTTTGATCACTTCGACTTATACCCAATCATCCCGGGTCCACATCTCCTTAGAGATGTTTGCTTAAGATGTCAAAGCATAAGTCTCTATGATCAAGATGACTTGAATACAAAGTCGAAGGAACATCGCACTTAAGCCCGATAAGAACTTCATTGACATATCTATATATGCAGAAAACCCTATGAAGTCTTACGGTTGGTCACTCCAATGAACTAGTTACCATAACTAGCATCCACGATTAACTCCGGACATCACTATGTCTCCAGCCAGTGAGAATCAGCTGCTTGGATACACCAAGGAGTATACCTCGTGCTAGTCTCGACAGAATTGATGGTGTCCAAATCCATCAATTCATTGACTAGGGATAATTCGATACATCACAATTACACATGTAGAGATACTCACTAGTTGTGATCCAATCACAAATTCTCTCATGCTGTGAATCGTATCGTGGACATTCAGTAAATGAGTTTAAGATTCAATCAAATACATAAAACATGTATACTCAAATAGTGAATCTTCATTTATCATATAAATGGTTAATACATAAGGCAATTGCCTTAGGACATCTCTCATATATTACTAACAGACTCCCACTTGGCCTAATGCCAATCGCTACGGTATCCAATACCATAAGCTCTAACATGACCCTCAAACTTACTTTGAGGTAATGCTTTAGTCAAAGGATCCGCTAAGTTCCTTTCAGTGGGAATTTTCTCGATTTGTATTTCGTTCCTACTTATGATCTCTCTGATAAGATGATAGCGGCGAAGCACATGTTTGGATTGTTGATGAGACCTTGGCTCTTCGCTTTGTGATTGCTCCATTGTTATCGCGATGAGCGGTATTGCTTCAACAATGGCCGGAATCACACCAAGTTCATGAACGAACTTCTTGATCCAAACCGCTTCCTTTGCTGCTTCCGAAGCTGCAATATATTCTGCCTCAGTGGTAGAATCCGCTACAGTCTCTTGTTTGGAACTTTTCCAACTCACTGCGCCCCCATTCAAGGTGAACACGTATCCAGACTGAGACCTGGAATCATCCTTGTCTGTCTGGAAGCTGGCATCTGTATACCCGCGTATCACCATGTCCCCTTCTCCATATATTAGGAACACATCCTTAGTTCTTCTCAAGTACTTAAGGATCGTCTTAACAGCCGCCCAATGATCCATTCCTGGATCAGACTGGTATCTGCTCGTGACACTCAGAGCATACGATACATCGGGCCTCGTACATAACATAACATACATGATAGATCCTATTGCGGATGCATAGGGAATCTTACTCATGCAAATCCTCTCGTCTTCTGTGCGCGGACACATAGACTTCGAAAGGTGTACCCCATGCCTGATGGGCAGATAACCTTTCTTGGATTCCGACATGCTAAACCTCTTTAGCACTCGGTCTATATATGTAGCGCAAAGACCAAGCAACGTTTCGATCTATCTCTATAGATCTTAATCCCAGGATGTAGGTTGCTTCTCCCGTCTTTCATGGAGAATGTCTTGGATAACCAAACCTTCAGCAGTTGTAAGATTGACACATCGTTTCCTATAAGTAATATGTCATCGACATACAATACTAGAACATTTGCACTCCCACTAACCTTCTTGTACACACAAGGTTTGCGGATTTTGTGAGAAATCAAACTTTTGATCGTCTCATCAAGCGGATATTCGACTCTGGATGCTTGCTTGAATCCATAAATGGATCGTCATCTTGGTTTTATCAACCGATGTGAAACCCTCGAGGTTGTATCATATACACGTCCTCGGCGGGTTTCCATTAAGGAAATTTGTTTTCACATTCATCTGCCATATCTCATAATCATAATGAGCCGCTATGGCCAGGAGCATCCGAATGGATTTAAGCATAGCTACAGGCGAATAGGTTTCGTCATAATCAACACCTTGTTTTTGACGATATCCTTTCGCCACCAATCTAGCCTTATAGGTAATCACATTACCATCCATGTCGGTTTTCCTCTTGAAAACCCACTTGCACCCTATAGGCTTTATGCCTTGGTGGGTCGACAAGTTCCAAACTTGGTTTTCATACATGGAATCCATTTGACTTCATGGCATCAAGCCATTTATCCCTTCTCGAACATCGTCACTTCTTCATAAGCTGGTAGGCTCCTCATCATCAATGAGTAACACGTCGTTCGATTCACTTAGAAATCCATATCTCTCGGGAATGTTGCGTGTTCTACGGATCTCTGAAGATGTGGTGTTACTGATGAGGTAGATTGCTCATCACTATGAGTTATCATTGTGCTTCACCGGTATCTCATCAATGTCTATTTGAGTATCTCGAGTTTCCTCAAGCTCGACGACACTCCCACTGTTTTCTTGCAAGAGAAACTCTTTCTCTAGAAACACAGCATGCCTTGAAACAAACACCTTTTGTTCAACAGGATGATAGAATTGGTAACCCCTTGTTTCCTTAGGGTATCCAATAAATAGACATTTATCAGACTTAGCATCCAGGTTTATGCGATCTGATCCGCTTCACATAAGCGAGACAACCCCATATCTTCAAGTAAGATACATGAGGTTTCTTACCATTCCATATCTCATATGGAGTAGTTGAGACTACCTTGGTAGGCATTACATTTAACAAATAAGCGGTCTGAGTGCATAACCCCAAAGGACTTGGGAAGAGTCGCATGATTCATCATTGACGACCATGTCCAACAGTCGATTCGCCTCTCGGATACACCATTATCTTTGTGGTGTATAGGTGAGTCCATTGAGACAATATGTCATTGTCTCTTAGATAATCAAGAAACTCTTGACTTAAGTATTCACCACCTCGATCCGATCGAAGTATTTTAATACTTTTGTCATGTTGTTTCTCTACTTCATTTCTGAATTCTTTGAACCTTTCAAAGGCTTCAGACTTGTGTTTCATCAAGAACACATACCCAAACCGTGAGTGATCATCGGTGAAGGTAATGAAGTAGCTATAGCCTCCTAATGCTTGAGTTGACATAGGTCCACATACATCAGTATGTACTAGACCTAGTAACTCTCCCACTCGTTCACCTTTTCCAGTAAAGGGTAACTTAGTCATCTTGCCTTTTAAGCATGATTCGCATGTATCGTATGAATCCAATTCAAACGATTCCAGAATTCCACATCGGTGTAATTCGGACATGCGTTTCTTGCTTATATGGCCAAGACGACAATGCCACATATAGGAGTCTATGTGATTATCCTTTCGAGCACGCAGCGTGTTGCTTGCCGATATTGAAAATGTCACTGGATCGTCCAACGTATAAATGCCATTACTCAAAGTTCCGGTTCCATAAAATTCGCCCGTTCAAAGTTATATAACAACAATTGTTACTAAACGTTAAATGGAAACCATTTCTATTTAAGCAGGAAATAGAAACAATGTTCTTTATTAGAGAAGGAACATAATAGCAATTGTCCAGTTCCAAGACTAGTCCACTAGGGAGCTTGACCAAATAAGTTCGATGGCGTAGTAGCAACCTTTGCTCCATTGCCAACTCATGAATTTGACTCCCCTCGACAAGTCTTCTTCTATTCCTTAGCCCTGTGTATGTCATTACATATATGTGAGCCACACCCGGTATCCAATACCCGGTGTCTAAGGAAATAGAATGACAATCAATACGAAGATACAGAAGAGGATGGGGCGTGGATGCCTTCTTCTTCTTCATGGACTCAAGATAAATCTTGCGATTTCTTAGCGGTGGCCTTCCTTGCCAGATGATGGCAAGTGCCCTTTTCTTAAGTTCGCCTTCTTTGCCTTTTTCTTTCCTTTCTTACATTCTTTTGCCTTCCTCTTAGAACCTTTCTTTGAGGAATCAACTATGAGAACCGCCTTCTCCTCATGCTTCACAAGGCTCCACAGTCTTGGCATATTGAGAGCTCGGGAATGGTGGATTCCAATTTGTTCATCCGATAGTTCATCACAAATTGCGAGAAACTCTTGGGCAAACAATGCAGAATTAAGTCAATACTTAACTCATGATCCATCACAAAACCGAGGGTAGCTAGCCGCTCGATGTACCCGTTCATCTTTAGCACAAAGCTCTGACGAACCTTCTTGCATCTTCGTGGTGAAGAGGAGCCTAGAGACCTCGAACCTTTGGATCTCGCTTGCTCATCGAACAACTCATGAAGATGGAAGACCATAGTGTTAGCATCCATATGCTCATCCGCCTGCTCGGTACCATCGCCGCTAGCATGATGCAACTCGACTCGAATCGCCACATGCTTCGATAGACCAACATTTGATGCAGGTTGCATCGTCCTTAGGGCGGTCGGAAGAGGCTCTTGAGGACATATGCAAGCTTTTCCGCCTTGAGAACAATTCTCGTGTTTCTAAGCCAATCCGAAGTTAGGCCCGTCGGTTGTTCGAATCCAAAATAATGCAAATTCAAAGCGTCATGATCAATTTATTGACCTAAAAATACAAAACGAGCATATATGAGAAAATGATTTTAAAATGCATCAATATACATTTATAAATCCCATTCATTTTTTGAATTTCAAAAACCTCAAAATCCCTTCGGGAGATTGTAGGTTCATATCCGAATAGGTTGATATCCATCATAGTTATGAATAACCTTGGAGAGAGTCCTACAAGCCATTCATAGCTCACGGTGAGTATCATCTATACCGATTGCATATCACGTATATGCAACTATCACAATGTGCTATCAACTAATTGAATGTTCACACATACATCGGGTTGTTAACACATTAACAAGTATGCATCATATGCATAGCACCCAACTTCACCTCCCTTAACATCGACCTTGGAGAGAGTCCAACAAGCCGATGCTCCAGGTTAAAGCCAACCCATTAATCAAGAATAGTTTTAATATGGTTAGAGCGCATTCAACCAATTAGCCCAGCTTGGAGAGTCCAACAACCAAAGCTAACGATTGACCTCGACTCTTACCATATTAGTATTAAACTATTCCATGGTTTGAACATGTTAGGGTTAGGGCTTGGAGAGAGTCCAACAACCCAAACAAGAAACGGAACTCTGGTTCTAACAATATTAATGGAAGGTGTAGGCTTTAATATTGTTTAAAGGTTTTATGTCTCATCCTCTTTGCATGCAAATAACTATTATCTACATGGCATGGCATACATGGCATACATCTACATGTCACGACACGCATGGCATTATGTTATGCATCTAATGCAATTACATGGCATACAATTATGTCATGTATATAATTTCCTTATATGTCATAACTATTTATGGAAATAAAATATGTTTAAGATTTGATTCTCCAAATCAAATCATAATTAAATTAGAAACAAATTTCCAAATCTAATCACATATTTTATTCATGGAATTATTTGATTAAGGAAAATCTATTTAGGAAACCAATTTCCTAAATCTTAAAACTACTTATGGAAATAAAATATTTTAAGATTTGATTTCCCAAATCAAATCATGATTAAATTAGGAAACAAATTTCCAGAATCTAATCAAATATTTTATTTATGGAAAATATCAATTTCCATAAATACTTCCAACTTTCCAAAAGTGGAAGATTTCCATAAATACTTCTAGACTTTCCAAAATTGAAAAATTTCCATAAATACTTCTAAATTTCCAAAATTTAGAAAATTTCAAGAAATACATTATGACTATCGCAAAACCAAATTACGATTATGTCGAAACACAACTGGGCTCTGATACCCTTTGGGTTTCCGCACATGGCGTGCGTGTGTGTGTTCGATCATGTTTCGTAAACATGTACCAGTGAAGCAATAAAAATAATAAATATTCTATTTATTACAACACACACAACACACGCATGCTATTACAACAAGTGTAGACATAACCGTAAATTAAAATTGCAATAAAAGGAAATTAAACTACGTTATACCTTCCGTATGACGTGTAGCGGGAACGGCATCAACCGGAACGATCCTCGTAAGAATCGTCTCTATCCGTATCCACGCCGAGCTCCTCGGGATGACTCCGCCAAGCCACGAGCTTCGTCTTCGTACGGGTTACTAGCCTCGTGTTGAAGACGACGTGATCGAGAGATGATCACGATCCGAATCCAAATTCGGACCTAAAAACAAGTCCTCAAGACTTGCTTCTCCGGAGAGGTATTCGTCAACCGATTGACGAATCCTTCGTCCTCCACCTCAGAGGATTACCGGAGATCAAATCCCCGGTATGTTAGCGCTGTCGGGCACTAACCGTCGTCCAAACGGCGCTCCGGCGAGAAGGAAGCTGTCCAGAAAACTGGACAGCTTGGTGGAAGAGATAAGCGCCGGCCAAAACAAGGAGAGAAGAACTCACCTTGATGCCAAACCTATAGGGGATCACCGGAGGGTCGCGGAGGTTCACCGGCTGGAGCTTAGACACCGACAACGACTTGGCGGCTGCACACAAGCTGGGCGGTGGCTGCTCTTTGAGTTGGCGGAAATCCTTCAACAAGGGGTGGGCGGTTGATGTTGGCGGCCACAATTTGGATTAGGTTTAGGGTTAGGGTTTAATCCCTATTTTATAGAGAACTAATTCTCTTAATGGTTAATGGATCATATCCATAAAGCCCGTTAACCCGCTCCATTAAGATAAGTTAAAATAAACCAAACCATGATGGTTTATTTTAATTTAAAAATAACCTAACCAAGAGTTGGTACATTAGTTTAATATAAACCAAAACCTTTGGTTTAATATCAGCCATTGGATTAGACCAAACCATTTTGGTCCATCCATTATGTCTTCATAAGACACGCCCATCCACGCTTCCATTGAAACAATTTCATGCTAAGCTTTATGTTTGGTCCAACCAAACATAGTTTCTCTCGATGCGAGAATCCCATTCTCAAGCTCGTTTTAAATCCTTTGGATTACACTCGTTGTCGCGTGTGACCAAATAGGTTCTCGGTTTATGTTGGCCGTCTATAATTAACCATTAATTATAGAGCGATCATGAGTGGCACCTAGTAGTACATCATGATCCCCAATTAGCGAAAGATCAGCAGTTGATCGAGAACTATTTACGAAACCCTTGATGCTCGAATGAATCATGCCCCATTCCCTTCACTCATCTTATACCCACTTGGTTCAGGACATGGTCTATTGTGTCAGTCCCCACTAGGCTGACTATGTCACACCTAGCCCAAGTATCATTTCCTCGTCCTACGGATTCTAGTTACTCCACATGTATCGAAGAGTACCTTACTCTAAACATGTATTACTTTGGCCAAAGACTTTAGTAACAATCCGACGAGAGGCCATGGGTATACATCTCCTCGCAAGGAGTGGTGAATCCTTTATAGGCTATTCAAACACCTTCGATCACTTCGACTTATACCCAATCATCCGGGTCCACATCTCCTTAGAGATGTTTGCTTAAGATGTCAAAGCATAAGTCTCCATGATCAAGATGACTTGAATACCGAAGTCGAAAGGAACATCGCACTTAAGCCACAGTAAGAACTTCATTGACATATCTATATATGCGAGAACCATATGAAGTCTTACGGTTGGTCACTCAATGAACTAGTTACCATAACTAGCATCCACGATTAACTCCGGACATCACTATGTCTCCAGCCAGTGAGAATCAGCTGCTTGGATACACCAAGGAGTATACCTCGTGCTAGTCTCGACAGAATTGATGGTGTCCAAATCCATCAATTCATTGACTAGGGATAATTCCGATACATCACAATTACACATGTAGAGATACTCACTAGTTGTGATCCAATCACAAATTCTCTCATGCTGTGAATCGTATCGTGGACATTCAGTAAATGAGTTTAAGATCCAATCAAATACATAAAATATGTATACTCAAATAGTGAATCTTCATTTATCATATAAATGGTTCATACATAAGGCGATTGCCTTAGGACATCTCTCATATATTACTAACAGAAATTGTATCTACTCTAAGCACCAAGCTAGTTAAAGCAAGGTGTGATTTTGAAAGCACCTCCCTACTTAAGGAAGCGACCATCGAACAACAAGAAAAGACAATACAGGAGCTTCTTCAAGAGTTAGAGGAGGTCAGGAACAGCAAGGACAACGAGATAAGTGAAAGGGATGATATAATTGCTTTGAAAAGAAGCGTGTCATTTGAAAGGACAGTTTAATCTGGAGCTTCAACTCAATTTACAATCCGGGATGTAGAGGGGTTACAATCACGACCTATACAAGGGCGGAAGGTTTGTGTGAGGAAGAAGGCTCTTGGCGGTCTATCACCCCCTAGCCTTAGAAGCATCCCTCCTGCATGGTTTTCAAACATCCCTAAAAGAAGGAGAGTTGAAACTCAAATTGTCCCCAGCAAGGCTATTGAGTATCCCTCAGTAGACCCTAATATCTCTCCTGCAGAGCCAAACATTGGCGAGTCGGGGCCGGGATAAAAGAAAATCAATTGAGGAGGTGAACGAAATATCGGATATCTTGGCACACAAGTCTCCATGGATAAACAACCAACACTTTCGTGAAGTCAGCGGAGGATATTAGAGGTGAGCATAAGTTATCTGTCCGATCTATTTTGAACAAAATATTTACGGCCCGAGCAGTTTTATTTTGTATACAGCAAGCTTATAAAGAATTCACCGGTAAGATGGATCCAAACGTCGGGGAGTGTTTATTGAAACTAAAAAAAATAGAGTAAGACAGTCTTATATTCTTTGTATATACCTTTCATCTTATGCTTTAAGAGTTGCTAATAACCCTTTCCTTGTGTAGTGTGATAGTATTAGGACCAATGTGGAAGACCGATGCTATTAACTTATACATGGACTCTTTCCTTACAATATTTGATTGGAATGTTTTGACACATGGGGATTGCATACGCGCATATTTTTGATCTTAGGTGATCATGCAAGGTGGTGATAAAGGCGTACTATAACTCGATTTTACGTGGGGTTGGATTCGGTAAGTTTTGGCCTTTGCAAGGAATTATAAACTTTACGGCTTCGGTGTTTTGACAGATTTTTTTATACACAGGATATATTTAATATTATGTACGCCCAAGCATTCGAGCAAACTTTTAAAACCCCAGGCAATCCAATCAGATACATATTTTGTCCAATAATCTGTGAGCCTTTGCCACCTACTAGTGGTAGGCTTGGAAAATTCAGAGTTCATCCACTACAACTCCTTGTCCGTCAGGAAGGCTTACGCTACTCAATTTGAAGAAACAGTAAGCATTAGATTAGATTTCAGCTAAATAAACCATTTGTATATGGAGGATTCATAGCATTTATTTCGGTCCCAGGTTGAATTCTTTAAAAAGATGCACCCTTCGTATTATGATAACAGGCATCCTGGTCTGGCTGAAAAATTTTATAATGCAAACTTTTTCGTGCGTCGAGTCCAGGGTCCCAGACAAAGCTCTTCGTAAGACATCTAATAATCTTTGTAAATACCATATTTTATAAGCTAGCAATGGACTAATAATTTTTAATTTTTTACAGCTATGATTGCGCATTTTTTATAATACGATACATTGAGAGCCTACTATTTGGGTACCCTAAAGATTAGAGCGAGATATGAGGGCTTGATTAAGTGGTGGGAATAGAATAATCTGCTCATAATTTTGTTTGCAATTATGGTATCTTTGTATAGTGGGATATGTTGTAAGACTATACAGAGTTTTAGATATGTAACTACACCAAGGTGCCTGCCTATAAAAGTCATTAGTCAGCTGCAAAGGTGTTTGCAATCTGTGTAGTATCTGTACAATTATGGAATATATATATTTTGTTATATATTTCAACCACTTCAACTTTATGATTTTGTGATGGGATTTGTACGTGGTGCTAGGAATTAAATTTCCAGGACAATCGTGTTCCTGGGATTAAGATTCCCAGCACCACCTTATTTCTCGGCGATTCGCAAATGGGCGTGGTCACGAGAATTATATTTCGGGACCACTTTGTGTTCTGGATTTAAATTCCCGGCACCACAATTTTCTCGGCGATTCGGCATGCGTGGTGTTGAAATTCACTTTCCAGCACCACCGTGTTCCTGGGATTAAGATTCCTAGCACCACCTTATTTCTCAGCCAGTTCGCAAATGGACGTGGTCTTTGAGAATAAAATTTCGAGACCCTTTGTGTTCTGTGATTTAATTCCCACCACATTTTTTCTCGGATTGGCATGCGTGGTCTTTGAGAATTCACTTCGCACCACCGTCTTCTTGGAATTAAGATTCTCAGCACCACCTTATTTCTCGGCCAGTTCGCAAATGGACGTGGTCACGAAATTATATTTCAGGCCGTGTGTTCTGAGATTTAAATTCCCGGCACCATAATTTTTCTTGGCGATTGAAATTATGCGTGGTCTTTGGGAATTCACTACAACACCACCGTATTCACAGGATTAAGATTTCCACCACCTTATTTACGGCGATTCGCAAATGGGCGTGGTCTTTGGGAATAAAATTTCGGACCATTGTGTTCTGAGATTTAATTCCCGGCACCACATATTTTCTCGGCGATTCGAAATTATGCGTGGTCTTTGGGAATTCACTGCAACACCACCGTGTTCTGGGATTAAGATTCGGCACCACCTTATTTCGGCGGGTCCCGAATGGGCGTGGTCACAGGAATTAAATTTCGAGGACCACTTTGTGTTCTGAGATTTAATTCCCGGCATCATATTTTTCTCGGCGATTCGAGCATGCGTGGTCTTTGATTCACTTGCACACCGTGTTCACTGGGATTAAGATTCGGCACCACCTTATTCTCGGCGAGTCCCAAATGGGCGTGGTCACGGGAATTAAATTTTGAGACCACTGTATTCTTGGGAATTAATTCCTAGCACCACATTTTATCTCGGCCAGTTCGAAACTGTACGTGGTGCTAGGAATTCATTTACCAGCACCACCATGTTCCTGGGATTAAGATTCCCAGCACGACCTTATTTCTCAGCCAGTTCGGAAGTGGACGTGGTGCTGGGAATAAAATTTCAGACAGCGTGTTCTGGATTTAATTCCCGGGACCACATTCAAATCGAGCCCGTGCCAAGTGGGACGAGGCCGAAACTGGGAGGTAGGAGGATCAGAAGGAAGTTTGCTCAACGCAACAACATGTGAAGTCGTTAGGTCTTTCAGTCGATGTAAAGATTTCGAAATTTGGACTCCTGTAGGTCCATCAATGGGTTTCGGTCAAAACCCATTGATCGACCTAGTCACCTCAACTTCGGTCCAAACCAACTCCAGTGTCTTTAGGACTTTCCCCTCTGTGTATCGTGTCCAAAATTTCTAATTTTCAAGGCAGGATTAGGTTTACACACATCAATTTTGAAATCGATCCCGTGCGAGTGGCGCGCAGCTGGGAGGTAGGAGGATCAGAAGGAAGTTTCCTCGACGCAACAACATGTGAAGCCGTTAGGTCTTTCAGTCGATGTAAAGAATTCGAAATTTGGACTGCTGTAGGTCCATCAATAGGTTTCGGTCAAAACCCATTGATGGACCTAGTCACCTCAACTTCGGTCCAAACCAACTCTAGTGTCTTTGGGACTTGCCCCTCTGTGTATCGTGTCCAAAATTTTTGATTTTCAAGGAAGGATTAGGTTTACACAGCCAATTTTCAGAAATCAATCCCCGTGCCAAGTGGCACGTGGCCGAGACTGGGAGGTAGGAGGATCAGAAGGAAGTTTCCTCGACGCAACAACATGTGAAGCCGTTAGGTCTTTCAGTCGATGTAAAGAATTCGGAATTTGGACTCCTGTAGGTCCATCAATGGGTTTCGGTCAAAACCCATTGATGACTCTAGTCACCTCGACGGTCCAGCCAACTCCGGTGGCTTTGGGACTTGACCCTCTGTGTATCGTGTCGAAATTTACGGTTTCAAGGCGATTAGGTTTACGACAATTTTGAAATCGATCCCGTGCGAGTGGCACCCGGCCAGGCTTGGAGGTAGGAGGATCGGAAGGAAGTTTCCTCGGCCAGCACAACATGTGAAGCCGTTAGGTCTTTCGATCGATGTAAAGAATTGAAATTTGGACTTTTGTAGGTCCATTGATGGGTTGGTCAAAACCATTGATGGCCTATGAACCTTTATGTATTCACAGGATTAAAATTTCCAACACCACCTTATTTCCGGGCTGTTTGAAAGTGTATGTGATACTGGGAATTGAAATCCGGGACCTTGTGTAGTCCCGGCGATTCTAAATTATGCGTGGTCACAGGGTGAAATCAGGACCACCTTATTCCTCATCCATTTCGAAATTGTACGTGGTCCTGGGAAATAAATTCCCAGGACCACTGTGTTTATGGGATTATAATTACGGCACACACCGTATTCCTCGGCGATTCGAAATTTATGCATTAGTGCTGGGAATTAAAATCCCAGGACCATTGTGTTCCTGGGATTTTCTTTCCCAGCACCACCTTATTTCTCGGCTAGTTCGAAATTGTACGTGGTGCTGGGACTTTAATTCCCAGCACCACTTTGTTCTTGGGAGTTAAATTCCCAGCACCACCGTATTGCTCGAGCAGCTCAAAATTGTACGTGGCCACAGGAATTAAAATCCCCAGACCGTTGAATTCCTCGGTTTTAATTCCCGGCACCACCTTATTTAAAGCTATTTGAAAGTGTCATTGATGCTGGGAATTTGAAATCCGGGACCAACCGGCGGGTTGACAATGCGTTCCGACCCAGTTCTAGAATTATGCGTAGGTCACAGGGTGAAATCTGCGTGGTCACAGGAAATTGAAATCCTGTGACCACCTTATTCCTAAGCCATTTCGAAATGCGTGATCTGAAATAAATTCCGGGACCACCGTGATTATACCGGCCACCACCGTATTCTGGCGATTCGATATGCGTGGTCCCGGGAATTAAAATCTCGAGACCATTGTGTTTGAGGATTTTAATTCAGCACTTATTCTCGGCGATTAAAATTGCGTGGTCTTTGGGACTTTATTTCGGCACACCGTGTTCTTGGGAGTTAAATTCCACCACCGTATTCTGGTCGATTTGAAATTATGCGTGGTCACAGGAATTAAAATTCCAGGACCATTGAGTTCCTGGGATTTTAATTCCCAGCACCACCTTATTTCTCGCCCAGTTCGAATTGTACATGGTGCTGGGACTTTAATTCCCACCACCACTGTGTTCCTGGGAGTTAAATTCCCAGCACCACCGTATTTCTCGGTCAGTTCGAAATTGTACGTGATGTTGTCAAGTATTCAACAATATATTATATAACATTTATTAAAGCTCAAACACAAACAATAAACATATTTACAGTCACTGTTGATCTATGGAAAGCAGTACCATTTACAAATTAGCAAAATTCATTAATTACAACAATGCATTGTCATACTGCCACCTGAACTTTTCTAAAATTACATCAGGAAGAACTCATCCCTTAAAATTGAGACAGAGACATCTATTCTGAATTTGGTCATGTCTGCTTGTTTCGAGTTCATCTTCTCACCATAAAGCAGACATCTCATGTATTGCATCACAAAGAAGGCACAATCATTGCTGTAAACATGCAAAGAAAAATTTTATATTTCAATTCAAAAGTATAATTTTCACGTTCAACATTTTCCTTTTAGTACCTTGCCACTTGTTGGGGACAATCAGTTGTAACACAAAACCCAGCTGTCGATGGGGTAATAGACTTGTAAACATGGATGAATTGCTGCAAGCTCCTTAGGTGAATATCCTTTAAATTGGGATACCTATAATTACACAATGACTAAGTTAACATAACTATTCATTAACATATAACTAAGTTAAATTGATGGAATATCCATATTTTAAATATTTAACTACTCACCACTGCTTCAAAATTAGCTTTTGATCTTCCACAATATAAAATGGAGTTGTAATGATTGAAACTCATTGCTTTTGTGTCGATACACAATAGGTGAAAGTGAGTTTGATCAGTATTTAGAGGTATAAAAATATATCTAACCTCTCCATCATTCATGTCCGTGTTTATGATTTGTATTGTGACAGTCTTCCACGACAATCTTAATGCTGACTGAAATTGTGTGTAGAGGAAAAAATATTTAAACAATTAGTATAACATCAAATGTCGTGAAAATACAAGATAATTTAACTCCCTTACAATGAACAGGGATGAGAAATACACAGACTTGTTATATGACCTACATGAAGAGGAGGCCCCCCTAAAAAGAATTGAGCAAAATGTATCGATAACCTCCCCATCTGTGAAAACAGATCCATTAACTCCAGAGTATAAAGAATTCAGAGTTATGAAAAAGGACCTTCCTCCCAAACATAACCTGTTATCGGCCTACAAAAAAATTTAATTGTAAATAAATATTTGCACTTTATAATATTGTAATAAAATTTTTGAATGTAATGGTGGATGTAACTACCATACTTTATTTTTTCTAAACTTTTTAGCAAGTAGGTCACATCAGCATCTTGTTTCTGGTTCTTTGTCGTCTTACAATTTTTCTTGACATACTATAATACAAAAATAATATTAGTTATTTAAATAAAAAAACACAAACTAATTTTGGGAAGTATTCTGACTAACCGCAATGGCTTCCATTCTCATTTGGTTGAGTTTATCAATTATTGCTTCATCCCTGTCAAGATCTTTTTCATCTTCTTCCAAAATACAGATAGTATCCTAAACGCGATTCATCCGTACCAATTTTTGTTTGCCTTTCTTGTCAAATACTTACGCTTCTTTTTACAGCTTTATCAGGTTGCCCTTATAATAACTCAACATCAGAAATTTCTGTCTTTTTTCTTTTGCTTTGAGGTACCAATTTTGCCCACAGTGGACTATCAATGGGAGTATCCCTGTAATCATAGCGGGTTCTATCTCGCTGTCTTGTTCTACTGGAAATTGGTTCCGGTTGAGGTTGAGGGTCAACTTCGGGCTTATTTGGTTCAGCCTCCATACCTTCTCTTCCTATAATTTCCATTAGTTCTTTTACCCTTTCAGTTAGTGTCATGTTTTCCATTCTTAACTCTTTGAGTTGTCTCTGATAAACTAAACACTCATGGCATTCACTAGCTGGGTATTTTTCTTGTATAGTTTGTGATGATGATGTCTCTATTGGATGAGGAGTATTTTCAATATAATAGTCAACCTTATCAAGCAATATATTTTCACTACGGGTACATACTAGATCAACAATGACCTATCAAAAAATCAACAATTATTTAGATAACGAAAATGAAAAAAAAGCTAAGTTGTGGTCTTCTATTTACCTATTCAGGGGAGACTTGCTCCAATAAATTCCTGACCTTGCTAATATGTGAAGGAGTTGCCCTCCACTTATTTATTCGTGGGCCTTCGGTGTTGTACGGTCTCTGGATTGGGACATGTTCCAGAAACCAAGCCTGCTCATATCGAAAGTGTTACATACTTACGTAAATATAAAAGAAAAAATTATTTAGTAAGAAAGAACTTGTAGTCAAAAGGACGGCAAATCCCTTTAGGTAAGGAAGTCGCCTCTTCTGCGCAACTGTATTAGTATATGAACATATATCTCCAATAGTAGGCAATTGTGAAGCCATAAATTGATGGATGGCTTCGACCTATGTTGTCAAAATCATCTACAATATCTACAAGACCTATGGGGACCTTATATGTAGTAGTACAGAACAACACACAAGCAAATATATACAATACATACAACTTACAAAATACCAAAACATCTTCATCTACTTCTACTCTAGTAGAAAAGGTTTTAAGCAAAAACTCTAACCTCGATCTAGTTGGTTCTTTTTTAGAGAATTGAGAATTGAAAAGAGCACCTGATGCATTAGTTGAATTCATAGGGACATAAGCCCCTCTATCTGCAATACGGCAAAGGACACATCTCTTACGGTGAAAGCAAACGATTGAAAACTTAAAGCTTTGACTTGTCGAATCCCAACTTTGAAATATATTGACCAATATGCCACGGATTTTTGGAATGTCTTGTATATTCAAAAAAACAGCAAATGGGGTTTGTTTAATGATCTCTCTGTGCCTTTCAATGAAACAAACTGACGGACGTTGCTTTCCTTTACCACTTGGACCTCCAAAAAATTCAATAAAGTGACCTAAAACGCTGGTCCATTGCAGTTTCTTCACACACTCATTATTTCCCTATCAATTTGAAAATACAAAATTTATTCCTTCATTTTGTCATTGTAAAAAACAAATTTCAGATTCGATAATTCTTTGCAATAATGCTGTTAAAAAAACTTTAGGGCTCTATTTATCTAATTCATATACAGATTGAAGAGATCGTCTATTTGTATTTTAATATTTGAAACCATTCCAAAACCATAACGGAAAAATCATTTTAAACATATGGCATACTTCATATTGGACTAAAGCAAGGAATGCGATGCATACCTTGGTCGGTGAAGGAGAGGTTGAACCGGATGCTTGACTCATTCTGCAACACAGAATGGTAGAAAAAAAACTAATGAGATGTACGTCTTTCAACGGAAACCCTAAAACCGAGTAAGAAATGGGTAAAACTCTAGTTAAATGAGAGGACGACACCATATTACCTCGATGCGTCTCGACGAAATTCCAAGAACTCGGAAGCTAACGGAATGAAGCTGGAGGAAAAATGGAGTCTAAGCTTTTCCAAGTTTTTGTGCGCTCGAAGATTTCCGGAAGCCAGAAGGCGCTAATGTGGTGACTTGTTTGGACGGGATGTTTCGATGGCTCGGGATTTGGAAATGTGGCTCGGATGCATGCGGGATCTCTGCATTAAAAATGTTGTTTGGCGGGAGGGGTATTTTGGGAATTATGCACGCGATTTAGTAATTCTGAAAGTATAGTATGCGTTTTGGGCATTTCGAAACTTTAGCAGCTGTGTTTGGTAAATTGCCGTAAATTCATATCTTATTGCAATATCCAATATATTTTTTCCTTCTTCATTGCTTATTCTAAACTCATAACTCTTATACACTCTATTATGCTCCTTATTTACCCATTTAGATATCCTCCTATTAAAATTATTTCATTTGTTGAAATTCTATATAATATCTCATATACTCTTTTCAAAACTTAGTTTTTAATGTCTTCCTCTAATTATACTATATATATATATATATATATATATATATATATATATATATATATATATATATATATATATATATATATATATATGTATATATATGTATGAACTTGACCCATGACTTCTTCGCGACGTCCGACCTTGAAATCACGTAAGCTGCCGCGCCGTCCGCCACCTCCGGCCGCCGGGCCGGGTGCGTTAGGCGCACCTCGCCGTGATCGTGAGCTCGGCGCCGTCGGCGGCCCATGTCGCCAATCGGCCGCGATCGGCCGAATCGGCCGCCTACGTCGAGGGAAGGACCGCCCGTATTGGCGGTCCTTCCGGCGGCGGATCGCCGCGGTCGGGAATCGACCGGCTCGGCGATCGCGATGCGACCCGCGCTGCCGGAACCGCGATCGGCGGTCCGAATCGCGATTGGAATCCGTAGGAAGGACCGTATATATATATATAGTTGTTTTAGTATTCTTTATTTTGAGAGTTATAATTCTATATATTTTTCTAATTACTCTTACTATAGTACTTCATCTTTTAATGAACTATCTATAATAATAATTTTTTCCATTACTCTTACTACTCTTTTTATATCTTTATAATTTAAAATTTGAGTTCTACTATTATCTTTTCTTCTTTCATACTCATTTTGTCTCAGAAATATAAAATATTAATTCTTTTAGATCATAATATCTACTATTTCCATTTGATTTACTAGTATGTGTTCTTATGTCCAATGTTTCAAATCTTAAACAATCAATCTAACTTATGATTTGAGAATTCTTATATATTTAACACTATAGCTAAGTTTTTATAGAGATGTAGTGATCATTGCTGAGATATTACAGTTAGATCTTACAATCCGTCTATTCTAGAGAACAATTTAATATTAGGATAATAATTAAATAGATTCATTTATTAAAATTTACTCAAGTTCAATATTGACAGACAACCTAACCTAACACAATATCATTTTTTTCTCATCTAAATTTGAGACGGACTGCGACAAATTTAATAAAATAATTTTTCTTCTTTTTTCTATCACACAAAAAATAAAATAATATTTTAGTTTGCTGTCATTAAACAACCCTTTTTTTTTCCCTTCTTTTGTGTGGACCATAGATGTCTTTACTTTCAAAGGATTACTTTTTCTCTTATTTTTTTTTTCTTCTAGAAGTCCATAGCTATCTTTTTCTCTAAGGTAATTAATATGGAAGATGACTATTTTTATAATTTTTTTAAAAATAATTTTACGAGAATCAATTTACTCGAGCTTGAACACACTCGACTTGCACCATTTAGAAGGAGTTGAAATGGCTAAATCAGATCATTGTCACTCAAACTTAAGCATATTAGATTCAATCGGGCCAATAGATCAATGAATTTCTCAATCCAAACCTAATTTTCAACAATGCATTTCTTAATGAATTTTATGAGATCCACGGTTAGCTTTGCATAGCCTTTGCACGGTCTAAATTCCTCCACATATTTATTAAAAACAGAAAATATTTAATTTAACCTATATTACTAGCCCATTGTAACAACAACTTCTTCTTTTTATCAATTAATTATATTTAAATAAATTTTTTTATATTTTATCGTTATCAATTTTTTTTTAATTTTTTCTCTTCTTCAAATAAAATAACAAGCATATTGTTCACATATTAAAATAATAATTAAACAAACCTACAAAAGCATCACTTTTGACTAATTAATAAACATGTGATACTGCTGCTATCTAATTCAGCGATTAAAATGAGAGAATTCATGTGGAAGACACTATTTGAATCGGGGGATTGATTCGGTAAAGCAAGTCTGGGAGATTGGTTAGGTAAAGCAGGTCTGGGAGATTGATTTAGTAAAGCAGGTTTGGGAGACTGATTCGGTAAAGCAGGTCTGGAAAATTGGTTCGGTAAAGTAGGTATGGGGAATTGACTCGTTGAAGTAGGTCGGGGGAATCGGCTCGGCACAATAAGTTTGAGAATTGGTTCAGTTGAGTGAGTGGGTGAATCAGCTCGGCAAAGCGAGTTTGGAGATTGACTTTGTAAGGAAAGTCCAGTAATTGGCTCGGGCTATTATAGGAAGTCTGAGGTATGGAGTTTAAGAGTTATACTAAGTCTAGGTGTTAGGCTTAGGCTAACCTTACAAAGGGAGAGAGGGTGAAAAGGAAAGGTTAGAATATTTTCCGAAATATTTGTAGGAGTTTGTTACATAATAGACTATGACCTCACATAATATTCAGAGGAGTCTTCACTCTTTATCTCTTTAACAGAATGATTCTCCAAGTAAACAAGGTGGTCACGTGTACGGTGATAGAAGAAGTTTGTTACGTGATAGCTGACAAAAAAAGAGGAGGATAAAAGACAGAGGAGGGGAGAGAGGAAGGGGGATCCAACTTCCAAAGGGAGAGACCAAGGCACACAAGAGCGGAGAGCAACCACATCGCCGGAGAAGAAGAAGAAGAGGAAGAGGAAAGGGAGGAGGAGACGACGAGGGTAGTGAGCTTCATTCTTTCGATCTTTGTACACTGAGCAAATTGTAAGAGGTGTTTCCTCCACCTCTGAAAACTTTTTCCACGAAGAAAGAATTTCATAATGAAAGTGCTTCGGCATCGTAGCTCGTGAGAGAGCTCACCCCGTAGAGTAGGAATCCTCATTCTGAACCACATAAAACTCTGTGTCTTTGCTCTCTACTTTGGTTTTTCATATTTTCTACTCGTGTGCTATTACTGTTGCGGCCGGAGAGAACCCTAAGTCTCCCATACGCATCTTGGCGTTGAAAGGAGGTAAGAAAATCCGCTTACAATCGCATTAGTTGGCGTCGCCTGTGGGAACTTCTGGGCAAGACATTGAGAGAACAATACAACCATCTGACTAGGATGGTTATTTCACTTTTTCTTTTGTTGATGCGACTAATTTTACTTAATAATCTCTTTCAATTCAGCTTTAGGTTAGTGTTGATTCTTCTCAAGTTAATTCCCCACCAGAGCTTCTTTATGGAATATAACTCCACGATGGGAGTGTTGGATCGATGCGGTTCACTAGAGGGGGGGTGAATAGCGAAAAACCTTTGCTTTTTCTTTCGTTAAAACTCAAGAGATAATTAGTTAATTGCAGCGGAAATGTAAAAATAAAAAAAAAACAATCGACACAAGGGTTTTACTTGGTTCGTAGCCGAAGGCTACTACTCCAAGGCCCTAGTGGTCCTTGACCACGTACGGAGGGCAAAAGCACTAAAAGAACTCCTCTTCGTTAGAGGTAGGAGTTAATCGATACAAGAAGGAACCACAAAAACTTGAGGTAGAGGGACACTCCCCCTCTCCTCGTATACGATAAAAGCTCCGAAAATGTAAATGACAAGAAAAACTAATACCGACGTACAAGAATAATAAGAGTTAAACCTAGACGTCGGAATGGAAGGACTTCGTTGTCGGAGAGTTGCGTAGAATTGAGACTTTGGAGGCTTAGAATTGTTGATGAAACCCTAGGTTTGGCCCTCCTTTATAGCCTTTGAGCCTCTTTTAGTGGGTCTTCAACCAATCACAAATGGACACCAAACCACTTTGAGGTGGAGTGATAAGCCTTGACTCCTCGAATCGATCATTGACCATCGATCGTGATGGCCATCATCGATGATGGCGACATCGATCGATTGATGACCTTCGACGATCGCGATACAGCGGTGAGTCCTCCAAGTAGCGATCGCGATGCTTCGCAAGTTAAAGTTAGCTCAACAAAACATACTTCGACGGTCTTCGATCGTCCGATCTCGACCTAGACCACCTATGAGATGTCTTGGGTCGGATCTACGCTTAAGATCATCCCCGTAAAGAGGATACGACCTCACTTACGCTCACACACACGAGCTTACCTTGATACTTACGTGTTGCTTGTGCTTAGGCCTTCCACTCGATTCCATCGGCTCCTCCGAAATCACTCGAGTGTCGCCCGACCACCGCGGCTTCCTCCGGTGTCGCTAGCCTTCACTCAGCTATAGCAATCTTACGCACTGATTCTGATTCAGCTCGTGAGATAACGACATGAGCTTAACTTTGTATCGTTGCTATAATCAAAACTCAGTTTAGACTTAGGTGCTTGCACCAACAATCTCCCCCTTTTTGATTTATGGCAAACCCACATACAAAGTTAAGTAAATAGCAAGCATAAAGAATAATGTGCATTAGAAACAAACGAAGATTAAGTTGGAGTAGTAAGGATTTTCTTCAAGTACTCCCCCTTGAGGAAACCTCCCCCTTGACCGAGGGTGAGTACTTGAAAAAGACTTTTAGTTCTCCAAACACAAAAGGTAATGAGTTAAGTAAATGGCATTACTTAACTCCAAACACAAAAGATAACGAGTTAAGTAAATGGCATTACTTAACTTAGGCCTTTAAAGTTTTCAATTCCGAAGAGTTGAAACCTAAACCTTACTCCCCCTTAACTTAGGCCAGAATCAAAGTTAAAATTTGAAATTGAACCCTAACTTTGGCCCTTAACTTTGGCTCTTTCTCCCCCTTTTGACATAAATCAGGAAAAAGGGGGGGGGGGGGGTTTAAGAAAACCTTAAGTCCAAGCATGATGATTTTGAAAATAGTATATGAAAATAATTCATCTAAATATTCAACTCTAGTTTGACTTGATTGAAATGATATTATCAACAAGTCCTGATTAGAGTTGGTTAATATTAGTTGCATATTTATACTCCGAGGTTCATATTGACGCACTTGATCTACATCTTGGAACCTGGAGTAGGGTCCTAACATCTCACGCCCATCTACGTGGCTAAGTACACAAACACATTAGTCCTATGTGTTGTGAGATGTACTGGCTCCTTAAATCTATAGGTGCATGATATCTAAGGTATGTCCTATGCTAGTTCCATCAAAATGAAAAATAAGAAATAGTAGTAAGAAAATATAGTTTGCAAGTTCTTATTCTATTACGCATATGCCCAATTTTCGTCTTAATAGACTAAATTCGGCTTCGGGTAGGGGTTTAGTAAATAGGTCTGCTAGGTTAGATTTGATTCGACGTACTCTAGTTGTATGGCTCAGTTGGCCACATGTTCTCGAATGAAATGGTGTTTGACTTCTATAAGTTTGGTCCTAGAGTGACATATTGGATTCTTGGTAAGATTAATTGAAATAATGTTATATACGTGAAGTTTAGTATTCTAAGTCTAACTTAAAGTCGCGGAGAGTGTGCTTCATCCAAAGAAGTTGAGTGACACACTCACCCATCGCGATGTATTACCGATGGTAGACAAGGCAACACAATGTTGCTTCCTACTGCACCAACTCACTAGACTCGAGCTGAGTAGTTGACAACAACCACTCGTGCTCTTTCTGTTGAGTTTACTACCGGCATAATCCGAATCGGAGTAGCCGATTAGTTCGAACTCGGTAGATCTAGGATACCAAATACCGACATTAAGTGTACCCTTTAGATATCTAAGGATACGCTTAACTAGGGTTAGGTGAGACTCCTTAGCACAGGTTTGAAACCTGGCGCACATACTTCATCGCTAATAGGATGTCGGGTCGACTCATGATTAAGTATAGAAGACTTCCTATTGCATAGTACTTTAAGTCAATGGACTTACTTTCTAGGTCTTCTCCTATGTTAACATTTATCGCCATTGGGGTGTTTATTACCTTAGCGTCTTGCATTCCAAATCTTTTAATTAACTCCTTAGTGTATTTTTGTTGATATAGGTATATACCATCCTTAGTTTGTTTAATTTGTAGACCTAAAAAGAAACTTAACTTGCCTACCAAGTTCATTTCGAACTCACTTTCCATGAGCGAAACGAACTCGTTTAGTAAGGCTGAGTTAGAGGTTCCAAAAATTATATCGTCTACGTAAATTTGAGCTATGAATATTTCTTTACCTAAGGTTTTTACAAAGAGAGTTGGGTCAACTAAGCCTTGGTTAAACCCTTTTGACTTAAGATGGATTGAAAGTCTCTCGTACTAAGCTCGAGGAGCTTGTTTAAGTCCATAGAGAGCTTTCTTAAGTTTTAGAACATGGTCGGGTTTATCTAGACTTTCGAATCCGGGGGGTTGGCTAACATAAACTTCTTCTTTAATGTATCCATTTAGGAATGCCGACTTAACATCCATTTGAAATAGCTTAAATCCTCGATGTGCGGCATAAGCTAGCAACATTCGAATGGATTTGAGTCTAGCTACTGGGGCATAGGTTTCGTCGTAATCTAAGCCTTCGACTTGGCTAAATCCTTTGGCGACTAACCGAGCCTTGTTTCTAACTACTTCACCTTTATCATCAAGCTTATTTCGAAACACCCACCTTGTTCCAATTATCGTTTTGTCTTTAGGTGGTGGTACTAATTCCCACTGTTCCTAGTAAATTGAGCTAGCTCTTCTTGCATTGCAATAATTCAATCGGGATCAAGAAGAGCTTGTTCAATTGATTTGGGTTCTATCTTTGAAATTAAGGAAATTTGACTAAGGTTCCTATAGGATGCTCTAGTTCGAACTCCTAGATTAGGATCTCCTATCACTTGATCGATAGGGTGGTTAGTCTGAGTCCTAGATTGGGTTGGGTTTGTGTCACCTAATGCTTGATCAATGGGGTGACTTGGTTGAACACTAGTTTGGTTGGAGTCATCTATCACTTGATCAATAGAGTGACTAGGTTGACTTAGGTTAGGATTAACACTGGACCTGATCTCCGGATCAGAGTAAGGTCTAGTATGAATCGGCTCGCTAATTGGGGTTGCCGGGGGTTTTGTAGGTTCATGTCCTTCATCGAATACTACATTGATAGTCTCCTCGACTCTAAGGGTGTCGTGGTTATATACTCTATAAGCTCTACTTGTAGTCGAGTATCCTAGAAAGATTCCGGTCGTGGTTTTGGATGTAAATTTCCCTAGGTAATCCTTAGTGTTTAGGATATGTACCTTACACCCAAATACCCTAAAGTACTTGATGTTAGGTATTTTATCGTGATAAATCTCGTACGAGGTCTTAAGGTGCCTCTTTACCATAAGGATCCTATTTTGGACATAGCAAGCCGTGCTAACGGCTTCTGCCCAAAACCTATCGGGTAGGTCGTATTCGTTCAACATGGTCCTAGCGGCTTCTTGTAGAGTTCGGTTTTTCCACTCCACTAGGCCATTTTGCTGAGGGGTCCTAGGGCAAGAGAATTCATGGTGGTATCCGTTTAGGTTACAGAAGTCGGTGAACCTTGGATTTTCGAATTCACCACCATGATCGCTTCTAAGTCTTTTAACCTTAAGGTCTTTTTGATTCTCGATTAATTTGAATAGATTGATTAATTGATCTAGGGTATCACTTTTATGCTTGATGAACCTAACCTGTAAACACGAGTAGTCGTCAATTATGACTAAGCAATATTGACTTCTATTGAGTGACTTGGCTCCATGTGAATCGAATAGATCCATATGCAGGAGCTCAAGTACATTTGAGGTTCGTTCTTGGTTAGTTAACTTGTGTTGTGTCCTAGGTTGTTTTCCTTGTTGACAAGCATTACAGATTTTATTAACCAAGTTGTTGAGGTTGGGTAAGCCTCTGACTAATCCACTCTGACTCATCTTGTGGGCCGAGTCTTGGGTGCAGTGGAAGTCGTCGGTGCCACAACCATGATTCCTCTTCTTGTCATAAGACACTTAGTTGAGGAGTTGGTTAAGTTGATCGTATAAATGTTGTTATTTCTAGTTCCTTTAAGAATTGTTTTAGAGGTTTCGTTGGTATTAATTACGCATTCATTTTCTAGAAATATAACCTTATAGTTATTATCACACAATTGGCTTACACTTAGTAAGTTATATTCAAAATTCTCTACAAGTAATACATTTTTAATAACAAAATTCGTGTTAAGCTCGATATCACCTGATCCGATGATTTTGAGCTTGTCGTTATTCCCAAAGGCTACCGATCCTTGTCGTTTGAATCGAAGCTTTGCAAATTTGAGTTGATCCCCGGTCATGTGTCGGGAGCAACCGCTGTCCAACATCCATTGATCCTACACACAAGGTGGTTGGATTGGATGTTAGATTTTTTTGTTAAGAAAATTGGTTGTAAGTTGTTAACCCTAGGTCATCTCACCGGAGTCTATATGATCAAGCATGTTATACTTATGTGTTTTTGAGATGACTTCCAATTAAGTTGATTAAGTGGATTTAGGTACAAGTAATTTTATGTTAGATTTGGATTTAACCCTAGGCTTGTCAATTTTACCTTTTCAAGATCATGGCTTCAGTGTCGTGGCGAGGCACAGGGCCTTCTTTTATCGGATCATCGACCACTTCCTTAGACAAAGCCATTTTCAAGAAAATGATGACTTGACTCACCCAAGATTATTTCCTAGTCTAATCTGGTTATTTTTGAAAAGAGGCTCCCGAGGCTCAATCTTTTCAAGAATTTTAGTTGGTTATGTTTTTGAAAATAGGCTCCCGAGGCTCAATCTTTTCAAGGCTTTTAGTTGGTTATTTCGTGTTCTAAGTGAGTTCACGAAAAAAACAAAAAATCTAAGCATGCAATTTCTAAGTTAAAACACAAACATGTTTTGTCTTGGCTCCCCTAGACCGTTGAATGGGTTCGGTCTATCCACATAGTGGATTTGGTCCTTAGGAACCCGATGACGAGTTGGATCCTAGAGTTGAAATCAAAGTGGTCTTAGGGACCCATGCTTGGACACATTTTTTATGTCTACTTACGATTGACATATACGACTTATTGGTCGTGTTTGAGCTAAACCCTAGTCCGGCCTTGTTGTACACGGCCCTTTGCGATCCAAGTAGGAGGTCAAGTCCTTTGGATCCCAAAGTAAACCTTTCCAACGTATTCCTAAGATCTTCGACTTGACTTTTCAAGAGTGAGTTCTCAACTTCTAGTTTTTCAACCCGAGTTGAGTCCTTCTCTTGAACTCGACTAGTCGAAGAGGTTAGGGAGACCTCGTGTTTGAGGAGTTTAACTTCCTCAACCAGGGTCTCGACCTTGGACTCGGACTTAGCTAACTTCCTAGACAAAAACCTAACCGTATTATGTAAAGTATTAAATAAGATTCGACTCACCTTAAGGGTATCTTTTGAACCGGATGCGTATCCGTGGCTTGACTTGAAGGTAGCTTCGTAGTCCGAGTCATCCTCAGGTTCTGACTCAAGTTTGGTCTCCGTGTCTGACTCAATTGATTTCGCCATGAAGACGTGATCTTCGTCTTCTTCGGATGACGCTTCTTCCCATGTCGCGTTGAGGGCCTTCTTATGCTTAGGTGCTTGGTGGTTGAGCTTGGGGCACTCGGACTTGATATGTCCAAACCTGTTGCACTCATAACACCTAATGTTAGAACTTTTAGGTTTACCTTGGTTGGGTCGAGTCGTAGTTCGCTTTCGTCCCTTGGCTATCCTTCGAGCTAGGTTCATTAGTTCGGCAGTCAACTCCGGGTCAACTTCTTCTTCGGACTCATCTTCCTCCTCGGGTGGTGGTGGCTTGCTTGCGATTTTCTTCTTCTTTGAACCTGCAAACAAGGCTATACCCCTCTCAGGTTAGAGTTGGATTGTTCATGTAATTTGAAATCGAAAGAGTTCGTCTAACCTAATTTTAGAAAGGTCCTTGGAGACCTTATAGGCATCAACCATGGATGCCCATAAGGTAGTCCTCGGAAAAGAGTTTAGGACATACCTAATAAGGTCACGGTTTTTGACCTTTTGCCCGATTGCGTGTAGGTTGTTGACTATGTCTTGGACACGGGCGTGGAGTTGCGTCGCGGACTCGTGTTCCTGCATTTTTAGTGTGTACAATTTATTGAATAACAAATCACGTTTGCAAACCTTAGCTTGATCCGATCCTTCGTGTAACTCGATTAGTTTTGTCCAAAGATCCTTTGCGCTTATGAAGGGGCCGACGCGATTTAGCTCCTCCTTGGACAAGCCGCATTGGAGGATTTGTGTTGCCTTGGCATCGGCTTCGACTTGTCGTTTTGTTGCAACGGTCCATTGATCATAATCCAAGGAGTCACTCACTTCATTAGTCGGAAGTGTGAAACCCGTTTGGATTATGATCCACATCTCGATTTGGGTTTTGAGAAAGCATTCCATCCGACCTTTCCAGTAACGGAAATAATCTCCGTTGTAAAACGGAGGTCGAACGGTGCTAAAACCCTCGAGATGGGCCATTAGAACAAAAAACAAGGAGACTAAAAAGACGACCTAGCAACGAAAAAAAACACACGAAAGTACCAAGACTTGCGTCTTGGATTAGTAGTGTGGGAAATAAAAAGAAACAAACGAAAAATAGAAAGTTAAGCAACGAAATAAGAAACTAAATAAAAAGTAAGTACTCACAACCTTCGATGTCCCCGAAAGGCTACTAAACGTCGATTTTTGAAGATGAAAACAACTTGTTACGGGTAAACCCCCGTAAGAAGTGTAGATCTCTCGAGGCTTCGATTTGGTAGGTAGACTGTGTCGTGGGTCAACTTGTACAAAAAGTTATGCCCGTTTGACCGTCGGCTACTCCAAAAGCGAATGCTTGCAAAACAAAATCAAACGAAGAGTACCAAGACTTCGTCTTGGATTAGTAGTGCGGGAGAAAAATTTAAACGAACGAAAAACAAATCTGTAAAAAAAATGTTAGATTGGTGGTTTCACCAAATCTAAGCGCCCCCGGCTCTGATACCAATTGTTGGATCGATGCGGTTCGCTAGAGGGGGGGTGAATAGCGAAAAACCTTTGCTTTTTCTTTCGTTAAAACTCGAGAGATAATTAGTTAATTGCAGTGGAAATGTAAAAAAAAAAAAAAAACAATCGACACAAGGGTTTTACTTGGTTCGTAGCCGAAGGCTACTACTCCAAGGCCCTAGTGGTCCTTGACCACGTATGGAGGGCAAAAGCACTAAAGGAACTCCTCCTCGTTAGAGGTAGGAGTTAATCGATACAAGAAGGAACCACAAAAACTTGAGGTAGAGGGACACTCCCCCTCTCCTCGTATACGATAAAAGCTCCGGAAATGTAAATGACAAGAAAAACTAATACCGGCACAAGAATAATAAGAGTTAAACCTAGACGCGTCGGAATGGAAGGACTTCGTTGTCGGAGAGTTGCAGAATCTGAGACTTTGGAGGCTTAGAATTGTTGATGAAACCCTAGGTTTGGCCCTCCTTTTATAGCCTTTGAGCCCCTTTTCGAGTGGGTCTTCAACCAATCACAAATGGACACCAAACCGCTTTGAGGTGGAGTGATAAGCCTTGACTCCTCGAATCGATCATTAACCATCGATCGATGGCCATCATCGATCGTGATGGATGGCGATCGATTGATGACCTTCAACGATCGAGTCCTCAAGCGGTCGTGATGCTTGCTGCAAGTCAAAGTTAGCTCAACAAAAACATACTTCCGACGGTCTTCGACCGTCCGATCTCGACCTAGACCACCTATGAGATGTCTTGGGTCGGATCTACGCTTAAGATCATCCCCGTAAAGAGGATATGACCTCGCTTACGCTCACACACACGAGCTTACCTCGATACTTACATGTTGCTTTTGCTTCCGGCCTTCCACTCGATTCCATCGGCTCCCTCCGAAATCACTCGAGTGTCGCCCGACCACCGCGGCTTCCTCCGGGTGTCGCTAGCTTTCAACTCCAGCTATAGCAATCTTCTGCACACTTGATTCAGCTCGTGAGATAACGACATGAGCTTAACTTTGTATCGTTTGCTATAATCAAAACTCAGGTTCGACTTAGGTGTCTGCTGCACCAACAGGGAGGAAGACATCAATCCTTCCTGCAGATAAATTCAGTAAGTATGTGTATAAATGCTTACCTTTAATATTTTATTGCATTCTTATACCTTGTCATTTCTCTAGCTGTATTTCAAATTTTCTCTATTGAAGATATATTATATGAGACACTTAGAGAACAAATAGTCTGGTTATATCTCCATTTAGAATGTCTTAAAAGCTTTAATTTAATTTAATTACCTCTGTTTAATATTTATCTTGAAGGGTTACCTTTAGTTAACCATTTCACTATTTCTTAGTCATACATACCAAGTCGGCCACTTGGTCGCACAGTCAGTCGGTCGCTCGGTCGCACAACCAGTCAAGCATCCAATTGCACCATGGCCACGCCACTCGGCCACATAGCCAGTCGGGCACCCGACTGAATAACCAATTGGTTACTCGACTACACAGCCAACCGACCACTCGACCAGAGCTCATTACTTGTACTTAGCTAGTCAATTGAGTTAACATATTGCATCCCTTCCGGTCATTTGGCCAGGGTAATTACTTACAGTCATTTGGCTGAGTTAATGTACTTCATCCCTTCCAGACACTCGGCTAGGGTCAATACTGGAATTCATCCATTCGACTGAATTAACATACTTCATCACTTCCAGCCACTCGGCCGAGGGTCATTACTTGCACTCAACTATTCGACTGAGTTAACATACTGCATCCCTTTCGACCACTTGGTCAGGGTAATTATTTGTACTCAGCTATTCGATTGAATTAACATACTGCATCCTTTTCGACCACTTGGTCAGGGTAATTATTTACACTCAGTCATTCGGCTGAGTTAACATACTTCATCCATTTCGACCACTTGGTTAGGGTCATTACTTGTACTCAATCACTCGACTGAGTTAACATACTTCATCCCACCCGGCCACTCGATTAGGGTAATTATTTGTACTCAGCTACTATGACGAGCTACTCACCTGGAAGAGATACATCTATGATAATCTCTATAACAGTCACCAAATATATTGGATGTCTATCTAAAGAGAATAACTGACTCAGTTGTTCATTCACTTTGGAGTTTAGTTATTGTCCGGTTATATTATCAACTTTGGGATTTCTAAGTATAAGCAGATTTTCTCAAAGTTCTCAATGAAGTAATTCCAAACATAATCTATTATGGACTACTCTTATTTATTATATATGGATTATTACTCTCTATACGGAGGAGTTGAGTGTTGAAGCTAATGCCGATGAAAAAAATATTCCGACTTGATCAGGTGAAGCCCTGAATTAGGTCGTCACTATTCTTTCTGCTTGTCTTCAAGGCAAGCAATTATCCTCGTGTGGTGGCGGAATGGAGGAGTTGAGTTTAAGGTAGAATACACTTTGTGAAGAACGGCGGAGTAAAAAATTATTCCGACATGATGGGGCAAAGCCCTAGACCAGGTCGTCACACTTTTTGTGGCTCAGCACAAGTCGAAGTCGTTATCCCCGTGCGGTAGTGGAACGGAGGAGTTGGGTTTAAATGCATTGAAGAATACAACGACAGAGTAAAAAATTATTCCGACTTGATCAGACGAAGCCCTGAATCAAGTCGTCACTATTCTTTTTGCTTGTCTTCAAGGCAAGCAATTATCCCCGTGTAGTGACGGAACGGAGGAGTTGAGTTTAAGGTAGAATACACTTTGTGAAGAACGACAGAGTAAAAAATTATTCCGACCTGATGGAGCAAAGCCCTAGACCAAGTCGTCACACTTTTTTATGGCTCAGCGTTAGCCGAAGCCGTCATCCCCGTGCGGTTGCGAAACAGAGGAGTAGAATTTAAGGTAAATACACCTATGAAGAGCAGCGGAGTAAAAAATTCATTCCGACCTGAGGGGGGAAAGCCCTGGATCGGGTCGTCACACTCTTTTATGGCTCGATGTTAGCCGAAGCCATTATCTCCATGCAATGGCGGAACGGAGGAGTAGGGTTTAAGGTAAATACACCTGTGAAGAGTGGTGGTATAAAAAATTATTCCGACCTGATGGGGCAAAGCCCTGGATCAGATCGTCACACTTTTTGTGGCTCGATATAAGCCGAAGTTGTTATCCCCGTGCGGTGGTGGAACGGAGGAGTTGGGTTTAAATGCATTGAAGAATACAACGGCAGAGTAAAAAATTATTCCGACCTGACTAGGCGAAGCCTTAGGTCAAGTCATCACAATTCTTTCTGCTTGCCTTCAAGACAAGCTATTATCCCTATGTGGTGGCGGATCGGAGGAGTTGGGTTTAAGGTAGATGCACTGATGAAGAGCGGCGGAGTAAAAAATTATTCCAACTTGACCAGGCGAAGCCCTGGGTCAAGTCGTCACTATTCTTTCAGCTTGCCTTCAAGTCAAGCTATTATCCCGTATAGTCGGATCGGAGAGTCGGGTTTAAGGTAGATTCATAATGGAAGATGGCCGGAAGTAAAATTATTCCGATCGACAAGGCAAAGCCTTAGGAGGCGGATCGTTACTATTTTCTGACTTGGCAATAGCCAAAGCTATTATCCCCATGTGGTGGTGGATCGGAAGAGTTGAGTCTCCACTCAACTATACTATTTTTATTCCCGTGTGGTGGAGGATCGAAAGAGTTGAGGTTTCACTCAATTGTATTATTATTATCCCCGTGTGGTGGCGGATCGGAAGAGTTGAGTCTTCGCTCAACTGTATTATCATTATCCCGGTGTGGTGGCGGATCGGAAGAGTTGAGTTTTCACTCAACTATACATTATTATTATCCCAGTGTGGTGGTGGATCAGAAGAGTTGATTCTTCACTTAACTATACTATTATTATCCCCGTGTGGTGGTGGATCGGAAGAGTTGAGTCTTCACTCAACTGTATTATTATTATCCCTGTGTGGTGATGAATCGGAAGAATTGAGTCATCACTCAACTATATTATTATTATCCCCATGTGGTGACGGATCGGAGGAGTTGATCAGTTTAAGTGGAAAACCGGGAGAAGTATGATTTTATATTCAGTCAATCGAGGAGAGGAGTATTCATTTGCCTACTTATGAAGTGTTGATATAGAGGGAGTTTTTATTTTATTCAGTCCACATGTTCTTAAGCAGCTGAGGCATTTCAATGTGGTCATTACTTCATTCTATTTCTGAGGTAACCCATGTATTGTCGGGCTAATTCTTATTTTATTGAAGTATTGGAAGGTGTATATTATTTTATTTAGTTCAGTCCAGATGTTATGGGGACAACTCTTATTTTATGGAAGTGTTGGAAAGGGTATATTATTATTTTATTCAGTTCAGCCCATGTGGTGTTGGGTCAACTCTTATCTTATTGAAGTGTTGTGAGACAGATATTATCTTATTCAGTCTAGCCGAGATATGTCAGGCTAGGTGTTATTTTATTTTCTTATGTCAAATTGATCCGAGCCAAGTTGCTCTAGGATTGCTGCTATTTTATTCGGTTAAACTGAATGGAAGGAGGTCTTATTTCATTTCTGCGGGGCACTCTGAGTCAAACATTATTTTATTCATCCGAGGTGTTCTGAAGTGGATATTATTTTGTTCAGTCGAGGCATTCTTAGCCAGCTTCTATTTTATTTATCTGAACGGTTCTCAAAGGGGTATTATGTTATTCGGTCAGGACATTTTTTGGTCAGTTTTTATTCTATGTAGTCTAAGTGTTATGAGGCAGATATTAGTTTGTTCAACTCAGGTATCTCGAATCAACTTTTATTTTATTAGGTCGAGGTGCTCTTGAACTTGCTGTTATGTTATCTAGCCAAGACAAGTCAGGTCGGGGGTTATTTTATTTCTTTATGCTGAAGTGATCCCAGCTCAGACACTTCAAGTTGGTGGTTATTTTATTATGTCAAATTGAGCTGGAGTAGGTATTAGTTCATTCTGTCGAGGCGCTCCAAGTCGGTTATTATATTATCTATCTGAGGTATTCTAAAATGGACATTATGTTATTCAATTAAGATGTTCTGGGTTTTCTCTTATTTTATTTAGCCTAAGTATTTTGAGGTGAGTATCATTTTATTCAGTCGGGATTCGAAGGTCCTTCTCTTATATCTATTCGAGGCGATTAGTAAGTCCTCGCTTCGAGTACTCTCTTATTCTCTTATTCATCCGAGGCTATTTGTAAGTTTTCGAATAAGTCGTCTTATTATATTCATCCGAGGTTGTTTGTAAGTCCTCGTATCAATCGTCTTATTATATCCATTTGGGATAGTTCGTAAGTTCTCGATTTAGCATTTTCTTCATTTGGCTGAGATAGATCGTCGGACACTATGGATGCATATGATATCTCGGAGTAGAGGAACAAGGAGCAGATATATGATCCGACTCAAGACGATAAAGTGATAAAGTTGACGTCAGACTTGTTAAAGTGACTCGTTTGACTGTTTAGGGGGATAACCTATGATATGGGATAAATATTAGCCCGTATATGGAAACAGGAGACCGACCCATGAGAGAGGATATAAAAGAAGTGACTAGGGTTTAAAGAAGGGGAGCTTTTTCTTCTCCCGAGGGAGGGGGAGTTTGGCAGAGGAGGCAATCACTACAAGTAAGGGAGCCACTTTTCTTCTCGGAGCTTCTTATATTTTCTTTTATTAATATCCGGCCTAACTTAAGCATCAGATCTGTCATGGGTATCTGTGATGATTTAACCCATGTTAATTTTTTTAAGACACAATTTACTAATGTGGTCGGAGGGAACCCGTCTTCTACAGTCCAATCTTGAAGAGCAAAAAATTCCATGCCGCATCAACATGTATACAAATTAATGAATCATGTATGCTAACGCTACCCAATTATAGATCATTACTTTCTATGGAGAACAAACTAATTAAACATAATAGCAGAATTAATCAAGTATATACTATTAGATTAATCACTGAATTCAGCATTTTCTGAGCCAAAAATATTTAATTTGACTCTCCTATTTTTCCGAAACACCTTTACCGTTCATCCCTTTATGCTCAATGCAATCATCATGGACTTGTTTTTCAATGAAGGAAAAGAAAAAAGAAAAAAAAGATATTCCCAGCGACAGCACCAATAGCCTCTTAATTTGATGAAAATCTACATTGAGAACCATAACCGAGTTCAGTAACAAGTTCAAATCATAATGTTGGGTGATTGCTGTTGATGCTGCAATGCGTATATTTAACTCCAAATTCCAGTCAAGGAGAAAGTTGAGTTGGATAAATTTCAGCTCTTCTGAGAAATTTATCAGTGGACTATTGGCACTAGACAATGCTTTGTATACGAAATCATCATTGGGTCGCAAACCAGCCGTTACCATTTTACTTGGCAAAATCTCTGCCTCGTGCCGCTTTCTATCCTCGCAAAGAATTCGAATTGCTAAACCATAGCTAGCAAGATTGGAGCCATTTCATTTGATACCATGTCACTGATCAACCTTGGTGCCTTATATAGGAACTGCCTTCTCTGTAATGCATGAGAACCGCAAATGGGTAGGCATCTGCTTTCAAGCCTGTTCTCTCCATTGATTCATACATCTGAAAAGGCCCTATCTTTATCTTTTGCTCTAGCAAAAGCATCAATGAGGATGTTGTAAGTCCCTAATCTTCATGTCCTTATAAGCATTTGCTACTCATCAATGGGGATGTTCTCTGGTTGGCTAGTGTTGTTGCACTTGGTGTTAAATTATGTCGAGGTTGTAGAAATTGAGTAAGATTTAGCTAATATTGCATTTCTTAAGACGTTTCAACATACTTCTTGACACTTTCTCTTGGTTGTTGGCAACACCGAGTGAATGCTGGCAGTCTGGGTGCCATCCAGCTTCGGCTGGGCCTGGGTTCCATGCTTGCCAAGTTGGCATGAGCATGATTTGGGTCCAGTGGGTTTAGGTATTGTCCTTTTTTTTTTTTGTTTGTTAATTTGTTCATCTAATGTAATTTATTCAAATCCAATATGTATGATACTTGAATATACTACATGTCCAAATGTACCTAATTCATACAAGTATATTATAGATATTACATATTGATAGAAACTTAAATATCGCCGTTTATTGATTTACCTCCATCGACCGTGATCACTTGACCAGTGATGAAAGACGAAGAAGGCAGGCAAAGAAAAGCCACTAAAGCTGCCACCTCCTCCGGCTCTCCCGCACGTCCAAGCGGAGCACGATGAGACCACTGGGCTAGCAGTTCTTCATTATCCATGAACTATATATCAAACATAAAACTCTTATACAATTTTATTTTATTTCATTTTTATGATATTTACAAAAAAAAAAAGAGAGAACAATTACATACCCATTTAGCCATTGGCGTGTTGATGAGACCGGGCGCAACACAATTGATACGAATATTGTTCTTGGCCCATTCACATGCCAGACATCTAGTGAGCTGGTTCATGCCTCCTAATGACAACCATTCCAAATTGGATTAGATACCAAACTTTATTCTGCATTTAGATATTAACATGGATTTTTTTTAGAATTATAATCAGGGTACCCTTAGATGCTCCGTAGACGGACATAGAAGAGACTCCTTGAAATCCCCCAGTCGAGGAGATAAAAACAATATTACCCCTTCCAGATGCCTTGAGAAGAGGATGAGCGAGTTGACTTAAATGAAAACCGGCTTCCAAGTTGGTGTTCATGGTGTGCTTGTACTCCTCTTGAGTCACCTCTAGAACTGGTTTAATGTAACCGAATGCTGCATTATTAACCTTCACGAACAGAAAAATAAAAAACATTTATTAATTGATTTTGTACGACTAAATAATTAAAAAAAAAATTTGTCAAATGAAAAGCTACAAGAAACGATGGTGAATCATAACCAGGATATTGAGTTTGCCATTGAAGATGGCGTTGACTTCCTGTATCAGCTTCTCCCTCTCCTCCGAGGACGACACGTCGCAGACCGAACCGGTGACCTGATCCCAATTTCTAGCTCAAGCAATGACGTAACTGGAACGAAGCAATTCATTCCTGGAACAGGTATGAACTCTCGCTCCAAATCTTGCTAGTTCTTCCACGATAGCACACCTGCAACGAAAACAACAACAAAAGCATATTTTTTTTTTATAAAAAAAAAACCTACAAAAGGAAGATAAAAGCAAAAAATATTGACCCTATCCCTTTGGATCCGCCAGTGACCAAGGCTGTTTCTCCTCGGAGAGACCATCTCTTTCCCAACTCCATCAATTCTTTCTATCCGGTTAATTTTCAGAAAATAATATGAGAAGCGAGGGAGAGGGAGAGTAAAGTGGCTATTGATGAGTTAGCTCCTTATTTTCTCATTTGATTTATACATTTTGTAATAATTTTATATCATCTAAATACATGATCGCACTATATATATCTTAAATGTATCTTTTAAAATTATTTTCAATAGGTACAATCTCAATTTTCATTTTAATATTTTTATTTTTTATTATATTCATTGTTACTATATATGTACATCTATTTTAACATATCAATTTATATAACATTTATCTTTTACTCTTATACTTCAATCATAATCCGATACTTTCTTATATTTTATCTAAGATGTCTCATTTAATCCTATACACGAATTTAATAAAATAGTTTTTCTTTCTTTTCCTACCGTACAACAAAAAATAAAGATAATATTTTAGTTTGTTGTCATTGTGCATTTAGACTGCGTTTTATAAGACTAATAAGACTTTAATATAATTAAAATTGTACATGTAATTAAGGTTGTAACGGAATACAATGTAATCTTAATTATATTACTATGTTTGAATAAAAATTGTATGTAATTTTGGATTATGAAGGTAATTATACTCTTTTGTTTGGTGCTCATTACAAAGACGGTAGGAATTGATCGACGGCGACGGTGACGACGACGGCGCCAGCCGTCGATGGTGGATCGGCGGTCGGCGATCGGCCGATCGACGTCGGTGGCAATCGGCGGTCCGCGGACGTCGATGGGTGGTGACAACGAATGGCAACGATCGACTTCGATTATTGAGCATCCAATACTTTTCAAATTATGACTTGTAATGTAATCAGATTATAAAGATTTTGTCTTGTAATCCATATTACAAAACTTTAGTGACTTTTGTAATCCAAATTACATTACATTACAATTTTAAAACGACAACAAACAAAGTAATCGACCTTGTAATATAATCTGGATTATATTACAAGGCAGATTACGACATATCAAACACAACCTTAGTGTGACAGATGGATGGGCGAGTGGTGGGTGTTTGCATCGGGAGAAAAATCCTTTTTTTTCTTCCTCCTTTTGTGTGGTCCATAGTTGTCCTTAGGATAATAACGGATCTAAATTATAAGATTTTACATATTAAATTTCATATCAAATGAATTAAAATTTATAAACCATTAAATAAATTACTTAATTGGATTCTAAATCGAATAAGTACAATAATTACATGTAAACCATCTAAAACAGAATGATCAATATTATCCTCTTCAAAAATACATCCCTGAATTTGTCATTGTCACGGTCCTCAATGAACTTGACATTCTTCGTATTGAAAAAAGACCTATTAAATGAGTCATAAAACATAAAGTCTTTTGATCTTTCAGAATACTCCATAAAAATAGAGCTAATAATTCTAGAGTTCAATTTCCTTTTCATTAAACCTATACAATATAGTCTCAGTTGAACAACTACAAACATGTAAAATATCTACCTGGTGCCACTTTCTATCATGCCAAAGAATTCGAATTGCCCAACCATAGATCGCAAGATTTGGAGTTATTCCATTTGATACCTTGTCATTGATCAACCTTGGTGTCGTGTAGGAACTACCTTTTCTGCAAAATTCTTATACTATCATATCATAAGTTGCATCAGTTGGTTTTAACCCCTTGTCGTCCATTGATTCAAACAATTTTCGAGCAATCTTTTGTTAGGACTTTGGCGTCGTTAGAGAGGAGTGAATAGTGATTTCGATTCGATCGTCAATTGCATGCTTATTTATAAATTATTAATACACAACGAAAAATAAAATATCAAATAATAGAACACAAACATAACACTTTTACGTAGTTTAGAATCTCCAGTTCTTACTCTGCAACCTAGCTCCTAGCAGTATCACCACTATCATTTTTCCTTCTCGGAAACCTTTCGAAAGTGGAGAATATTCTTACAACCTATGATTTTACAACAAATACGAATATGCAAATGAAATAAGAATACAAAATTTTACATAATACAATCTTGCTTGCTTATAATTTGGTTGCATTGGAATGCCTTTGAAATATCTGGAATGCAACATCACTTTCCCTTCAAAGTCACCAAAACCAACCTCTTCAAATCGCCACGAAACCCTCTTTTATAGGGTCATCATCGGACTAATTTCCACCTGTCATTCGACTGGTCTTACCCAGTTGACTAATCAATCTTCGATCGTTGCTCGAGCTGATACACCAACGACTCAATCCACGTCAGATTATGGTTCATCAATCGACTACTCTTGACTATCAATTAATTACCAATTCTTCTGTGTCTTGCTATAGTAACATCAGTCAATTGACCAACTTTCTATGTTCAGCTACAGTGTTATCAGTCGACTGATCAATCCCATCAATCGACTAGTCGATTTAGGAGTTAAGTTCTAAACTCAAGGAAGCTCGAACAATATCATTAGTCGATTCAGGAGACTTCTATTTGCCTAATACTATAATCAATCAATTGTCTATCCACAACAATTGATTGTTGGACCTCGAATATCAAGGTCTTGTTCCCAAGTATCAGATACCCCCTCGTTCCCAAGCACCCAATATATATAGGCTCAAATCATCATGTTGGGTGATTGTTGTTGATATTGCAATGCATATATTTAACTCCAAATACCACTCGAGGAGAAGGTTGAGTTGGATAAGTTTCAGTTCTTCTGAGAAACTTATCAGAGGACTATTGGCACTGGACCATGCTTCGTGTAAGAAATCATTGAGCAGTTACCATTTTCCTTGGCAAAATCTATGCCTCGTGCCACTTTCTATCCTGCCAAAGGTTTTAACCCTTTGTCGTCCATCGAATCAAATAATTTCATAAGATATCCGATTTTATCATTACGAACGAATTAGACAAAGTAATTTAATTTTGTTTTTAATTGTGGATTTATATTATCCGATATGAAATTATATGTATAGAAATTTTTAATCAGTTACCATTGATGATATTAATGGGTTGTTAATAGACTTGACTTCATTATTGTATATATAGGTATGGTCCCATATGAGAGTAGTCTTGACAATTGCTTTGTTTTTCCAATCGGATTGAGCTTCCGAAGCTATCATCCTCACACTTACATAAGATCAGACTTTGTGGCCGATTCATCTTCGATTTCAGCTCCTTTTAGTGACAAAGGAAAATGAAAATGTCTCTAGACTTAGGTGTGCGATTTACTATTTCCACTGCTTTTGTCTATTCGTATGTTCGCTGTAAATTTTCCGAAGAAAATCCATGTCAATTAAACTGTTTGATTTCTTTGTGAATTCATGTACGGATTGACGATCCACGACGGATTGAATTTCATCACCTTCATGTTGCCTTACATGCACAAACCATGTATGAGAAGAGTATATGAGCAGGCCGGCATATGCTTTCAAGTCTGCTCTCTCCATTGATTCATACATTTGGAAGGCCCTATCTAACAAAAGCATCAATGAGGATGTTATAAGTCACAAGCGTTGGAGTATAATCCCCTAAGCTTCATGTCCTAATAAGTATTAATATTATCCTTGTATATTAATACTTGACTAGGAACAGTTACGAGTAATGTTCTATATATATCTACAGTATCCTACTATGAAATCACCAACTTGATATATCGTAGACTAAAATCAACTATCCTAAGATATTATTATATTTATTCAAATGACACATCAATGAAGTAAATACAATAACTATAAACTCTGTCTTTATTATGAAATATGATACGAAAATTTCCTTACCAAACATCTCATAATTGATACTTATAAGGATTACATTTAGATCTTCCTCCAAATTCAATCCATATCAATTTTACAAATGTCACACTGCTCTAGCCAACATGTCATCTCCGTAGAAACAATATTTATCTTACTTGAATAGTACACACGTGTCCAAAGTGTACCCAATTCATACGAGCATATAGATACTACATCAATTAATAGAAACTTAAATGTCGCCGTTTATTGTTTTACCTCCATCGATGGTAATCACTTGACCAGTGATGAAAGATGAAGAAGGCAGGCAAAGAAAAGCCACCGAAGCTGCCACTTCTTCCGGCTCTCCCACACGTCCAAGCGGAATACGATGAGACCATTTCGCTATCAGTTCTTCATTCTCCATGAGCTATCGAACATAAAACTCTTAAACAAATGTTTATTTTTCGTTTCATGACATTTGCTCGAAAAAAGAACAATTACGTACCCCTTTAGCCGATGGCGTCTTGATAAAACCGGGCGCAACACAATTGGTACGAATACCGTCCTTAGCCCATTCACAAGCGAAACATCTAGTGAGTTGGTTCATGGCTCCTAAAGACAAACCAATCCAAATTGGATTAGATAGATAACAAACTTTACGTTGCATTTAGATGTTAAATAGATTTTTTTTTTTGGAGAATAATATAATTAGGGTACCTTTAGATGCTCCGTAGATGGAAAAATAAGAGAATCCTTCAACGGCCCCAATTGAGGAGACAAAAACAATATTGCCCCTTCCAGATGCCTTGAGAAGAGGATGAGCGAGTTGGCTTAAATGGAAACCGGCTTCCAAGTTGGTGTCCATGGTGTGCTTGTACTCCTCTTGAGTCACCTCTAGAACTGGTTTAACGTAACCAATTGCTACATTATTAACCTTCACGAACAGGAAAAAAAAAACATAGTGATGAAATAGTAGGCTTTGAGGGAGAATTTTGTCAAATCAAAGCTGCAAGAAACGGATGTCAATTATCATCACCAGTATATTGAGTTTGCCGTTGAAGATGGTGTTGACTTCCTTTATCAGCTTGTCCCTCTCCTCCGAGGAGGACACGTCACAGACAGAACCGGTCACCTGAAGGTTCATGTCTCTCCACTTCTGCAAAGTCTCCTTCAGTTCTGCTTCATTCCTGGAACAGGTATGAACTCTCGCTCCAAACCTTGCTAGTTCTTCCACGATAGCACACCTGCAACAGCAACATTAACAGCAAAAACAACAACAAAAACATTTTTTTTTTTAAACCTTAAAAGGAAGATAAAAAGCAAAATATTTACCCAATGCCTTTGGATCCGCCAGTGACCAAGGCTGTTTCTCCTCGGAGAGACCATCTATTCCCCAACTCCATCAATTCTTTCTATCTGATCAATTTTCAGAAAATAGCATGAGGAGAAGGGAGAAGAAGAATACAATTGCTAAGTCGCTATTGACTCTACTATTTCTTATATATAATATATGATGCGGTCGTTTTTTAATATTCCGTGATCTTTAGGGTGAGGCAGAATTTTCATATCCGTAATATGTATCTCTGTTCAAAATGAACACGCATCAATGACCACTGTCAAAGTTCTCGACTTAATTATAACCCTCTCATATTTGAATTAGACAGAAAAATGAAGAAAAACAGTAACGTTTTCTGAGGAAAGAGAAGACTAGAGAGCCTCTTATTTACTTTAATCTGTTTTTATATAACATCTTTGAAGTTCTTCGCATACCTAGGTTATTTATTAGTATCGTCGTCCGTTAGGCTATTAGACAATCTTCACGTGATTGCTATGTATATATAAGAGTCGTTATTAAAGAGGACATTAGAGGACTAAAAATACTCCACACAAAGAAGGAAACTTTTTGATGGTCCTTGTCTCTGAAGTCGCTATGCTTTCCGACTCGATTTACTTTAGTCTTCTATCTTTCTCAAGTCGGTTCGCTTTTAACTCGGCTCACTCTTATTTTCTCATTATTCTCGAGTAGCTTCAGCTCGACTTCTCTACAATTTAATATTACCATAATAATTTAATAGATTTATTTAAATTTATTCAAATTCAATATTAACAGACAACCTAACGCAATATAATTCTTTCTCATCCAGATTTGAGACAGACTACGATTAATTTAATAAAATATTTTTTCTTTTTTTTCCTATCACACAAAAAATAAATAATATTTTAGTTTCTAGAAGTCCATAGTTATCTTTTAATTTCTCTAAGGTAATATGGGAGATATATATATATATATATTCGAGTTTGATATCTTGAGCGTCTTTACTTGTACAACTTGTGTGTGACGGATTCTCTGTCGTCCAATCGATCGTGATTGCGGTAATAAAATACGGTATTTTCTCGCGCCGCGATTTTTCATGACTCAATTTTGCCAGTAGTCAGTGGTCATAATCATTGTCATTTTCGATCGTAATCCGACCGCAATCCGATTGAATCGCAATCAAATTCCTACCAAATTGTAATTGAATTTCAATCGAATTACAACCGTAATTGCGATCGTTTTCGGCCAACACCGGAGCGATGGATGGGTGGGTGAGTGATGGATGCTTGTACTAGGAGAAAAATACCATTTTTCCTTCTTTTGTGTGGACGATAGTTGACTTTTCTTTCAAAGGATTACTTTTTTCTCTTGTTTTTTTCTTCTAAAAGTCCATAGTTATCTTTTAATTTCTCTATGGTAATATGGGAGATGACAATATATATATATATATATATATATATATAATTGTACGAGAATAAATTTACTCGAGCTTGAGCATACTCGACTTGCACCATTTAGTAGGAGTTGAAATGGCTAAATCAGATCATTGTCACTCAAACTTAAGCATATTAGATTCAATCGGACCAATAAATCAATGAAGATCTCGATCCAAACCTAATTTTTCAACGATGCATTTCTTAATAATGAATTTTATGATTTCCACGGTTAGCTTTGCATAGCCTTTGCACGGTCTAAATTCCCCCACATATTTATTAAAAACATAAAATATTTAATTTAACCTATATTACTAGCTTTTTCTGAGTCAAAAATGTTCCGAGTCAAAAACGTTTAATTTAACCTATATTACTAGCCTTTTCTGAGTAAAAAATGTTCTGAGTCAAAAATGTTTAATTTTTCTGAGTCAAAAATGTACTGAGTCAAAAATGTTCAGCATTTTCTGAGTAAAAAATGTTTAATTTGACTCCCTTATTTTTTTCGACCTTTATGCTCAATGCAACCATCATGGACTTGTGTTTCAATGAAGGAAAAAGAAAAAAGATATTCCCAGCGACAGCACCAATATAGCCTCTTAATTTGATGAAAATCTACATTGAGAACCATATCCGAGTTCAGTAACAAGTTCAAATCATAATGTTGGGTGATTACTGTTGATGCTGCAATGCATATATTTAACTCCAAATGTCACTCGAGGAGAAGGTTGAATTGGATAAGTTTCAGTTCTTCTGAGAAATTTATCAGTGGACTATTGGCACTAGACAATGCTTTATGTATACGAAATCATCATTGGGTCGCAAACCAGCCGTTACCATTTTACTTAGCAAAATCTCTGCCTGGTGCCGCGCGCTTTCTATCCATAGCTAGCAAGATAGAGAGTCATTCCGTTTGATACCATGTCACTGATCAACCTTAAGAGATCTGATGCCTCGAGATTGGGAGGCATCTGCTTTCAAGCCTGCTCTCTCCGTTGATTCATACATCTCTGTATCATTAATTTGCCCTAGCAAAAGCATCAGCTGTAAGCGGCAAGCCTCGGAGCTAATCCCTTAAGCTTTATGTCCTTATAAGCATTTGCTTCTGTTTAATTTTCTTTGGGGCTTAACTGTAACTGGTTGGTTAGTGGTGCTGCACTTGGTGTTAAATTATGTCGCTTCGATTTAGCTAATATTGCATTTAATTTCTTAAGACGTTTCAACATACTTCTTGTACTTTCTCTTGGTTGTTGGCACCGAGTGAATGCTGGCACAGTCTGGATGCCATCCATTCAGGCTTGGACCTGAGATGAGACCTAGAGAGCGATCGTCTCACGCACTTTTTAATTGTTTCAAATTTATTTTTTAAAATAATTCAAATTCGTCTCAAATTTATTTTTTAAAGGGGTCCGAAAATTAGTCTATTATTTTTAAAAAGTTTAAAAATTAATCTAAAAATAACAGTAAACATAAAGACATCCTTTTTTTTTAAAGCTTGGCTCAGTCTTTTATTTGTTTGCTCATCTAATATGATGCATTCAAATCTATGATACTTATGATATAAAAGGTTGGAATCTGTCAATCTAACGGTCTCTATTAGTCCGTCTCGAACAATCGTAAGGAAGGTAAATCACGATAGACTTTTGACCCTTGAAACTAGTAACTAGCGTATAGAGAGACGACACCCTCGTATTTGTGAAGAATTGATCAATTGTCCTGTAATACAATAACTGTATATATTAACCACTTGAATAGTACATACATGTCCACAGTGTACCCAATTCATACAAGCATATTGATACTACACCGATAGAAACTTAAATGTCGCCGTTTATTGATTTACCTCCATCGACAATAATCACTTGACCAGTGATGAAAGACGAAGAAGGCAGGCAAAGAAAAACCACCGAAGCTGCCACCTCTTCCGGCTCTCCCGCACGTCCAAGTGGAGTAAGATGAAACCACTTGGCTATCCATTCTTCATTCTCCAGAAACTATCAAACATAAATCCCTTATACAAATTTTATTTTAGTTTTATGACATTTACACGAAAAAGGAACAATTACATACCCATTTAGTCATTGACGTCTTGATGAGACCGGGCGCAACACAATTGATACGAATATTGTCCTTAGCCCATTCGCATGCCAGACATCTAGTGAGTTGGTTCATGGCTCCTAAAGACAATCATTCCAAATTGGATTAGATACCAAACTTTATATTGCATTTAGATATTAACATGGATTTCTTTTTTTGGAGAATAATTAGAGTACCCTTAGACGTTCCGTAGATTGGCATAAAAGAATTTCCTTGGAGTCCCAAAATCGAGGAGATAAATATAATATTGCCCCTTCCAGATGCCTTGAGAAGAGGATGAGCGAGTTGACTTAAATGTAAACCGGCTTCCAAGTTGGTGTTCATGGTGTGCTTGTACTCCTCTTGAGTCGCCTCTAGAACTGATTTAACGTTACCAAATGCTACATTATTAACCTTCACGAACAGAAAAAAAAAAACACATACATTTATCGATTTTGTACGATTAAATAATAAAAGAAACGTAATGAAATATAGTGGGCTTTGCGGGAGAATTTTGTCAAATCAAAGCTGCAAGAAACAGATGTCAATCATCACCAGGATATTGAGTTTGCCGTTGAAGATGGTGTTGACTTCCTTTATCAGCTTCTCCCTCTCCTCCGAGGACGACACGTCACAGACAGAACCGGTGACCTGAAGGTTCATGTCTCTCCACTTCTGCAAACTCTCCTTCAGTTCTGCTTCATTCCTGGAACAGGTATGAACTCTCGCTCCAAACCTTGCTAGTTCTTCCACGATAGCACACCTGCAACAGCAACATTAACAGCAAAAACAACAACAAAAACATTTTTTTTTAAAGGAAGATAAAAAAGCAAAATATTGACCCTATCCCTTTGGATCCGCCAGTGACCAAGGCTGTTTCTCCTCGGAGAGACCATCTATTCCCCAACTCCATCAATTCTTTCTATCTGATCAATTTTCAGAAAATAGCATGAGAAGAAGGGTGAAGAAGAATACAATTGCTAAGTTGCTATTGACTCTACTATCTCTTATATATAATATATGATGCGGTCGTTTTTTCATATGCCTTGAGCTTTCGGGTGAGGCAGAATTTTCACATCCGCAATATATATCTCTGTCAAGATGAACACGCATCAAATGACCGCTGCCAAAATTCTCGGCTTAATTACGATCTTTAATTTTAATGCTTAAGTTAGACAAAAAAAAATAAGAAAAATAGTGATGTAAATTTTCTTAGGAAAGAGAAGACTAGAGAGTCTCTTATTTATCTTAATCTGTCTTTATATAACATCTTTGAAGTTCTTCGCACACCTAGATTATTCGCTAGTATCGTCGCCTGTTAGACTATTAGACAACCTCTATTAGGAACCTCCACGTGATTGCTATGAGTCATTCTTAGAAGAGGACGTTAGAGGACTAAGAATACTCCACACAAAGAAGGAAATGTTTTTGTGGTCCTTGTCTCTGAAATCGCCACGCTCCCGATTTAGTTTACTTTAGTTTTTTATTTTTCTCGAGTTGGTTCGCTTCTGACTCGGCCCACTCCTATTTTCTGTCCTTCTCGAATCGCTTCACTCCCAACTCGATTCTACAATTTAATATTATCATAATAATTTAATAAATTTATTCAAATTTGCTCAAATTCAATATAACGCAATATAATCCTTTCTCATCTAGATTTGAGACCGACTACAATTACAAATAAACACAAACAATAACAAAGTCTTATCCCACTAGGTGGGGTCAGCTATATGGATCCTTCTACGCCATTGGACTCTATCATCATCTATATTTAAATAAATTTTATCTTGTTTTATTATTGCTAACCAAGTCTTTTTTGGTCTTCCTCTTCCTCGTTTGATGTGTATATTTGGTATAGTTTCACATCGTCTAACTGGAGCATTTATTGGTCGTCTAAGTACATGTCCGTATCACCTTAAACGTGTCTCTCGGAGCTTTCCTTCAATAGATGCAACACCAACTTTTTCTCTAATGCTCTCATTTCTTATTCTGTCCATCCTCGTATGTCCACACATCCACCTTAACATCCTCATCTCTGCAACTCTCATCTTTTGCTTATATGCTCGAGTCGTAGCCCAACATTCAGCTCCATATAACATAGTAGGTCTAATTGCCGTTTTGTAGAACTTCCCTTTAAGTTTTAGAGGCACTTTACGATCACATAAAATACCCGATGCTTTCCTCCATTTCAACCATCCTGCTTGTATTCTATGTAAGACATCTCTCTCAATCCCTCCATCATCTTGCAAAAATAATCCTAAATATTTAAAGCTCTCAATTCCAGACAACTCATTATCTCCTATCTTAACACTTGTCTCATTATGTCTAATATTGCTAAATTTAAATTCCATATATTCTGTCTTTACTCTACTAACTTTAAAATTTTTCACTTCTAGTATTTTCTGTCAAGATTCTAGTTTAGTATTTACTCCTTCACGTATCTCATCTACTAAAACAATATCATCTGCAAACAATATGCACCACGGTTAATTTAGTTTGCTGTCATTATATATTTAATGAGTTGAATGAGTGGGTGAGTGACGGATGCTTGTACTAGGAGAAAAATCCATTTTTCCTTCTTTTGTGTGGACGATATATAGTTGTCTTTTCTTTCAAAGGATTACTTTTTTCTTTTGTTTTTTTCTTCTTCTAAAAGTCCATAGTTATCTTTTAATTTCTCTAAGGTAATATGGGAGATGACAAAAAAAAAAGAAATATATATATATATATATATATATATATATATATATATATATATATATATATATATATATATATATATTTACTCGAGCTTGAGCATACTCGACTTGCACCATTTAATAGGAGTTGAAATGGCTAAATCAGATCATTGTCACTCAAACTTAAGGATATTAGATTCAATCGGACCAATAAATCAATGAAGATCTCAATCCAAACCTAATTTTTCAACGATGCATTTCTTAATGAATTTTATGATTTCCACGGTTAGCTTTGCATAGCCTTTGCACGGTCTAAATTCCCCCACATATTTATTAAAAACATAAAATATTTAATTTAACCTATATTACTTGCCTTTTCTGAGTCAAAAATGTTTAATTTTTCTGTGTCAAAAATGTTCAGCATTTTCTGAGTAAAAAATATTTAATTTGACTCCCTTATTTTTTTCGACCTTTACGCTCAATGCGACCATAATGGACTTGTTTTTCAATGAAAGAAAAAGGAAAAAAGAAACAAGATATTCCCAGCGACAGCACCAGTATAGCCTCTTAATTTGATGAAAATTTACGTTGAGAATCATATCCGAGTTCAGTAACAAGTTCAAATCATAATGTTGGGTGATTGCTGTTGATGTTGCAATGCATATGATGCGGCGAGGAAAATGCGTTTATCTTCTTTCGATGCGACGAAAGCACGAAAAAGGCTTTTGGGAGTTCTCACAGGCCGTAACAGTAAAGAATGAGAAGACAAAGTCAAGAAACGCAAAACTCACACAGGAAAAGAAAGCTAGAACACAGGATGTAACGTGGTTCGAAATGAGTATTCCTACTCCACGGAGGTGAGCTCTCTCACCGAGGACAATGCCCAAGCACTTTCAACTATGAACGTCGTCCTTTTCGGAAGAGAAACTTCTCGAGGTGGAGGAGACAACCTCTTACAGTTTTTTATCTCAATACAAGAAAGAGTACATGCAATATAACTGTGAAGGTCGATACTCTCCTTCTCCGGCGATGTAGTGATAGCTCTCCTCCTCCTGCGCCTTGCCTTCTTGCTTGTTGGAATAATGCGGATTCCCCTTCTTTCTGTCCTCCTCCCTTTTATCCTCCTCCTCTGATCCATCCCTACCTCGTAGGCTATCCCATCGTACACGTGGTCACCACGTCCACTTGGAGAATAATTCTATTACAAATACGAGGGGCGAAGGCTCCTCGGAATATTATGTGGGGACCTCTCCTTCTATTACATAACGCCTCCTCGTCTACATTTCAGGAAACTAGGTTAGCCTGTCCCCCTCAACCATCCACTTTTGGTGAAACTAACTTAGGTTTATAGCTCACGGAGGGTATAGCCTTTGGGTTCTCCACCTGCCTGAACCAACTCTCCTTCTTCCCTTGCCAAACGACCTCTGGCCTGTCTAGGCCGAGCCGATTCTTATCCGTTCCGTCTGCATCTATGATTACTTGACCGAACCAATTCTTATCTGTCCCATCTGCCTCTAGGCTCATCGGGCTGAATCGATTCCGGCTTATTTCTTAGTGAAGCGCCCTTCGTCTCCTCTTTGTCGTGCCAATTACCTCCACTAGCTCTCCCGTGCCAAGGGTTTAGGATATTTGCGCCCGAACCGTTTTTCCTTTCCTCCTCTGCCGAACCAATTATTCGGCTCATATAATGTATTACAGGCAAATCCTTTTATCTGGTGTATACAGAAGAGGTAACAGCGGTATCATTAGTCAACCCCAAAAAATAGTCAAGCGAAGCTATAAGCTTGACTTTCCAAATGTATATAAAGTCTTCGGCTCCATCCTTTGCTCCTTAATTCGAATTCACTCTTCCCTTATAGCTCATCTACGTATATTTGAGGTGGCCTAATGGGCCCATGGGCCCCGCTTCTCCTTTTCCCTTTCGTATAGTCGAACCGTCACGAAAAATCCTATATAATCCTCCGCCTTTTCTTTTAGGTATCACCTAGCGTGCTTAACAATCCTGTCTCTTCCACTTCTTCCTCAAGATTTTTACCGATTTCATTTCGACTCACCCTTCCTTTCCTACACGCTTCTGCTTTAGCCCCAAGTAAGTATTCCGTCCTGTTTCACACCAATGACCCCTAAGACTATCCCTTCACCCGCATGGTATGAACATACTGTAACCAAACTCGATTGCAATCACTATTTCTTTAACCTTAAAGATAGGTACATAGACTCTTCTATAAAATGTTGCTTTACGACCAAGGCGCACCTACCACATCGTCCTCCTCCTGGTTTAACCTGCTTCTTCTCCGAGCAATTCCTAAATGGTATGTCTCTTCTAGTACCCCCATCTATTTAGAAATCTTAGACTTTTATGGATTACCCTTAAACAAATTTACCCCCAACTCATTTCGCATTCTATCAGGGGTCGTTATAGTGTTCCAACACTTAAACCTTCCTTTATCCCCTCAAGTATTCCACTGCTTCTTTCAACTAAAATCTTCTAAGGCCGGCCTTTTTTACCTGTCCAACCGCTCGAACTGTCAATTTCTAGTTAATATGCCTACTTCCCATAAAGGATGGGAAGAACTATATTTCTTTGCACAACTTCCGGTACCTCTATCCTATTCTGATACCTGGAAGTTAGAACTTCCTAAATTACCTCCATTCCGGGAGATGAGGACTCAATGTCCCTTTTTGGAAGCCTATAGAGTACTGGGAGAGTCACACTATTGTTCAAACCATCTACTGAAAACTCCCCTCCTGAGTTACTTTGGGTTATCCCCCCTCCCTTCAAATGCCGATCCTAATCGATATAGGTAGGATGACACCCACCCTTTCATGTAACCTTTTATTTGTGTCAACTCCCTTTCTTACCATCGTATTTTGCAGATAACCTAATGCAGGACGCTTTAGTAAAAGGAGAAGATATTGAGGCGGCCAAGCAAAAGAAAACCTCAACGAAGAGGGGCAAATCTGTGGTAGCCCCTTCTTCCCCCTGGAAAAAATTACGACTCGTCAAGAAAGGAGCCCCAAGCTCATCGGCTCTACCTCCTTCTTCCTCTAACCAACCTGGTTCACAATCCCTAACCCTTTATGAACCGAGAAGGAAGAACACTCCCCCTATCCGTCCCATCTTCATCTCCCCGAGGAGGAGACTCCCCTTCCCACTCTCCTGCTTCATCCTCCTATCATCATGACTCTCCCGTACCACCCCGAACTAAATCCCTCTCTGCCCCTATCTCTTCAGACACCCTTACTTCTCCTGCTCCCCTTCGACGCGTCAGACTCGACCTTCCTCCCGAAGGAGAAGACCTTCCTATCCCGACCCCCGCGAGGGCTACATTGGGGTCGCTGCTGCAAATTCGTCGTCCGTCGGAAGTGAAATTCTTCAACCAATCGAGCGTGCAAGGCCCGTGCGAACAAGTAGGCAAGTTGTTGGCTGAGGTACTTACCGTCTCCTTCTCATCTTTACTATATGTATCTCCGTATGCCAGCATACATTGATGGTTCTTTCTTTCCTTTAGGCTTCCATGTGTCAGAACATGATAGAGATGGCGCACCTTGTACAGCAGGATCAAACTTCCCGAGCTGACGATATTTCAGTCTTGGCTGACGCCATTATGGAAGTATCCAGGCGCTATAGTGACATGCGCTGATCCCTTCGAGAGCACCAAGAGAAATGTCATAGACTCCATCGGGACCGAAGCCTGGACCGCCCGAACCGACAGGAGCGATTAATTATCCTGCTGCGCGCCACTTATCAAGACGGGTTTAATGAAGCGGTCTGGCAATATGCTGATCAAGGACTTCCTCCCCCGACATATCATACTTTCTCTTTAAATTGGGAAGTCGGCTTTCGGCGCTATCCCCCTGACAGGTTTAAGCTATAGCTTGATGTGTTGTCTTGGAACAGGGCTCCCTTTCCATCCTCTTCTCTTTTTCAAAGTTTATTAGAGGTACTGTATCGCGATTGTGAATGACTCATTAATCAAATTCGGGTTCCCTTTGGATCTGACTAATACAATCAAGTTAGGAAGTACACCCCTTCGGGAGTCCCACAACTCCTCTTCTTTTATCCCCCACTTCTCATACAGTGTGAAAAAGTTTCAAATGAATGACGTTCCAAGGTCGTGGAAGTTCCTTACCCTGGTCATCTTTCAGATAATACGACTCGACGCACACGCGTGCATTACTTCAGAGGGTCCTCCCGCATTTGGAGCTAACTCAAGGATCTCGGGTTCGCTTCGCAGAACCAAATCCCCTCCCGAAATCTTCGAGGCGCCACCTTCTATTAAAGGCTTGTTGTACTCTCTCGCTTGTAAAGCTCGCCGCCTTCGCGGCTAACTCCTCTTTCTTCCACCAAATCCAATCTGCTTCAATAATTTGTTCTCTTCCGCTCGGCCAGACACCTCTATTCGGGCGCTACTTAAGAGGGCTTCGACCGGAATAACAGCTTCCATCCCGTATACTAAACTGAAGGGAGTCTCTCCCGTTGCAGTTTTCGGTGTAGTTCGATAGACCCACAAGATTCCAGGTAGTTCTTCTACCCAGTTTCCCCGTTGAGATCCCAATTTGGTCTTCAATCCTTAAATGAGAATTCTGTTAGTGACTTCAACTTGCCCGTTAGCTTGAGGGTGGGCTACCGAAGTGAAAGCTTGCTGAATATTGAGGCTTTGGCACTAATCTTTGATCTTTTTGCCCTGGAATTGACGTCCATTATCGCTAACTATCCTTCGAGGAATACATATCGACAAACGATATTCTGCCATAGAAATTTTATTACAGCATTCTCGGTAATTTTAGCAAGAGGCTCTGCTTCCACCCACTTAGAGAAGTAATCTACGACCACCAATAAAAATTTCTTCTGCAAAGGTGCCACCGGCATCGGACCTACTATATCCATTCCCCATTGATCGAAGGGACATGAAGCAATCATAGCTTTCATTAATTTAACCGGCCGTTCGGACCGATTGCTATGCTTTTGACAAGCTGAACAAGTTTGTACTAGGCGAGCGGCATCTTGTTGGAGGGTCGGCCAAAAATATCCCGCTAACAGGGCCTTCCTGGCTTCCCCCCAGATGATTACTGCATCAACCCTCATGAATCTCCCGAAGTACCCATTCCGCATATCCACTTCCCAAACACTTCAATAATGGCCATCCAAAAGATGTCTTGTACAAATCTCCATTCAGGAGGGTGAAGCGTCGGGCTCTGCACACTAGAGCGGATGCCGCTTCTTTTTCTTCAGGGACCTTTCCATACTGTAAATAAGCCATGATATCGGTCCTCCAATCAGGGATTGAGTCTGGTTCAGGTGTTGTTCCCTCCACATTGCATATCGCTAGGGAAGTAGGGATTTCCACCTGGACCATTTCCCATGATTTCACTCCTTCCATAGCGCTAGCCACCCGAGCCAATTCATCTGCCCTCACGTTATTCTCCCGTGGAATTTGCTTCAAGAGGACTTGCTGAAACGGAGCTTTTTCTTTCTCGAAAGCTTTCAAATACTTGTGCAACCTTTCCTCCCGAACAACGAAAAAACCTTGAAGTTGTGATACCACCAGTTGGAAATCCGAATGGATTATAATTGAAGAAGCCCCTACCGCCTTGGCAGTCTGCAATCCCGCTAGAATAGCTTCATATTCCGCCTCATTATTAGATGTCCGGTACCCCAAGCGTACGACTATACGGGTCTCCTCTTTATCAGGGGAAATTAACAGAACACCAACACCGCTACCTGTAGACCCTGAAGAACCATCTACAAAGATGTTCCATGCATCGGATCCTTCCTCTTTTATTGACGAGCCATTCTCCGAGCCAAGAGGTACCTCCGCCAGAAAGTCAGCGAGCGCCTGAGCCTTAATAACGGTTCGGGGTTGATAGTAAATGTCATATTCACTTAATTCTACCACCCATTTAGCCAATCTTCCGGAGAAGTTGTGCTTAGTGACGACCTTACCCAATTCATTGTGAGTTAGAACAATGATGGGATGAGCCAGAAAGTACGGCCTCAGTTTGCGGGCGGTTAGAACTAGAATATACGCCAGCTTCTCTAGCTCTGAATAACGGGATTCAACCCCTTTCAGAATATGACTGGTATAATAAATAGGTTGTTGATGAGAGTCTTCTTGTTTCAGCAAGACCGAACTGATAGCTCCCTCCGAGACGGCCAAATACATCCATAATGATTCTCCTGCCACTGGTTTGACCAACAGCGGAAGCCCAGCTAAATATTTCTTCAACTCTTGGAAAGTCTGCTCGCATTGATCGTCCCATTGAAACTTGGTAGCTTTCCGCAGAATCTTGAAGAAAGGTAATCCCTTGTCCGCCGATCTGGCTATAAACCGAGATAAGGAAACAATTCGGCCCACCAACTTTTGAGTCTCCCGCAAGTTAGTGGGCGACTTCATATTGCACAGCGCTTGCACCTTCTCAGGGTTAGCCTGCAGCCCTTTCTCAGTTACTATATATCCCAAGAACTTGCCGCTTCTTACCCCCAACAGGCAATTTTTAGGGTTCAAATTTTCATATTATATTCATTTAAATCTTTTACCAAATCCCGAGTGGTTTTTGATTTAACTAGGATGTCATCCACATAAACTTCCACATTTTTCCCTTTATGCTCCGTAAAAATTTTATCCATAAGTCGCTGATAGGTGGCCCCTGCGTTCTTTAAACCGAAGGGCATTACCACATAAGCGTACAACCCTCCCGCTGTCACAAAACTAGCCCTCTTCTGATCTTCTTTAGCCAGGGGTATTTGATGGTATCCTTGATAGGCATCCATCATGGACACCACTTCATACCCTACCGTAGAATCTACCAACTGATCAATACGAGGCAAGGGGTAGCAGTCTTTAGGGCACGCTTTATTCAAATCACTAAAATCAATACACATCCTCCACTGCCCAGAAGGCTTAGAGACCAGGACTACATTGGAGACACACTCGGGGAATTGGATTTCCTTCACGTGACCCGCTTTTAGCAATTTGTCTACCTCTTCAGCTATGACCTTGTCCTTCTCCGGTCCAAAGTGTCGCCGCTTCTATTGGACGGGTCGGACCCCTCTGGTTATGTTGAGGTGGTGTTCAGCCACACGAGGGTCAATCCCCGTGAGATCATGCACGTCTCCGGCAAAGATGTATTCGTTCTTCTTCAAGCAGGCCACCAGCTCCCCCTTGGCTTCCAACTGTTGTGCCACCCGTGTGGTTTTTTCCGGAGCTATTTCCACTAGCTCTCCTTCCTCTATTTTATCTGCTTTGGGGGGGATTCTTCCAGGACGCAGACGTCAGAAATGATGATGGCTTTCCCTTTGAGATCATCGGTTCGGGCCTTCTTCTGGTCATCCCGAACCATTTGCACATAACAGCTCCTGGCGGCCTTCTGTTCCCTTGGACTTCCCCCACCAACTGTCCCACGGGGAATTTCAACTTCTGGTGGTACGGGGAAGCTACCGCCTGAAACATGGTAAGGAAAGGACGACCAAGAAAAGCATTATAAGTGGACGGAGCGTCCACGATGAGGAAAGGAATTATACTAGTTTTTTGGCTGGGATTCACGCCCAGAGTAAGAGGCAGTGAAATCTGCCCTGTAGGGTGGATCACATGCCCTGCGAACCCAAAGAGGGGGGTGGCCACATCTTCTAGCTGGGCATTTCGGTGCATCTGGTCAAAAGCCTCCCGAAGAGGATATTGTGAGCTTCCGAGTCGACCGGCACCACAGCCGCCGTAGTGGCGAGGATATACGAATGACTAAGGCGTCCGTGTGGGACAGCAGGACACCTTGGAGATCTTCCGGCCCGAACGAAATGGGCGGTGCGGTTTGAACGGTCTGGTCGGTGATGATGGCCAAACTCTCCATGAGACGGGCGTACGATTTCCGCGTCTGGTTAGAATCCCCATCAGTAGGTCCTCCTGCGATGACATGGATAACCCCCCTTGTGGGAGCGTTATTTACAGTGGATGAGGCGCCCTCACCTGATGAGCCTTCTTGAAAAACCACCTCCTGGGACGACGTTGGAGGGAAGGTAACTAGCGGTTGTTGGCTATATGGCCTTGGACGGGCCACATTGAGCTGTTGCCCTCGCCGTGCTGGCCCTCCTGTCTGAAACCGCAATTGTGGGTATGCGGTTCGGAGGCGCTCTAGCTCCTCCTGTAACTTGAAACATCAGCCACTAGCGTGGTCATACTCCGTATGATATTGGCAGAAAAACGGGGCAGGGGGGTTACACGGTATCCCCATATATCCTAAGGGTCGTTGCAGCAGACCCTACTGATCATAGAATTCCATCTCCCGCTCCTTCTAAGTCTTCGCGGGAGGAAGTGCATCAGCAGCCATAATCTGTAATGGCGGCGTGGGGCGAGCACCCGATAGCAATAGCCGGGGTCTAGGAACCTCCGGTCGAAGGGTCGCGCATATCCCCGAGGAGGGGGTTCCTGAGGGGCGGTGGGGCGAGTTCTTTCAACTGGGGCGGCTGCGGCAGCACGTTCATCTCTTCGCACTTTCAGTCCTTCCTCTTCGCGGATAAATTGTTCCGCATGACTTAGCAGCTCCTCATAGCTGTCAGCAGGCTGTCTCAAAAGGGAACTGAGGAAGGGGCCCTCATTCAGCCCGTGCGAAATAGCGACTCTAAATGATTCTGATCTTGCAGAAGGAATACCCCTGGCTGCAGAGGTGAACCGGTGGAGATATCCTCTGAGTGATTCTGAGGGTCCCTGTGTGATGTGCATCAGGATGAAGGCGTCATGCTTATACACCTTGCAGCTGGCGAACTCATTTGAACATCCCACAAAATCAAAAACAAGTAATAGACCCCGGGAGCAGGGTGTTGAACCATTTTTGTGCCGGGCCGGTTAGGGTGGTCCGGAAGACTCGGCATTTAAGGGCATCGGTATAACAGTGGAGTGAGGTCGCTCCATCGAACTGCAATAGATGTTCGTCGGGATCCGTTGAGCCATTATACTTCTCTACTTGGGGATTCCGAAAGTGGGATGGAGGGGTCTCAGAGAGGATGTCCATGGTAAAAGGACTGGGCTCATAAACCCCCGGAGCCCGAGTCGATTGACTTTCACCATGTTCTTCCCGTCGAGTCTGGATTAAGGGTGTGGTATTCTGAGGTACTCGCCCTCCAGGTCTCTCTTCAGGAACTGCTTCGACATTAATGGTTGTACGAGAAGGGGGAGGCACCTCTGGGGGCGGGCCTCGAGAAGAAGGTTCGCCAGAATGGGGATAAAGGTATCCGGTCCTTCTTCTTTCTCTAGCGAGGGCTTCAATAACGGCGTCGTCCACCAGAGCCCTCAACTGTGATGGCAAAATGGTGATGGGGTTTTCCTCCGCTGCGGAGGCAACTGGATGTTGTATCTCTTCTGGGTGCATCTCAACGTCTAGCTCAAGTGTTCCCACAGACGACGCCAACTAATGCGGCGAGGAAAATGCATTTACCTCCCTTCGATGCGACGAAAGCACGAAGGAGGCTTTTGGGGGTTCTCACAGGCCGCAACAGTAAAGAATGAGAAGACAAAGCCAAGAAACGCAAAACCCACACAGGCAAAGAAAGCTAGAACACAGGATGTAACGTGGTTCGGAATGAGAATTCCTACTCCACGGAGGTGAGCTCTCTCACCGGGGATAATGTCCAATCACTTTCAACTATGAACGTCCTCCTTTTCGAAAGGGAAACTTCCCGAGGTGGAGGAGACAACCTCTTACAGTTTTTTATCTCAATACAAGAAAGAGTACATGCAATATAACCGTGAAGGTCGATACTCTCCTTATCCGGCGATGTAGTGATAGCTCTCCTCCTCCTGCGCCTTGGCTTCTTGCTTGTTGGAATAATGCGGATCTCCCTTCTTTCTGTCCTCCTCCTCCTCTGATCCATCCCTACCTCGTAGGCTATCCCCATCGTACACGTGGTCACCACGTCCACCTGGAGAATAATTCTGTTACAAATACGAGGGGCGAAGGCTCCTCGGAATATTATGTGGGGACCTCTCCTTCTGTTACATAACGTCTTTTCGTCTACATTTCAGGAAACTAGGTTAACCTGTCCTCCTCAACCATCCACTTTTGGTGAAACTAACTTAGGTTTATAGCTCACGGAGGGTATAGCCTTTGGGTTATCCACCTGCCTGAACCAACTCTCCTTCTTCCCTTGCCAAACGACCTCTGTCCTGTCTAGGCCGAGCCGATTCTCATCCGTTCCGTCTGCCTCTAGGATTACTTGACCGAACCAATTCTTATTTGTCCCATCTGCCTCTAGGCTCATCGGGCCGAATCGATTCCAGCTTATTTCTTAGTGAAGCGCCCTTTGTCTCCTCTTTGTCGTGTCAATTACCTCCACTAGCTCTCCCGTGCCAAGGGTTTAGGATATTTGCGCCCGAACCGTTTTTCCTTTCCTCCTCTGCCGAACCAATTATTCGGCTCATATAATATATTATAGGCAAATCCTTTTATCTGGTGTATACAAAAGAGGTAACAGCGGTATCAGCATATATTTAACTCCAAATGCCACTCGAGGAGAAGGTTGAATTGGATAAGTTTCAGTTCTTCTGAGAAATTTATCATTGGACTATTGGCACTAGACAATGCTTTGTATACGAAATCATCATTGGGTCGCAAACCAGCCGTTACCATTTTACTTAGCAAAATCTCTGCCTGGTGCCGTTTTCTATCCTCGCAAAGAGTTCGAATTGCTAAACCATAGCTAGCAAGATTGGGAGTCATTCCGTTTGATATCATGTCACTGATCAACCTTAAGAGATCTGATGCCTTGAGATTGGGAGGCATATGCTTTCAAGCCTACTCTCTCCGTTGATTCATACATCTCTGTATCATTAATTTGCTCTAGCAAATGCATCAGCTGTAAGCGACAAGCCTTGGAGCTGATCCCCTAAGCTTTATGTCCTTGTAAACATTTGCTACTCATCAATGAGGATGTTCTCTGGCCTCGACTTCTGTTTAATTTTCTTTGGGGCTTAACTGTAATGGTTGGTTAGTGGTGCTGCACTTTGTGTTAAATTATGTCGCTTCGATTTAGCTAATATTGCATTTAATTTCTTAAGACGTTTCAACATAGTTCTTGATATTTTCTCTTGGTTGTTGGCACCCAGTGAATGCTGGCACAGTCTGGATGCCATCCAGTCAGGCTTGGACCTGAAATGAGACCTAGAGAACGCTCGTCTCAGGCACTTTTTAATTGTCTCAAATTTATTTTTTAAAATGATTCAAATTCGTCTCAATTTTATTTTTTAAAGGGGTCCAAAAATTAATCTATTATTTTTAAAAAAAATTAAAAATTAATCTAAAAATAACAGTAAACATAAAGACATCTTTTTTTAAAGCTTGACTCAGTATTTTGTTTGTTTGCTCATCTAATATGATGCATTCAAATCTATGATACTTATGATATAAAAGATTTGAATATGTCAATTTAGCAGTCTCTATTAATTAAATTGCCTCGACAATCGTAGGAAGATAAATCGCGATAGACTTTGACCGCTAAACTAAGAATCAGTATAGAACGCCGTATTTGTGAAGGATTGATCAATTGTCCTGTAATACAACAATTGTATATATTAACCACTTGAATAGTACATACATGTCCACAGTGTACCCAATTCATACAAGCATATTGATACTACACCGATAGAAACTTAAATGTCGCCGTTTATTGATTTACCTCCGTCGACAATTATCACTTGACCAGTGATGAAAGACGAAGAAGGCAGGCAAAGAAAAACCACCGAAGCTGCCACCTCTTCCGGCTCTCCCGCACGTCCAAGTGGAGTAAGATGAAACCACTTGGCTATCCATTCTTCATTCTCCAGAAACTATCAAACATAAATCCCTTGTACAAATTTTATTTTAGTTTTATGACATTTACACGAAAAAGGAACAATTACATACCCATTTAGTCATTGACGTCTTGATGAGACCGGGCGCAACACAATTGATACGAATATTGTCCTTAGCCCATTCGCATGCCAGACATCTAGTGAGTTGGTTCATGGCTCCTAAAGACAATCATTCCAAATTGGATTAGATACCAAATTTTATATTGCATTTAGATATTAACATGGATTCTTTTTTTTGGAGAATAATTAGAGTACCCTTAGACGTTCCGTAGATTGGCATAAAAGAATTTCCTTGGAGTCCCAAAATCGAGGAGATAAATATAATATTGCCCCTTCCAGATGCCTTAAGAAGAGGATGAGCGAGTTGACTTAAATGTAAACCGGCTTCCAAGTTGGTGTTCATGGTGTGCTTGTACTCCTCTTGAGTCACCTCTAGAACTGATTTAACGTTACCAAATGCTACATTATTAACCTTCACGAACAGAAACAAAAAACATACATTTATCGATTTTGAACGATTAAATAATAAAAGAAAAGTACTGAAATACAGTGGGCTTTGCGAGAGAATTTTATGAAATCAAAGCTGCAAGAAACGAATGTCAATCATCACCAGGATATTGAGTTTGCCATGGAAGACGGCGTTGACTTCCTGTATCAGCTTCTCCCTCTCCTCCGAGGATGACACGTCGCAGACTGAACCAGTCACCTGAAGGTTCATGTCTCTCCACTTCTGCAAACTCTCCTTCAGCTCTGTTTCATTCCTGGAACAGGTATGAACTCTCGCTCCAAACCTTGCTAGTTCTTCCACAATAGCACAGCTGCATGCAGCGACACAACAAAAACAGCAAACATATATAACAACAAAAACAATTTTAAAAAACTATAAAAGGATGATAAAAGAAAATTATTGACCCTATCCCTTTGGATCCGCCAGTGACCAAGGCTGTTTCTCCTCGAAGAGACCATCTATTTCCCAACTCCATCAGTTGTTGGACCAACGAACTCTATCTTGTGGATTTTCAGAAAATAGTATGAGTAGCGAGGGAGAAGAAGAATCGAGTTAAAATAAAATTATTCATTTTAAAATATATTTTTTTCCTACCACACAAAAAAATTAAGATAACCCTTCAGTTTGATGTTATTGTGCATTTTTTTTCTTATAATTCAGATATTTACAAACTCAATTAGTCTTAGAGGTAAATTAGTTTGCCCATCCAGTCAATTCAAAAGCATTAATTCACCGTAGTGCACAAGCATTTGATTGCCGCAGTTTTCACCCCCACTTTAAATATATCTTTGAAAATCTACTAAACATTTTACCTGTACTAGGAGGGCAGAAGGACAATCATTATGTTTTTTTTAAGTAATCCATATGTTCAATTTTGCTCAACTAATTCTGAAGGCCAGTAGTTTTCTTCCTGGTGGACCTATATATCACGGAGAATAATTTATTTTTATTCCCAAGAGCTGTTTGTTCATGGTACCACGTATAACATTACTATTAAATATTTTAATTTCTAGTCCCATGACTAATACAATTGATCAGTACAATAAATTTTATTCCAGATCAATCATTCTGAACTATATCGATCGATCTATTTTCTTTGTACTTACCAATTGAAATCTTAATTTATCTCCTCTATCGATAGAAATAATCGAAAGAGAGCCACTAACATAGTAATTTTATATTTTTTATTAAATATTTTAATTACCACTTAATTATGTCCATGGGGCAATATTGTGCATCTCCGTAAAAGATTGGAATCCGTCAATCTAATAGTTCTTTATCGGTCTATTTCATAGTCATTGTAAGAGAGATAAATCATAGAGGATCCTATGAGTCTTGACATGATGATCAAGACATATAAGAGTTATTTGAATTCAGAAAAGAGTTTTAAATCTCTTCCAAAATTGATTTTTATCTTATCCGTAAATTCCGTCGTACCTTAGCTATCATGTCATTCCCGTGGGAAAATATTGTGCATCTCATTGGATGGATAGTTGGGTGAATCGATTGGATAGAGACAAATCATTTTTAAAAAAAAATCTTCTTTTTGTGTGGACTATAATTGTCTTTTCTTCTTTCACTCTCTTTTTTTTTTCTCTAAAGATTGATAGTTATCTTTTTTCTTTTAATGATGTAAAGGTTCGAATTTGTCAACCTAGCGATCCCTATCAATTCTTTCTCGGATCATGATAAAGGAGATAAATCACGTTAGGCCTTTGATCTTTGAGACTAATAATTAGTGGACGATATCTTCATATTTGCAAAGGATTGACTATTTTTTCGAAACTTCTTAATGAATTTTATGATTTCTACCATTAGCCTTTGCACTGTCTAAATTCCTCCACACTTGATATATTTATTAGAAACATAAAATATTTAATTTAAACTATATTGTTATCGTATTATAACAGTAACAACTTCTTCCTTTATTCCATCAAATAGAATGGTCAATATTTGAATAAATTTTATATTATCTTATCGTTAACACTTAATTTCTTTTATCTTTTTCTTTTTCAAGCAACAAACGCATAATTGCTCACATATTAATATAGTATAATTAAACAAACCTACAAAAAAAAATCACTTTTGAACTAATTAATACAAAATTATACAAATTGATGAATCATGTATGATAAAGCTACTAAAATTTAGATTATTACTTTACATAACAAACTAAATATAATTGCAGAATTAATCAAATACACACTATTAGATTAATCACTGAATTCAATATTTTTCTGAGTCAAAATGTATAATTTCCCGAAGAAAAAAATAATCCCAGTGACAGCGCCAATAGACATCAGATCTCTTAATTTGATGAAAATCTACATTGAGAGCCTCAGAGCCATGTGCAAGTTCACTACCAGTCAAATCTTGATGCTGCAATGCCTATATTTAAAACTCCAAATGCCACTCGAGGAGAAGGTTGAGTTGGATAAGTTTCAGTTCTTCTGAGAAACTTATGACAGGACTATTGGCACTAGACACTGCTTCGTATACGAAATCATTGGGTCGCAAACCAGCAGTTACCATTTTACTTGGAAAAATCTCTACCTAGTGGCACTTTCTATCCTCGCAAAGAATTTGAATTGGCTAGCAAGATTGGGAGCCATTCCATTCGATACCATGTCACTGATCAACCTTGGTGCCTTATATATAGGAACTGCCTTCTCTGTAATGTATGAGAGCAGCAAATGTGTAGGCATCTGCTTTCAAGCCGCCTGTTCTCTCCATTGATTCATATATACATCTGAAAAGGCCCTATATCTTTGTCTTTTGCTCTAGCAAAAGCATCAATGAGGATGTTGTAAGTCCCTGAGCTTCATGTCCTTATAAGCATTTGCTACTCATCAATGAGGATGTTAATTCTCTGGCCTCGATCGACTTCTGTCGCTAGCATCCGACCCACATATCGGAACTCGTAACTGGTTGGCTAGTGTTGCTGCACTCGGTGTTAAATTATGTGGTATCGAGGTTGTAGAAATTGAGTCAGATTTAGCTAATATTGCATTTATTAAGACGTTTCAACATACTTCTTGACACTTTCTCTTGGTTGGTGGCACTGAGTGAATGCTGGCACAGTCTGGGTGCCATCCAGCTTCGGCTGGGCCTGGGTTCCATGCTTGCCAAGCTGGCATGAGCATGATTTGGGTCCAGTGGGTTCAGGTCTTGTCCCTTTTTTGTTTGTTAATTTGCTCAAATCCAATATGTATGAAACTTGAATATACTACGTGTCCAAATGTACCTAATTCATACGAGTATATTATAGATATTACATATTGATAGAAACTTAAATGTCACCGTTTATTGATTTACCTCTATCGACAGCGATCACTTGACCAGTGATGAAAGACGAAGAAGGCAGGCAAAGAAAAGCCACCAAAGCTGCCACCTCCTCCGGCTCTCCCGCGCGCACGTCCAAGCGGAGCACGATGAGACCACTCGGCTAGCAGTTCTTCATTATCCATGAATTATATATCAAACATAAAACTATTATACAATTTTATTTTATTTTATTTTTATGATATTTACACGAAAAAAGAACAATTACATATCCATTTGGCGTGTCGATGAGACCGGGCGCAACACAATTGATACGAATATTGTCCTTGCCCATTCGCATGCCAGACATCTAGTGAGCTGGTTCATGGCTCCTAATGACGACCATTCCAAATTGGATTAGATACCAAACCTTATGTTGCATTTAGATATTAACAATTTAACATAGATTTTTTTTTAAATAATAATAATTAGCATACCCTTTGATGCACCGTAGACGGGCATAGAAGAGATTCCTTGAAGTCCCGAAGTCGTTGCCCCTTGCAGATGCCTTGAGAAGAGGATGAGCGAGTTGACTTAAATGGAACCCGGCTTCCAAGTTGGTGTTCATGGTGTGCTTGTACTCCTCTTGAGTCAACTCTGGAACTGGTTTAATGTAAGCAATTGCTACATTATTAACCTTCACGAACAGGAACAAAAAACACGCACACATTTATCGATTTTGTAGGATTAAATAAAGGAAAAGTGGGAAAAAAAAAATAGTGGGATTTGCGGGAGAATTTTATCAAATCAAAACTGCAAAAAACGAATGTCAATCATTACCAGGATATTGAGTTTGCCATGGAAGACGGCGTTGACTTCCTGTATCAGCTCCTCCCTCTCCTCCGAGGAAGACACGTCGCAGACTGAACCAGTCACCTGAAACTTCAAGTCTCTCCACTTCTGCAAACTCTCCTTCAGTTCTGCTTCATTCCTGGAACAGGTATGAACTCTCGCTCCAAATCTTGCTAGTTCTTCCACGATAGCACATCTGCAACGACAGAAAAAATAACAGCAAACACAACAAAAACAAAACAATTTTTTTTTTCAAAAAAAAAAAACAACAACAAATTAAAGGAAGATAAAAGCAAAAATATTGACCCTATGCCTTTGGATCCGCCAGTGACCAAGGCTGTTTCTCCTCGGAGAGACCATCTCTTTCCCAACTCCATCAATTCTTTCTATCTGGTCAAAGTAGTTTGAGAAACAAGGGAGAGAAAGAGTGAACTGACTATTGATTGATTCCGTTATTTCCTATATGTCACATAGATATATGTATAAGAAATAAAATTATTTATTTTAAAATGTTTTGTCATTTTTTCCTGCAACTCAATTGTATTTTTTTTTTTATTAGTGCAGTATTTTTGAATTTTCGATTCAATTAATTTTAAAAATGACTATGAAATTTTCATCCGAAAAAATCCGAGAAACACGTATTCCGATATCTTCACAATCGTATTATTTTTTATAAAATTGTTCAATATCTAAATCGAATCCATTTACTCCGAGCCATCTAACATATATTTTTTTTATATTCATATCGAATATATCTTATCCGTACGTGATATCCGCTGCACATTTCATTAGATGGATGGGCGCTCCTATTCGGTTGACAGAGGAAAATTATTTTTTAAAAACATATTTTTCCTTTTTTTTTATGTGAACCATAATTGTAAAAAAATGATGTTTTTTTTTAAATTTTTATTGGTATTAGATATATGAACTTTCGATCCGATTAATTCATGTGAATAATCGATCATATTCTATGGATTTTTGAGACGCTTCATTAACAGTTGAGTCGAATAAGATCGAAGTCTAAGTCAAAGATAAATTAAAGAAGCGTTCGTAACTTTTTTACATTTTAACTCAGACTTTGAAATCGCATCATCCTTGAATGACAGTTCAATGTCGAAATCATATTCCATCTATCGGATAAACTATTGGGTCATAAGATTGCCCGAATAAATTTTTCTTAAATTTATCGTCAAATAATATCATAATAAAAAATCGAATTGTATTTTTTTATAGGATATTCCATTTTTACCGTTTTATCGTGCCATTGAGGCAGATGATGTTCTCTATTTTTTTTTCTAAAGGTTCATAATTATCTTTTTATTTTAAAGTAATATAAAAGATGACTTTTTGTATTTTAAAAAAAAATAATTGTACCCGAATCAATTTATTCGAGCTTGAGCATACCATTTGCATTTCTGAATGAATTTTATGATTTTCACGATTGCCATTTGCACTATCTGAATTCCTCCCCACTTGATATATTTATAAGAAAGATAAAATATTTAATTTAAACTATTGCAAACATATTATAACGACAATTACTTTTTTTTATCCTTTTAAATAAAATAAAATTACATATAATAAATCCTTTTCAAAATTTTACTTTCATAATAAAATTATCTATATTTAAATAAAATTTATTTTATTTTTATCATTCCCAATTAAATCTCCGTTGATATTTCACCTCTTCAAATAAGCACACATCGCTCACATATTAAATAATATAATTCAACAACCCTACTCTGTTTGGAACTAATTAATAAACTAATAAAAATTTATACAACTTAATGAATCATATATGAAAGATAACGCTATGCAATTACAGATTAATTTCCATGCATAACAAATTAAATATAATAACAGAATTAATTAAATATATACAGATACAGTCGACTCTTTCATCGGATCTTCAAGAGAATATGAGTTTTCACAATCGTAATAGTAATTAATCCTATCAAATTTAACATAGTCAGGCGATCGATGATATTTCAACTATACTCCTTTGATGTTCCGACTCTGATTCTTCGATATTTAAGTCAGATAGAAAAAAATAAAAGTGAAAATATTGAAAGTAATTTACAGACAAAAAAACGAGATAAAAAAGAGAGATATCAAAGAGAACTTCTTTATCTCAATCCGTTTTTATATAGGAATTCGATCTCATCTCCTCATCCTCTTCTAGCGGCGCCTTATGATGGACTGTTAGGGAACAATTCTGGTAGAAAATCTTCACTTGACTTGTCACTTTCTCCCGAACTATCATTGAGAGAGGTAGTTAAAGACCATATGTGATAATTGTTGAGAAGAATATCTTTTGTAATCCCCGAATGATCGACTCCTCCAACTCTCAACTTCTTGAACTCCTATAGATTCTTAGCTTCTCATGCACTCAACTCCCGACTCCTAGAATACTCGAGTCTCGAGGGCTCACGACCGTCTGATTTCGAGCCTCTCGACTCCTCATATCGCTTCTAAGACTTCAGTCTTAGTATTGCACAATCCATCTTCTAAAGGGCATATCTACTTAATAGGTCCGACCTATACTCTTTCCTATCAATATCATTATATACTATTAGATCAATCACTGAAATCAGCATTTTCCTGAGTAAAAAATGTATAATTTGACTACACCATTTTTCGTGAAACACCTTCACCAATCTGCAAGACTGGTAAATCCAGATACACTCTCAATAAATCATATGTATTATTATCCCCTTCTGGTCAATGCAGCCATCATGGACTTCATTTTTAAGGAAAAAGAAAAAAAAAATCCCAGTGGCAACAACAATATGCATCAAATCTCTTAATTTGATGAAAATCTGCATTGAGAACCATATCCAAGTTCAGTAACATAGGCTCAAATCATCATGTTGGGTGATTGTTGTTGATGCTGCAATGCATATATTTAACTCCAAATGCCACTCAAGGAGAAGGTCGAGTTGGATAAGTTTCAGTTCTTCTGAGAAACTTATGAGAAGACTATTGGCACCTTAGTTTGGCACTACACAATGCTTCGCATACAAAATCATTGGGTCGCAAACCAGAAGTTACCATTTTACTTAGCAAAATCTCTGCCTCGTGCCACTTTCTATCCTCGCAAAGAATTCGAATTGCTAAACCATAGCTCGCAGGATTGGGAGTCATTCCATTTGATACCATGTCACTGATCAACCTTAGTGCCTTGTAGGAACTGCCTTCTCTGCAATATCCATAGACCATCATATCATACGTTGCATTAGTTGGTTTTAACTCTTTGTCGTCCATCGAATCAAACAATTTCCGAGCATCCTTCATGTTTCCTTGCATGCACAAACCGTGTATGAGAACAGCATATGTGTAGGCATCTGCTTTCAAGCCTGCTCTCTCCATTGATTCATACATCTGAAAGGCCCTCTCTGTATCATTTGCTCTAGCAAAAGCATCAATGAGGATGTTGTAGGTGACGAGCGTCGGAGCTAATCCCCTAAGCTTCATGTCCTTATAAGCATTTGCTACTCCAATCAGGTCGCCTGCTCGAGAAAACCCATGGATGAGCACGTTGTAAGTTACGATACTGGGCGAGCAACCACTTTTCTTCATCTGATTCATTAAACTCGTAGCTTTGGAGCCCTGGCCTGCTTTAAAATAACCATCCATGAGAAGGTTATAAGTAACCAGACTCGGTCGCAATCCATCAGCTTTCAATTTAATGAACAATTTTTCAGCATCCTTTACCTTGCTTTGCTTGCAAAACCCACCGATCAAGGTGTTATACGTCACGACGTTTGGCAGAAGTCCCTTCTGAGTCATTTCATCGAACAGTTGGAATGCCAAGCAGAAGTCTTGCCTCGTGCAACACTCCGATATCAAAACGTTGTAAGTGTAGAGATTGGGGCAGACTCCACTCTGCTTCATCTCGTCGTACATCTCGAAACCAGAAGTAGGGAATCCGTTCCTGAAGCAGCCGCTGATCATGACGGTGTAAGTGAACTCGTTGGGGGGCACGCCCCGGCCTTTCATTCGGTCGAACAATCGCTTGGCGGCATCAAAGCTGCCTCTTTTACAGCACCCGTCGATCAAACTGGTATATATGACCACGCTGGAAGCCTCGCCGCAGGCCTCGAACTCGTCCAGCAAGACGGAAGCTTCGTCGAAGAGCCCACCGTCGCAGAGGGCGCGGACCATGATGGCGAAGCTGTGTGCGTCGAGAGGCATTCGGGTCCTAGCTTCGCGGAAGAGCAAGGAGGCGGTGCGGAGGAGGTCTGCATCGAGGATGAGGCGGCGGAGGAGGCGGTTGAAAGCGGCGGGATGAAGGGTGAGCCGCGGCGGAGCATGTGGTGGAGGTAGAGGGCGGCCGGGCGTGGATCGTGGGATGGATCTTGGTAGTCGACAAGGAGCCGGAGGACGAGGGCGGAGGTGGAGGGTCGAAGATCGGATAGGTTTTGATCAGCTGTTGGAGAAGAACGAAGGGCTTACGGCCTGTAGCCATTATTTCCCCCCTCTGCGACTCAGAAAATTTTATACATCAATGAATATTTCATTTCGCCCCCTGTAATTTATCTTTATTTAAAAACACTCCATATAATGTCAAAATCAAAGCCTTGCAAAACAACCATCGTATTCATACATACGCAAGGAAGAAGAATTGTCGACTTAGAGAAGATTGAATTCCATCCATGAACACAAACTCCATTCGAAGTTTTGTTACTCGATTAGTTTGGTTTGTCTCCGGGACCGCAAGGTAAAGCTCGGGATGCTTTGCAATGATGAAAATCACCGCAACGGCGAGTAAAGAGGCATCAATAAAGCAAGAAGTGGAGCTCTTGTCCCACTCTTAAATTGTTCACAAAGAAAGAGTGGAAATTGTAGGCCCCTATCACTTTAACTTCTTCCTCTCTTTGCATAAAGAAAGGCCATGTTTCATCATTTACTCAACCTTGCAGTGAGATGTCTCACATGTGGGTCTTTGTCCAAAGCTTGCCTTCCTCTCTAGGGACAGTGTTTCCGAGCCCGGACCCGACTAAACCTATCGACTGGTTGTCGTGTTTTGTTGCGGTTGAATACATCGATGGAGATCACACCGCTGTTTCGAACGGACCAATTGAACCGGTCCAAAGAGAGCGAGAAAAGGAAGAATGGTCTTGACTGAGCTTCCTACTAAGTAGGATCCTGTTCTTGCCACCACTTTTCTTGGACACCTTTCTTGGAATTCAGTTTCCACTATCTACTTGCAGTGCAACAAACCTTTGGCTTCTTGAGCTTTAGCATCTAAGAGAGCCACAGATCTGGTGTTTTCGGGTGGAGCTAAATTGGTCGCGAATCGACTCCTCAAAACACCGTTATGTTTATGCATCCAAGGCTGATCTTATGTCGATTGCTCACGATCGATCGAGATTGAAAGAGTCGAGTTTCATCAGGCTATGAATCACTGACTTAAAACGTTAGTTCCTTTTCTGATTACTTCACTAGTTTCATAGTTTTGTTCAGCTACCAAACCTTGGCTTCTTGAGCTTTAGCATCTAAGAGAGCCACAGATCTGATGTTTTCGGGTGGAGCTAAATTGGTCGCGAATCGACTACTCTAAACACCGTTATGTTTATGATCTTATGTCGATTGCTCAGGATCATATCGATCGAGATTGAAAGAGTTAAGTTTCATCAGACTATGAATCACTAACTTAAAACGTTGGCTGTTTTCTGATTACTTCACTAGTTTCATAGTTTTGTTCAGCTACAAAAACCTAATTTTGTAGTTTTCTTTCAACTTGAGAAAAATAATATAAGAAATGAGATCTGTCAGAAACTGCTCAACAATAAAACTGACAAGGTCTATAACAAATAATAAATTAAGCTTGTTTTAACAACGAAATAGAAAAGGAAAACAGATCTTTACAGAAGTAAGAAGAACGATCTCTGGAATTTACAGCTCGAAGAGTAAAGGAGGATCTATTTTAGAACAATTACATAGACAACAAATGAAGGATCTCTTGTTCATCCAAGAGTTCGAAGGCAGCAAACAAAAAAAGGAACAATCTTTACCCGAAAAGAAAATGCAAATCTCATCTTGGATCACGATCTCAGTGAGCCACCGCCGCCGGATTTTGGGATCGAGGTAGCTATTGAAGAATTCATAGAGAGCAATCAAAAAAGGAACGAGTTTTACCAAAAAAAAAAAATCTCATCTTGGATCTCGATCTCAGTGAGCCACCGCCGCCGGATTCTGGAAGGTGATGCTCCGCTGGCTGGGGAGGGCGAGCATGGCGGTGTGGTCCAAGAAGTCGTTGAGTGCGACGACGGCCTCGAGGATTCTCCGGAGGTCGTCTGCGCAGGCGAACCCGGCGGCGCCGAGGCGGCGCACGGCGTAGACGTAGAAGGTGAGGCAGCCTTTCCGGAACTTGAACCGCGACATCTCGCATCCGGCGAGGCCGCGGATGAGTCGCCGGTTGACGTCGCCGAGCGGCAGGACCCGCGGCCACTGCGGGTCCACCGCCGCCCGCATCGCCTCGCTCTCGAACACGAAGATGATCACCTTGGACTTCTTGGTGCCGAGGCCGAGCGTCAGCGTGCGCCACGCGTGCTGCGCCAGGATGGTGAAGTTGGTCGGCAGGAAGGCGGCAGTCGACGGGAACGGCAGCCCCGGCCATCGCGCCAGGCACGACGGCGGGATGTCCAGCAATCGCAGCAGCTCCAGCGGCGCCGCCTGCCGCACCGTGAACGACTTCACCACGAACTGCCCGCCGAACCGGATGCCCTTCACGTCGGCGCTGGGCTTGAAGCGGCCGTCCCCACTCTTCGGCTTCTTCTGCTCCTCCCTGTGTTTGTGCTTCTTCTTGATTTCCTCGGCGGCGGCCATGGGAGGGAGGTGGTTAATTTGGTGGCGGAGTGGGAAAAGGTGCGATTTTTAGGTGGCAGAGGAGGAAACTGGAAAGCGGAAGCATCCACTTTCTCGATGTTTTCTTATTGACTGTTACTTTTCAGATTGGAGACGAAAGAAATCAGAGCAAATTAAAAATAAAATAAATATTCTTTGGGCTTCTCTCTCTTTGTAATTACGATTAATCTACCATACTAATTTAATTCAGTTGATAAATATAAAAAAATAATTTTTAAATAGATAATTTAATTCAGAGAATTTATGACTCTCGGTCATCGTAGATTCCCTCCTTATCTTTTGAGTCGAGATTTATCTTCTATAAAAACGGTCTCATTCTTTTTAATCATGATTTGTGAACATTTTTCTTTCCTTTTATTTCGCAGGCTCATTCATACAACTCTAATTTAAGGTCCAATATTCATGATGGGCCCTATTCCAGTCTTGGCGGGCCCATTTATGTCTCCTAAATCAAGTTCCAGTGTTGCTGCCAGCAACGACGTCGCGTCGACGGCGGCCGATGGCGATGGGATCGGTCTCCTCTCTCTCCTTCCCAGATCTCCTCCCCGCCTCCCTTTTCATCTTCTCTCTGGTTCGTGTTCTAATCCTCGATTGCCCCCCTCCCCTCCCTTCTTTTTTTTTTTTATTTTTTTTTCAATTCTCCCCGTCACGGTGTAGTTGTGAGGGCAGGTGTTGGTCTTGGCGCTCGGTCTCGCGGCGCTCTTGCTGGAGCACGTCCGAAGGATCAGTTGTGAGCACTCGTAAGCATCCTCCTCTTCCTCGAACTATTTGCCGTGTTTATTGGCTTGCATCTGTTCTGACTGATTTCGGTTTACCTTTTCTCAAGCCTCGAAAGAGCCTCTTCTTCGGACGTGTTCTTCGAAGATCCGAACTCCCTGCAGAAGGTATTGTCCTCAGTTTTTGGGATTTTTTTTTATCTCCTTGGCCATGGAAATGTTTGGGTAATTTATGAAAGTTAAATCATTGGAGATGATGATTTTTCAGGACTTCGTCAATGTGTTAGTTCACTTAACTTATCTATGGAGATTAAATTGAACCTCTTGTTCCCCATTTTTTGTTATTCCTGTTCCTCCTTTCTCCGCAAAAGAAATTAGCATGGAAGTTTGGGTTATTCTTATTGCATATGATTATATCATTCTATGTGATGTATTTATGAACTTTGTGATCCATTCTTTGAGGCCTAGCTGACTAAGAAATTAAGTGGGGCATTAAATCCGAGTGAGAACATAGGGTACCACTACTATGTTTGATTGAATTACAGCAGAGTGGGCTTGTTAACCTTGAGAACTCTTTTGACCTTTTTTATTGTCATCTGGCTTATAGAAGTTACTACCTGAATAATATAAGACAGCACCCTTACAATTGCATTATTCAAAATTCCAAAATTCTCATATTTACCAAGTGAGTAATTTTATTTTAGCTTCATGATATTTGATTGATGCAAAATGCTGAAGCATTACTATAGAATGGTAATGCATAAAATTATGAATATGCCAAAAAATATTCTTGTTAAATTGTACTATCTTGCATCAACACGATGTTTTAATTGCAAGCGCCTAACAATCTTGTTCGCTGGTTGCATTGCATTTTTCACTACATTGTTTTAATTTTCTTGCTATCTTAATGTCGTGTCTGAATTTCTTGAGTCTTCTCAGTGGAACTTTACTACAAATTGATAATTTAAGGATGACATCCCTTTGTCTGAGGCCATCATTTCTGCAACGTGTGCAAAAATAGTTCACGATTGTTACGGTGATTAACACACACTGACAATTCATCTAACTTTTCCACAAATTTAATATTGTTTCCATATATCAGGTCCCTTGTCCCTCCATATTTGATCAAGCTGAGAAGTATATATCTCTGATTGTTCCTGCTTTTAATGAGGAGCATAGACTTCCTGGTGCATTTGTTGAAACCATTAAGTAAGTGGATGATGTTTCCCTGTAACTACTGTTTTATTATCATGAAACGTACTATTAGTTTGATTGGATGATAGATGCACATGTGGGAAATAGAAAACAATATTGATGGCTAACTACATTTTTGGTTGATCATGTGAATGAAACTTAAAATTCTCTAATCATTAATATCTTGTCCATCCTTGATAATGTTGCTGTTAAATTTTCTTGTAGCTATCTCCAAAAGCGAGCATCTTCGGACAAATCCTTTTCTTATGAGGTATGTAACGAGAAGCAAAAGTGATGTAGTTAATTATTGTTTGAAATTGAAGATTCATTTGCTCATGGTGTGTATGTATCTAAATATACCATGAAGTTTTGAAATCAGTACTAATAGACTACTGGTCTTGTAATCTTGTCTATATACATTTTCTTACTGGAGCATTTGGAATTTTTAGAGCCATAGTTGTAGTTGCAGCTAAATTTCTAGTTTCTAAGCATAATTGTCCTGTTTATATTAGAATGTCATGCAAAGGAGTCATCTAGGATAAATAAAAAAAAAAGGAACTTGGACTCCTCTACGACAAAAGAAGCTAACTGTTACTATTCCTATTTTTCACTGAAAGTAAAAGGTTGCCTTCTTGACAGAGCCATGAAGTTAAGCTTTATATTCAGCAAGATTAGGGTAAAAATTTTATGGTGCTGTGCAAAGTAGTTTATCAAATTTGCTAAAATTCTGTAATTTTCATGTACGCTATACTCAGCAATCTGCATATGTGAAAGATTCAGAAAATGTAACCATATGAAGCTGTTAGTTCATAGTGTTTTTTATGCCTCATGTGTGTACCAGCACTAGCTACCTTTTAACTTTGATTAAGTGGTTTTGCGTCTCCTGTGTAAAAAAGAATAAAGAAGCACGCTAGTGACTTTGCATCATACCATCTGAGAACACACTTTATTAAAAGTGATTAGCAACAATAGGTGCCCTTGTAGAGCTTGCTAAAGCAGCCCTAGCTAGGACACTAAGCTCCTTGACAATAAGGCACGAAGCATAGCATAACCAGTATATAATTATGCTAAATTTTATTCCATACTGATTTCTAACTTGGGTTTTAGTTTCTTGTTGCTTTCTGTTATTTCCCTCTAGTGGAAAGATAAGATGGCAAGGGAAAGGGAGAGGGAAATGATCATGAAATCCTACATGGATCAATTCATATATATTTACATTTTGCTTTCCTCTCCCTCACCTTCTCGCTTCTGGTTATCCATCCAAGTAAACTCAGACTATATTTTCTGGAAAAAGATCGTGATATTCCTCAATATTTATTGCTTCATGCGCTTCTACACAGGTATTAATTGTTGATGATGGGAGTACTGACCGAACATCAAAAGTAGCTTTTAATTTTGTCCGAAAATATAAGATTGAAAATGTAAGGGTTATACTACTTGGAAAAAACCATGGAAAAGGAGAAGCTATTAGGAAAGTGAGTTATTCCTCTCTCTCTTTTTTTTCCCCCTATTATTATCTCAATAAAAGTTGATATGTCTAACTAGATTATATGATATTCTTCCCAAATTGCACACCATGCCTTCTGTTCATTTTAAGAGATTGATGTTTTCTAATTGCTAATCCAATTGGTCTATAATTTATGAAACTGATTAATTGGTGCTTCGCAATTGTGTGAAGCATTGTTTAACAGGGAATGCTTCATTCACGCGGTGAACTACTCTTAATGCTTGATGCCGATGGAGCAACTAAAATAAATGACCTTGAAAAGCTGGAATCTCAGGTTTGTCAAGGCATAGATTTCAGTGCACACTATATTCTGTATCTTATTCTTGCCTCTAATCAGCTTTGGAAAAATTATGATAATCTAACTTGTAATGCAGATTCGTGCTTTGACTGATAAAATGAAAGAACTGAACCCTAGCAATCAGAGTTTGAGATTATCTGAGATGGAAGTGGCTGCCTTTGGTTCTCGTGCTCATCTGGAGAAGCAGGCTCTTGCTACAGTTAATTTCCTTCACTTGTCTTAGCTTTATCTTTCTTTTCTAAGCTGCCTCTTGCTTTATTTTTTATAGAGGAAGTGGTACAGAAATTTTCTCATGAAGGGTTTCCATCTAGTCGTTCTACTAACTGCTGGTCCTGGAATTCGCGATACGCAGGTAGACTTCTTTGTATAACATCACTACTCATTGCACTTGTCACAACAGCTTACAGCTTAAATTGAGGACATTTTTACAAGATTGATTGTGGATTACAGTGTGGCTTTAAAATGTTTACAAGAGCTGCTGGTAGGAGACTGTTCACAAATATGAGATTAAAAAGGTACTTCATTCATCAAAGAAAATCTTCTCTTTTGTAAAGAAGAAAAAGGAAAAAAAAAAAAAAACTCAATTGGCTGTCTTCTCCTGCTATTATAGAACATGTGACCTTGTATTCATAAAGTTGTCAGTGTCCAGGAACAGATTATGTTCTCTGGTATTAATAATCTAGACCAGCAGTGTTTCATTGATGGTTAGCCTAATCTTATTGGTGAATTATAATGGATACAGAAGTCTGTTAATCACTTAATCCAACTCAGACCTGTGCTGGTGAAATTGGCTAGAAAAGGCAGAGATGGGAGGAACTCGGCAGGATTGGGATATTAGTTAGGCTTGGTTTGGCTGAACGAGAGAGTTCGACTGAAGTGGTTCAAGATCATAGTGCAGCAATTCATCTGAAGTGAATGAGTAGGGGATTGGTTGGATGCCTTGGGGTTGTGTGAAGGTGCAATTCAATTGAGGGGTGTAGCAGACTAACATTACTCAAAATTTCCAATGTGGCAAGATCTCAGAAGGTAGCAGGTGTAGCCTGAAATATCCTAGAATCGTGTTGTTGTAGCATGTCGCTTACAGCCCCTTTCTATGCGGTCCGACTTCCTTTTATATTCCTTAAATCCTCGTCTGCATGGAACCCCAAAGGAGGATCCAATCTACTAACAATTTTGCATGTTGACTAACTTAACACGAGTCAGCTTCCCATTATTTGGATTCGAAGCAGTCTCATTGGTCCCTGTTCAAAACGTACATGGTGGTTAATTTTACTCTCGTCACCCAAGTATTTTGAAAATCCATTAGAGAAGAAACTGATTTCTCAGTAGCATTTTTTCAGCACGCACTCTGTGGATAAAGGAGGTTTGTATTCTTGCAAAAATAAAATAAAAAGTGTCGTTTTTTGAATACTAGATGAAACTTTGTTTGTTTTTTTTTTCCTTTGACAGAAGCATTAACATTTGCCATTTATTTGTCAGGTGGTGCTTCGACGTAGAGCTTGTCTATCTCTGCAAACACATCGGCATTCCAATGATCGAGGTCTCTGTTAACTGGTCTGAAATCCCCGGATCAAAAGTGCGTTTGACGAGCATTCTTCACATGCTATTTGAGCTCATGTTAATTCGACTTGGTTATGGCCTGGGCATCTGGAAAATCTACACATGAAGTTCATGTTAAAGGTGGAGCATGCCTAATCGTGTTCAGGTCACTAATGTCTTGTTTTAATTTTAGAATTGCAGCGAATGGTCTTTTTTCCACATCATGATTTTTTCCATCTTACACTTTAAACCGTGTTTGTGGACTTCTAAAATCTCCTTACACCTTCGATATATAAAGATTAGTTGTTCACTGCTTGATCTCTTAAGCTTTAAGAAAGACTATAAATGTGGCGTGGACTTTCCCTTTTATGTATTGCACTTTTTTGTGCTTAGACCGAAGGAAAAAGGTAGATCATCCATGTTGGGATTACATTGAATCTAAATTAAGATTAATGAGTTAATTTTATTAGATTTTAAATTCATTAAGGTGATAGATTAATCTAATTGGATCATACACTTAATTTATTGAATTAATAGATTAATTCAATATGCATTTGAATTTTTTAAAAATAAATCTCATATTTAATAAAAATAAAGAAAATAACATATTAGATAGGATTTAGAAATTAAGTAATAAATATGATCTATGTTCGTGTAAGATTATATCCTTTCTATCTCTCCTTGATAATAATTAGCACTACAATGTGGGATAATAAAAAATATGATTTCTTCAATTGTGTTCACAAGGCAGATTGAAACTGTGCTCGTGCAGATCGATTTGATCCTATCGCTTTGAAAAATTCACGCATCAATAGTAATATTCTAAATCAACGTTCAATTTAAAATCCGCATAAATCGTCGCTGATTTTTTTTTTCTCGCTGCACATTTTTTGTTTTAATTTCGCCTTGAAACCAACAATCCAATTTTTGATGGCTTGCAACATTTCCATCTCAAATACGATGCTATTTTCACCTTCCTAAGAAAAGCACTGGAACAAGAAAGCAAAAGCAAAAAAGAAGAAGAAGAAGAAGAATCACAAGCTACAATTAGCAATTAGCGCCAGCACAAGATAGCAAACAAGATTCACTAGATAAAGCAAGTTTGGATCAAGCTAAGAAACACAAGGCAAAACAAAAAGATCCACTGGAGCACCATTCTCTGTCTGCTAGAGTTTAAAACTATCGCCTCGCTGGACAATCTACATGCAAATTTAAGGGTCTGACAATTTGCAGCCACCAAAACAGAGTGCACGGATGATGTAGTCATTCCCAATCAAGTGATCTTCTTGACAATGCCCTTGATTACATCTTCCATGTTGAGCTTCCTCATTGGTGTGAAGGGCCGGCGCAGATCCTGCAAAGAAACATTGTTAGGATGAGAAATGCCAGTTTACTATGAACAAATTGGTAGATGTTCCATAAATTGCACGATTAGATAAATCGAATCAACTACAAAGAAGTGCATCTGGAAGTGACACCATATGAGATGGAATGAAAGTTGCTCAAGATTTCTTCCTTTCATTGCAGAAGCATTTCGGAGCGATAGATAGACAAGATATATGCAGCAGTGATGCACAAGAATACCAGTAAAGATACAAAAGGTCGACCGCCTTCCTCGCGTATCTCAAAGCATCCACGCCGTGGCTGTGAATATCAAATCGAGATGGCCAATTAGCTAAAACAGAACAAATATTACCATTCGAGCAATGTAGTTCTTAACAATGAAAAGTTACAAAATAGATGAGACTAAACATCATACTAAAATATGAACCAGAAAGGCCTATGTTAGAAAATTTCAGTGTTCCATTAAAAAGGATGAAGGATCACTAGTTTGTTCATCATCAAGTCATATGAGTGTCAACTAAATAGATCGACTACAGATCCTATCGGTCAGGTACAAATAAAGTTCGCGCTCATAAGATTTGACCACTTCCAGTGGAACCTAACGCGACCTTCCGACATTTTTAACCAGAAAATGCTCATAAAAATTGTCTTTCTCTTTTGGATTCAAAGCATGTTAAATATGAAAGAAATGAGTAAATAACACTAAAAATTAGGAACCAAGAGAGCATATTGTGAATATACAAGATGACAATCCAGTGCCATTTTAAATAGCCAACGTAGTGATGCTTCAAGTGAGATTCTAACTCAAGCACTATACCATTATTGAATATCATGCTATTCAAACTTCGCACATGTTCAAATTAATCCGCATTCGAAAGCATAAAGAGTACAAATTAATTGCGAATAACTAATGATTCGAATGTCTTTCCTTTTAGGGTTACACTCGTTTCTAAAAGAGCATCCTTTTCCAATGATTTGGTATTAATATGGTAGTTTTGCATAGCATATCTGCTACCACAAGAGAGAAAGACTAAAGTACTCTTACTTTCATAGTCCCACACAGCATAGTTAAGAAAGTACAAAGCCTTTAACCGGCGCAATGAAATCGATATTGTTTTCGACACAAACCATTAGATATGTAAAGCTCCGAAGCCGAGCAACTTACTTTGTCAGGGTTGATTGATACCACAATTCCAGGAACAGCATTTTCCAGTCCTTCCTTCACTTGTATGGCCCTCATCTTGAAAGAATTGCATTGCTTGCTGGAGGAAATGATGAAAAAGTAGACATTACAAAAAGGTATTAATGAAGTTGAAATCATCCTGCTAATGCCACTATAAGTATGTTCCTTTATTGGTCTTTTGTACTATCCAAATTCTACCAATTTAGATTACAAATCCCAAATCACTCTATTTGGTAAATGTCGAATACTTATTTTGTAAATGAACTATATGCACAATACATACATGTGTTATAAGTGCTGCTTTGTGTGCATGTATAATAATTGTTAGTTTCATGTATTTTGTGTTCTTTGATGTATTTGTAAATGTACTTCATTGAATGTGTGTTGAACACCTTCACAAATATGCCCACATACACTTTTTAAAACCTTGTATCATAACACAAATTATCTTCCATAGTAAATGAAAATAATCACACACAAAAAAGGAAAAAATGTATAAAAACCTAAGACTAGCTAAGTTAGAAGAGTGCATTATAGAGAAATCAAGAAATATAAAGTACATTGTTTGAAAATTATAAATTTAAAATCGCTCAATTGCATCCATTTAGATGGTTCGTTTTAATATAGATGCCTTCTTTTCTCATCGATTGGGATTACAAATTATTTCCTTGTAAATTCAATCTTGTATATCAACTCCAAACCTTCATCCAATGCCCTAACCTTTTGCTACATTTTTTTCTCTGACAATCCAATGAGGGTTTCAATGCATCATGCATGGGCCAACCCCAATCATAGTCGAAGCCAAAATGGCCTACATTTCAATGAACCATGTGTGAGTCAAGACGACCGTGTTATGCCCCAGCCAACACAAGAGAGGTAGGTTCCTAACCTAGACCTTGCCCGACCAACGCGGGAGAGCTAGGATCCTAACCTAGTTCATGTCAAGCCAAGTTCCAGGCAACCTAACACCTCTACTATCTAACACGTTCAACCATACAATCACAATCTTATAAAAACTTATTCCCACGGAGATGACGTGGTGACTAAGGCACGACAGAACTTGCGGATAAAGCAAAAGTCGATGTCGGAGGAGGTCTAAAGTCCTTTCCTGGATTCAGATAACCTCCACGTGTCTTGACCACCACGCCAAAGCTCATAGGACTCTCCGTGATTTACCTCTCTCAAAATGACCATGGAACAGACTGGTGGAGGCCGCTAGGGTGGCAGATTCCAACTTTTGAGGACAATCTTATAAAAACTTCTTTTAAACCTAATGGCTCACGACAATATCTAGGGTTCTAGGGTTACAATTTTAAGTGAACCAGGCATAGACCAGCACCTTCACTGAAGCCCGTTTCTCCTTCATTTCTCTCCGACCAACAATAGTTTTCCTCGAATCCTTAGGTTTTTCATCATTCAAATAAAAAACTATGTTTTTCAGTGCTTTCAAACGAAGCATGCATTATCTCCTATTTCAATTTTCTTCAGTTTTTAGGTTTTCTTACAAGTACACAAAAACCCTAATTGTCAGTTCGATGTTTTCGTCCATTTACTTTCCCTTTCTCGAAGAAAATCCAGGTTCAAACAACAGAAAGAAATCTCCATTTCCCTTCTTTTTTTTTTTTTTGCCCCTTACCGGAAATCATCTTCTCTGCAATGGCAAGGAGAATCACTCACCAGGCCTCGACGATGATGGTCTTCGAGGGAGCAGCGGCGGGTTCATCCTCTGCCATCGGGGATGCGGGCGCCTCTTCCGGATCGGGTACCTCTTTCGCCGTCGCGCCCTTGACTTTTCTCTTGCCACCTCTCGCCCTCTTCGCCTCCCCGTTGGACGATCGCTTAGACTTCTTCGCAGGAGGAGGATCCGCCCGCTTCCCGGCGGCTGCGCTCCTCGTCTTCCGCGGCGACAGACCGGACGTCGGAGCCGCGATTCTCGTCTTCCTCTTCGGCCCCATCGCTTCTGACTCCTCGGCCTCCTCTCCTCTCTCTCTCTCTCTCTCCCTTTCGCACTGCCTTTTACTGGTCAATTCGGCTCCCCTGCCACAGCGCCGCTGGCGTTGTTCACGAAGCGAGTGAAGTAAGCCATTTCCCGCCATTTTATGCTGCTGTTAATCCTCTCCTGTGGTTTGAGAACTCATCTTGTATTTTATCAGTTTCCATTGTTGGATGATCCAAACTATTTCCCTGCTCAGTTCTCCATATCAATTTGTAAGTCGAATAATCTTGCATTCTCAAATCTTTGGAGCGTATACATTTCAGTTTGTCAGCTACGTGAATATGAAGATCTCGAGAAAAAAAAAATGTAATTTTATTTTAGTGTTGAGCAATAATTTTCCTATTTGAATCAATATGTCAAGTTCCTCTTAATACTGCCCAATAAGACTGGAAGGTACTGTGAGGAAACGGAGAGAAAATTGAAATAATTTAAGGGGAAATTAAGGATTAAAGCTGAGCGAATTATTTCATCTTGTTTATTTAGAGAAAATTCAAATGGAAAGAAGTAGCACGCACGCGGAGGCGCAGAAGGCGCCGCCGGGTGCGTCGCAGTTCGCGCGGGCGACACGGCGAAGGAGGCGAACGACCAGGAAGTCAGTGATGCCATGGATTGACGCGTCGCACGCCCAGCAAAGGGAGGTCGTCGTGGTCGCCTCGCTGAACGCCTTCGTCTCGCCGCTGCAGGGTTCGCCCGCCGGCTTCTGCTTCTTCTCCCATGGGGAGCCATCTCTCACACGACCGCCGCGATATTACCGGCGTGGGGGGAATTTAGAGGAAGAAGATGGAGGAATACCGGAGTGGGCGTCTACAAGGAATCAGATGTTGGGACTGAAACATTGAGACAAGGGACTTGACGGGAACGAGGATAGAACGACGATTCCGTTGACTCTGATGAAGATTTTATGGACTCGGTTGAAGATGATTCGGCGAAATTGATGTCTCAATTGGTCCAGGAGGTCAGTTGTATTCAACAAGTTTGTCTAATGGAGAAATAAATATATTTTTCTGAGACAAGAGTGATTTGGACAGAGAGACGAGCTTTGACTGCATTGGTGGATGAAGTTATCAGAGCAACTGATAGTAAAGACGTGAAAAATAAAACAAATGCTTCCGGAAGAGGATCGATGGTAGTTTGGCGTAAAATATTGTATAAATGGATAATAGATTAATCGTAAAAGTGAGATTTCGTCTCTTCGATCTGGTTATTAGTTTGAAGGAATCATTTGATTAAGTGAAAAGTAAAATAAATAGCCTACCAAATGGTTAATGCAACGCGTTATGATTTGAAAGAGCGAATTCGATTTTACGAATGTAATGATCGACTATCGATGACTCAGTATTTTCGCTAGTCACCGACACGATTTGATTTCTCTTCATATGTAGGGCTTATATTTTGTGAAAAGTAAAATAAATAAAAGTGAAAGAAGGTATCGAAGAGATTTCGATGATGCTCAAGTCAAAGATGTCCGAATGGAACGAAAAGAAAAGAGAAAGGAATGCTAAAAGGAGAGGAGGAGGGAGAGACGGAGAGAGATCTTTTGAACTTTCTTCAATTACTTTTATATAAGTTAGGAGATCAACGCGAACTCCAATGGATTCATACGGAGAATATGGATTCTTCGTTACGACACCCCTAACATAGTAGAGAATAATAAAGAGACATTATCTTATTAAATATATCAAATATGTGAAGCTTAATTAATGCAGTTGTCATGGTTTATAAAAAAAAATCCATTAATGCATTGAACGTAGCTTCAATAGGGAAAACGTCGTGAGCTCATTAGTGAGAAAATCGCTTTTAATCAATAGAGATGTGTTGATTGTTTGTCATGTGGTGATCTTATCTTTCAATAATCTCAGAATAATTACAGAGAGATAAATACGTCTGTCGGAATAGACATGTCCATCGAGACATGAATGAAGAGACTTTTGAGGAAATAAATATATCTGTCGAGTCATGAATGAAGAGACTCTGACCCGCGATAAGTATATCCATCTAAGTTTGAATGAAGAAATTCCAGTCGAGATAAATATATTCACGGAGGCATTAATGAAAAGATTTCGATCGAGATAAGATTGTCTGTCAAAAATATAAACGAAGAAACTCCGATTGAAATAAACATATCCAAATTAATTGATATCGTCTTTGATCGGAATTCCATTTGACTTTGCCATGCCCACATCACCAGAGCCTGCTGCAAGCTGCAGGAGGTGCAATGAGCGAGCGGTGGTCGGCGGGATCGTCGGCATTTGGAAGAGGAAGAAGGATATTTAGGGTATTTCATATGGCTATAGGGGGCTTTCTGACTAATCAGAAAGACTGAGGAGCCTACCGAGAATATAAATATATATATTATTTATTAGTTATTATTTATTATATTTTTCCTAAATTTATATATAAATTCAAAAAAGTATAACCGTATATTTGAAATATATATCAAGTAATTAAGACTCCGCGGATCACGATCGTTGACTTCTCCCTCCACTTTCCGCATGGCTCCAAAAAGTCTTGCAGAATTTAATTTTATTGTCCGAAGGTTTCCAGATTTAACTGCAATCCCTTAAATTTTTATTATTTGCTTTTCCACACCCCACACGCCGTCAATAAACTATTCGCTTCTCCCCTTGTCCTTTCCAAAACCCTGGCTTGGGACTGGGCGAAGGCGAGTGGATCGACGACCTCGTCGTTGACCGGCGATGGAGGGACATATCGAGAGGGCGTCGGATGCGGAGTCGGAGGGGAAGGCAGTCGTGCGGCGATTGGCTGTGACGGTGGAGGAGATCGCCGCCATCTCCGACTTCCGGAATGCATACAGGAAGCCGCTGTGCAGCCTGGCGCGGCGGATCAGGCTCCTGGAGCCCATGTTCGACGAGCTCGCCGACGGGAGAGAGCCGATCCCGGAGTCGGCTGCGCGGGCCCTGGCGGAGCTCGAGAAGTCGCTCGCGGCCGCCACGGACCTTCTCTGGCACGGAAGCGTGGGTAGCAAGATCTTCTTGGTATGTTAATATTGAAGTTGTTGTTTTGATCTTATTGAGTTCAGTTCGTCTACTTCTTCTGCGGGGTGCAGGGTATCTGTGGGATTTGCTCGCTGACTGTTTTCCCTCGTTTTTTGTTTTCGGTTTGATTTGGTTGATCAACGATCGGTTTTATTTCTTTACATGCGAGTTTACTGTTCAAATGGTTCATCAGGCTAGTTCATCCATGATTATTTTGTTCGATTTAATACCGATATCCACTGTTAGTTCTTTGCAACAATTGCTTGATTGAGCATTTCTTTTGCGTATATGTTTGAGGGAAGCTAGAGGAGGAAGTCCAGTCCACCACTGTGTAGATAGATATGGCACACAGTTACAATAGATTCAGGAATGATGAAAGAGAATTCCACCATGTAAGAACACCAAAACAATGTAAATTATAAATGAATTCTCTTGCTCAACAAGTGTTTCCATTTTGATCCAGTTCTTGTATAAAGTTGGTATGTTCTCCTCCCTTGTTTACTTCCAAGTCCTCCACACTTGATTGACACTTAGTCAACGCAAAGTCCTTATTGTAAATCCATTTTAGCATCTTGAGTTGGATGTTCACTGAGCTTCTAACAAGGTAAATCTCATATATCTGTGTTGTTCATTGGTGGGCTTGATTTGAACATGGTCTATTGGTATCGACATTCCTTCATCTTCTCCAATTACTCCAAGAATAGAAAGAGTTAAGATCCACCATTCAAGTGTTGAAAATTTCTGATGTCAATAATTCATTTATTCTGCTTTAGAAACTATCAGGTTGCGTTTGGTATACAGAAAATGGACTTCCATTTTCATTGTATGGGAAAACGTATTTGGTTCGCATTTTCCATCTTTGTTTTCTAGAAAATGAGAGAGTATTTTCCGGAAAATTAGAAAACGCGGAAAAATCGTTTTCTAGAAAATAGGAAGAGGCGGAAAACGAGAAAAGGAAAACGGAGAAGGCTTAAACCAAATGCAGCCTTAGCTTCTTCAACAAGTTTGACTTAATGACTGATCACCTCTCATGTAGCTCTTTTATGTTATAAGCCCAACATACATTTGCGAATAAGGTTTGAGGACTGGCATCTTGCATTTTGAAATAAACTTGCTTCCTGCTTTGCTACTTAACTTTTCTTAAACTTCAAACTTAGAACATAAAGTTTGCTATGTTTTCTGGCAATAGCTTGTTAGGCTCAAGTAGCATGTGTGTGATGACCGTTCCAAGAGCTTGACAAATGACCTCTAGATATGTCATTTATGATATCACATTCTAGATCTAAGTTATTGAGTATGTACTTACTGCAAAAGTTAGTTTTATTAGGTTTTGGCATTCTCAAAAATTTGCTAAGATGATTTCCATTCTTTTGGAAAATAACAATTGGTATCTGTTTTTGTATGTTTCGCTTCTCAATTAGAGATTATTAGTGTCTATAAAATTCACGTATCTCTACAATGATATGTTAGTGTCCACTTTTGGCCTAAACCCTCATGGTTTTGTTTTTGAACTTTATCCAAAAGATCTCATCCTAATGGAGATATTTTTTCATCTTATAAGCACATGATCTTTTCCATGTCTTACCAATGTGGGACTTTGATTGTATTCTCAATACTCTCAACAATCCTCCCTCAAACGAAGGACCACATTGCATCCTCCCCTCAAGCCTATCCCTCTTTGAAGGACTTTCTCTGTTTAATCTCCGATCTTCAACCCACCAGGATTTCCTGTCAACTGTTTGGTCCTTTTGACCCAGTTGGACTTCCTGCCAGTTATCTGATCCTCCTGATCCAACTGGACTTCCTATCTAGTATCTGATTCTCTTGATTCGGATATGAGAGCTCACTTCCTTCGTTCAAGGTACATGACTTAACATAGACCATGACTCTAATACCAATTATTAGTGTCTATAAGATCCACATATTTCTACAATGACATGATATTATCCATTTTGGGTCTAAGCTTTCAAGGTTTTGTTTTTGAGTTTTATCCAAAAGGTCTCATTCCAATGGAGATATCTTTTCATTTTATAAGCACATGATCTTTTCTATGTCTTACCAATGTGGAACTTTAATTGTATTCTCAATACTCTCAACAAAGATATATTGCTATATATTGCCTTACAAAAGGATTGCTCCACAACTTGGAAGTTTTTCAATATTGCTCCTTAGTTTGTTGCTTGAACATTGTTTTCTTACATTTTAGGTCTTGGAAAGGGATAACATGATGAAAAGATTTGAGGACGTAATTACTCAGCTCGATCAAGCTCTTAATGGAATTCCTTTTGATGAACTTGAAATATCAGAAGAAGTAATAGAACAGGTAGAGATATCTCGAGACAGTTAGATCCCAAGCAGTTGAAAATGCTATCCCTAATGCCACTGCTTTTGCCTAGGTTGAGCTTATCCATGCGCAGTTTAAAAGAGCCAAAGAACGTGATGAAATGCCCGATGTTGAACTTTACTCTGATCTCTTATCTTTGTACAATAAGAGCAATGACACCAAGCTAGACCCATCTACCTTAAGGCGATTGACTGAGAACTTGCAGCTAGTTACAGTATCTGATCTTAAACAAGAATCACTAGCTTTGCACGAGATGGTCTTTGCAAGTGGAGGTGGAGACCCCGGCGAGAACATTGAAAAGATGTCAATGCTGTTGAAGAAGATAAAGGATTTTGTGCAGACACAGAACCCTGAAATGGGCAACGAATCAGATGTGAAGCCTTTTCTTCAAGATAGAAAGCCAAAAGACCCTATTATTCCTGATGAATTCCGTTGTCCGATATCCTTGGAATTGATGAAAGATCCAGTCATTGTTGCTACCGGGCAGGTATATAACTGCTACTCATTCCATTATCACTATACAAGTTTGGGGCCTTCATGCTCTACGATTTACTGATGGTTCTGCAAACTTAACTGCAGACTTATGAGCGAACATGCATCGAAAAATGGCTGGCCTCTGGACATGATACATGCCCAAAGACTCAACAGAAACTATCTACTACATTTCTAACCACAAATTATGTCCTCCGAAGCCTCATTGAACAATGGTGTGAAGCAAATGGTGTGGATCCACCCAAATGCCCAATTCGATCAAATAATCCTACAGTTGAACACTCGTATGTAGTTGCCCTCCTTCACAGGTTATCATCCAGAAATATTGACGACCAACAATTGGCTGCTGGGGAACTTCGTCTCTTAGCTAAGCGCGATGCCGAGAACCGAATTTGCATAGCTAAGGCCGGTGCTATTCCTCTCCTTGTGAATCTGCTCTCGTCCACTGATCCCCGCACCCAGGAACATGCTGTCACAGCTCTTCTGAATCTGTCTATCCATGACGATAACAAAAGAAGCATAATCTCTTCAGGTGCTATACCATGTATCGTCCTTGTCCTGAGAAATGGTAGCATGGAAGCTAGGGAGAATGCTGCAGCCACACTCTTCAGCCTATCAGTTGTAGATGAATATAAGGTGACAATTGGGGCCACAGGTGCAATCCCAGCATTGATCTCACTTCTGAGCGAAGGCACGCGCAGAGGCAAGAAGGATGCTGCTACTGCATTGTTTAACCTGTGTATATACCAAGGTAACAAGGGGAAGGCAGTGAGGGCCGGTGTGGTTCCCCTAATTATGGGGCTCTTGAAGGAGCCCGCCGAAGCCATGACGGACGAAGCCTTAGCAATTTTAACGTTGCTGTCGAGCCACCCGGAAGGCAAGTCAGCAATTGCAGATGCACAAGCTGTTCCTCTACTGACAGAGATGATAGAATGTGGTTCTTCCAGGAACAGAGAGAATGCAGCAGCTGTTTTGCTCAACCTATGCGACGACGGAGAGCAGCAGTTCAGTAGCCTTGCGGCAGCACAAGTGTGCGGCGCTATGGGACCGCTGGCATCAATGGCACGGAAAGGGGGAAGAGGAAAGCTGTGCTGTTGATAGAGCGCATGAGTCTGTTCTTAATGCAACAGCATGAGGCACACGCTCAAGCAGAGGCTTCAGAATGGTCTCCGGATGAACAACCAGAGTCTGCAACTCCAACTCAGGATGCGCACCCTGGTGAGCATGTTGGATTAATGACTGCGTATCATGCCCTTTAATCACTTTTAAAACCTAACCTTAAGGTTCTTACCAAAGCGTGGCATTTATTCCCTGCTGATAATTATAATAAATTGTTCATAAACATCAGGATACTTTTCTTATGGCAGAGGAAAATAAGATGCTGAGGTAAAGATATCAAACCGATCAGGTGTGTCTTAGAATCGAGAAAATAGAGAGTTTTGATCTTGAAACCAGGAAGAACTCTCGCATATCGAAATCACTCCAGCCACGAAAACAACTCCACTGAAATCAGAAGAGATAGCAAGCCATAACGATTTTAATCAACTTCCTCGATCTTCGGTCCTGCTCCGCCACTGGCCGACGCCGCTGTCGGACCATCCTCATCCATACCACCAGCTGCTCCTCCCTGATATCGGCGATGATGGGGTTGCAGACGCCCTCCAGTTCCTTCATCTTATCCTCGAACTCCTCCACCTCCGCCAGCTGATTCAGGGATTCCCATCCAGCCATCCAATGGCTTTCTCGACTGCGTCCTCGATCTTCTTCTTGTCCGACGGCGGCGATCTTCTCGCCCTTGATGGTGTTCCTCGTATGCGTAATTCTCCAGGGCGTTCTTAGCCTCCACCCTCGGCCTTGTACTTCTCCGCCTCGTGCGCCATCTTCTCGATCTCTTCCTTGCTCATGTCGTTGGTAATGGTGATCTTGTTCTTCTGCCCGGTGGTTTTGTCCTCGGCCGAAACGTTGAGGATGCCGTTGGCCGAGGAGGTTGTTGTCTTTGGTTCGAGCACGCTCCCTCTCGTAGACTGGATAAGTACCACGGGTTGGTTGTCGGAGTAGGTAGCGAAAACTTTGCTCCATTTTGGTGGGAATCGTCGTGTTCCTCGGTATCAAGACCGTCATGACTCCGCCGGCGGTCTCCAACCCGAGCGAGAGAGGTGTGACGTCGAGAAGCAGCAGTTCCTGCACCTTCTCGTTACCCTCGCCGCTCAAAATACCGGCTTGGACTGCGGCACCGTACGCCACGGCCTCGTCCGGATTGATGCTCCTGCAGAGCTCCTTGCCGTTGAAGAAGCCCTGGAGCAGCTGCTGGACTTTGGGGATCCTCGTCGATCCGCCAACGAGCACCCCCTTCGTGGACGCTGCTCTTGTCCATCTTTGCGTCCCTCAGACACTTCTCTACCGGCTCCATGCATTTCCATGTTGCGCTCCTCGAATCGAGCTCGTCTGATGGTGGAGTAGAAGTCGATGCCCTCGAACAGAGAGTCTATCTCGATGGCAGTCTGGGCGGTGGAGGAAAGAGTTCGCTTCGCCCTCTCGCAAGCTGTTCTGAACCGACGGAGAGCCCTGGGTTGCCGCTGACGTCCTTCTTGAGCTTCCTCCTGCACGGAGTGATTCACCATCCTGCAGTCGAAGTCCTCACCGCCGAGATGCGTGTCGCCGGCTCGGCGTTCGCCTTCACCTCGAAGATGCCCTCTTCGATGTTGAGAAGAGAGACATCAAAGGTTCCGCCTCCTAGATCGAAGATCAGCACGTTCTTCTCGCCAGAGCTGCTCCCCTTCCTGTCGAGGCCGTAGGCGATGGCCGCAGCCGTGGGCTCGTTAATGATTCGCATCTCGTTGAGGCCGGCAATAATTCCGGCGTCCTTGGTAGCCTGCCGCTGCGAATCGTTGAAATAGGCAGGGACGGAGACCACGCCGTTCTTCACGGTGGTTCCGAGATAGGCTTCCGCAATCTCTATCATCTCGGTGAGCACCATGGAGGAGACCTCCTCGGTGGCAAACTGCTTCGCCTCGCCCTTGCACTGGATGGCGATCGTGGGCGTGTCGCCGGGGTCGGCGATCACTTCGAATGGCCATAGCTTGACATCACTTTGAACAGAGGATCGCTGTAACGCCTCCCAATCAAACGTTTACCATCTGAGGATACAAAAGTTGAATCAGAACGTCAAATTTTTCGATCGGTTACAAGCCAAAACACATCGATAATACAAAATAAAATAGAAAAGCATAGTTTTCGATCGGTTACTAACCACATTGAATCGAAACACAATTCTGAAGACGGAGAGATCAGAAATCTATCTTAACGCCTTGATCAACCGCCATATGGAGAGAAAAAAATGTATCCGATTCCGAAAGCTAATATTTGAATTAAAAAATTGGTCCGATTCAGCGAGTAGCAGTCGGCGAAAACAAAAAAGTCTAAATTGACGACAAACATAAAGCGAAATTCATATATTGAAAACTGTTCGAATTCGAGGATTAAAGGGACTACGTTCGTCGAAGGAAGGGCGGAAAAATTGCAGCGACAAAATTGAGGGAATCTTCCACTTACCAAGGACCGTGTCGGTAGGGTTCATGGCCGATGAGCAACTCGATGCCCGTGAACGCGACGTAGGAAGGAGTGGTGCGATTGCCCTGGTCGTCGGAGATAATCTCTGCCCGGTCGCGCTGCTACACTCCTACGCACGAGTAGGTGGTTCCCAGATCGATCCCGACCGCCGGACCCTCCCCCTTTCCGCCAGCCATTGCTTTGAAATCGAAGTACGACAGAGAATGTGGGAAAATGGAGATCTGCTACTTTCTTCTCACGAATTCGATCGATGACACAAAACGCTGCGAGGTGAGGAACCGGAAGAGAGGGGACTGGTATATGGTCATTCCTGGCCGTTGGATTTGTTTTCATATGATATTGAGCGGGGGATGGCTGATTCTACTGGCTGTTACCTGCTGCTTGGAAAAGCGGAAAGATATCATACAGTAGAATGCATCTTTCACCCTTGACATCGTTCGATATGATAGGATGAATTTAAAAAAATATTATTCGGATAATTTTAGAGTCGGTAAATTTGTTCGGTGGACGAAATACGATTTTAATATTAAATTATCGTTCATGAAAACTAAATTGTAAAAAGCTTACGAGTCTTCGATGATCATCATTGGTATCACGGAGATCACTTGGCCTCCGATTTTACCCGACTCAGTTGTTGATAGACATGCTTAACAAACCGATTCGATTCGGAATCGAGTCGAAATCAATCCATTAAATTCGGAATCGGAACCTATTCGAATGAACCGGTTCTAGAACCGAACCGAAATCGTTCTAATTCCAATTCGATTTGGTTCAATCGATTTTGGAACCGCTTTAATTGATTCGATTCCGATTTGGATCGCTTCGATTGCTAATCTAAAGATGAAAATTTCTAGCATGCTAACATATCTATAAGATTATTTTACGATCGAAAAAAAAAGAATAGGATCACTAGCACGATAGATGAATTTGGAAGCTCAAGTTCAAAGAAGATGATACAGAACCGTTCGGAATTAGTTTAAAATCGGTTCAGAATCGATTCGGAATCGATCCAGATTAAATTGGTTTCAAAATCAAAACTTTGAAATTGGAACGGGTTCGCAGTCGATTTTGAACCGATTCCAACATTGGCGGATTTAGAATCGGTTAAAATCGAATCGGAACTGGAACTGAGGAACCGATAAGCATGTTTAGCTGTTGGCGAGATATCCCGAAGGTCCGTGGAGTAGAGTCAATTACTTTTATAAATTAGTCGGATTGAATATTCGAATACTATACTATGGTGTAAAAAAAAAAGGGAAAAAAGAAAACTATCGAGCCATTTCATCAAGTCTAAATCGAATTCAAAAATACAAACAAACACGCGGGCTATTCGGGCTTTAAACGGGCCTTGACGGATCTCCCGCCCAGCCCAACCAGTGGCCCTCAGTCGAATAACGAAAAGTTTTATTTGCATGATGAAAGTTTGGTGAGAAATAAATAAAAATAAATATGATTTTTGCCAAAAAAAAAAACATATCCTGAATCTATTCTTATAATCACATACTTTAATGAAAAAAATACAAATATTACTTAATATTATTATTTGTTAATAAAAATAATCATTGAATTTTATAATGGTCGAGCTTTTCTTTCCGCGAATCGCCTTTACTCGACGGCGGAGCTCCGCCTTTCGCCCGATCGACCTCCTTCTCGCCTTCGAGCTTGACGTCAGGTAAGCTTGTTACCTCCTTCACAATCTCGTCTAGTGTAACCGCCGGGATGTTGGATCCGTCAACGCAGGCGTTGACCTTTGTTTCGGGTCAATTTGGTGGTGATCTGTTCGATTTTGATTTATTCGCGTTGGGTTTACATGGATCGATGCGCATTTTCGTGATGCGGCATCTTGGTTATGGTCTAGATGGGATTTTGGTTGATTTAGGCGATATCTGAGTAGGATATGGTCGTGTTTGTTAGGGTTAGGATTTAGGTAAGGGAGATAGCTGTGCTATAGAGGAAGGGTATGCTGATAGTTCAACTTTCGAGGATATGGGAAATTTGGGAGTGATAAGGAAAGAAAAAAAAAACGCGTTTTTGAGCAAAAAGGTCTGAGAGAATTTTTTTTTTTTTGTCACACTTTTCTTCTCATCGAGGAATGTTCTTGGGAAATTGTCGCAATACGTTGATTCCTTGTTGAGGCATATCTTTGATTCTTGTAAAACGAGTTTTTTCTTAACATCTGTATCATCGGATTTGTTTCAACTGAGATCAAGGTTTATTATAGTTGGAATTGTGAATTGGTAGTGTTTTGCCTTTGTTCTTCCTCTTCTATCTGAAACTCGGCGGTGTGTTGAATTTGTTCCAGTCAAGATTGAGGTTTCCTTTAATACTAGTGGCAGGGGACACATCATAAGAATAGCGAGGTACAGTTTCGATTTATTCTGGCTTGAAGCACTCAGTTTCAACCATATGAATGAGATCATTGAAGTGTTTTGGGTCCATGGAATTGTGAAGGAAATTATGGAATATAATGAATAGTATGAAAGAGTTAAGATGGAATAGCTTTGGTTTATTCAGATAAATGTATCCAAAATTGAATATGTAAACTATATTTTTTGTAAGATGAAAACAATTGATAAAATGGTTAAGATAAATGGACATAAACAAAAGTTTTAAATATTTTGGCTTGGTATAAGGTGTGCCTCAAAGAGGGGGGCGAGGAGAACATTTGTTGTTTAAAAAATAGCACTCCAGAAATTCCCCATTTATCTCGCTGCCACTATTGAAATGTAAGGCAATGGCTTGGTAGAAGTTTGAATGCTTATTTGATTAACAGTCTGTTCCAATTGATCATGGTATATTTTCTATTCTCGTTCTTGCTACTGCATATTTACCACCCATTACTGTTTTTAGTTGCTTACAAGTTGGGGTTCTAATAACAATGATAATGTTGGAAAATCTTATTCCCAATCAGGCCGGAGATATAGGGAGTATAGTCCGAAAATAAAATCACAAGGAACTCAACTCGGACTTATCTATCGAATGGTTTAATGAAGTGATCCACCTCAGAGTGGGAAGCGTGATATCCATCACCCGTATGCTGAGTCCTATGGTGAGGCCGTCTCTTTAAGATAGATTCATCTCCTCCGGCGGTGCTATGAGCTGATGCAGAATATCTATCTCCCATGATAAAACGACGGAACCACTAATACAAACTAGCACAAGTTGTTGTGGCGACTTGAATAGGTATCTAAATGCGATCATGGGATTTGTCGAACGAAGGATAGCTCGACAGAATGAAGGAGGAAACTTAAAGGGGATTGAGTTTTCACTCTCTTTACTTTCTTCTTCGCATAATGAAGAAAGCTCTTTCCTTACTCAAAGGATGAAGAAAGAGTAATTTCTTTTTTTCACTCTCTCCTACGTTTCTTCTTCTTCTTGGAATGAAGGATGAAGGTTTTGCTTATATCCTTCTCTTCTCCTTTCCATCTCCTTATAAAGAAGACTTTATTTCTTGTGATTATGCCACATCCACTTCTAGGTGGCATGTAGTGGCATCATCTCTTAACATGCAAGACATATGGATGCCCATGTGGCTTGAGCATGCCACATGCTCAAAGCAATGTGGAGCATGTTGTGGCACCAAACCAACATGGCTTTCATGGGCTTTAGCCTTCATGGCTTTGGTCTTCATGCTCATGGGTTATAAACCATGGGCTTAAGTCTTAATGCACATGCATCATGAACCATGTGTTTCCAAGAAGAAGAAGCAAGGAGTTTTGTGGCAAACACTAGTTGATCTATATGGTCATTTTATGCCTCGGCCGGTACGTCGTGCAGGGTGTTCACATTAGAACCATTTTAGTTCGCATAATCCGGACCTGGATTCACACTTAGTTTTGTACTATTTACCAACTATCATACCAATTAATGTTGGACTAATTCTACCCATTATGTGTTTCCATTCATATTGTTTAACAGATAATACTAAATATCATCAATCTATCTCTATGCAATATTTCTGTTGCTTCTTTTCTTAAATTTGCTATGTTGACCTAGAAGTAACATTTTTCCAATGGAGCAATTTCATTCTGTCCTCAGGAGCCATCTTAACTATTTCTTCTACACAATTTCATGCTATATACTTCCACAAGCTTATAACTTAACCTAATAATTGAATATACTCTCTACAGTGGAGATTATCTCGGTGGATCCTGTCACTTACTATGGCAACTTCTTTGGATCAATGGATGAGGGAATTCAATGAAGCATCAAGACTTTCTGATGAAATTAATGCTCTGGTTGCTGAAAGGGGCTCTTTGCCTCCATCAGGTCCTGAAACCCAACGTCATTTAACTGCAATGAGGAGGAAGATAACAATTCTGGACCAGACTGGAGAACTTGGAGTCCCTTCTTTCAAAGCTGCCTAGCACACAGCCAATGTACGAGCTTCTTGTTCTTTACTTGGAGCTTTTGTATCTTTCACCTAGGATGCAATTCATCTATAGTGCCTTGTATTTTATTTAGCTTGAGTCTCCAATCGTGATGCTGGAATCAAATTATATTGGATTTGGTTAATTCATGACTGATGATGAGGGTTCTGCAACAAAATTAAAGTAAAATAGAGTTAACTGGGTGTTTGTAGGTTGAGAAAAGGTAATAGTATAGTTTTTTTTGTTTGCGAGTGAAAAACATTTTGCATGGATGTTTTGATATATGTGCTTATTTATACCTGTTTTACCTTTATGCTCGAGTCATTTCTTACAAGTCCAACTCGTTTCCCTTGTCTACAATTTAATTTGTAGGATATTGTACCATCTTGTGTTTATATTGTACAAGGTTGCATCTTTTCCTTCTATATTGAAATAGCTTTGTAATAAAGTTGCTTTGTTTTATTGCTTGTAGGCTTAGTATCATCCGTTCATTCCTTTTCGCAACATGATCTGTTTTCACACATCTTATCTGACTTCTTAATGCAGAAAAGATAAAGAGTTGCATAAGCGCCAAGAGATGTTATCAAATCTGAAAGCTAAAGCAAATCAGCTGGCGTCCATGTTAAACATGTCCAACTTTGGAAACAGGTTTGCATAACACAGTGCTAAAAAATATATCAACCTTTAATTTTTTACCATAGTAAAGTCTCTGTTTCGTGTCAAAGTTGATGGATCACATGTAGATAGTTCATGTACATGACATGTTAGTACTGTTGTCATGATTATAGTCAATACTAAACATTTATTTAACATAGAGAGGACTTGCTTGGAGATGGTAAAAAGCCAGTTGATGTGACGAGTACTGCTGGGCTTGATAATCAGGGTATTGTTGGTTTACAGAGGCAGATTATGAGAGGTATGATTCTCAATTTTTTCTTAAAGTTTTCTATTAATTCCTTATTGAGGACATTATTATCTATTTATCTGATATTACAGAGCAAGATGAGGGCCTCAAAAGTTGGAGGTGACTGTGTTAAGCACAAAACATATCGCATTAGCAGTTAACGAGGAATTGGATCTACACACAAGATTAATTGTATGTAATGTCATTACCAAGCAATAGGCTTCTTTTCGATGCAAAATTATTCATCAACGTTCAAGCGTCAAGGCACCTGATTCTAAATGAACGTTTATGAAATGATGCAGGATGATCTGGATGAGCAAGTCGGTGTAACAGACTCACGGCTACAGGTAAATACAGCCTTTTACTGTTTTAGATTAGCATCTGGTGGTCATTTTAGAAGTTTGCATAAGCCTCTGATATTCGCATGACAAAGTTAAATTGACAATTAAAAGACCATGCTTTCAGGATGTCAGCATATGATGACTAGGCTGCTGTGATTATACTTGGCTGCTTATTTTAGAACTTAGATGTTATTTGACTATTTGCATCACGCAGAGAGTTCAAAAGAGACTGGCAATCCTCAACAAACGCACAAAGGGTGGTTGTTCATGCATGTGTCTGCTGTTATCAGTCGTCGCCATTGCAGTACTGATTGCTGTAGTTTGGGCTCTCATCAAGTACTTGTAACTGGGGACACCAAGAATGTCAAGGTGCCATGTTCAAGTCTGACTGTTCTCATGTGTTTTACTTGTTGAGCTTGCATTGGTACTCGAGAGAAATGAGGATAATGCTGGGTGTTTTTCGCGCACGCAATCTTCAGGTGTGCTTGCTTGAATTGCACTCGATACCGGAGAATAGTAAGGATAATGTTGGGTGTCTTTCACTTTTATTCGATGTAAAAAAATGGCTTGTAACTAGAGTAAACCACTTCCAGATTCGAGCAGTGTTGTGGCCTTAATTGCACAATGCCATGTGTGCTACAAGGCATGATAATGAAAACTAGTTTTTGAGGTTGAAAATTGTAATGCTGAATCTTCTCCTAGCTTTTGTAATAAATGATCGAGCTAATTGTGAACACTTTGCTTCTTGTACTCCCATATAATTCAAGTATGAACTGTGTGGCATATTTTACTAAATGGATTATTTAACATGATATAATTCATTTACTTTTATCCCACAATTGAAGTCAGTTATATGTATTTTTTACATCGGTATCATAGTCTTATATCATCTAATTAAAATATTTATTGATCATTGTTTTTGAAGATGTGATTCTTCAAGCCAAAATCACACCCAATATTTGAGAGTCTGACCAAGTTCATCTTGCTCGATTGCAAAGAAACAATTATCGAAATGCAAACCAAAACGAGCCTAAACCACAGAAGATAGAATAACAAAATACCTCATCAAGTCTATAATTCCTTCTGCATCATAAACAAGCAAGTCATCAATCTGAAATTAAACGACAATAGCCAAGTGTTCAATTTGCCTGGTGCCAAAGATCATGGGTTGCCCTCCATGGCCGGAATTTTAGCTGGTTACTTCACCAGCAACACTCCGGCCACCTTCGCCGCCGCCGCTGGAATCTCTCCATAGCAATCGGGGAGAGGGAGAGAGTGCCTCGAATCAAGGGTGATCAGTAAATGAGGTTTAAGGAATGAATTGAGGAGGCATGGCTGTGGCTTTGTGGCCTTGTAAAGTGGTGAGGAGGAGGGGATCTTCCAAAGCATATCCCTCGAGCACATCCACATTTTCAATGGTGTTCTTTTTTGGTGATGTCTTCTTGTGCCACCCGAAGGCAATATCTAGCAGTCTACTTGTTTTTTCCATTGCAAAACAGTATTTTATTTGTCATTTGTCACGACATTTCTGTTCGGTGATTGGCTGCGCTTATTAAACAATGGAAAAGGCTTCCATGTACTTTCAGCACAGGATGTCTTTCTTGAGTGTGGCTGAATCAGAAATCGTATACACGTTTATTTTATTTTATTTAAGAAAAGAAAGATCGATCGTGTGTAATAGTTTGTTCGTCGCGTTGTCGAATGGATCGAGTCATATGCCTCTCATCGAGCGAGCAAGGCTCGAAATAGCAGTGTGCTCGACCTTGTCATGACATGCAGATCAAGTCGGGCTCAATATATATAAAAAAAAACAAAGTCGATCTATCTCATGTCAAGTAGGCCACATAATTTATTAGGTATTGATTCATAGGTATGGAAGCCACACTTTGTGAATTGTCTCCTAAAAATTTTGAGAGGGAATTCTACAATTGAGTGCAGGATTCGGTTCGTTAGAACGATCATGGTAACCATCGCTGACTCCATTTCCATTTCGGAACATCTCTGATTTTGTTTCGGAACGGTTATAACATCGTCTTTTTCTTTCTTTTGCAACCTTCGTCTACTCGTCTTTTTCCTCAGTCAATGTCTTCACCGTAGAACATTCTGAGCCAAAAATCTGGAACAACATAAGATATTCCAATTTTGGAATGTCTGTTCTGAGCGTTTTGCGTTCGTTTTGATGAACCGTGATTGAGTGAACTTTTAATCTTCCCGTAAATTTTTATTGTAAGAGTCGATCAATGCAAATGCACAACAAACACAATTAAGTCGATTCAGGCATCTATTGACACAGTTCAATAGTCAGCTCATCGTTGTCTCCATGGGAGACCTTATGGTTAGTACAACAATAAAATTATATTGCTTCCACGGAGATGACGTGGTAGTTAAAATACGACAATACTTACGAATATGACATAGATCGATTCGGGAGACAATCTAAATTTTTTTTTTGAATTCAAATAACTTCCACGTATCTTGATCGCGTCAAAAATCCTCCGTAATTTATCTCTCTCACAATGATCATGAGATATATCGATAATTTTTTTTAGACAATAAATTTATATTAATGAATAAAGATCATTTTTGGAAGTGTCTGATCGAACAATATATATATTTCCCGCACTTCGTGTTAATTGGCAATGAAGGTGAACGAATCGCCACCAATGGTCAGCTGATCGTTGTGGATTGCATTTCGATTCTGGTATCGTGATGAAGGTGGAATCAGAGATAAACTGCTGCTGTGTGTGTCTGGATTTCACATGAAATCCAATAGGCGCCGCTCTTTTTTGCTCGAATCAGGGAAGAGAACACGAAAGGAGTCGATGTCGAACGAGATTAACCATGGCAATTAAACATGGCGGATCTTGAACATGCCGAAGAGACATCGTCAACCGGCGACGCCGTCTCGATCCATCGCCGCCGCGGCACTCCTCCTCCTCCTTGCGCCTCAGTGTGCTCGTCCCCGCCGATGCGCGATTCCTCGATCGGATCATCGCGACGGGAAATCGGCGATCAGGCTGGATGAATTCGGAGCGAAAAGGCAACGGATCGGACGACGCCACCGAGGTATATACGGTACGCCCCGCCCCCTCTTTCCCTTTCGGTGAGGTGTGCGAGATCGGCCTAAATCAGATCAAAGCCTCGTCGTCGGATTGCAGTTTGATTCTGGTATCGCGATCATGGTGGAATCAGAGACGAACTGCTGCTGCGTGTCTGGGTTTCATGAAATCCAATAGGCACCGCTCTTTCTTGCTCGGATCAGGGAAAAGAACACAAAAGGAGTTGATGTCGAACAAGATTAACCATACCTATTACCGACGGCGGATCTTCGACATGCCGGAGAGACATCGTCAACCAGCGACGCCGTCTCGATCCATCGCCGCGCGGCCCTCTCCTCCCTGCGCTTCAGTCTGCTCGTTCCCGCCGATGTAGCGATTCCTCGATCGGATCATCCCGATGGGAAAATCGCCGATCTGGCTGGATGAATTCGAAGCGAAAAGGCAACGGATCTCTTTCCCTTTTGTTGAGGTGCGAGATCGACGACCTAAATCAGATCGACGCCTCAGCGTCTGCATGCATTTTGATGCTGAGCTCGTGATGAATCAGAGATGAACTGCTCTCTGTGACTCTCTGTGTCTGGATTTCACGCAATCCGATTAGTAATTAGCTAAATCTGATAGATCCGAAGACTTTGAAGAAGGGCAAACCTAATAATTTTCCAATTAATTAACTTTTTTTTTTTAATTTAGTTTGTTAGAGCATCTACAATGCTTGATTAATGGGGTGTTATAACACTCCAATAGTGTTAAACACCATTATGAAGGGGTGTTATAACACCCTTCATTTGAACGCGTTCAAAACATTGAACGCGTGCCAGCCTTGGCTGGGTGGGCTGGCCCACCCCACATGTAATTTTTTTTATTTTTTTAATTATAAATATTAAAAAATTATAAATTTTAAAAATTTGAATAAAATTTTAAAAATAGCAAAATTATTTTAAAAAAATAAGATTATTATTAAAAATAATAATAATAATTTTAAAAATATTTTTAAATTTATTTATTTAATATGATATAAGTGGAGTGTGGGGCCGTAAGTAATTATTGTTAATGTTAAAGGAATGTGGATGAAAAATATGTTGTTATAATGAGTATGTGAGTGGGCCCTTATCTTTTTTATGAGGTGGAGGATATTATAATGGATATGGATTGTGGATGCTCTTAGTTGATTCTATAATAAATTTTCAATTAATTAACTTTTTGTTTAGAATCCTAACCAGCTCTAAATTGTATGTCATTTAATAACACTTTTAAGAAATTAAATAAATTTATAATTTTGAACGTCCATGTATAAAAGATGATTATACTCATATTTACTATGATCGAGCTTTCGGTGATAAAAAAAAAAAATAAATTATGAAAAATTAAATCTCTGAATAAAATAATAAAAAAAATTGAATTTGTTTTAGTTCCGTTCTTATAGAAATAATATTATGATTAAGATTAACGATATTTATAGAAATTATATATATTAATTTCGTAAAAAATCTAAAATTTTTTTTAGATTCAAATAATTTCTATATATTTTTATCACTATATGAATATTATAATTTATCTCTTTCACCGTTTCAATCTTTTTACATATATTATTTTAGTCCATGAACAATTTCGAAAGGATTATATTTCTTCAAATAAAAATAGTTGGCGACTATAATTTATTAATTTTTAATTTTAAAAATATTGAATATTTTATTATTTAATAAAGTAATACGACGACACGTGCTCTTTCCTTTTCTAACCACGTGGCTGCGCATCTGAGTTTGGCCATGCCTTCGCACAGTTCAATTCAGGATAAGATCGTTATCCATACAAACTGTTGGAAAAAAAGTTAGGGAGAATTTTTGTTTCTTTTTTTTCAAAAAATAAAAACCGAATTTTTTTATTTTTCAATTTTTCAGAAAATAATTTTTTATTTTTTGAAAAACGAAAATTATTTTTTATTTTTTAATTTTTCAAAAAACGCTTCTTTATTTTCTGAAAAATAAAGATAAAAAACGCGAACCAAATATATTTTTATGTTTTCACATAAAATGAAAATGAAAAATAAAGAGTTACCAAATCCTCTCTTAAATTTTACAGATAGAACTCGAACAGAACGGAACGGGATCTGACTTCAGTTCTCTCGAGGTTCCCGTTTCATCTAATCAACTGTAACGGTAAATCAACTATAACGGTAACGGCTTCTCCCTCGTCCTCTCTGTGCGTTTCCTCTTCCCAAAATCACAAAGGATATCTATTCTACCCAGATACCCCGCTGCATGCCTGCAACCGAATGGGAGCGGGCAGAACTAGGTATTGGTTGGAAGGGTGCGGCCCACCTCTAAACGTAGCCAGTACCTTATCCGCATGCAATATTTGTGTAGCCTACTTCGGGATATGCGTACGCCTCAGCTGCTCCATAGAAATGGTTTATATTTATTTATCTATTTTATTAAAAAATATATATATTTTATTCTTTTGTATTTGTTTTTCCACATTAATTGTTCATGCAATTTTGTAGGTGATAGGATAATTAAAAAAGAAATAATTTATATGTGAATTTATTTTTAAATTGACATTGAATATTTAAATTTTCCATTTTGATTATCTATTTGCATGGGAGAAATTGAGAACTCAGTGAGATTTTTACATCCGCTAAGAATTGATCTCGAGATCTCATGTGACAAATATTCATGTAGTTATTAACTACGACAATATACGGAGAGATGATTTCTCATTCATGGTAGCAGAAGGTAATACACTCACTTTAAGTACCCCTTATTAATTTATCTTATAGTCATCGTAAAAAAGATAAACTCAGAATCGACCTAGGAGAGGATTACTAGAGCTTTCGTCCATAGCCCAACAAAAAATTTAACACTCAATATGACCCAATATTTAAATTTAGCAATAAAAATAAAGTTTAATTTTTAAATTTCATCAAGGATCTTAGAATTCAATTTTAAAAATCATGATCAGTACTGAATAAATCACAAGCTAAGAGACATTTTTATGTCCGATTGAGATACCTAGTGGAGTGGGAGAATAAGCGTCTCGAAAGATTTTGTAATTCCCATAGATTAACTTTGGCTCATTGTAGTAAATGTATTGTCTCGTTAACCATCCTATTTTTCATTGGTGCAATTTTTTTTCTTCGTTAATGATGATTTTTCATTCATCTATAAAAGATTAGAATTGTCAATCTAACAATCTTCATCGGTTTGTTCCATAGTCATTGTGAGGGAGATAAAATCACAGAGAACCCTATGGACTTTCAAGTGGCGCCCAAGATACGTGGAAGTTATCTGAATTCAGAAAAGAGTTTTAGACCTCATTCGAAATCGACTTATATCACTTCTATAAATACTATCGTATCTTAACCACCATCATTTTCGAATGATGATTCCTCATTCATGATCACGTACCAACGAAGTGTAAAATGTTAACTATCATTTACAATTTTTTTTTGCATATAATTAATTATAAGCACTTTTATGGAGGTGGTAATTCGCATTTTAAAAATGCGAAATTTGTTTTAGAAAAAGGGGACTAATAATTGTCACATCCCATGATCCATTGACCCCACCATTATGCATAATGCTTATTTTTATGCCTCATTTTGCACTTTTTATTTATCTTTTTTAAGACACTTTTTAACTACCAAACAAATTTGTGGGCCCGGAAAAGATAGATAATGAGGATCGTGTAGTAAGTAGTAGGCAACAACTCGACAAATTGTTTTCATATATATTTTTTTAATTTTTTTAATTTTTTTTATTTTCATATTTTAATAATTAAATAAAACGTTCTTAAGTATTAGAGATAGCCAATGTGCCAACCGACTTTCAGCGTCTCGACCGTTTCATGTTATTATTATTTTATCGTTAATTCATGGGACGAAGGCATTAAGGGATGTTTTCATTTTTCACCTCTGAATTCTGAATATTATCATCTTATTTGTTGGTATGACCCCTTAGTTTTTACATATGTAAAGATGGCCTCTGGACTTTTTGAATACTGACCATTTTCTTTCTGCCCTGGGTTAATTTTTATTATTGATCAATGAAATAAACACAGATGAATCAATCTTTAAAATATTCATCCGAAATTTAAATTCTATTTTTTTATTTATTTTTTTAAATATTTTACTATCGCACCAATTCATTTTTAATCGAGTTATTGCGTGTGAATTCATTAATAAACATAGAAAGTGAAGTATGTTTTAGTAAAAAAGAGAAAATAAAGGGATCGACTCAGTAAATTGCCCTTCCTCTATTTTTTCCTCTCCGTCAGGTTTACTTGCCGTTAGCTATTCCTTTATAAATAAAGGCACTGCATCTACTCTTCATCATAAAACGCGAGAGAGAGAGAGAGAGAGAGAGAGGACGATGGAGAAGATGCAGAGTCTCACCGCCGCCGTCTCCTCTATCTCTCCCTCGCCGACGCCGTCGTCGTTCGCGAGCTTACGAGCATATGGGCGGGCGCTGGCGGAGACGCCCCGGCGGCTGCGACGGCGGGCTGGATCCGTGACGACTACCTTCGAGGAGATGAGCCGCGTCCGAGCCCGATCGGGCGCCGAAATGAATCGGTCCCTGCGGTGGCCTGACCTCGTCGGTCTCGGTATCGGTGGAATGATCGGCGCCGGGGTCTTCATCGCCACTGGTCGTGCGGCCCGGCTCTATGCCGGCCCGGCCATCGTGATCTCCTACGCCATTGCCGGCCTCTGCGCCCTCCTGTCGGCTTTCTGCTACACTGAGTTCGCCGTCGATATGCCCGTAGCCGGTGGGGCCTTCAGCTACCTCAGGGTCACCTTCGGTGAGTGAATGTTCTGCCACTCTTTCTTCCACGCCATTAGATCCCTAAATTCCCCTTTCCTCTGTCATCGACGTCCGATCTAATCGGATTCGGGACGAGTTTATTTGTACGATTTCTTCGTCTTCGTCGTAAATTTAATTATGCTGGGGATTTGAGAAAAAAAAAATCTGAAATGGATGGCGGCGATACCCGGCGGTTAGGGGAATTTGCAGCGTTTTTGACGGGAGCTAATCTGATAATGGAGTACGTCTTCTCCAACGCGGCGGTCGCTCGGAGCTTAACCGCCTACCTTGGCACCGCCATCGGGGTGGACACCAACGCCAAGTGGCGGATCACCGTTTCCGGCCTCCCCGAAGGTTTCAACCAGTTCGATCTCCTTGCCGTGGCCGTCATCATCCTAATCACGGTCTGCATCTGTTGCAGGTAACTAATCGAACTCTCTCTCTCTCTCTCTCTCTCTCTCGTTGATCGATCGAGATCAACAGCAAACCCCTGTCGCTGTCGCCCCCATTTTTGGTTGGTTTCTCGTCGCTTTCCTCGGCCGTATGGTCCTTCTCTCATCGTCCTCGGCTCGGATTCCATGTCCTTCTCTAGCTGCTTTGTCTCGTCTTCATAAATCGCGAAGCTAATAATGGCGGTGGTTTCGTCTCCGACTTCGCCTTTTGCTTTTTGTCCTTTCCCGAAAGACAATTGATGAATCTTTTGCCCGTGAATGATCACTATCCGATTGAGAGTACTCTGTTTAATCTCTGGCACAGCACGAAGGAAAGTTCGGTACTGAACATGATCCTGACGGCGATCCACATCGCCTTCATCCTCTTCATCATCGTCGTCGGGTTCTGGCTCGGCGACGTCCGCAACCTGACTCATCCGGCGAAGCCAGCGGAGAGCCCCAGCGGGTTCATGCCCTACGGGGTAACTGGGGTGTTCAACGGCGCCGCCATGGTCTACCTCAGCTACATTGGCTACGACGCCGTGTCCACCATGGCGGAGGAGGTGCGCTTCCCCGAGCGCGACATCCCAATCGGCGTCTCCGGCTCCGTCGCCGTCGTGACAGTCCTCTACTGTCTCATGGCCGCCTCCATGGCCATGCTCGTGCCCTACGACTCCGTAAGTTACTTCCCCCATCTCTGACTAACTTTTTTTTTTCGCGTGGGGACCGCGTGGGTGGGTGGACTTTTGACGTGCAGTAGTACTCATTATTGGGTGCATGGCGGTGGACCCGTGACAAATTTATAAAATTATTACCTTAATTAAATTAAAATTTGAATATTATTGAAATTAGTCACACGACTAAGTTTTCTGCATACACAAAAATCTTGTTCCTTGCTTTTAATTTTTTTTATTTTTGGGGTTCAATCCGAGAGAACAATATGAAGGAATTTTTTTAAACTCAATTAAATAATTATATAATTGAGTGTGTGAATTTTTAAATTCGAAATAGATTTTATATATTCCATTATTATGAATATAATCAATTTTTTATTATAAGAGATGAATTTTATTTAATTGATTAAATTATTTTTAATATTTTATTATTTCTTTTTATGGTGTTTAATTTATTAATTTTTATTTTTAGTATTTCTTCTTCTTATTTTCTTTAAAAATTAATAATTTTATCTAAATAATTCACATTAAAAAATATAATTATAAATGGTAATAGAATATTTAAAAATTAAATATCTAAAAAAATAAAATTAGAAATGAAAATAAATATTAATATAATATCTGATTCATCCAAAAAGTTGGGAATCTGTCCAACTACTTTCATCCATCCTGTGATCACATGTGAGAGGAAGGTAAATCATGAGGTATGTCGCTTCGACACAGCTAGCGCGTGCCATCTGAGTCCAGGGGGGATTTTAGACCCCCTTCGAAATCAATCTCATTCCGTATCCAAAGCAACCACACTATCTTACCACCGCGCCATCCCCGTTAGGACATAATATCTGATTCATCGCTACTTCAATTGCTCGGTCAATGAGTTGAAGTTACCTTGATCAAAGGGAGAAAAGGTTATTATCATGAATTACAAGGTGCTCAATGGAATCTACCCTTCCGAAAACACAAAGTGAATTTCTTTTAGAAATGTGCCATTTTTGTCCGTACACTGTAATCTCAGCCTGAAAAGGAACCAGTCACCTCCATCGTCCAAGTCATTTCGCTGCGGCACGTTAGCGTTGTCAGCCGTCGGTTTCGTTCTGACCTTGGTTTTTTTTTTTTTCTGTCTGCAGATTAACACGGAGTCGCCGTTCTCGGCGGCTTTCGCCGGATCTGACGGCTGGGGATGGGCGTCGTACGTGATCGGAGCGGGGGCCAGCTTTGGGATCCTGACGTCATTACTGGTCTCCATGCTGGGCCAAGCGCGCTACCTGTGCGTCATTGGGCGGTCAAGCGTCGTCCCCACCTGGCTCGCTCAAGTCCACCCGAAGACCGCCACCCCGGTCAACGCTTCGGTTTTCCTAGGTCAGCTATTTGTTTTTTTTTTATTTTTATCTTTCGGATTTCCCAGTCCTGTATAAATTTACAGGATAAAGGGGGATAAATGAAAAAAAAAGAGGAATTTTCCCGAAGGACTCATTTATTAGATTTCTGATTTTTTCGGAAGAATATTTTTTTCATTAAAAAATAAAAATAAAAATATAGAACCAGCCTGAGCGACAAGGGCAGTTTTAAATCCTACCCTTTTTTGAAATTGCAAAGGCAACATTTAAATTAATTATTTTTTTTTTAAATTACTAGGCGTTTTCACGGCGGCGATCGCACTCTTCACCGACCTCGAAGTCCTCCTCAACCTCGTATCCATCGGTACCCTCTTCGTCTTCTACATGGTCAGCAACGCCGTCATCTACCGCCGCTACGTCTCCGCCGACGGCTCCGCCATCAGCCCCTGGCCGACCCTCTCCTTTCTCATAGCCTTCTCCTCCGCCGCCCTCGCCTTCACCCTGACTTGGCAGCTGGCTCCGGCCGGCTCCACCAAGGCTGCGCTCCTCTGCGTCTGCGTGGCCGCGGCCATGGCCGTCCTCCAGGCGTTTCACCTCCTGGTGCCGGAGGCCCGGCAGCCGGTGCACTGGGGCGTCCCGCTGATGCCGTGGATCCCGGCAGCCTCCGTCTTCCTCAACGTCTTCCTGTTGGGGTCGGTCGATGGGCCGTCGTATCTGCGGTTTGTCGTATTCTCGGCGTTCGTCGTCGTCGCCTACGTCTTCTACGGCGTGCATTCCAGCTTCGACGCGGAGGAGAATGGCAGTCTGTTTAAAGTAGTTGCGGAGCATAGCAACCATCAGACAGGAAGAAGAGCTTGCAGTGGCTCACAATCAGTGTGACCTAGAATTTATTTATTTTATTTCCAAATACTTTTTACTTTGAATTATATGTGGAAGATTGAGACAAAAGAAATACATTCAAAAAAAGAAAAGAAAAACCATAACAACTGTTAAGTTATTTTGTATATTTGGCATCGTATCATACGAAGACAATTTCAAATCAGATTATTTTTCATGGTTCTTGAAACGGTGAAACTAGACTTAACTATGGCAGATCAATAGTCTATATGAGGTAAAAGTCAAATTCGACTGTAATTTAAATATGAAAAAAATAAATCATAAATAATCATTAATTTTGATACGATGACAATTACGATAAAAGATATAATCCGACATGGACATTAAATAGTCCGAGAATGACCATCCCCATAGAGATAATAGAGTCTTTCTCAATATCAAAGAAAGAAAGACGAAAGTTTTAAATAATCTCTAACATTTTATCCTTATTTTTTTTTTCTTCTCTTCACTCTCTTCTACTTCTAACTTAGGCTGACTTCACCAAGTACACCTTGACTCCTCATATGTTTCAAATCTTTTCAGATCAGAAATAGTTGGCGTTCAAACAATCGATCCGAAAAAAACCAACCTTGTAAATGCTACCCTAAGGACATCCCATCCAATGATCTCGGACCGGATCAATTCTCCTCTAAGGAAATAGAAACGAAATCGAATTTATTTTTTGAGCGATTCAATAAAAAGAATGGTCATAAAGTTGAATCGAGTCCATGCTAACGAAGAGTTCTCCGACACAATCTTCAATTCGAAATGATTAAATCTTAGCAATTTTTTCTCACCAAAATATTTGATTTTAATTTATTCTATAAAACACTATTATAATGGTATTTTACTTTAGAATATAAAAAAAAAGACTTTTCGATACTCGAAGTCAACCTAGATGATACCTAAGAATGAATTACAAAACTATATAAAATAAATTATGGATTTTAAAAATTAGCATATGAGGTTGAGATTATGACAAAACTTCAAAATAAAATACTTTTAAAACAATTGAAGATCTAATTTAGAGAATTCATACATTTATGTAATTTTGTGATTCCTTTTCTTGTATTCCTTTATATCTTCAATTCTGACCCTAATAAGAATACAGATCTTATATTGAGGACCCTACCCTCTATCAGATCAAGCGATTAAAAGAGAACCCTTCATAAGATTTGTGTTTTAGGGACTAACCCTCATTTTCTAGGTGACTTGTTTCCTCCACATAATCCCTCATGAGCCTAGTGTTAGATTCATCCACCATCTGCCATAGCACAAAGAGACCGTAAGAATAGTTCAACAAAACCAACTCCAAAATCTAACTTCTTCGAGTTGTCTTTTCTTTTGAAAAAAAAAAAAAGAAAAGATAAAAGGTAGAATCAACCTTGAAAGCTAATTTCTTCAAGTTTTCCCACTCAAAATCCTGCTTAGCATATGCAGATCGGACCTGCAAGCAAGTAGATTTACCTTGTGCCATACGGATAAAATCATGATATTGGAACTGTTCGTGCCATCTTCTACAAAGTGTACTAACCTCGAGGATTCGAAGAGCTGCAGCCAAATTCATCAAGAGGATAACATATATAAGTCACCCTTTGTTTCACGTGATACTTTTAATAAATTAATCTTCGTTTTCATACTAGTGCCTTTGTTGTAGACTAGAACTTTAATTGCAGTCTACAACAAGTTCTCTTAAAGCAATTAAATGATTTATGAAATTTTTGAAAAGACATCTCTTGAAGAAAATGGTGTTACCTAAACCCTTATGCCTTGGAGACTCGCGCATCAATCTTCGACAGAATTTTTCCCCATCGTTCAGAGAATTGCCACTGATGAACTCCATCAACTCATCGTATGCCTCACGATTATAGCTCTGTCAAAGGTCGATGAGAAAAAGGAAGACACGAGAATCTTAGATGGGAAATGAATCTAAAATTTTTAATTGAATGCATGCTTTTATCAATCGAATTGAATACCCAAGCATGCTTCAAAATATGTCTTTTTTTCTCCCACCAGACTAGCTCGGATGGTAAACCGCATGTAGAATTTATCCAAGAAAATAAGGGTCAATCCTCCGCTTCTGCAAGGTGCTGACTCTCTATGTAATTTATCAACGGACTTTGGGCCAAAGACTCTCCAACCTTTTGCCCAAGAAATATGCTTTTTTTTTTCTCAGTAAGGTTGTAGAAATCTATAGTTAGGTAATTAGTCTCGCAGTTTCAGATTAATTAGGCTACTTTCATATGAAACATTAGGCAACCAATGTTGTCCCTTCGGGATGGTCCGTTGGTTAGAGCAACACAGATGCTGCTAGAATGAGCAGGGGTTGATTCTCGACGTGAAGTCTAAAATTCTCATCCGGACTCAGAAGTTTTCCGTCATTTTTTGTCAACGGGTTAAATTTCTGGATGTTTCATCGCCCTAAACTATCGACCGACCCCCTCTTTTGCATTTGCTATCTGGGATCCTGATTTACCTCATCCACCGATAAGGACAGTCAGAGACTCAGAGGGGACCGCTAATGTGACGGTTTTATTTTATTTTTTTTAGGATATGATAATGGCGCTCCCATGGGTTTTGTGTAAAGCAGCCAAAAGATCAAGCATAGCATCAAAGTTCGAGTCGACCTTTGGATGTGTATAAATCGTGCTCCAAATTTGCCTGATAAGTAAACTAGAGGGAAAAGCCATCTACCTCCATGATTAATCGGGCTAGACACCTGAATTATCAAAAAAAAAAAAATGACAATGATATGAAAAGACTCTTTCTATCATTTTCTTTTCTATTGTTTTAATGGAGGGGATGATGATTTAGGCATCAAAGGAGCCTCACCACCAGAGTGACTCCCAGCGAGTCCTCCAACGTGTGTTGATCTATCATGTAGTATGTGGGCTAAGTCACGGTGCTGACAGTGGCTTAATTTGTGTGCTTAGAGGGTTCCAATGTTGGGTCGGCAGGTGGAGAACTGTTTCATCTGATCAAACGGAGTCCTCAGGTCGGAGCTACCACACTGAGGTCGATAAAGGTGATTTTGTGTAATAGTGTCAGATACATTTTGTTCGCTTCTCAGTCTACGAACTGGATCATTGATTTTGATATACACGTTCAGTTCATCAGTTTTCTTCATTGATTTTGATATAACTGTATATCCAACATCGACAAGTGCAGAACTAAGCCTAATTTCCCCCTTTAACTTTAAGACTCCGACGAAGTAGTGGAGTAAAAGATTATCTATCTTGCAAGCATAGGCATCAAATAGAGAGGATCAAAAGGTAAGCGAACAACCTCGAGCTGTGCCAGGACGATCTTTACAGCAAGGTAAGTGAAGAAATCCTGTAGGTTCCTCGCAGCCTTCGCCTCCGGTGAAGCCTCCGCGAACCCTAAATCAATCCACAGTCAGATCCACCACCACATGAACAGATCGAAGCGGAGAAAAGGATCGATTTGTGCAAAGGTACCTGGAACATACATCTTCTGGCAGCGGAGTTCGCGAGAGGCGACCAATCGCTTCCTCGGCGGAGACGGAAAGCAGCGACGGCAAGGGAGAGTGATGCATCCGCTCTTGAGTGTGAAGATCGAGGAGGAGTTGGAGAAGAAGGGTCTGGCGATGCACGCCATCTCTCTCTCTCTCTCTCTAGGCAAACAGTGATATTTGTATCCTAGGCCAGAATTAAAATAAATGTGTGGGCCTCACTAGAAAAATATAAAATAAATAAATAAATAATAAATATCTACGGAATATGGCCTGGCATCTGGGCCACAACAGGAGGCCCGGCCCATCAAAAAGAGCCCAACGTGTAAACAGTTTAAATTGAGGGGTTAATTTGATAATATATAAATCTCAGGTGTCAAAAGAGAAAAATAGCACGTAACATAGGCTTATCCCTACCCGCTCCTGCTTGCTTGACTCGTCGCCCTACTGCTTACTTCTCCCCTGCTATGGCGGACGAGGAAGCCAATGGTGTAGGAGAGGGCTCCGAAGAAGGGGAGGAGTATTCGTCCGCTTCGTCTTCCGACTACGACTCGGAAGACTCCTCTTCCGACGACGACGACGGTGGCGGCGGTGGCGAAGGAGGAGGCGGAGGCAGATACGACTCCAAGAAGGATGAGCCGGAGGAAGAAGACCCTGCTGAGGCAAACTTCCGAGCGTTCTGTGAGACCTTGGACAGCCGCAGCTATCGCAAAAAGGAAGAGGAGGAGGTGCGGGGTATTGTGCCCCTCGAGGACAACTATGATTTTCCCATCGATAAGGAGAATTGGTGCGAGGAGGACCTCGGGGAGTTGTGGGCCGACGCTCCTGTCAAGATGACCAAGCCCGGCTGGGACCCCGATTTCGCCGACGACGATGACTGGGACGCCATCATTGATGTGGTCAAGGACGGCGGCGACCCGCCAATCGCTCCTTTCTACCTTCCTTACCGGAAGTACTACCCCGTCATCCCCGATAATCACTACGACATCTCCAACGCTAAGGCTGTCATCGAGGAGCTCGATCGTACCGAAGAATTCCTGATTTGGGCCAGTTTTATCTTCGAGGACGGAAGCTCGTGAGTTCAAAAGTCTGCATTTCCAATTTCTTTCCCATAAAAGAGTCAGATTTATACTGTCAAACAACTACATTTTTTTCTCTCTCTTGAGCTTGCCGGTAGTGATACTAAGTTTTCCTATGCATTGATTTGGATATCAATCCTTTTCCTTTATGATGCATTTCTTGTTGCATCGATCAATCATGCTTTCTGACCGTTCTAGAGCATGAATTTCTCTAAGTGTTCATTTTTCTCTTTGTTTGTCTTTAATTTCCTTACTTCAAACGAACAAAAGATCATCTAATGTTTTAATCACTTTGTCAAGATACGAAGGGACTGTTTGGGATGACCTGGCTCATGGAAAAGGTGTCTACGTTGCTGAGGAGGGGCTTGTAAGGTTGGTCGATGTAGAGGTGTCTCTATTTTCATCAATAAAGGCTGATTGCCTATTGTCTGCCTGAAATGTTTTCTTATGTAGTGTTATATGGGCCAACTTAATGCTTTAAACAAATTTTAGGAATGTCATTGCTAGCTGCTTTTGTTGCCTTTGTTTCTTGTAGGTATGAAGGCGAATGGCTTCAAAACCAGATGGAAGGTCATGGAGTTGCTGAAGTAGATATCCCTTCACCGGAGCCTATACCAGGATCAAAGTACATTTGAGATTGACTTCTTTAGTATTGATGAAAAATGTTGGATGCCTGATATCTCATCGTGCATTCCTTTTTTATCTCTTTTCATGGAACAGGCTTGAAGCTAAAATGCGGGCTGAAGGTAAAATCATATCACGTGATTTCATGTCTCCAGAAGATAGAAAATGGCTGGAAATGGATATAGAGGATAGCTTATGCCTAGCTGATGGTCAAAGAGAAATTCCATTCTATGAGAGGAATGAGTGGATACAGGTCTTTGGAGAAAAACCGTATGTTTCTTTTCTCTTAAAATATTTTAACCAAGTAATCAAAAGCTAATCAGTGAGTTTTTTTCTCTTAACATATTAGTTTTAGAAGTGTTCTATGTATCCACTTAGGCGTATGGAAAATCTACTTTCATTTACTTTTTCAAAATAACATACTGGATGTTTAAAAGGTTATATAGCTCATAGTCCCTTCATAGGTTGACTTTTTGAAACTTGTTGCACAAACACCATGAATTCCTTGAAACTTATAGATTTTCAAATTCAAGATGCGCCTGTTAGGTAAATTGAAATGAATTAAAAGAATGGGAATATTGGAAATGATAATTTGAGAATATGAATTCTCTTTCTGACTGTTATCTTCAATTTTTATTAAAATTTTATGACCAAAAGTAAGTAAAATTTCATGTTAGGAACATTTTGTGTGCTATTTTAGTTATTTTATTCCACCTGATTCGTTCCTCCTCATTACCACCCTTTGCCATGGTAATGAAAGCCGAGTACATATCTAGCTGGTTCAAAACACACTTGGAACCAAACAAGATATTTCTTTTATCTACTTTTTTTTGTTTCATCATGTGGCACGTTAATACCAAATCATGATGAAGGACAATCTAACCATTAGAGAATAGTTTATTTTTCTTGGGAATATTACAAAGCTATCAATATGATAGCAGCTTATGTGAGCAATATCCATATTACTATTGCTATTATTAGTGATAATATCCATATTATTTGGGTATTTTTATTTGCTTGGAATTTCATCTATCAAGGCATTTTATCTGGGTCCTTAGTTTAGTTACTCATTTTATTTGACAGAGAAAAAGGTCGATATCGATATGCTGGGCAGTGGAAACATGGAAGGATGCATGGTTGTGGCGTCTATGAAGTTAATGAGAGGATAATATCTGTAGGTGTAATCTTCATATGAAAGTTACTAAAACCTTCTTTTCTTTTTATCTGTTTGCAACTCTATTGTCTAAAAATTACATACTTAATTGATTGTCATTTGACTAGAATTTTCAAAAAAAAATTCAATAATCTTATTTTGTTTAATATCATATGAAGTACTTACTGCTTGCAGGGAAGGTTCTATTTTGGGCGTTTTGTATGGGATTCAACTGCTTGCGACAGCGATGTGTCAGCTGTAATTTTTTTTTTTTTTACATTTTTATTTTTTTGCTCAACTGCTTTACAAGAAAATGAGCTTATGTATGCATCGTTCCAGTTACATGCTGGCATTGCTGAAGTAGCTGCTGCAAAAGCACGGATGTTTGTCAACAAACCTGATGGAAGTAAATCTCCCAAGATGATTTCTTTTTAAAATCTTATCATTCTTTATTTCACAACCTCTGTGATAGTATCCATAACGTCTGTGATAATAACAAACTGACATTGATTCTTCAAAATTTCCTCTTGAATTATCCATGGCTTGAGGTCAATGCACTGAGAGGTAGACATCATCATGCAGACATACATGGACTTAAAATATAACTATAAACTACTAGCGTCTACTCAAAACACAACTAAACATAAAATAATAATAGATCTGTAATAGAGAAACACAATAGCCTCAACCTTCTAGTTCAACTAATTATGATCTACTCTGCCTATTGGAGGCAAGAGTAAGGAGTTGATGAAGGAAACTAATTATGGTGAACATGATCCTGTAAATTCTAATCATGGATCAGAGAAAATGCAATTGTATGAACATCTAAGAAGATCAATCAGACTTCACATGCCTAGCTAATGTAGCTACTACTAAGTGTATATGTGCATACTGAATTATGTAGCTATCAGCCTCCATGCAAGTATTGCACTGCAAATCATTGTTTGGCCTTTTTTTATGTCAGATCTAGACTATAATCAAACATTTGCCATCAAATTATTATAGTATATTTTGTGCAATAAAACCTCATGTTGTGTTTTTATGTTCCCATCAGTGATAAGGGAAGAGAGAGGTCCTTATAGTGACCCCCAGCATCCATATTTTTATGAAGAAGGTGATGTGTGGATGGCTCCTGGATTCGTCAACCAATTTTATGATGTAAGACATATTGGTCTTGTCTTTGCCAGTTAAAACGTTGGGAGATATTGATAAATGTTATGGGCAGGTTCCAAATTACTGGAAAACATATGTTGAAGAAGTCGATCAGGAAAGAGAGATGTGGCTGAACTCTTTCTATAAAGCACCTCTAAGGCTTCCTATGCCTGCTGAACTTGAATATTGGTGGGAGAAAGGTATTAGTTTCTTTCTTTATATATGTCATTGCCACAGTTTTGACAATGCTGTTCCTAATCCTTTGCGCATCACCCATTAGTGACATTTGCTGGTTGCAATGTATGCTATTGACAAGTCTTCAGAAGCTCAATACTGTTAGTTTTTTTCTTTCTTTATTTTCTTGTATACTTTATATGTATTGTTTTAATAGTTTGCGTAACCTTTGCTTGCTATTTCATGCGTACTCTAAAATAAGCTGTGAGTTAGGTTGGAAGGCTTCTGGGCACCTTTCATGCTGCCTTTGGAAATTCCTGTCCTTATTTGTTCTTTTTTTTTATCAGGAGAGGAAGCGTTTATTTAAATCTTCAGTTTTCTTATGTCAATTTAAACATAAGCTCCATTCTTTATTTGTTTCAAGGTCATGTTTGTTGTACTAAAATGGGAACTGCACTGTGCTGTCCCCTCTGCAATAGACAAAGATAGGATTATAGGAAAACTACAGACGTTCAATTTGTCACATATTCTGCTTAGTTTTGGATGGAAGAAAGCATGAGAAAAATTCTTGGCTGATCAAACTCCACCCAGTGAATTATCTCTGGTTGTTCGAAACAGTTTTTTATATAAATAGCATAAACAGGAGAAATTGGAGGATGAATAGAAAATAGATCAGAGGGAAGGGAAAGTATAACATTTACTTCTTTCTACATGGAAAGATGGAGAGTTGGAGATTAAAAATATTAATTAGGAAATCTTCATACCAGATTGGTAGGTAAACACACATATAGTCTCACATGCTTCCCTTCTCTCCAGTTTTGGGTGGTAAAAGTAGGAGGAAATTTTGTTGGCTAGCCAAGCTCTCTTCATTGCATCCTCTCTGAACATTCGTCCAAAACCAAGAAAAGTGGGAGGAAAAATAAACTCTTTGTCCTCAGTTCTTCTCATTTTGTAAATAAGTAGAGTAGATGCTATCCTCCCTCTCTCCTTGTTTCTGTTCCAAGTAATCAGGCTCTATGCCCGAGTCTTCAACATGTCTACCTTTCATTTTCCTTAACCATTTCCTTCACAACATTTTATAGGATATCTACTATGTAACCATTTCATGAATTGATATCTTATAAAACAGTCCTGTAGTAAAAATTATTGTTGAATCGTGTCTTAACGTTTTTTGGGCCTAGTTTCTTTAGATAGTGGAATTTTAAGAAAAATAATATTCCTTATTTTTATTTCTTGTCCAATATTTGATATGGATGCAGGATACAATAAATTCAACTATTAGAGTAGGCAACTGTGTAAATTACTTTATCCAAACATATACAAAAATGCAGCTAAATACTGTTTGGCATAGCATTTTGTACCAGTAACATCTGTTTGTTTGGGTCATTATATTATTTGTTATCTTGGTACCAATAACATTTGCAGCTATAAAAAATGGTAATATTTGGCATTAAAAGTTATGCTGGCCCATAGATCTGTTCTAACTTAGATTTGTCGAGAGTTATGTTACTGGCAGTCTACGTGGTCCTTGTGGAGTGCCTTTCATCAGCTAGGCAATTTTACATCTCTAGGATGGTAAGTTCCTCCATGGCAAACTTGCCAATCATTCTGTTGCCATCTGGCGGAAGTCTTCCTCGCGAGTCAAATGACCTTATCACTATCCTTATTTCTTTAAATTTCGTACTTTGCATGTTTAAGGTTGAATTTGTGAAAGCCTTTCACTGTCCGTAGGCAATGCTAATTTGTCATTGATCAAATTTGAGAATGTTGACTTTAGTGAGAAGTTTTAAGTTGGATCAACTGATTTTGCATGCTAGTAATTGAAATAGTTATGTATATATCGTCTTTAAGATACCACATAAAAAGGGTATTGTTACTAGGATAAACTTTAGACGGAGGAATGGAAATGATGACAGATAGATAAGAATTTAAGATAGGATGAGGCTACGATGTGATGAAGGCAAATCTTTACATCTCTTCCTCTTAATGTTCACATTCATTCCAATACCAGATTGAAAATTTGTTCAGGAACCTCCTTTGAAAGAAAAGAGGGTCTGAACATTAACATAGGGTTTGAACCTTTTATTTGTTCCCCTTTCTTGTAGTTAGTTGACTACTTATCAATAATCATATCTGAACAGGTGAGGTTACTCCGGAATTTGTTCTGATCAACAAGGAACCTGAGCCTGATCCTGATGACCCGTCACAACTAGTCTACACGGATGATCCTCTCATCCTTCACACTCCAACTGGAAGGCTAATTAATTATGTGGATGATGAGAAACATGGCATTCGCCTGTTCTGGCAGCCACCTCTAAAAGAAGGGGAGGATGTGGATCCAGATAAAGCTCATTTTTTGCCTCTTGGCTTTGATGATTTCTATGGAAGGTCTGCACGAGCAGAGAAGAAAGAAGGACCAGTGAGGGGATTGATAACTTCCATTCAAAATGCTTTCAAACCGCTTCTCGATGGACTTGGGCATTGGGCCAAGGAGAAACTGGAAGCTAGTGAGATGAAGAGTAAGCTTATTGAGAAGCAACTTGAGTTCGTTGAGGCTGAAATAAGCCTTGAAGAAGAAATAGAAGACCTCGATAGGGAACTGAAGAGGAAACAGGAAGAAGAAGAAGAAAAGCAAGGTGTTGCAGACAAGAATCAGGATGATGCTCCTGCTTCTGCTGCTGTTCAGGATGAGGCAGTTCCAGAGGAAATGGAGGATGAAGATGAAGATGAAGATGAAGCTGCAGATGATGGAGAAGGACCAACAAGTTTTGGTACAGTTAATCAAGGAAGAACAGAAGATGATACAAGTGCAAAGGGGAGCAAGCCCAGAAAATTCCCTTTTTCTTCTCTCTCCCTGTCGTTACTCCATTCTGACCCGCTTTCTATGGTGAGTCAACATCATAATATTTGTGCCATTGAGTTTCGCATTTGTCTCCACTACACAGCATCTAGTAGTTTGGTGTGTTTACTGGGCCAATGATAGCCTCAAAGGGTCAAACTGCAACAACTTGAAAATAAGGAAATTCCTTGTAGAATTCATCTAGTATGCTTTGAAGCTGAAATTAACACATTCATGAATTAGGAGTGTTACTTGTCTTACAACTTGATCTTAGATGTCACTTTTTTCACTTATTTTTGTTGGTCACATCTGCGTAGAATTTATATTTCCTGTTTAGTTCTTCAGTTTATTTTCTAAATGCACTCATGTTTGCAACGTGGCAGGTTCCTATCGTATTACAGGAATCCTTTATGTCATGGAGAAATAGATGTTCTTCGGGTACTGAGCAATCTAGTTGTGAATTTCGCGAACAAGCATCGAGTGTTCAGAAAAGATTTTGCTCGTTAAAGTTCAATGGCAGAATTAACCAAAGTGGAAAACTCAGGGTGATGCAACAAAGGCAGCATAGCAACACAAGGAGACAAAACTGTTCTTCTCTCAACTCTTTGGTTTCAGTTCTTTTGGCGAACAGTCACAAGAATCAGATCGACATGGCCACCAAAAGCTCTGTTGGAATCGACGAACTGAGCATTCTATCTTTGCACGTCCCAGTTATGGATGCTGCTGCATGAAAGCATTTTTTTGGCTCGCAGACTTTGTTGTGACCCCTTCAGAAAAAGTATTTATGCGATAATCAGAATTCTGTGCCGAGTGAACTCCACTTCAATGTGTGTGTTTTTGATTATTTAGCTTTAACCGGAATAAGAGGGATGCATTGTTGTTGTTGTTGTTTTTATGCTGTGGAAGGACTTGGATTTTGAAGGACTTATAAGTTTTGTTTCTAATTAAAATTCTGTTTCTGTCAAAAAGGCATTGCGATCTCAGTTGTGTTTTAGCTTGTGGCCTTTTGCTTCATTATGCTGATTGAGTGGTCATTTGCCTAGTGGTCGTCCCTCTCTGGTTATATGAAGGTCCATTGTTGGTTAATCATCCACTTCTTGAGCATATGATCAAATATTAGCTTTCTACTGTTTTGGCAAAAATTGAAATCAATACAATATAGCTTTCGCCCTCCATTTCATCCAAAGGGAGATGGAGTGGATACGATAAATTGTGTGTTCTGGATTTATTCAATAGATAAATATAGAAAAAAAATATCAATTTGAGATGGTGCTATGATTATTACTAAATGAATTGTTAGAATAACATAATTGGAATAATTATTGTAGTAAAAAAATGATAATGTTCATACTTAGAGAGGAGTAAATCAAGATGACCTAATGGCCTTCTAAGAGGATATTTCTTATAAGAGAATTAATTCCATTGGAAATGAACTCTTATTTATTGCAATAAATTTATCATTTGAGTATCAACTCAACTAGATAGAGAAAAGAGAAAAGAAGGGACAATAATATTGGGATAAAAAAGTAATTATGCTCATCCTCGACGTCTTTCAACACAAATTTCACAGCCTATAGAAAGGAGGTAAATCGCTATCGACTATTGATGAAATAAAAAGGCTCTACGTGGGAGGAGTAATATATCCCGAAATACCAGAGCATTCAGCGAAAATCAATCTTTCTATTCGTTGGAGTAAATTTGTCGTTTAAGTACCAAGAGCTAGTATAATATAATGGTTGAATAATAAAGGACAAAATTCATTTGTACTGTGGTAAAAGACGATAACACTTGCTCTTCAATGAACTAGTTACCATAATTATCATCCACGGTTAACTTCGGACATCTCAATGTCTCCAACCAGTGAGAAACAGCTGCTTGAATAAACCAAAGAGTATAACTCATGTTAGTCTCAACAGAATTGATGGTGTCCAAATGCATCAATTCATCGACTAGGGATAATTCCAATACATTACAATTACACATGTAGAGATACTCACTAGTTGTGATCCAATCAAAAATTGTCTCATGCTATGAATCGTATTGCAGACATTAAGTTAATGAGTTTTAGATTCAATCAAATACATGAAAGCATGTACACTCAAATAGGAAATCTTCATTTATCAAATAAATGGTACAAACATAAGGCGATTGTCTTAGGACACCTCTCATATATAACTAACAGGCTTGTGATACCACTACTATTTTTTCTAGGATACTTTTGATCTCCCAATTTGAAATTTCCACTTGTCCACTTGTTTGCGGATGGTATGTTGTTGAAACTTTGTGGATCACCCCATACTTATGTAGTAATTTTTTAAACTGTTTTTCGATGAAGTGGGATCCTTCATCATTGATTACTACTCGAGGAATTCCGAATCTAGGGAATATATTTCTTTTGAACATTTTTATTACGGTCCTAGCATCGCAATGGGGTGATGCTACGACCTCCACTCATTTGGAGACGTAGTCTACAACGACCAGGATATATCTGTTTCCGTCGAAAAGGGCCCCATGAAATCTACTCCCCATACGTTGAAGAGTTCCACCTATAATATGGTGCTTGCCAACATCTCATGTCTCCTCCCTATATTACCTGTTCATTGGCATCGATCACAGGAGACTACATAGTTGCACGTGTCCCTAAACAGGCTAGGTCAGTAGAATATTGCCTGAAGTACCTTTGTGGCTATTTTTTGCAATCCCGGCATGACCCCCATATGCGGAGGAATGACAGTGAAAGAGGATGCTCTCCACTTCCTCTTCTAAGTTTTAATCTGGAATTATACAGGAGAACTAAGTCTCCTTCCTTAAACTCCCTTCTCAAGATGTGTTGGTCATGTCATTTCCTAGTTCTTTCTTTGTATGCCTTAGCATGTTCATATGCGTCTCTTCGAATTTTGTCCAACTCGCTCAACTGCAGTTTCCTTTTCTCTCCTGCCGTGCAATAGTCCAAATTGAGCTTCTTGATGGCCCAGAAAACCTTGTGTTCTAATTCAACGGGTAGATGGCAAGGCTTCCCCATAGACTAAGCAGAACGGGGTCATGCCTATCGGGGTCTTATAAGCTGTGTGATACACTCAAAGAGCATCGTCGTTGATCCCATGATTATGATGAAAAAAAATAAATCATAGGTGAGTTTTGTCCTTGACCAGTTAGCGAGCGCAATTGGGGGGCATCGAAATTCGACCCCTACTTCACTATGACAATATCATACTGTGCTAGCCAAATTCATTTGTATAATCATGGAATGAATGCCTCATTATAATTACTACCAAAATCATGTCAAATCACCCTTAACTACTCGACGCTCGCTCTCTCCTTTTTTTTATGCTAATTTAATTAAAAGAAAACAATTTTATCAACATTAATTTTAAAGAAAAACCATGTTAACTACTACTTAAAACTTTACACTTGCTGCCGGAGAATATTCACTCCTTATTTAAACATGAATAATTTGAATTTATATCAAATTATGAACTTGTTTAATTTGATGTGGAAAGAATCTTCTTAGCTTCACCTGAATAATCAACAATGTCAAAAACAATCATTCACATACATTTCTATTGGAATTAGGTTGCTCTGATCTTCAAGTAAATAGGATAAAGAAAAGTATAATGGACCCATGTGAGGACAAAAAAAAACGCAAAAAAAAAAGCAAAAACACCACCTTTTTTTTAAGCATGGTTTTCATGTGAGGAGATCATTGAGATAACATAGTTAACAAATAAATCTATTATAATCATTCTACAAAAATTGACGTCTAATGCAAAGTTTAAAACTTTCGAAATTTATCATAATCTTTAGATTTAACTCTTAAATCTTCCATTTGTCTTGTCTGCACTCCATCTGTGCACTGTTTGATTGGTGAAATGGTGATCACATGGTGGAAAGCTACATCAGTCGATTTGCCTGCATAATCTGTCTGCCATGCCACACCGTCAACGTAAAGTGAAACAGAAACAAACAAACCCTATATTTTGTTTACTGATCCTTCTTGTGTGCCGTCATCCCAATCCATTCCAGTCAGTAGCCATACCACCGGTTAACCACTGTGTTGTCGAATATCCATCGAGTAATTGGATTATTGATATTGAAGCAAATAGCATATTAACGTTTAACATATTAGACAAAGTTTGAGTCGATTATTTGTTCATGTCGTTGCTAGCGATTCTGTCTAATTTCTAGGTAAGCATCCTCCATGGCTCTTGCCACACTCAAATTTAGCTTCCTCCACATGTTTTTTTGGCTCATCCCTGCAGTTAAAATCTAATCTTTATCTTTTATCTGACTGATATAATCTTAGTTTCTTCAAGATGACGAGCGTCAGAAGAACATTTGGAGTATATTTTCATGCTTACTGCAGAAGAGCAACTTAAGTTTGTGTTAGAAGAGGCGCTTCGGTAGATTCTTCGCCACACTGCCTTGTCTCATTATCAGGCGTGTTATCTGGACTTTCAGACTTAAGCAGACAAGCATGGCCAAGCGACACGACCTACACAGGATGAAGCTAGATCAGAATGTAACCAAATGTATCTTATGGTGAAGTTTCAAGTTGGAATTGCTAGTTAAAATGAAAGATGGAAATATACCAAGGAAACTGAAGCAACAAGGATGCTGAAACCTTTGCAATCAAATGGAGCCTCGCTTGAAACGAAAAGAGCTGGAGAACCAAATGTTTGAGAGAAAGGAATGTAGGTGGGGAGAGATGGATGACTTATTCGGAAAAAAAAAATGATGTTATGCTTCCTATAAATCTGAAGTCAGTGTTCCACTTACATGTTAGTGGGCTCATTACAATAGGCGAAAGCAAACTTGCAATGGATTGCACACCTGCAATCAGTCCTTGTGCTTTTGCCTGTAACATTATCAACATTCTACCATTGAGCACTCGGCATGAAAATTATATTCCTTTGCTTATAATTTAGAGTGAGATTATTTTGAAAGATAAGAGAGACTGTGTTCCCATTCATCGATTTTTCAGTTACTGCATGAATTTGTAAGGTTGTTAACCTTTTTACATTTCTTTCATCAAGTATAGATTTTGAGATTTCCAACTCCAAAATCGAACCTAAGGTCCACAGCATAGTTGACTTTGGACCTAATTGTCCCACAAGGGCTAGGCTAAAAGGGGCAACCGGTGCACAAAACTCCTGCAAGGACTAGGCTAAAGCAAAAAAAAAAAAAATGGTGATAATTTACTCCTCCCCATCCAGAACCATGCAGACCTTCCAACAATTTAGCTAGTTTACTTACTAGTCAAGGTATATTAGACAAAAAATTGTATTGCAATAAGATCTATAGCATTCTAAGATCGTCTTACTTTAGCAGCTTATGTAAAGTGACCTTTAAGCTGTATTGCTCCGGGAGAGTTGCAAGTGTTCTAAGTTTTGGAAGGTAATTAGGTTTCAGAAGTTCTGCAGAGTTGCATTAAGTCTTTGGGAGAGCAGACACTATCTGAAGTTGTTATACGAACAGTTTTAAGTAATTAACTAGCAACAAAGATTGATGAAGGGGGTACCATAAGCGACTGGCAATGTAATAGAGGCTTGGATAAAAGATAAAAAAACAACCCGGTGCACGAAGCTCCCATCACGTGGGGTTTCGGAGAAGGATCTATTGTATGTAACATTACTTTGCTTTTTTTTGCAAGAGACTGTTTTCAGAATTTGAATCTGTGACCTCTTGGTCACAAGACAACAACCTTACCATTGCGCCAAAGCTCCCCTCTAGGCTTGGATAGAAGATGATGAAGAATAAAAACAAGCAAAGAATGAGAAGTTCTTAGGGAACACTGTTAATCCATGCTGTAATGAAATAACCAATAGAACCCGGGTAATGCAATTTATAGCCAATCTGATAAGAGAAATTAAACTTAGTATCAGCAGGTAATGTTATTTCATGGAATGAATTATTTAGCTTGATCGACTTGCCAATGATATATGAATGTCAATGAAATGGCAGGTACCTGGTCACTTGAAATAGTCGCCTTTGAAATGACTGCAAAAGTCTGCCAATAAGTAGGTCTCAGCTTAACACAGGTAAAAGTGCAAATGAAACTATCCACAAAATGTTGAATGACAGCATGACAATTCTGATGCTTGCATTGAGTTCTAAGGAACATGTTTATCGATATCGCTTATAAAGTTGACAGTTTCTTCAGTGTATATTGAGTCCAAGCCTCTTATAGGAACAACATATTTTGCAGAAGGCAAGTTACTTACAGATGGTTTAACAAGGACATAGATGACCCCAAATGATGCACTAAAGTATGGGACCTGTAGAGATTATGTACCCATAAGTAAATGTGTCTCGAACTGTTCATATATACTATAAGCACTCATAAGTCATAACTACTTGGGTGGTTCATGATTTGGAAAATTGAGAAAGAAAAACATAAGTTGGAATTAATTCTGATGAAAAGCATACCCAACGTGCCCATGCTATGCCATAAAGCACACCCTGCATTGAGAAATATGCATTAGTGCTAGATATACAAAAAAAAAAAAGGATTTATAAAAATTTAATAGATTTATGAATCTGAGAGGATTTACTGACATAAGCTATTGAGGCAATCAAAGAAAGACAGAGGACACCCTTTTCTCCCATAATAGCATTGAGAAGTGGAAGAACCAAGATCTACAATACAAAAAATCAGACAATTCAAATATCACGCACATTTAAGATTGTTAAGAAAATACAAATCATATTAGAATCAATCACTAGTGGTTGACTGAATAGAATGTCTTCAACAACCTGTTGTGAATACATTTGAATAACTGAAAGAATCAATCATTTCAAAGAATGACAGTTATAAGATTCACTCAGATGTTTGATTGATATTTGGTGATGTCCAGATAATTTATGCATTTACATTGCATTAATAAAAAGTCCCAATTATCTTCCACGTTTAAAAAAAATAATGGAGAGAGATCTCAAGTCACAACAGTATCAGCAATCAATCTCATTTTCAAATAACTAGCTTTATACATTCCATCAAGAGTAAGAAATAGGTTAATGCAGAGGCCAAAATTAGTTTGACGCACTATAACGCATCCATCAAGACAAAGAAATAGGTTTTCTGGTCAAAGAAATGCTCTTGCCATGCTAACCTTATCTTGAAAATGGTGTTATAGTTGGTTAGTTGTTTGTTTCCTAATAGCAATATGATACATTCGTATATCTCTAATATAATATTACTCTGTAGTTGTATACATAGGGAAGTAGACAAAACAGCCACTTCTTCATTCAATTGTATTATCCAATTCATGTGAACGAAAAGTTGAAGTGAGTGTAAGTGTGACAAGTTGATTCTTTCTAAATCTAATGTGAAATTTGACATTTGTCAAACAAAAGAAGGGAGAGAAGCCTGTATATCTAGAGATAAGAACGATTAAAAGTATTTGAAGCGAGTGAAAGTACAACGAGGGGATACTTCCTAAATCTACATGTAAAATTTGACTCCTGACAAATAAATGAAGAGAATCCAGATAAGAATGATCACAAACAACAGGAATATATCCATTAAATATGACATAATGTATGAAGGCAGGGAACAAGTAAAAGTTATCATAGCACCTGAGAAAATATAGATCCAAAGCTAACCATCAGTAGGATCTCTGAGAATTGGTTTTTGTTGAATCCAAAGGCTGCCTTCAGATAGTACTGCAGATAGATTTATGTAAGTTCCCCGCATTGGGATTTTGGACATAAGAACCACAATGTTCTCAAAATAAAGAATTCAAACACATTATACTATCCCAGAGCCTAAACTAGTAATTTCTACAAGAAAAAAAGAGTGAGATTATACCAGCAAGATGCCACTGATGCCAGACATTCCCAGCTCATAGAAGAAGGAAATTAATGAGATGCGCCTGAGAGTTTCACTACAATATTTGTGGATACTCTAGTTAGAGAAAAAGAAAAGCAATCCTCTTTCCACTAAGATACCTATTACAACAAAATTTTGAAATCTAAGCTGCAAAGATATGAAATATGAGAAAACAATAAACTGGAATAGAGAGGTTCCTTTTGACTGATCATAAGAAACCAGAGGATAGACTTAACAGGTATACTAAGGAATGAAAAACCCAAACTCGTTCTAAAAATGATTGGTCAACTGGTAAAAAACTTACCTATTACGAAAAACAAAAATAATATCTTTCATTGAGTTCCAACGTTCTATGAAGACTTTGAGAAAAATGGTTGAACATGATCTGTTATCACTTTGCCTAGGAACTGCCCTGATAGTCTCAACTAGAAATATGTTCATGTACAGCGTTGATGAAACCAACAAACAAATTGACACCTACAGAACATCAAACAATAAGATGACACATGAAAGAGAGAGAGTTTTCAGTGTTGATAAGGTGCATATTTTATACAAGTTATCTAGAACATGCCTCAAATATCCACCCTTCAGGTAGAAAGCGGGCCAAGATGTTTCCGAGCACATGTGCAGCAGAGAAAAGCCCAGTAATCCAACCAAATGCTGCAGATCTATTGCCAACCTCAATCACATCAGCCTAGATTGATGTTGAAATATAAACTTAAGTGATTGTATTCGTCAATTGGGAAGGCATATCTTAAAAAAAATAATGAATGACCATTTGAAATTTCCTAAAATGTGGTTTCACGAGAAAATTTTGAGAGACAGTAAGAAATATTTGGTAGAGTATATGCTCTTTTACAACATTTGTTTCTTAATCAAAGAGGTGACAGCAAAAGTTGCAACACAAAAAGCAGAGTTCATAAACATATCAGCATCAATCTTATGGAGGAGGCTTCATCAATCTCATGTTATACAAACTGAAGAATGTTAAATGTTCATGAAAATCTTTAGCATTTATTTGATAATAAATTATAAAATTAAAATGTTGACAGTATATTCTAGGATTAACTGGCAGAACAAGATATGTCAGTGTTGCTTAAAACTATCCATAGGACAGGTAATCCACCGAATTTCTTTTAATACTTATAAAATGAGAAATTCTTACTGCGTAAGCAATCGATATGCATAATATGCTTCCTTGACTAACTATGTAGGATATTGTGCGAAGTACAAAGTACAAGTAAACAGCTGCCCTGGAATCATCCCAAGCAAGTATGGCTGAAATTGCAGCATACAAAGTGAATGTTAAAGAAAAAACATTAAGTACTTAAGGATCTACTTGAAATGCGCAACAATGACTATTTGGAAAGAAAGTAAGATGCAAGATACAGGAGAATTTATCTTTGCCACAATAAGGCATTCTCATGTGCTCCAAAATGAATTTTAATGATAATAACTTCCATTATTGCTCTTTCTGATAATTAAACTACTCTTGCTTTTATTTAATAAGATTATGAAGAGCATATTTTAGAAAAATAAAAAAAACTAATTTAAATACTCTTTACTGAAACTGATGATGCCAGATTACATGAACTAAATGACTTATATATATCACATGAATAACAAAGCTAGGGTTAACTAAGAAATGAAGAATCATACCAAATGGCACTATGGATGTAGAAACAGTAATCACCAGCAGTGGTTTACGCCCATATTCATCTGCTAGTTGACCCAAGAGGGGAAGAACCACCATTTTAAATATGCCTACAACCTATCAAGACAGTGAAGAATTCCAGTCAAGCAATAGCAAGATCATCATCTTAATTGATCTCATAAGTCACGTATTTTTGACAGAATTTGCATAAACCAAAAAGTAATTTCATAAGAATTGAAATAAATATAGGGGTGGATAAGAAATCTTTTTAAAAAAGAAAATAAGAGATAAAATAAAATAAAAAAGAGAAAATACTCCAGAAATGTAAGAAAAGTATACATTACCAATGCCATGGAACCAACATTTTCAAACACCCTCTAGTTTCTCACATTCCACATGCACCAATAGGAGGCCATTATTGAAGCAAGCTTTGAAGTGACATTTAATTGCCACTCTTACTCATCTCATATTGGTAAGAGTTGTAGATAGAGAGCCAAACTAATGCAGTGAGTGAGGCCCAATAAGATTGAGTATCTCATATAATAGAAAAGGTGCTCATAGTCAATTGGGAGAACTTAGCATTTCTATAATGCAAACGACCGGCTAAACTGGATTCCTCTATTGAAGAAAGTTGGCAAGTCAAACTCAGTAGGTAAGCAACTTGGTGTGCATCAATCTCTAGCAGACAGTATCCTTCTCAAGGGGTCAAGCATGGAGCAACCAACAAAAAGAAGCCACCCGGCCCTGTATAACTCTGAACCAACAATTTAAAGTTGAGATCAAAGGTCTCCCATGGATTGCTAGATCTCTTATCTGGTAGTTTAGGTTTCCTACTAGATAAATATCATAAAAAGAAGCAGACGGGACAGATTTGGAAAACTAAACAGTTCATATCTGTAGCTTATCCTTACTTGGAAGAACTTGCATTGTTGATATGTTGGACTAACTAGGAAGAACACACACAACAAGAGAATCATTTTCAAATGGGTGAGAATTGCCATGTGGATGTATCAAACCCCCCTTTTTTGAGAATTACACTAAGCAAACAATATCCATCTGTATTAGGATGGCATGCCCACTAAAATTGTACAAGATGGGAAAAGTTGTCAAAGATAAGGTCAGTAACTCCCAATTAGTGATAAGCAAGGTGACTCAGTTTCGTCTAACCAGGCCTACAAAAATCTTCATTGCTCTCAATCTCTTTATCACATATTTGGAAACCTTGAAGTTGGTGAATAAGTAACACGAGAGTGAAACAAGTATGAGAAAAAGAATCCTGCTCCAAGAGTCTGTCTTGCTTTCATTGTGCCAACCATCATTCCATCTTTTCTGAAATAGGATTCTAATCAGTCTTTAACATCTACAAATTCACACCTGAGCAGGCATCATAATTGTCACAATACATGGGGCCACACATAAGAGCACAGGAAAAGGCATTTGGTACAAAGATAATAAGAATGGAACAATGGATAACCTTGCCTATGCCACATCAAATGTGAGAAGTTTCCAAGGATACCTTCAGGAATACCACCAAGACACTCATTTCCAATAGATTTTAGATCCAGCCAATCTAGAAAGCCAGGAAGGCATGTCTCGAGTACTAAAATTCAAAAATTCTGTTAAAGAATTTTCTAAAATTTGTTGAAGGTCAACATTGACTGCCACACCCCGGATCTATCTTTTCTCAAAGTAGTGGATGCGTAGTCAACATTGACTTCCCATCCAGATGCACATCCTATCAAAAGAACATAGGGGAAGAGACCATTTATTCAATGAAACATTTTAACAGTTTCCAACACCTTAGAGTAGAATTCAATAAGTCCGTTTGTATGGCTAACTGGACAGAAACACATAAATCTCCAGCTCTAGGAACTTTGGGAATTGAGATAAAAAGGGTTCGTATCTGATGCAATTGCAGAAAAAGGCACATTGAAGGAGTAATTCCCTTCAATAATGAGTCCCTCCTAGATCTTCAAGTTGATTCATGCCCACGGGAGTAGAATCATGGTAAAGGCTGCATATAGTTAAAAAGAAGGATATGATAGTTTAAGAGAGTGGTGGCTAAATTCGCCATAGTTCTTTTGTGACTGGGAAATGGAATTGAGGATGACAAAATCACCAAGGTATAAACCAAAATAAAAGTAAGAAAAAAAAAACAATAAACATCTTCCGATCAATATTCTAAGTCCCAAATGGAATGACAATGATATGAGGATAAGTGGACCACCTAACCTTCAGTCAACTAATATTAAATTGAGTTAATAAACAACTGTTTATTCAATTTCCAGAGACACAAAAAATCTAGCAAGAAAAATTTACTTTAAATCCCAGCTTCTCCGTATAAATTCAACGAGAATCGAACAAACTACGAAAAATGAGCCCCTAATTCAGTGGAACAAGCATAGGAGATATCACCGTCTGTTGGATGCCGGTGATGTAGATGACTTCCGCGCAAGAGCTCTGGCCAGGGCAAAGGGCTCGGGTGGTGACGTCCACCAGCACCGACACCGTCATCTCCTCCGCGATCCAGTGCACGAAGAGAGGCACCAGCAAGTGAAGCAGGGGCCGTAAGATCCTAACGTCGCCGACTCTCATCCTCAACCCGCCCACCTTATCTCCTCAGATTCCGTCTCCCTTCGCTTCGCTTCCTCCGCGGAGAGAAAATCCGCGGCCGGTTTCACTCTGCCGGAGTCGCGGATGGATCGAATTCGGAGCGCCTCTGCTTCTCCTTGCTTCTGGTTGGCGTTCGCAGAGATTTCTCATCCTCATTTTTGCTTCCCTGAAGAAGACATCAAGCGAGGGCTTCCGACCCAAAGGCTGACTCAGCCATGTTTAATTCATGGATGACGTGGCGAGAACGACATGTCAGCTTTCGCACTTGCCGTACTGAACTCCCGTGTGACGTCAGCCAAGAAAGTTCTCGTCGGCGAGTCAGGGAAGTCGAGTCACCCACGTACATGGGGACGATGGCAGGCACGCGCGAGCCACGTGCCACTAGAGTCGGTTACTGGCCCTGGACGGGATCGTAGGACTACGACCGCCGGCACGAAGTGATGACATGGCGGACGGGCATTGGTTTGCCCGGAGATATTTTATTTTTCCCGAGGTTAATTTTCAATTTGATCCTGAATTTTATCATATTTTCACTCTGCCTCTCTCGCAGTTCGATACAATTATAAAATTCTAACGCCCAAAAAGCATAACATGGTTTCAGATTTACCAAATCGCGTACCTAATTTCCCTTTTACCCCTCCCGTCAAATAGACCTGCAATTTAATGATGAGAGAGAATTTTCATGCATCCGAGCCACTGCTGGAAATTCCGAACCATCTAAACGTGGTACTGAGAATTCAAATCCCAGCACCACCTTTTTTTTTATCTGATTTCTAATTTATATCGGTCTGATTTCTAAAATATTACTGTGAATATCTAATAAAACCTTGAATATCAGAAATTTTGGCCACGAATACACAGAGGGACACTACTCAAACTCAATGGACTTGGATTGGATCGAAAAAGAGGTGAATAAGACCATCAATGGGTTTTGACCGAAACTCATTGATGGACTTAGAGGAGTCCAAATTTCAAAATCTTGACATAGACTGAAAGATCTTACAACATGAATTTTTGATATGTCGAGGAAACTTAGTTTTAATCCTCCTATCTCCCAATTTTAACTTGTGTCGAAAAAAAAATGATATTGAAAGTTGAGAAACTGGTGGAAGATAGTGGTAGTGGTGCTGGAATTCACAATTTCAGCACCACTGTGGTGTCAATTTGATTTGAAGATTCGATCGCGTCTGGATTGAAATTCCGATACTGCGGTGTCGGGATCGCAATACCACCGCGGGAATTCCAATCTCGACTACATGTGAAAATTTCAATTCCAAAGACTACAGCGCAGAATTATCAATAAATTATTTAATATCTCATTAAAAATCTATGAATAAAATAATCATCCTCAAAATTAATTAAGTTGAAATTTTAAATAAAAAAAAATAGCTCCATGTGGAGCTAAAAATCATAATCATATAAACTTTACAAAAATAATAAAAAAATAATTAAAGGACAATTTTTATTTCTTAAAAAAATATTTTTTAATTGAAATAGTCCTGATTATTCTCTTTTTTTTATACCTATGCCAACTGCTGAATTATTTAAATATAATTAAAGTAAAAATGAATTAAAATTGTTGTATAGTTATCGCGTTAGGCTATAATATTAATGTTCAACATAATATAGATCAAAAATAAATATTTATATATAATAAATATTTATGTTTTTATGCGAATTTCCACAAGGAGCAAATTCGATTTCTACATTAATAGACTATTTAATATATATATCGAATCATATTTTTTTATTGTATTTTTCAAAAGTTTTTTTATGATTCTAATAAAAAGAGTGTTCTATCATTTTTATAAAAAATTAAATATCAAACAAACTATATATTTTTAATTTATCATAAAATAATCTGATAAAATTTAAACCCCTTCCAATTCCTACTCATTACCTTTACGACGAAAAGAAATACAAAGATTAGCAGAGTGGTGCTGGAAATAATCTGATATTTTTAATTTATCATAAAATAATCTGATAAAATTACCTTTATTAATTTTGTAAAGATTCAGCGGCGAATCAAATTCCAAAGACCATCCATGTCTTGGATTGGAATTCAAAGACTACGCGATGATGTTGCAGGATCCCGACACCATCGCGGTGCCGGGAATTCCAATCCCAACACTGATGCCGAGCCGAAATTCCAATTCCAAAGATCACAACGGTGCCGAATCGCAATTCCAACACCACTACCACTATCTTCCACCAGTTTCTCAACTTCTAGTACCATTTTTTTTTCGACACAAGTTAAAATTTGGAGATAGGAGGATTAAAACTAAGTTTCCTCGACATATCAAAAATTCATGTTGTAAGATCTTTCAGTCTATGTTAAGATTTCGAAATTTGGACTCCTCTAAGTCCATCAATGGGTTTCGGTCAAAACCCATTGATGGTCTTATTCACCTTTTTTTCGATCCAATCCAAGTCAATTGAGTTTGAGTAGTGTACCTCTGTGTATTCGTGACCAAAATTTATGATATTCAAGGTTTTATTAGGTATTCACAGTAATATTTTAGAAATCAGCCCGATATAAATTAGAAATCAGATTAAAAAAAAGGTGGTGCTGGGATTTGAATTCCCAGCACCACGTTTAGATGGTTCGGAATTTCCAGTAGTGGCTCGGATGCATGAAAATTCTCTCTCATTATTAAATTGCAGGTCTGTTTGACGGGAGGGGTAAAAGGGGAATTAGGTACGCGATTTGGTAAATCAGAAACCATGTTATGCTTTTTGGACAATTCCGAACTTTAAGAGCTGTATTTGGTAAATTGCCGTAAATTTTATATTCAAATTGATGAAAAAAAAATGATTGACTCATATTTACACCTCTGTCAATTACTCTCACAATTAATATGAAAAAAATAAATTATAGAGAATATATTACTCAATTCAAAAGTAACGCGATAAAAGAATAGACACTCGAAGAGAGAGCGTGTTTGGTATCTATTTTCTTCTCCGTTTTCTATTTTCATTTTATACGAAAATGAGAAAACACATTTGGTTCGTGTTTTTCATTTTCATTTTTCAGAAAATAAAAGAGTATTTTTTGGAAAATTAAAAAATGAAAAATAATTATTTTCTATTTTCATTTTCGTTTTTAAAAAAAAAATTCTGGAAAATTAAAAAAAAATATTTTTTAATTTTCTAGAAAAAGAAAAAATGAAAACAGAAAATAAAAATTTCTCTATCAATGTTATCGAGAAAATTGAAAAACATAAAAAAAAAAATATTTTCTCTTTTTATTTTTATTTTTCAGAAAATAAAAAAATATTTCTTGAAAAATTGAAAAATATTTCTTATATAGTCTTGTTTGTATAATTTGATTGCTGTGCTAATCATAACATTCTTCCATAAGAATAAATTTTCTATTCAAATGATCGTTATTACTCAATTTATCAATATTATTATAAGTTTATAGCAATTTTGCTAAAATTATTCAATGCCATTTTGATAGAATTGGTCAAAACTACTTTATACTGTGAAATCATAGCAATTCTCCCTTCCTTCGCCCGGAGGCAATTTGAGGCTTTCTTCGCTCGCATCTCCAAATCCCTCTCGGAACCAGATTGGGATTTCCTGTTAGATTTCAGGCTTTCCCCTCTTTGTTTCCGTTGATCGATGACCCTGTGAATTGTTTTCCGACTGGCTTTGGGCGGGCGATTAGATTGAGGGGAGCGGGGACGAGGTAGAGGGAGCGGGCCGAAATTGGAGATAGGAGCTGCAGATCGGAACCCGATCGGCGGCGCCCTCGACGAGCATTTGGAGAAGTCGCCGCCGATCGCTTACAGCGGTATGAACTCGAAGGACAAGGATAGGTTGTCTGTACCCTCCACCTCGGCTGGGAAGCAGCCGGAGCAACGATTTTTGTCCAAGAACAAGTGTTCAGATGGTAGTATTTCCGCCCTTTCCTCGTTCTCTATTTTTTAGTTTTGCTTCTTTTTTTATGGACAAAATACATTTTTGAGGTTGTCGATAGCAAAATGTGTCCCGAAAAGATACCCCTTTCTCCTCCAGATCTGTTTATGTTCGTGTATGTGTGCATCATTCTCAGATTGTCTTTACATAAAAATATTGAAAATGGTGGCAAAACTCCAATCATTTTTTGTACATTTTATTTTCGGTTTGGGATGAGTAGAAGATAATCTCATACAAATAGATTGAGTAGATTTCACTTAGTAACCTATCTCAATGACCAAATGAAAAGTTTTATCCTTCAAGTAGTATCATATTCCCAGGATCCAAGTATTCCTTGTTAAAATTTCTCGAGGAGCTTTAATGAAACTTTTTTTTTTATCCTTTTATAGTGCGGTGTTTTTGTTGTGAAATTATTTCTGATTCATGTTTGTTACGAAGCTTGCTTTCATGCTCCAGGGACCAGTTAAATGCAATCATCAAGGCTCGATTAAAGAACATCTAATATTTCCTCACCCTTTTGTTTAATCCCCAGAATCCTCCTTCAAATGATTCCTTTTATTCTTTTGGTGAAACAAAAGTTTGGTTGATTTTATGAATGCTTATGTATAACTAGTTCTGTCATTTATTTTTTTTAACTTGACAGAAGGAAATGAGTGAATCACAATAACATTTCTGGTCTGATCGTGTAAAATTGAATGTAGGCATCTCCAGTGAAGATTTGTTTTTTAGGACATTGTATATACAGGCTTCAGGAATTGATGCTTTAGTGGTTCATAGGTGTTTTATATGAATCCTAAGTGGATTTTCCTAGTTTTTCTCCGTCTTAGGTACTTCAAGAAAGATATTTCAAAGTGTTTCCAAAGCATTTGTTCTGAATTGTTCTCTGTATTATCTCCTGAATAAGAACCATGTGGGTAGTCCCAAGGAACTCGAAGTAATTAACTGTTGTGGTAGGCTATTAGAGAGCTCTTGAGTAGTGTTACTCCTTTCTACAAAGAAAGTCCCATATTCATATAATGACTACCTAGAGATGATCATAGTAGGTTATCATGTTCAGAACCTTGGTTGTCCAAGGTGTTCAGTATATCGAGTTTAGTTGAACTGACATCAAGTTCTATTGAGTTGGTGAGTTGGTTCTTCCATATATGATAGATGTGGACATGACTTTGGTTAGCTTACATGTGCACAACAGTTGTTGTTCGAGTTTTTCAACATGTTCACTATAATTTGATGGCTGTCAAGTTCATAGAGAAGCTAGTTTTTCATTTTAAATTCGTGGGTGAGCTAGGAGGCAACTGCCACCAGTCCTATATCTTCTGTCACCCAGTACCATTATTGTCTCATTCATTATTTGAATCTCTAAATTACAATTAATGGATGTGAAAGTGCAGTTACTTGATACAGATCTAAAATCAATCAACTTGACTTAGCGTTGAAATGCAAATTAATTATTCAAAACTGTCTTATTTTATTTGGTTTATATTCATAACTTCTCTCGTTAGTTTTGAGCAACTTCTAATTGTGATATCTTATGCAAATAATGGCATCAATTATGTACAGTGTATTCTAAGTGTATGAACACACACATAATATTTATTTTGGATTACTTTTCACATACGATGTCCATATCATGATCTATATAGCTTTCCGCTATTCATTGTTTATAGTCTTACTTTTGCTATCTGATGCTAAGAAGAATCTGAAACCTATCTTGAAGAATCAGATGCTAGTGGATCTGACATAGAAGACACATCTTGGATTTCATGGTTCTGTAACCTCAGAGGGAATGAGTTCTTCTGCGAGGTTGATGATGAATATATACAAGATGATTTCAATCTATGTGGCTTGAGCAGTCAAGTTCCGTATTATGATTATGCTCTTGATTTGATTTTGGATGTCGAGTCTTCTCATGGTAAGTTTTTGTTTCACTATTTATTTTCATCAGTTAGCCAGTTCAGCATTAATCTTTTTGTCAAAAATTTTCGATCTGCATAGTGTGTTATTTTTAGTAATTGCAACTGTTCTTGCTAGACAACTTTCAATAGTTAGATTTCACCATTATTTCAAAATTTCAGCACCATTTAGCAAAAAATTATGGCTACATATCTATATTTCTATTTCCCTTGGCTCCTTAAGGCTTCAAATCAGTTTTTCCTCAGCTTTCATGTTTTTTATACTTGGGAACAAATTCAAAAAGGGAAAAAGAGATATATTCTATTATTTTAAATTAGGACATCTTTTGCTTATTTGGATCAATTGGATGCCAACATCTCTTTCTTGATGGAAAGCCTTATCTATCAAAGAAATAAATCAATATATTTTTGCTCGTCAATTTGTCGCTTGTTGCATATGGTCACAAAGTGAATTTATTTTGTTTCATATGTTTGGTTATAATCAGTATATTTCTCCAAGGTGATTGAGACCCATATGTTCTAAGTTCAAAGAGTGTTCTAGGTTTGCCCCCACGGGTGTAGTGCAGTGGTAAAGCATTGAAAGGATCATGTAGAGTATCAGAGTTTGATCCCCACTGGGGGGGAGTGAATTCTGAAGGTCGGTCTCTAGGTGCGGATAAATCTTGTTCTGGATTTACCCAGTAGGCAAAACAAAGAGGAAGATGTCTACCTTCAGGATTAGTCAGACGAAGTCTTGTCACCTAGCTTATAAAAAAAAGAGTGTTTTGAGTCTTCCAAGTTAAATATGACCAATACTGGTATCATTATTGTTCGCTGCAGAACTATTTCTTTTGAATGATCATTACTTTAGTGGTCTGTAAATTACTTGTCTGATATTGTATGACTTTTTAATATTAACCATGGTCTTTGGAATTGGAAACCTCTTCCTTCTCTCCAATCTCCTCTCTTTGCGTCCTACGGACATAACTAGGGGTGAGCAAAAATTCAGTTAAACCGAACAAACCGATCGAACCAAAAAGTTCGGTTTGATTTATTCAGAAATTTTTTTTTAATATCAGTTTTTTCGGTTTGTTCGGTTCAATTTCGATTTCGAAACAAAAAAAAATGATTTAATCGATTAACCGAATTGGAGTATATCAGTCGAGTGATATGCTCTACCAGTCGACTGATTTGTATAAACAGTCGATTGATCTCCTCGAACCTCAATTTTAAAATTACAAATTCGCGATTCTTTATTCCCGACTACCCTCCATCCCGAGCACCCTCCCTTTTGAGCACCTTGACTCTCCGAGCACCCCGACTCCTAACTCCTAGCACGCTAGAAGGCCCGAGCACCCCGACTCCCGACTCCCTTACCAAGTCACAAATTGTTAGACAGTCGATTGATATATTATAACAGCCGACTAATAGTTGAGTCATGCAGTCGATTCAGAAATATTTTGTATCTTGCTACAGTTAATACAGTCAACTAATGTTCGATTTTTTTTATAATCCGTCGCGAACCCTAGCTTTCTCATTTGTCTGAACTCTTGATTGATATGTTCATCAGTCGACTGATGGCAAAAAATCGGTCTTTCGATTTTTAACCAAATTAAACGATTTTTTTTAGCTCAATCGGTTCGGTTTTGTTGAAATTTTCGATCGGTTCAGTTAATTTAAAAAAAGATCGGTTTATTCGGTTTTGGTTTAATCAGTTCGGTTGGTTCGGTTATAACCGATTGTAGAGGCCTAGACATAACCAGTTAAACCTCAAGAGCACCACAAACATACACATCCGAAGAGAAAAACAAAGACGTGAAATGCAATATGTATCTACATTTTATTTTTGTACATGAGTTTTGTATAGCTCTCTTGTTTACTTAAATTGGTGGGTTGCAATATCAGTGAGGATCTTAAGTCGGGAATTTTTTGTTAATGGGTTTATTATTTGAGCAGAAGACACATTCACTGAGGAACAAAATGAGCTGGTGGAATCAGCAGCAGAGATGCTGTATGGTTTGATTCATGTTCGCTATATATTAACCAATAGAGGGATGTCTGCCATGGTAAATTTACATAAACATCTTTGTTTGTTTGTTTGTTTGTTTTTCTCTCTCTCTCTCTCTCTCTCTCTCTCGATTTCTTCATGGTTTATGACATTTTTTAGTGCCAATTTGTGTAGCTCGAAAAGTTCAAGAACTATGATTTTGGAAGATGCCCTCGAGTCTACTGTTCCGGTCAGCCTTGTCTTCCTGTTGGACAATCAGACATTCCCAGATCCAGCACTGTGAAAGTATATTGTCCCAAATGCGAAGATATATACTATCCGAGATCGAAATATCATGGCAGTATCCTTTCTACTTGCCCTAAATTCTGCAATTTGAAACTTAAACTAGCATATATATTTATTCAGCTGCAAAATTGAGCTATTTGAATTTACCTGACACTACTGCTTAGACATTGATGGAGCTTACTTTGGTACTACTTTTCCTCACCTCTTTCTGATGACATATGGACATCTGAAGCCACAAAAGCCATCACAGAGATATGTTTCTAGGGTATTTGGCTATAAGATTCACAAACCATGATGGTTAAGATTCCATGGAGCGATAATTCTTTAGCCTGGTAGGGTTCGACCACTTAGAATCCAGTGTTGTAACTACTGGATTCAGCCGTTTGATTCATTGAGTTCTATCGGAGTCTTGTAACTACTGATCAGAGTGTGCATCTTTTATGGTTAGTTAGCCATTGATTTCTCAACTAGACTTTGCCATGTTAGTTGCTGAAATTGTTTTTTGATCACTTTTGTTCTTTCAAAATGACTTCATTCCGGTTTAAACATACATCTATCTTCTTCCAGGACTAATGAAAGATGATTATAGTATCCGAGGTTTTTGAGTTATTTATTTATTTTTAATGTTTTTTTGGAGTAAGATGAATTTGCTTAGCATTTGTTCTATCAGTATAAATTGCTGATTAGTTCATCAATTTTATTTCGATGTCGACAGAAGATTAAAATTTTGATGTGATAGTTAAAATATATAAGGATCATCTAAATCTAAAAAAAGATTTTAAATCTTCTTCGAAATCGATCTTTATCTTATCTGTAAATTCTATCCTATCTTAGTCACCACGTTATTTTTGTAGGGACAAGTTTATTTCGAAATTGTGTGGCCAGAGGAATGCATTGGTATCGAATATCAACCAAAAATTTAATTTTTTTTAAAATTGATATCTTCAATTAATTCGGTTAAATTTTAAATTTTACATCGGTAACAACTAACAATCAATTGATATTGTAGTAATCGATTACATTGTAATATTAATTTTGTAAAATTATAATTTTATATATTGATTGATTGGCGCAAATGTAATTGTAACATCAAACGATCAATTTTAAATTATTTTTAAAATTTTTAATCGAATTTACTCCCGCTAATAGATAAATACACTACAATTATTTTGAAGAAAAATAGTTTTTCGGCGAAGAGAGGAAAAATTTCAACAATTTCTCCTTTTCTTTTCTTTGATTTTTTTTTTTTTTTTGATAAAGAAATTGTAGATGATGGGATCGGAAATCTCAAGCGACGAGGACACGGACCCTGCCGGTTCTGACGCAGCGGCAGACCGGGCAGGGCTCCGCGGCGGCGGCGCCGCCGTCGTCGCACGCGTCGCAGAGGCAGAGGTGACGGCAGGGGAGGATGACGACCGACGCCGGCCGGCCCCAGCAAGCGCGACACGGCCACTCCGGCTCGAGTTGGTTCTCACCGATAAACGCTGACTCGGCCGTGTCGGTGGTCTTCGCCGGGACGACTGCGGCGGAGGCCTTCTGAAGCTCGGTGTGGAGGGAAGCTGCTTCGGCGTGGCTGGCCTTGGCCCTCGCTCGCCACGCCATCGATTCGGTCCGGAGACGCGCGAGGTGGTGCTCCAGCTCGGCGCCCCGCCTCGCCGCCCGCTCCACGTCCGCCTCCTTCTCACGTAGCCGTTGCGCGGCTGTCTTCCTCGCGGCTACTAACAAAGAAAGCATGCTCCTCCGCCTCCTCTCCTCCAACGTTTGCCGCAGGTACTCTCCCTGGAAAAACCAAAAATTCAAACCTTTTCAGGTCTAATCGAAAAGCAGAAGCAATGGGATTGAGAGAGAGAGAGAGAGAGAGAGAGAGAGAGAGAGAGAGGGGAGAATGCTACGTGGGCGTGAAGAAAGCGCTCGATTTCGTCCTTCTGCTGGTTAACACAGACAGCGAGATCACCGGAGAGGAAGGTGTCGAACGATTGTTGGTTCTGCTGTCGGCCTTGCTCCTCGACGGAGAGGCCAATGCCTTTAGAGACGAGGGAAGGCACGCGGCTCTGAAGCTGCGCGAGGCATACCGGCGGCAGATTCGTCGACGGGTGGCTCTGCAGCACCGTCGCCGCCGCCGCCGCCGTCACCGGAGCCTCCGTCGAATCTCTCCCTCTCTTCGCCGGATTCCGCGCCGCTGTTAATTCCGCGAGACTGATCTCATCTCAGGCGAGGATAAAACCGAAGCCAACACCAAAACACACAGCAACTCTACCTTACCTCCATCGGCGACCAACAAAGCGGGCGCATCATCGGCACGAGGGAAGAACATAATCCCCTCGAGCGATTCCCGATTCAAATTGCACACACAGAATTATCCAAGATTCCAACTTCACCACGAAACCGACGTGAAATCCTCCACCGTACCGTTCAAAATTGAAATTTGACGCCGCAATCGAAGGAGGAGCTTCGAGACGGAGAAAGAGAGAAGGCTATACAAGGGGCTCCTGCCCTGCAACTTCGCTTCGCTCTTCACCCTTCGCCATTCGCCTGCTTTGTCCTGTTCGCTTCGAAGCAGGAGGAGAACTGCAAAATGACTGCGCAAAGGAGGCTTTCTGAAGGCGCAGTAGCTGCTGCTGCTGCTGCTGATGAACATAAAAAAAATAACGCTATTTTATTGGTTTGAATGAATCGACTGTAGCATCTCATATCGCATTGAGACTTTCCAGGACAATACATTTGGGATGCATGTGGGATAGTTGGTGCTGCTTTTCATCTCCACCACCACCTCTTTCTGTTTCCTTCTTACTTAATATGAAAAGAAAATAAAATTAAAAATGAAAAAGAGAGAGACTTTTACCGAATAAAATGTCTCAGTCGGCGTGTTAAATCAAAGGTGAATCTCGACGATGGAACCTTCACTTTCTGCTCCAGTAAAGAAGGATAATCGATGCGTCATTAAGCTTTTCCTTGTCATTCTGCTCTCTGATTTGTGTCAATGTGGAATCCGCCATTAAAAGGCTTCTTCACTGAGGGAAAGAGAAGGGCCAGGCTTCAGTGATCGCTCAGGAGATCTGGGTGGAGATGTTGTTAGCCTCTTTACTCCTTGGCTGCCTTTGTTTGGTTGTTTGTTTTTTTTTCTTTTCTCTCTCTATTGATTATTTTCTTCCACTGACTCTCAGCAAAGGGGGGCAGAAATTAAAAAGGTTGTGGTAAGATATTCAAATAGCACATGAATAATGAGCACTCTGAACCTACTTTGAACTAATCAACATCTCACTTGATTCTGATCGTGAGCATCTGAGATCATACATGTGGCAATTAAGACTGTCACATGATGCTTATGGATCTGACTTTCTATAGACAACAACAAAATTAAAATAAAAGGAGATTGAAATTCATGTGAAAAATATAAGAAAAATGTTCTTATCACAGTGAAACAAGGATAGGAAGAAAACAAGTTACCTCAGAACATGTGAAGGCGAAGAAAACATAACCAGAGGCAAGTTACAGCGAAAATGACAGTTTGTAAACCACTTCGCAATCTGAACATCAAAGATCACAACTAAAATTGTTGCTCCTATTCAAATCGTTGAATAACCTCGAACAAACAGAATAATCTACGATCATGTTCATTTTTATCTCCATAGAATGCTTCACACGATTCATGACTTCTACTTGGGATAGTAGCCAGCAGGAGGATATCCAGACGGCGGCGGGTATGAGCCAGGTGGGGGATATGAACCAGGTGGGGGATATGAGCCAGGTGGAGGATATGAACCAGTTGGGGGATATGAACCAGCAGGAGGAGGATATGAACCAGCAGGTGGAGGATACCCATAAGGTTGCCCATAAACTGGCTGAGGAGCATATCCCGCCGGAGGCGGGATGGGCTGATCAATGCGCGACATTTGCTGGACTGGAGGCACAGCCATCACTGGTGCTGGTCCAAACTTGCCATCTCTCTTATCCAACTCAATCTTATGTTGTGTCTGCACGCAATGATGAACCGTGTGTTGTTTTTTTTTATTCAATTGGCGAAGATACAATACTTTGTTATGAATACAAAGTTTAGAAGTTTTCGTACCTGCATGCATGCGCAGACTCTGCAAAAAATTCACAAGTGCTTCGATGAGATATTAGATAACATTTTATGAACATTAAAGGGAAAGCACGAGATAGGAAGTTTGTTCTTACGAGCAGTATACGAGGTCAGACAACAAATTCAGGATCTGGGAAGCCTCTTGGAGCTCATCACTTCCGACAATCATTGCGACAATGGAAAAGATGCAAGCAACTTGTTGCAGACAAAACATGAATCCCTGCAATCAAGTTACCACATCAGGCTGCATTTATAATAGCAATTCCTGATTTTAGCATGAGATAACAAACCCTGCCAAAAACAAGCCTTTGAGTAGTCTCACCCACAGAGCGTGGGCAGCTCAAGGGCCAGTTTGACAGAGTTAGATAATGGAGGAAAAAAGCAGTAGAGCAATGAGGATTTACAATAATGCAATTATCACATTTGGTAGTTTGTATGTTGAACTCATCTTGGAGCAAGAAGCGAGTTGAGGCAACAGAATTTCCAAAGCACAAGAAAACCTGGAGAACAATATGACAGAAGAAAGTTTGAGCCAAATACAAATCACAACATTTTTTTTATGAAATTTATTAGTGAAACTTCAAACAGTAAAGATAATATAAGATACCTCTATTTCTATTAGAACAAAAATCTACAAGTTTGTTGTTTCGGCAAAAAGCATAAGCTTTTAGAATATATAATGTTAAATCATTAATAAGGAAGTGTTTATCTTCCCTCGAGACATCTGTCATTGGCTTGTTTAAACCCATGCATCTTTACCTGGTCTGGTTGCAGTTCAATATTATTCGAATTTGGGCCAATTTGGCAATGAGAAGAATGTTTAGATCATGAATCTTATATCATGTGCTTTCTAGTTGATCTTGATTTTGGAATAATGGTCGCTTGTCAATTTCAGACATTTTAAATTTTCAATACTTTATCCAGAAAAAGTCATGAACTCGAATCCAGACTGTCCATTGTCATTCATTCATCTGTTGGTGTCCCAAGTTTTGAACTTGAATATTTTTCTGATTGATGGAGCCTTGAGCTCTGAAATTGAATTATGAAAACTTTAGACGTAAAACCCTTTGGCAAGTTTCCTCGGGCTAAAGAAAAAATGAAGTGCAGGGAAAGATAGAAATTAGAGAAATGCCCGTGGGTTATGAATCACAAGTTAGCATTTTGGTTTTGTTTTCCCTTCCTGTCCAAGTTGTAAACTGATTCTGAGATTAATTTTAAGCTAAAAAAATCAGAATGTGAACAATTGTTCTGCAAACTATGAAACACAGATCTGTAGATAAAGAATGGACGAATAATCACTATAGTTGAAAAGTTGGTGTAGGTTAATTTACTACACAACATCAAATATATCAACATCTTAAGATGACAACATTGAAATGTACAAGTGGACTAATGAGACATAGCACATCATACGGTGGTAGATACAGCTAATGCTAATAAATCAGTGTATTTTGGAATAACTGATAGAAAAGATAGTACTGTCTCACATGGTATTTACACATTTAAAGTAAACCAAATACTGGTTGATGTACTGGTTAGGTAAAATAACTCAAGGAGTGACATGAGTAATGAGAATGGAGAATAGAAAACGTCTAAGACTACACAAATGGATCTATTTTTATGTTTCAATTGAAACAACAAACTAACCTTATGGTACATCATAGTAAAATGAAATTGAAATGACAAACTAACTATTAAGTACCTCAGTGCAAAGGCAGAACTCTGGGCATCGGCTTTCTCCACATCTTCCACTGCATGGTAAATATCCCGCACAACACGTGTACCTGTGAAATGAAATGAGACAGAAATTATATTCTACAAAAATTTTCTAACGGAGGTAGAAATTATAGATGCACTGAAATTACCTTGACATGTCATTGTAAAGAGCTCGCTTGCGAAGCATGTATGAGACACATGGTCCACTAGAAACAAAAGGCACATCAATTAAATAGTATGTCCATAAACTGTTGGTCAATATAAAAACCTAAACAGTATAATTTTTTTAGACAATTATATTTATATAATAGCTATAATAAATAACTACAGTATGCTTTAACAATTAAAGCGAACTAACATAGATAATAAATTTGGATTTGAATGAATATATACAGAAACCCTCAAGCTTCGATTTTATGATACAGATGATTTTAGGACCAAGATATTGACAACAAATTCCAAAACCCTTACCAGCAGTGCTATCTGGCACCTTCATTCAGATATGACTATTCAATGGGTGCAAATTATTGTTTAAATCATAATTCAAAACAAGATGTTGCAAGTACACTCATTCTGTTTCTGTTATAATAAACCAGCTTATATCAGGTGAATCTTATGCCAACTAGGTACAGTTCTTATTGTTTAATCCTGAAGCCAGTGACAAAACGCCCAATCAGACCGAGCAATTTTTGTACTTAAAACAGCATCAAGAAAATCTTACCCTAAAAATATGAAGCACTTAAGCCTGAAAGCATTGGGAAAATACTCCACTTGCATGCTACCACTTCGATCCTTAGAAATAGTTCCTTATTTCAGAAGTTTGATCTGATGCTGGTAAAAATTAGGTATGCGACAGAAAACTGACAGTCGACTGGAAGTGCTGACCTAAAGGGGAGGTTAAAGATCAAGGTTGGATTTAAGACCTCATGAACCCCAAATTTTATTTCCCATTGCTCTAGCACGTCACCTTATTGCATCAGATGTCAGTTGACCGATTAAATCTTGACAGAAAAATAAACACTAGCAGCACTCATTTGGAGCGAGATAAGGGAACGAAAATATGCTCTTTCCAGCAATATTTAAAAAGGAAGCACATTTTGCAGTTTAAGCATTGATGACAATCTAGCAATGTTCCTCATTCTTACTCCATATCTACACATAAGTTCGACACAACGTGAACTCACAGCAAAAATCAATCTTTCCTTTAGATATTCAGGTTAAAAAACAAAATCAATGGCGTCTATCCTCCGCCGGAATTGGGCACTATCTGTGCAGCTATCAATAGACAAAATAAGGCAGCAGAAAAGAACCGAAATTGGGAACCATACACAAGAAGGTGAACAACAAAGAGACAGTTCAGAGGGTAGGGAAGCCGATCTCTTACCACCAAAGTGCCAGACAGCAAACTGCAGAGCGGATCAGGCGCATCCGTCAGAGATCGCGAAAAGGAAGAATAAATGCCGATACCAGAAGAAGGGATGCAATGGGGATCTTACAGGGGAAGTCAGCCTGGATGGTGCCCATGAGGTCGGTGTGCCAGAGGTTCCTGTAGCTCTGCCGGAGCTGCATCTTGTCGAGGTGAGCCTGAGACGCCATTTCCGGCCACTCGCCGCAGTCGCAAGATCCAAGCAGCGATTCGACGAGGCGTTGGTCAGGAAGGAGGCGATCGAATTCGAGATCGCCGCGCCCGCGCAGCGTTTCGCGAAATGAATCTGGCGTTCGGTTACGAGGATTGAGACGAGATTATCCGCGTCGAGCTGTTTGCTACGAGATTTTTCTAGAGGAAATATTTCTTCATAACGCACTAAACCTTCATGTGGGACCCGCTCGTCACGGTCGCCTCGAGTGGTGGGTAAGAAAGCGGGGGGAAACGTTTAGTCGCCGTTGCTTGACGTAAACTTTGCGGAAGACGTGGGGAAGTGTCTAGAAGAAATAAAGAATTGTTCGATGGGATCCCTCGATCATGGAAATTGACCAAAAGCAACTTAATATTCGAATTGTCTCAATAAATGCTTCTGTCTCTCTCTATTTTATTTATTTAAGGAAAATTAAATCCGATTGCTATTTGATCTGGAATTTGAGTCGGAATCAAACCGTAAAATTCGGAATTGAAATCGATTTAGATGAATTGATTCTGAAATCGAATCAGAACCATTTCAATTTTGATTTGATTCGGTTCCAATCGATTTCGGAATCGATCTGAAATCATTTAATAACCAGTTCAAAATTGATTCTTATTCTAATTTGAATTTGATTCTGGTTGTTAATTTAAATGTCGTTTGATTTGTAAAAAAATTTCTATTTCCCATTTTTATTTTCTGATAAAATGATAAAATATATTTCGTTGGTGTTTTTTATTTTTATTTTCTAGAAAATAAAGGAGTATTTTCTGAAAAATTGAAAAATACAAAAAAAAATTGTTTTTCGTTTCGATTTTTATTTTCCAAAAAATAAAGAAGTATTTTCTAGAAAATTAAAAAGTACAAAAAAAATTATTTTCTGTTTCCTTAAAAAAAGTGAAAATGAAAATAAAAAATAGAAAATTTTGTAAGAACCAAATGCTCTTTTAGCATGTCATCATGTCTACAAAATTATTTTGTAATGAAAAAAGAATATGATCATCGGTGCGATAGATGAATTTAGAAGTTGAGGAAAATAATTTGAAATCGTTTCGAAATCGATTTGAAACTAATTAAATTGATTTTAAAATTAAAATTTCAAAATCAGCATTAATTCGGAATCGATTTTAAATTGATTACAATCGATTTCAATGTTGCCGGATTCAGAATTGAGAAGAACCTATAAATATGCCTAGAAACCAGTGCATTGTTAGTCCAGCAGTTTTAGTTACAGTTCGAAGGAAATTGAACCGATCTGATGATTAAATTTGGTATTTTTATTTGTATTATAAGATTAATTAAATAATATAATATAATATTTTTTAAAAACTGGAAAATCATGTTAATTAAACATGTTTTATCAAATTTATATTTTGACCTTTGATTGCCTCAGTGGCTCGTGAGAATGGACGCGTGTTTCGTTTCAATATAAAAAATTGTTCGTAATTTTTTAATTTGTCTGTACATGTATATTGTATTAAATGAATTTCATTTAATTTATCATATTAATAAAAATAATAATAATGTTGAAATATACTAGTGACCCTTTAAGATAAATTTTTAGAGAAAATGACAATAATTTTAAAGTTTTTATTTTATTTTATTATGGCCTGTGAGTTAACCCATTCAGTCTATAAATCGCTTTGAATTGGATTGAAAATTGATCGATCTATCATCAGAATGATAGACTGATTCATTTTTCCTTGTTAAATATTGAATTTATAAAAAATCAATCTGAGTAGATCCATTTGATAGCTCTAGCTACGCATTGTACCAAAGAATTAAAAGGAAAAAAAAAACAATGATACCGGTTAGAATTGATCTAGGATTTAGAGCTTTATATTTATGAACAGTTGATATTCTAAAATATTTTATCTTAGTACAGTCGAATAAAGAAGACATCTTATTTCAGTACAGTCGAATAAAGAAGACCTCTTGTCTCGAATACATTATATTCTAGTCAGTCAAATAAAGAAGACCTCTTGTCTCGAATACATTATATTTTAGTCAGTAGCATGTCACTCCAAATGTATTATATCTCAGCAGATTTCAAGGTGTATTATATTCTGATATTCTTATGATCTTTTATATATATATATATATCGATCGGGGTAATTAAATGACGTGACGATCATTAAAATCGAGACGTCCGACAAAACATCTCCTATTAGAGGACCCACTCGACAAGGAGATATATGTTCATGTCTATCTCAGAGAAATCAATCTACCGTATTAATGGAGTAATATCTCCCATCAATCGCGTAGAAAACATTAATTACGCTACATACGTCAATAACATTTACGAAGATAATACTCATTATTATCTCTAAAAAGATAGACCATCCTTTCAAAATGTCATGTATTCTATATATACCGTCTGTATCTCTCCGTAGAACCATATGCACTTATATAAGGATAATTTGAGGAGGAGATAAGAGGTTCAAAAAAATATCTAAACTCTTGCTTTTTTGCTTTATTTGCTTATCCTCTACACACTAATTTCTATCTTGAGCATCGGGGTTTGGCCAAGATCTCTTTCGATGTTCTTAACCGCTTTTCTCTTTGGCAGGATACATCTCGACAAACCGTGATACTCCATTCGGCAAGCGCCGAGACGACAGCAAATAATCCAAGACAACATACTCTCTGCTTCGATAACTCTCGCCGCATCAGCTGAATCCCCGATCTTAATTTGTTGCTTTTGTCGTTGGACATCTCGTCATCTCAGTCTCAGTCCGAACATACAGCATAACTTTTAATTACTCGATAATTGAGGAGGCTGTGGATTAGCTCGATCGCCCTTTGCCTAATTATTTAGTGCTAATGCGCACGATCCACTTATGCTTTCTAATCAGCCCTCACTATCTCCCTCTTTATTTCCCTTGGGCGAATTTTTTATTTAATTTAACAATTTCAACTCGACAACTTATTTTTACCACAAAAATTGAGGGATTAATAAAAATATTTTATATAAACTACAATCAAAATAATAATAATAATAATAATAATAAAAAGGATAGTAAGCGTTCGAAGGAAAGTTTTATACCACTCCAATTAACTTTGTTATATTATATTATATGAAAGAAAATATTAAATAATAAAAAAGCGCAAAAATAAAACACAACAGTCATAAAGTACAGATGTGTTTGTCACTATTGGATTCCTTCTTTCATCGACAACGTAATCGTCTTTTGGTATTAAATTGACACTGTTGAATAAGTATTTAAAAAGTATTTCAGTTATGCAAAGAAAATTTATAAAATAGATATCAAAAGGAAAAGCAAAAAATAAGATTTATTTGTTGCTGCTATTTAACCGTGTATTTTGTCATTTGTTATACGATAATTTATCAAATGACACACTTCTAATTTAGAATTGTCCAAACATAATTTCATAATTTTATATTTATAAAAGAGTATATCTCATTCCTTTTTTATTCTTTCCGTCAAACGTGGATATTAAGCTGGGTGAAAAAAGACGGTGCTGAGAATTATATTTCCATGAACACAGTGATCCTGAGATTTGAATTTTCAACACCACATATAATATCAAGCTAGCCTAGAAAAAAGATGGTGCTGAAAATTATATTCTCAGGAACACAGTGGTCCTGAGATTTAAATTCCTAGAAATACAGTGGTCCTGAGATTTAAATTTTCAGTACCACATACAATATCAGATTGTCCTAGGAAAAAAATGGTGTTGAAAATTATATTTCCAGAAATACAGTGATGCTGAGATTTAAATTTCCAGCACTACGTACAATATCAATTGACAAAAAAAATGATACTGAAAATTATATTTTCAGGAATACAGTAGATCTGAGATTTAAATTCCTAGTACCACTTTTTTTTCGGTCAACTTGATATCCACAGTTGGTGGGAGGGGTAAAAAAGGAATGAGGTGCGTCTTTTGTTAAATATGAAACTATGAGATTATGTATGAACAATTTCAAACTTGAAATGCATCAAGTGATAAGTTATCGTTTGTTATATATTAAATCAAAAATGCACAATTATACCCTCGAGAGCTATGATATAATGGTAAGACATCAAAAGTCGATCTCTAATTCTGACATATTTGTAGGAATTTTTCCTCAAATGGAATGATAATTTACGGATGCTAGACCGTTAGATTGTCCATTGCGAACGCTCTTCGATTTATCTGAAAAATTTGTATGAGATCGAATTGGCCACTCTAGAATTAGTTGGGAAAAAATTTAAATACCAACTAAAAAAAACACAAAACTGCATTCGTTTTGAGATGTTAAATGCGCAGACGATGAGTGTGAAGTCCACCGAGAAGATGCATGCTATTGCTCGATGGTTTCCAGTTATAAAAAGCCACCAATTCCATTAGCATTTCGGTCGTCGCACGGTCGATCGAACATCGAAGATGAGCTGCGTCAAAGGCAGTGCTCCCTACGTCGCCATGCTACTCGTCCAATTGGCCTACGCAGGCTCTATCACCCTTTGCAAGCTCGCATTGCAGCAGGGGATGAGCGTCCTGGTCCTGACAGTGTACAGGCATCTGATTGCTCTGCTGCTCTTTGCTCCTCTTGCGTTTGTGCTCGAAAGGTCAGAGTTCGTCGATCGATCGATCGATTAGTTTTTCGGCGTTATTTAATTAATTTCGATCCATTCGCATCCGCTTGTTGATTTGCTGCAGGAACCAGAGGCCCTCTTCGTTGCCATTTCATGCTCTGGCGAAGATTTTCACCCTCGCTTTCTTCGGGATAACTGTGCATCAAAATGTGTTCTATGCTGGTCTGGGTTATGCTTCTCCCACAGTTGCCAGTGCCTTGAGCAGTGCCATCCCGGCTTTCACCTTTCTCATGGCTGCCATCTTGAGGTGAATTCGTTCGGAATCGGAAACATCAGTTCGATTCTCCCTTCTCGATCGCGAAGAATTAACTGAACCCTGAATTAACTAGCAGGCTGGAAGAGGTCAGCGTCAGGAGCGCTAAAGGAAAGGCCAGGCTTCTGGGCACCATCCTGTGCGTTGGAGGTGTCCTGGTATTCACCTTTTGGAAGGGCCATCTGTTGGAGGGCTTCGTTAGAAGACCTTTGCTCGACGTCCATGGCGGAGGCCCTAGGAAAGAAGGGGCTGTGAATGACCGAGGGGATTGGCTCAAAGGCACCGGTCTCTTACTTACCAGCTTTGTAGCCTTCAGTGCATGGCTCATTCTTCAGGTCATGCTAGCTCTTCTTGCATGATTCATTTCCAAAAAATAAATAAAAAAATTAAGACGAATAATTCAATCGTGATGAACAGCATCAATTAATTACAGGCAGTTGTTTCCGTGGTCTACCCAGCGAAGCTGTCAATGAACGCCTTGCTGTGCTTCTTTGCCTTGGTGCAGTCTTCTGCCATGGCTCTCGTCTTCGAAAGGGATGCTTCGTCATGGAGGTTGGATTGGAACGTACAGCTTCTAGCGATCGTCTACTGCGTACGTATGTTCCACTCATCCCCTGCAGCCTGGAGATTCCACTTTGATTCGCAGCTAAAACTTTCCTGAACAATGCGCAGGGAATTGTGATATCTTGCCTCGCGTACTACCTGCAAACATACTGCGTCAGCGAGAAGGGTCCAGTGTTCGTCGCCACATTCTCACCATTGCTATTGCTGATGGTAGGGCTAGTCTCGGCCTTCGTCTTCGCCGAACGGCTCCATATTGGCAGGTGAACTGTGCTGAATTCAAATCCACATATCAAACTGAATTCTAGACTTTAAATTAATGCCGTGCAGTTTGATCGGAGCCATCGTTATCGTCGTGGCACTCTACTGTGTTTTGTGGGGTAAGAGCAGCGATTCCGATGAGAACAATGAGAAGGATTCTGTTGCTGAACAGATCAGTGACAGGGATGACTGCAGCTTATGAATAAATGCCACTGGCACTGCATCACAAAAGCTTCAGCGTCGTCTTCTAGCAATCCACGTCTGTACAGTGAGGAACTCGATCGACGACAAGGGGAAGAAGATAAAATAAAACATCGAAACATCACCAGAAACTAAAAAAAAAAAATCAAATCGAACCGAATTTCAGGTTTGAGATTTATTATCGGCTGTTGGATGCTGCTGTCGCGTGTGTCAGTCGTCCACGTTAATTATGATGCTTCTGCAGCCTCATTCCGAGAGCCTGGCGTCCTCTCGTCACCTGCCAACACAGTTTTGGGGAACAGTCGAGTTGAATAAGGAAACAGAAGCTATAAGTTGGCTTAGTCAAGAACAGCTCTGCTACCCATCCATTCTTCACCTGCTCATTCATTGTGTGATAGAACCAAATATACTTGTCTGATCTCCATTCTTCACGATGCATTCGTGAATAAGAATTAATTTTTATTGTTAGATAAAAATATCAATCAAATCAGTATATCTCGCTCTCTACTGTATTAATCAATCACATTATAATCAATATATATATATATATATATATATATTTTATTATTTGTGATTTAACTCTTTCATCACAATCTTAGCCGCTCTAGGCATAATGCTTTTTTTCCCCGAAAGAAATCAGTTAAATTTAAGTTGCATAGTATATATGTATGTGTTTTCGAATGAATTAAGAATGCAGGTGTATTTCACGATTGAAAATGCAATTGATCGAGTAAACCAACCTTTGAGATTCTAGAACTACAAGTAATACTGAATTATTCATCAAAATTCATTTGTATTTTTAGAATTTATTTTGATACTCCGAGGAAAATTTTCGTGGAATCGAAATGTTCACCTCTAAGTTTAGTTGGATCGTAAGACCTAAATACATAGATTAATTATCAATAATAACAATGACAATCAAGTATTATTTCTCCTCCTGATAAGACATTAACTCTGTCTCCTATTTATATTTAAATAAATTTTATTTTATCGTTACAAATCAAGTCTATGTTAGTCTTCATCATTCTTGTTTATTTTATATATTTATAATAGTTTCACATTATTTAACTAGAGTATTTACTGTTCGTACCATCTTAAATATGCCTCTTGAAAATTTTTACTTAATAGATGCAATTTTAACTTTTACTCTAATATTTTTATGTCTTATTTTATTCATTATCTTATGTATAAATATACATCTTAATATCCTCATCTCTATAATTCTCATCTTCTACTTGTATGTTCAAGTCATAATTCAATATTCAATTTCATATAACACAAGAAATTTAATTATTATTTTATAAAATTTCAAAGATACTTCATGATTATAAAAAAAAATACTTGTTTTTTTCTCTATTTCAATTATCATGCTTATAATATTTGTTATTTGTAAATTTCACATTTATAAAATTTAAATATATAGATTATCAATAAAAAAAAAAAACTAGTACGTATGACAGTGAGGTTAAGTAAAGTTGAGTCGGCCCAAATTGGACCGGCCGGTAGGTTTAGTTCGTCCGAACCACCGCAAGTGCTCTGATTTGGAAGGCACTATAATATTACACATGGCCAACTAATCAGTATTAAAAGCGTTATTATTGTGAACCAAATATTTAGTAAATAATTAATCAATGCAATTAATGTAATGGACATCAAACCTCCACGAATGATGGGTAGCCAAAGCTCCACGTATTAAATGAAATACTCGGGAGCACTCGGTTCGGAGAAATTTTTTTAGTTTTATTTTTTTTTTCAAAAAAAAAAAAAGAAATTATTATTTTTTTGTATATTTTAATTTTCTAAAAAATACTTTTTTATTTTTTAAAAAACGAAGATGAAAACACTAATAAGTATTATTTTTCATATTTTTTTTCATTTAAAAAAAAAGAAAATGAAAAATGGAGACGAGTTAATAAAATCTCTATCAAGCGGCAACATTTATTTAATTTAGTCCCTTCAATTCCTATTTTCAATTAGACATTTTAGACTGAGCAATTAATTCCTTTGGTTTATAAAATATAAGTAATTTCAACGAGATAATTGCGCTGTCAAGTCTAATTAATTAGCCATTCAACCGACCTAATCCAACATTAATCCAAAAGTCACCCTGCATTTCTGGTTCGATTTTTGAATAAAAAAATACATGAGATTAAATTAGGGAGGATAATGGACCGTGTTTAAACTCGGTCCCGCATTACGAGACGAATTTAAATACGGTTCGGGAAAAGGGTCTGAAAATGATGAATTTTAAGCTACGGGATAATGTAATCAACCTTGTAATGTAATCAAGTTTATAATGTAATGTAATGTAATATGTATACATTACTGTATTTGGTTAGTGATTAGTGTGTAATGTTTGATTACAAAAGTGATTACATTCGTTTGTTTGGTGTCCACAATTTTTATAAGGAATGTAATTCATATTATTATAAAATGACAAAAATATCCTTATAAGGTTGTCGCCGATTGCCGAAGGGCACCGGTGGGCGGTGGGCGGTGGGAGGTGTTCGGTTGTCGATTTACCGATCACGACCACGATCGAGCCGACGGCCGCGTCGCCGCCGGTCGATCGCGTCGGTCAGCCGGCCGATCACGGTCCGCCGGTCGCCGGTCGTCGTCGTCGATCTCCGGTCGCCGGCCGGCACGGTCATCGCCGTCGGCCGGCCGGCCTCGTCCGGCCGAGCCTCCGATCGCCTACCTCGAGAAGTAATTAGAAAAAATAAAAGAAGGACATATTTGTAAAGATAAATATTGAGTCCGTAATGTAATCGGATTACATCGTTTTTCCTTCGTAATCGAGATTACGGATCTTGACTCTTATTTTGTAATGCGATTACATTACATTACATCTTTGAAATGTTAACAAACAAAGTAAATCATCTTGTAATGTAATCCGATTACATTACAAGCCTGATTACCCCGTACCGAACGTAGCCTTAGTAAATTCGGTCCCGATCCATCTCGTATATACGTTAACTTAATAATTTATTGGCTATGGACACAGTGCAACGGCAATACGGACGAGAGAAGAATATAATTCAATTTTCTTCTACGATATCATTCAACGATCAATATAAAAAAAATTTATTCGGATGATTCTAAGGTTCAAGAATTTATTCGACGGACGGAGTACAATTTCGATATTAAATCGAGAGATAATGCGACTGCGAAGCCCGATCTGAACTGTGAAAAAGTTACGAGCGCTTTCTTGATTTACTATTGGTGACTATTTGGATTTTGAACTTATCCGTCTCAGTTGTTAGCGAAACGTTTTAAAAGTCCGTGGAACAGAATTGATCATTCTCGAAAATTAATTAGATCGAATATTAAAATATTCTTATACCAATTAAAAAAATAATAATTTATTTAAATTTATTATTATATAGAATAAATTATTAGAATATGAGTTGGGATCCTCATGATCATTTTTGTTATAAATTAATTTATTATTTAGATTTGATATTTTTAAGATGTAATTTTGATGAGTATATTAATTTTTGGAATTTTTCGTTGTGTAAAATTCTTAAAATTTTAAAAATGTATATTTGACGAATTTTACGTGTCCAATCCGAAATGAATCCGCCGAGTTTTGAGGCGGGGCAAAGCCAAAAAGGAAGTGGGACGGGTCCGGATTCTTTTTTTTATGGGACGGATCTTGAATTGACTCAAATTCATCTCAGATTTGTGCATGTGCGCGTTTAGTGGGTTGTAAATAGTGAAATGACTGTACAGCACAATAATTTTACTGTTCACACGGAGTCGCGGACCTCGCCGACGGTCCGATGGAGCTTGAGCGACACCGGATTCCGCCCGAATCACGGTCGGAAAAGGATCGCCCAGCGCTGGCAGTCCTTCCCCGCCCAAATTCCGATCGCGGGCGACAGTGGCCGTGCCACTACCGGCCGCGAAATCGTCGAATTTCGACCGAATCACGATCGAAATTCGGCACCGCCCGAGCTCCGTCGGACCGCCGGCGAGGTGCGCGTCGATCACGCCAGGTCCGGTGGGCGGAGGTGGCCGGATGGCGCGCCGACGATGGCGACAGTGAAGGTGGGTCGCCGCGTCGCGGTCGATCGCGGACGGTTCGGGCGTGCGGCAGAAGAAAACTCTCTCTCTATATATATATAAGAAGAACTTTTATACTGTTGCGTCTGTCGTGATACGCCATGAGTCATTCCGTCACGATCTGATTTTACGAGATTGTACAGTAAATAAAAAATATACGATTTTTTTGCCAGCAATATTCTTCTACGATGAGCACTATAAATAAGTTTTGAATCCATCAGAGTCGCAGTTCTCGCCGCCATCTACCTATTAAACCGCGGTCAAATTTTTCCAACTAGATCACATTCGGATATCTATCAGATTGCGATTGGTATCAATCAGATTGCATTTGGAATCAATCGGATTCCAATCGAATTGTAGTCCGAATCGACACGATTACGATCGAATTCTGACAAAATCTAGTTACGGTCCGATCGACATCAGAGTCCGATCGAATCACAATCAAATTTCGATCGAATTCATACCAGATTACAGTATGAATTACATTTTGACTGATGAATTACAACCCCAATAATCATGACGTTGACCATCACAATTCAATTATATTTTGACTGGGAGTGGTCGAGCATTGGGAGATCAAGTACGATGAAATTATTAGAAATTATTTTGCATTAAAAAAAAAATCATATAAGAAGAAAGGGTGGGAGAGAGCACCGGAACGATCCGTCTCGCTCCACTCTGAAGTAAACAGGCAGCTGCTGGGGCGATGGGGATGAGCTGGGTCGCCGCCGCCGGCAGGTTTCTCTTGCACGATTACCCCGAGCTCGCGGTGTCCTTCTCATTCTTCCTCTTCTTTGGCTGCTTCGCCCGCAAGATGCGGCGCGACCGGATACCACTGAACTGGCCGGTCGTCGGCATGCTACCCGCAGCCCTCCTCAACCTCCACCGCGTCCACGAGTGGGGGGTAAATCTTTACAGCGGCGGTAGCTACACCTTCTGGTTCCGGGGCCCCTGGTTCTTGGGCATGGACTACCTCTGCACCGCCGACCCCGCCAACGTCCACCACATCTTCAGCCTCAACTTCTCCAACTACCCCAAGGGCTCGGAGTTTGCGGAGATCTTCGACATCCTAGGCGACGGCATCTTCAACTCCGACGACGAAGCTTGGAGGGCGCAGCGCAGCCGCGCTAACACCGTCATGTCGAGCCGCCCGTTCCGCACCTTCGTCGCCGACTCCATCCGGGAAAAGGTGGCCGCCGACCTCCTTCCTCTCGCCGCGGGCTTTGCGGAGCGCGGCGCCGTCTTGGACCTACAGGACGTCTTCCTCCGGCTGACCTTCGACGCGACGTGCTTCTTTGTGTTCGGCGTCGACCCGCGCTACCTCTCGGCCGGGTTTCCGACGGTCCCCTTCGCGCGGGCGATCGACGACGCCATGGGCGCCATCTTCTACCGCCACGCCGTCCCGCCGGCGTGGTGGAAGTTGATGAGGCGGCTGAACGTCGGGGAGGAGAAGAAGCTCGCCGTGGCTTGCGAGGAAATCGATCGTTTCATCAATCAAATTTTAGCAGAAAAAATGAAACTAGCATCAAACCAAAGCATCAACAAGGACAACATGAATCACACAGACAAAGCTGATCTGCTTTCATCGTATATCATTAACAATAATGAAGGCGGCGATTCAACAAAGTTTCTAAGGGACACGGCGCTCAATTTCATGATCGCCGGAAGGGACACAACGGGCACGGCGATCACATGGTTCTTCTGGCTGCTCACGGAGAACCCCGAGGTCGAATCCAAGATTATCGAGGAACTGAAGGCAACGGCGTCTCAGAGGAAGGAGACGCGCCGGAGCTCCGACGACTTGATCGTGTTCGACGCCGAGGAGGTGGGGAAACTGGTGTACCTGCACGCGGCTCTGTGCGAGACGCTGAGGCTCTATCCGTCGGTGCCGTTCGAGCACAAGTCGGCGCTGCACGACGACGTGCTGCCCAGCGGCCACAAGGTGGTCGCCGGGACGAAGGTGCTGCATGCGCTAATTAATTACTCGTTCCAAAAATTAACACAAACTATATTAATTATTTGTTGCAAAAATCAATTAATTCATATATCTATGCTTTGGACAGGTGTTGCTGTCAGCGTATTGCGTGGGGCGGCTGGAGGGAGTGTGGGGCGAGGACTGCATGGAGTTCCGGCCGGAGCGGTGGATCTCGGAGAAGGGGAAGGTAAGGCACGAGCCGTCGTACAAGTTCTTTTCGTTCAACTCCGGCGCCAGGACGTGCCTGGGGAAGGAGGTGGCGTTCGTACAGATGAAGACGGTGGCGGCGGCCATGCTGTACAACTTCCAGGTGGAGATGGCGGATGGCGCCGCCGCCGGCTCGCCCAAGCTCTCCATCATTCTGCAGATGAAGGGTGGACTGCCGGTGAAGCTCAAGAGGAGGACGATTACTTAATTACTTAATTAATTAATTAATTAAATTAATAAGATTATCACTGCCCGATAAGAAAATGTAATGTGTGCTAATTAATATTTAAGTTGATGTACGCGTGTCGCAATATTGTTTTAAAATATGTAATTAATCATCTATATTTAGTTAACCAATTTATATATATACATATAAAATAATAGTTTCTCAAACTTTCCTTTTATATATTTATTCATATTAAATGATTCTTATTTTCATTATGATATTAAAGGATATTCATACTATTTAATTTATTCTTAATTCTTAAAACAATATACTAATTTGAAAAACATTTTAACATTAATTAAAACAATTCGACTTAATCTAAACTGATTCGATGGTGTAATGATTTTGATCAAATACATCATTAGCATTAGGCGAGTCAAGTAAAAAATAATAATTTAGAAATAAAATGTTCTTTTAAGGATAATAAATAATTAAAATTTCAATTATTGTATAGACAAATTAATTAAAAATGGTGGGTTTTAGCAGGGGATTCATGCTTTTGAGTCGGTGTCCATTTTTTTAAAAATAAAAATAATAAACCAAAAATGGCAATTTAGAGACTTAACACGAAGAAAAACAAATAATATTCTTAGAAGTGCACATTGCCTATATATTAGATGCAAACCCAAAAGTGTTATTAAGAGAACCCTACGAGTTTAAGTTTAATATTATACTTAATTGATTAATTAAATTGCTGAAAATCTACGATTTTTTTTTTTTAAAATCTGAATCCACTAATGCGCAATATAAAGATTACTCTTGTATATATTGACAAAGTATTATAGTGAAAAAGCTAATTGTTTGAGAATAAAAATAATAAAAAAAGGGACTCATCAAACTTTTTTAACAAGTAGAAGAAATTAATTAATTAATTAATTTGCCACTGTAAACTAGTCAAAATAATGATATATAAATCAGTCAATTAATAACTATTTAGTGACTAATTAATAGTTTAATAAACTAGCTAAATAGTGACTGGTTTTACAATCCAACAATGATTAATCATTCATCAGTATAAATTTTTAAGATAGATAATGATTTATTTTCTATCTAAATTATCTTTTTTTTTTTTTTTAAAATTTCAACAGAATTAGTGGATAATGCACTGAGATATTTTGAATGAAAATAAATAAAAAAAATATGCCATTTGATGAATTTCATGTTTCTAAAAACTTAGCTGAACAAACAAAATAAATAAATAAAATCCGGCGATTTACCGAACAGCGCAACTGAAGTTTGAAATTATTTAAAAAACGCTCCATACTTTCATATTTACCAAATAGCGCACTTAATTCTCATTTTACCTCTTCAATAGTCAGTCAGTCTTTAATTATAAATCTCAGACGTGGTGTTGAATTAATTTTCACAGTGGTGGTGCAATTCCAGCACCACCACTATAGTGCTGGGATTGCAAATCTCATTACCACGGTGGTGGTCATGGGATTGCAATACAACTGTGGTGTTGGGATTTAAATTTTCAGCACCACGTTCGGGAATTTCATCGTGTTGCAGGTCTGTTTAACGGGAGGGGTAAAATGAGAATTAAGTGTACTATTTGATAAATATGAAAATATGGAGTATTTTTTGGACAATTCAAAACTTTAGCTGTGATGTTTGATAAATTGTCGAATAAAATCCGAACTCAAAGAAGGTTTATATATATATAGATCAATTAATATGAATTAGGAAGTAGAATCAAAGTCTCTTGTGACTCACCGTTTGATGTCTTCCTTTCACCAAACTTAGAGACAGCCGACAGGTACATGCACCTCCAATGAGAAGTCTTGCTCATATTTCTTAATCGCCATATGGTCGAATTCCCCGATAAGCTTTAAAGTTTTTCGACAAACTTGTCTTTTTGGGGCCTACCGCCTATTTGATTATCTCTTGCAACGACTTTCACTATTTTATATATACATCACTGTCGGAAGGAAAAAGCATGGGAATTAATCTCTTTTTTTTTTTCTCTCGGTCTCTCTGCTCCTTGAAATGGACAAATATGACTCCGTTTCTCATAATTCAATGACGATTGTTGGGGCAATCGATATCAAGTCGAGATGGATCGAATTTGAGTAAATTAATCGAGTTGAGTTTTGATGTTTAATAATATGATAATAAATTAATGATGAATAAAGGATGGTATATATAGGACATCCGGAGATTGTTAATGTAGTTATCATTAATTGGATTAGGTCGATCGATGATGTAAGTAGTGTCAAGGTTGAGCATGAAATCAAATAGATCAAGGTTGATTGGATATTTGATACGTAAAAAAATTTAAGTGTGTCATTGAGGACTGGATCCTTGGTGGTCGAAAGTCCAACAGATAGTTGACAAGTGAAATATTCAAGTGGGTCATGGAGAACCGGATACTTGGCAGTTGGAAGTCCAATATGATGTTGGCAAGCCATAAATCCAAGTGGATCATGGAGAATCGGACACTTGAATGTTGGAAGTCTAACAAGATGTTGATGAGTGAAAAATTTAAACAGATCAAGGAAGATCAAATGCTTAATGTAAGTGAATTTTCGACAAGTCAAGGTGACCGAATACTAGGTAAGTGAAATTCTGGTACATCAAGATGACCAAAGGTTAGATAAGCAAAGTCATGGCAGGTCAAGATGCCCGAAGGCTAGGTAAGAAAAGTCTCCGCAAGTCAAGGTGATCGAATGCTAGGCAAGAGAGATTATGATAGATCAAGGGTGATCAAATGTTGGACAAAAAAGATCTTGATAGATTGAGATCAATCAAATAGCAAGTGAAGCAAGAGTTTACTTAAAATTAGACTGAGACTGAGACATCAGTCGATTGGTAGGATTTATCAGTTGACTGATGATAGTGGTTATATTTTTGGTGGCTTTAAAGCGGAAGCGTTGTTGCATTCGACACCTTCAAAAGCATTCCAAAGTAACCAAACAACAATCAAGCAAAGATTTTATTGTGTAAAATATTTTGATTCTTATTTCTTCATTTTCACTTGTATATTTCATATTTGGTTACTCTTCTTGTATAAGAATAAATTGTAAAAGTTTTCTTCACCTCCGGAAGGCTTCTAAGAAGGAGAAAGAATAGTAGTGATATATTGTTAGGAGCTAGGTCATGGAGTAGGAACTAGAGGTTTTAAATTAAGTAAAATTCAGTGTGTTGTGCTTGTGTATTTTGTTTTATGTTTATATTTATTTCCATTGTGTATTAATGCTTTGTAAATAAGAATGAGCGCTTAATCGAAGATCGAATCGAGAATACTATTCACCTTTCTAGCGATGTCAAGGTCCTAACAATAATGTTCTTTCTTATTGTACATCAAAAAATTTTAATTTTGTGCCTAGTGCTACAACACTAAATAATAATAATAATAAAAGAATTAAGATTTAAAAGCGTTGGGATTGTTCGAGGAGCCATCAAAGTCACATATTAGAAAGATATGGAAGCGATCATGAGCTTATAAAATAAAAAGATAGAATGAGATCTTTTGAGTATAATATAAAAATATAACCACGAGGACTTAAATCTAACATGGATAATATCATATCATTGTGAAAAATATATGAATCTTATTTGTACCGACAATCGATATCATAGCCAATGATCCATGTCGAGCCATGAGCCTCGAACAAAGGAAGTGGAGCATGTCTAGATTGTTAGTGTAATCGATCAAGGTAACAATTGACCAAACTTGAGTGAGACTCGAGTAAGATTTTGATTTTGATAATAGATTTGATCATTATTTGACAATATGTATTTGACCATATATTGACCATATGACTAATGGATAATTGGGATATCTAAAGAATTATTTAGGGGAGATTGTTGAAGCAATCAAATCTCAGGTCAAAGTTTACCAGACCCAAGTGAGACTTGAGGGGAAGTCCAAGTTTAGATACTTACATGGAGAAGTCTAAGTATGAATACTTGGAAATGGGAAAGTCGAAGGGTGTGGTCTTGGTCACTCAAGTCCAAGTGTGTAATTTTGGCGGTGAAAGTCCAAACATCGAGGATTGGTAATGGAAAAGTCCAAGGGTGTAGTCTTGGCAGCATATAGTCTTAGCGCGTAAGTCCAAGTGAATCTTGGTAAGGAAATCCAAAGGTGAGGTTTTGATAACATAAGATCCAAGCATATAGTATTGACACCATAATGTAGGATCGAGATACTCCGAAAGAGGGAGGTGAATCTCGGAAGTTATAATTTTATTTTAAAATTAAAAGCTTATTTTAATATTTTGAAATATTTAAAGAGTATGCAGCGGAAATGAAATAAAATAGAGACATTTTCTTTTATTTGGTTCACAATCCTAACTGGGTTGCTACTCTAAGACCCGTAGCTCTTCCGAGAGCTACCTCGATGAACAATCACTATATATCCTTCGACTCGAGAACTCTTAACTTCGGAGGGGTTCGCTCTTTACAAAAATATGAGATGGGTAACACTCTACCCTCTCTTTGAAGTTTAGTACATACAAACAAAAATAAATACAAGAAATTAAGAGCTACGTTATACCGACACTAATGGAAGTTTTTAAGTAGGCATGGAGTGTCGAAAAAGCGTCTTTGTGAGGAACTGAAGCTCTTGTGGACGACAACAGATTTTAGCAGCACTTCGACGTAGTAGTAGTGTTATGGTCGAAGTTGGTCGAGCACTTGTTTTATAAAGCTTTTCCAGTCGACTAGAATGTCCTTCAGTCGACTCCACATCAGCCCATTGATATGAAACTTTTGGTCTTCCAGTCGACTAGAAACTCGCCAGTTGACTCCAAGTCACCTGACTCCGCATCGAGAATTTGGCTCTCCAATCTACTGAACCTCCCCAGTCGACTGAAACTCTTTCCATCTGCGATGTCAGATCTTCGATCGATCACCAGTTAATCCTACCAAGTATGCATCGAGTCGACTGAACTAAACCGACTGAACTTCAGTCGACTGATCCCTATAAAAAGAGATTAATACAAATAGATAATACAACACAGGATAGAAGTAGTAATACTGCTCGATCTCAATTCTCGACTTCTAAGTCTCACGCGGACTATCCGTCGGATCTATGCCTAGCTTTGTCCTGCTACAGAGTAACAGAGGACTCGACCTCATCTCTCCACTTGAGACTTCCCTGTCGGACTTACCGTTCTTGACATCCGATCTGACCCACCAGAGCTTCCACTAGCTGTCCAGTCTACCTGACTAACTGGATTTTTTACCGATTGTCTAGTCTCCTGACTCAACCGACCTTCATGTCAAATGTCTGGTCCACATGACCCATCTGGACTTCATGCTTGGTGCCCGATCCTCCTAATCGGTCAAGTCATCTGCCTAGTATCCGATCAACATGATCTACTAGGACTTTCTATTAAGTCTGCACACTTAACACTGATATTATAACACAAGTAAGTCTTAACGTTAACTGTGATTTATATATTAAAACCAAGGAGTGATGCTCTCTGCATCAAAACAAGTCCAAATGAACCTTGGCAAAGGAGACCCGGTTAGTATGACATAGCCGATGGAAGCACCTGAAGGCTAACGCGAAGGTTGAAGGAGTCATGGAGGACTCGGATGGACCCTGAGGGCGTGAGGTTGATGGAGATGACTAGAAGGCTTAGGTATAAGCTATGGGTGGTTTATCAAGTATGATGATGAAATCATACTTGGGTTAATTAAACTTCATGGTTGAGATTTACCAGTTGACTGATCGAGTGTTTGACAAGGCCTAGTTAACTCAGGGTAGTTGATTAAGATTATGACCCAATCGACTGAGACTCGACTGATGATTTGTGACTCTAATAGTCGACTTCTAAGGTTTAGTAGTCGACTGAAATTAAGTGGCAAGACATACATTATTTGAAAGTCGATTGCTAGCTTATGACAGTCAATTGGTGCCTATGACAGTATATTGTTTGACTTAATCTGACGTGGATTAAGTCGTTGTGAGACAACGATATAGTGTCCAGTCGATTGCTAGGTAAGATCAATCGATTGAAAGGCGAAAAATCAGCCCGACGTGTTCTTTAAAAGGAGAACGACGAGAGATTTCTTCTTAGTGGTTCATGGGCGATTTTGAGGCGAAATGAAATTGCATTTCAAGGTCCTCTAAGCTCTTCCAAAACAATCAAAATGCAAGCAATCAAAGTAATCTTTTGTAAAATATTCTTTACTTGTATTTGCTTTTGTATTTCATTTTTTATTGTTGTAAACACCTATTGTAAGAGGTTTCTCTACCTCCAATGTCATACTGAGAAGGAGAAGTTTGTTATTATTAGTGTGCATCACTAGAGCTCACTCTAAAGCTCGACCGTGGAGTAGGGACTAAGGTTTCAAACCACATTAAATCGTTGTGTGCTTATCTTATATTTTATTTGTTGGTGCAGGTGTCCCAGATAATCGAACATAGGTTTTGATTATGACAAATGTCAAAGTTAAGGTCATATCGTTATTTCACATGCTCTGTTAAGTGTGCAAAAATGATTAAGCTGAGTTGAAAAGACTTCCAGTGGAAGATCTAGGTCGAGATCGGACGGTACATGACCGTCGAATTTACCTTTACTTGTATGTTTTGGACTAATTCTCTGTTGCAATGGAGTAAACAAGCTAGCAATCAACTGATGGAGGTCATCAGTCGAATGCCAATCAAACTGCCCACCTCGAGGGGAGATGAGGTTCTTTGACCCTTAGCTGGAACTGAACGTTGGGGGACTTCCAAAGCTATAAAAGAAAGGGAAGGGGGGGGGGGGGGGGAGTCACCCCTTTAGGTCGTCCCAAGTGCTTACAAAGTGATCCCACAACGCCGAAGGTCTATGACAATTCTACGACGCAAAAACGCCGCCGTAATGTCGATGACACGCTCCTAACTTCAAGCTTCAAACATCGTCGGTATAGTCGTTAGTTATCTTTTCTCTTTTGTAATCGGAGTTTCCATTATAAAATGAGGTGAGGTAGACTTGTTGTCTCATTCTCGGGCTTTTCATATTTTCATGTATCCATTGTCTCCTACCTCAAACGAGGAGAAGATCTTTTAGTGAATTACTCTCCGTACGCGGTCTAGGATCGCAAGGGTCTTGGATTAGCAACCATTAGGTTGTGAATCAAGTAAGAATAAATTTGTCATTTACTTTTCCACTGTACAATTCTTTACTTTGTTTTAATCGAATGAATCGAATCGAAAAGAATTTACGCGCGCTATTCACCCCTCCCCCCTTTAGCGCTTTTACGATCCAACATTATCTTGGTATATTTGTATTTTCGTTGTGCTAATATTGTTGTAGATGAGTATGAATGCAATCAAACGAGAAATTGAAAATCCACTATTCACCCCCCTTGAACGTACATCATGGTTCATACATAGATCAAGAAGATCAGACACTATGTACAAAGTCCAGTTGGGTTAGGAGGATCAGACAACTGACAAGAAGTTCAAATGGATCAGGAGGATCAACCAGTTGATAGAAAGTTCAATTTGATCAAAAGGATCTAATAATTGGCAAGAAGTCTAGTTGGATCATACAATTGACAGAAAGACTTGGTGAGTTGAAGATCAGACATCAATTAGAGGAAGTCCTTTGATAACAGATGAGCTTAAGGGGAGGCCCAATGTGATCCGATCCTTCATTTGAGGGGAAAAGATTATTAGAATTATTCACATTGTAAAGACATAAAAAAGATCATGAATTTATAAGATGAAAAGATATCTCCATTGGATTGAGATCATTTGACCATTTGAGAATCGTCCAAAAATAAAATCATGAGGACTTTGGTCGAAGGTGAACAATATCATACAATTGTAAAGATATGTAAATCTTATTTGCACCAAAAATTAAAGATAAAAAAATATATCATCAATCCCAAGATGGAGTGATTAACAGTAAATTTTTTAATACATATATTATATATACACTACTAAATTTCAAGGGGACGATCACACCCTCCCGTTCTAAGCTGGCTACATCACTGGTCCTACCTCAACTGTACATTTAATAATCCACGTCAATGGTAGGACTATAAATGAATCAAATATTCGTGAATAAATTTGTTATTCAATTTGATAAGAGTTTATTTATGTTCATTTAATAGACAGTAAAATAAATTAAATGAACAAACTTGAATAAATTAAATAAACAAGCTTGAACACATATATTATTGGTGTAAGGGTACCAGATAATCGAACCTAAGTTTTGATAATGACAAAGATTCAAAGTTAAGACATAATATTACCTTATATGTTATGTTAAATGTGTAAAACTTGAGTTGTCTTAGCTAAGGTCAAAGACGACAGGAGAATCTCGATAGGTCAGCAGAGTCTGGACATTGGAGAAAGCCACGGTGGTCATAGGATCAGATGCTAAGCAACAGGTAAGAGGATCAAGGTTAAGCAAAGATAAGCTCCTTGTGAAGAGTGATGGTAAGGTCGTACCCTTGGTACGGGGACAACCTTAGGCGTCAATCTGACTAAGGGTTCCGGGAGAAGGCTGAAGTCGAGATCGAACAGTCAAGAACTGTCATGATTAGTTTTGATATATACACTGTGTTAATCTTGTAATGCATGTGAAGACTAGATGAGAACGAGCACCATGTGATCTGGCCGAGCACCATGCGCTTTGACCAAGAACCCTGTTCACCAGCCGAGCACCCTTGTTCACTAGATGACTATGAAGGATCTACGGTTCGGCAATAGTCTACTGATTGGTCGATAGGCGATTGAAACATGCGGATTAGTCAAAACACCAAGGTTTTTGGATTTGTCAAGAGCAAGGTGCTATCTCATGATAATATTCAATTAAGTAGGATTCAGATATGAACTATGTCAAAACTAATGGTCTATAAAAGAAGGATTAGACACAAACTTTAATTCAATAAATTCATGCTAAAGTGCTATTGCTCTCGCAACCTTGCAATCAACCAATGACCGTGCTTCTTCATTAAGTTCTTTACTTGTCGATATATTTTAGTTTGGTTTTTCGTGTGTATTTAATTTCTATAAGGAGCGGTAAGGTTGTTACGACCGTCTCTTTTAATCTTTGTAATTGTCGTGTCTCTTACTTCCAACGAGAAAGAGATCACTTAGTTAATTGCCCATCGAAAGCGATCAAGGATCGCGGGCTTTGGAATAGCAATCATACGACCATGAACCAAGTATAACAAACCTTGTATTTTTGTCTTGTGCTTTGCGTTTCTCCACTGTGATTAATTTTCTTTTACAAAAGAAATAAAAGTTTTTAACGCTTTTTACCCCAAATATCTTTCGATCCAACATATATGTTTCTCTTTTTGATGTTCATGAATAATATTTGCGAACAATATTCGTGGACACAACTTGTAAATTATATTAATGACCAAAACTTATAAATTATATTCATAATTAAATTTATTTATGAACTTATTTATATTCATTTGAATTGTTTATACGTAGAGACCGACTAAAAAATCGGTCTCTAATTTTAGAGACCGATTTTCTAGTTGGTCTCTAACTTAGAGACCGATCGAAAAATCGGTCTCTAATATTAGAGATCACAAATTTAGGGATTGAAAATTTCGATTTCTAAAATGGCTTCTAATACATTTAGAGACCGATTTTCGATCTCTAAATCGATCTCTAAATTGGAATATTCTTGTACAATCAATTGGTTTCATTTAGGCTACGTTTGTAGTTTGTAATATGAACTAATATAAAGTAATATAATCTTGATTATATTATTATATTTAATAAAAATTATATGTAATTTTGGATCAAAAGATAATTATATTATTTTGTTTGATATCCATTACAAGGACGGTAAGAATTGATCGACGACGGCGATTATAGCGATGAAGGCGGCGATCGATCGGTGGCGACGGCATGCGACAAAAGGTCGATTGACGGTGGCGACGACGATGGGGGTCGATTGGTCGGCAACGATGGCGATGATTAGCTGATCGGTCGGGCGACGACGGTGATCGACCGGTGACGATAATGGATAGTGACGATCGACTTCGATTATTGAACATTCGATACTTTTCAAATTACAATTTGAAATGTAATCGAATTATATAGATTTTGCTTTGTAATTCAGATTACAAAATTTTAATATCTTAATCTAAATTATATTATATTATAATTTTAAAATGATAATAATTAAAACAATCAAAATTATATTGCACCAAAGGGCAAAACGCTTAGGGTGCGTTTGGTTCAAGTAATCATACATACCCTTAGTTATGTGATTACCAGAGAATAAAACATAACCTTGGAATAAAGTATAACCTTAGATAAAAACCTTGTTTGGTTGGAGGTTTTAATATATAATTTAGTTTAACATTTTACTAAATTATCCTTTGTCTTTGCTCAATCAATTCGACAACAACGACAGAAATATTAATGACGATGGCAGCGATCTACGATGCCGAACGATCTGCGTCGATCGGTGGTGGCGGCGGCGGCGTGACTAGCGATGGCGGCAAGACGACGGCGATGGTGGCGGCGACGACGGCAGCGTCCGGCATGGCCCGTGGCGACGGCGATACGACGGCCGACGGCAGCGGCGCAGCGGGATTTGATGGATGACGGGCCGACGAGGGCGGCGACGGCGACGGGCCGATAATCTCGGCGACGATTTGACGACGATGGCCGACGACGACAGGCAGCCGCGGCGACGACGGCGATGGCGGCGGCGACGGCGGCGGCGAGGCGACCGATGGTCGATGGTGGTGCGGGGCGGATGAAGCGGTGGCGACTGGCGACCGACAACGGACAACAAATCGATTGAGTTTTGACAAATTATCATTTAATATATTGCTTGGGGTAATATTGGAAAAAAGTTTCCTTAACCCCGGGAATCAACAAAAACCTTGGTTCTCTAAGGTTTTCCGATTCCCCCTAAAAAGGTTTTTGTTCATAACTTGGTAATAATCAATTACCAGATAATTATTTATAACTTAAACCAAACAAGATTTTTGTTGATAATCTAACAAGATTATCAATAAAAACTCCCAACCAAACGCACCCTTACTGTCTCAGTTAATGGAAGCGCCCATTCGCATAGTCGGCTCTTAAATGAGTCAAAATCTAGATAAAAATTAGATCCATAAATGGGCTGTTAATCTACTATTAAAGGTACGTTGACTTTTCTTTTTAAGTAAAAGTCTTCCACGTGCCGGCGCCCGCTTCGTCTTCCCTTGCGCATTTTTCGGCGCCTATTTATTACCCAGCCCTTCTCCTCCCCTCCTGCTCATATCTGGTCTTCCTCCTCCATCTTCTCGAGCAGAGATCAGGTATCGTATATTACAATTACAATACTTGGTTCGAGATATTAATCTTTCTCTTCGAGCTTAATTTTCGGTTGTGGATTCTTCTTTTAATTTATATGGCCCTCTGCTTTCATCAGGACTGAGATCGAGGAAGGAAGCAGAGCAATGGCGGGAGTAGGAGACAACCTCCAAGTGCTGGACACGGCCAAGACGCAGTGTTACCACTTCAGAGCCGTCTTCGTCGCCGGAAAGGGCTTCTTAACCGACGCCTATGACCTCTCCGATCCTCGTCCGGATCTACTACGTACTTCAACCCTGCCGATCCCAACTTCTCCGCCGCCGTCAACGGCGTCACCTACTGCGGCACGCTCTCCGGTCAGCTCTTCTTCGGCTGGCTCGGCGACAGGCTCCGCCTCAAGAAGGTCTACGGCATGACCCTGATGTTGATATGGTCATCTGCTATCCGTGCATGGCCTGTGGCCACCGGCCGGCCTCTCGTCATGGCCACGCTCTGCTTCTTTCGCTTCTGGCTCGGCGGCGGGCGACTACCCTCTCTTCGCCGCCATCATGTCCGAGTACGCCGACAAGAAGACCCGCGGCGCCTTCATCGCCGCCGTCTTCGCTATGCAGGGCTTCGGCAAACTGAACCTAAGCCTAAGCTATTATTAAAATAGCTATTAACAAAATAAAATAGATAAGAGAGTAAATAAAGATAATGAAGATTAAAGTTATGTTACCTGGGAAGTAATAAAATAAGAAATAAAAGGAGCGGTTAGATTTTGAAATATACATATATTTAATATAAAAATTTGATCAAATTGTAGAACTAAATGAATAAGTGAAAAATAAGGACTATCATTCGTCTAAAAAGTGATTTATTCGTGTCTTCATAAATCAATTTAAATTAAAAAAATATATTATTCAATTCAAAATTAACACTCTAAAAGGACAAATATTTTGAAAGATTTATAGTCCTAAAAAAAATAAATAAGTGAGAAAAAATATGAATAAAGTGCAAAAGGCGATTTATTTGTCATCAGTATTTTCATTAGTCAATTTCATAGTCATCATGAAGAAAATAAATTACAAAGAATATATTATTCAATTCAAAATTAACATGGTAAGAGGATAAATATTTTGAAAAATTTAATATCTTCAAAAATTAATTCTTATTTATTAATACAATTTTATTACTGTACTAATCACATAGAACGGAAATAAAGACTACCATGCGATATATATGAAAGGTCATAGCGAGGGAAAAAATCATGCACTGTCAAATAAAAAAATTTAAATATAAAAGAAAGGAAAAAAATCTATTGGTGGTGAAAAGATGATGGGCAAAATTAAAAATGAAAAATTTAAATTATGTCAGTAACTATTATAACATATTTATTTACTTAATAAAAAATTCTTATTTATCATTGTAAAATTGTATAGTTACAGTAAGTAATCAAAATGATTTTAGTTAAATTAAAGCCGAGCAATTGTAATTATATTATAATAAATAATTTTTTTTCCCAGCTAAAATTAAAATTAAAATTAAAATTAAATAGTTCGAGCCAACCGCACGGGTTGTTAGTTAGTCCGTACTGATTGGCCCAAGTAGGCGAGCACGAAACGAGCGCTGCTCTTTCACCCTCTCTCTCTCTCTCTCTCTCTCTCTCTCTCTGTGATATTCCCTCATCGCCACTTTTTTATTCACTGCTTTCTCCATGCCCTAAACCAAGGCGGAAAGGGGAAGCGAGACGGGAACCCTGCGTTCTCTCTGCGACTCAGCGACGTCGAGGATTCCACGGCCTCGCCTCGCTCCGCCCCCTAGCTCGTGCTTAAGGCGGTACGTATTGTTTCCTCTCCTTGTCTTCTCTGCCGCTGGTTCCGCTCTCTCGGTGTCTCCGCCCGATTCGCCTCCCTGGTCTCTTCGCCCTCGCAATATTCTACTCCGTCTATTCAGATCAGGGCGAATTTTGATGGGGAACGATGGTAGGGGGAAAGGGAGTGTCTCGATTGACGCTTAGATTGTTCGTATATGTATTCTCGTGCTATCTGATTGCGGTTAAGGATTCAATTGAGATTTTGTAGGAAATTATAGGTGGGGAAATGTGCAATTTTTTTTTATTGCCTTCCTTTTGGTAGATAAAATTTCTTATGTCAATGTGCATTCCAAGGGACTCTCTGGATTAGTCTTACCTTACATGGAGCTATTGGTTTTAGGAATGCTGTTATTGCATCATTTCATTTTTGTGAAATTTGACTGCGAGATCTGGTTACCGAAACAATCTATTGTGTTTTTTTTTTGGTTTTATCTTTCTATGTTTTTGAAACACTTTTCATCATAGTGTATTTTTCTCTCATTTGAGGGAGATGCCTGATCTCCTATATATATATATATATATAGAGGTTTGATATAGCGTCCGTTATTATGTGCCCGTCCGCGACGAATGGGAAATGTACAGTAATCATGGTCAGAATCCGATCGCAGTTCGGCCGACACCGGAGTTCAGCCAGATTCTGGCCAAATCTCGACCGTTTCCGTCCGTAATCCGGCCGCGCACCACTAGCAGGTGCAATTGCATTCGTTACCGGTGGTAATCCGACCTGATTCCGGTGTCGGTCGGATCGCGACCGGAATTCAGTCAACCGCCGGCGAATCCGAGTTGCGGGAGGATGAAATTGCGGCGGAGGAAGCATTGTGCATTTCCCATTCACTATGCAATCGCGATCGATCGGACAGTGGAGAAACCGTTGTGCACGAGTTGCGCAGCGGATGACTCTCAGGATATCAAACTCGTATACATGTAAATTGTGAACAGTGATTTCAGTGTTCACGTGAACAGTGACGTGAGGGGAGCTCATGCTGGGCGCTCATTTTGAGCGCCCAACATAAAATATATATATATATATATATATATATATATATATATATATATATATATATATATATATATATTCAAATTCTTTCCTTTTGAGGGGAAAATAAAAAATTGGAAAAGTTTTGACAGATCGAACACATTTGATTGATTATTGTTTTCTAGAATGAAAATGGTCATTGGAGTGTCTATTCTTTATTTTGCCTGCTCATGTGTTTCCAGGTTGCTCAATAATAGGCATAGTTTTAAACATCTCTTGACTAAAGGGCATTTCATCTTTTAATTTCAAGTATGTTTTCTCTGCACAGTTCACTTTTGCTATGACATCCATCTTTTAGTCTGAAAATGGTAAAGAGAATGTTCTGACTATGTAAACAACATACACTTTTTTCTTCTAGTATTTTCCCCAAATAGTTTGCTTTAGTCTCTGTTTTGACTGTAATTGTTTTTCTTTTCAACCTTATCACCTTTCTAAACTAGTTGCAATTTAATTCAAAGATCAAGTTAAAAAAGATCAATATAAAGGATTAAGGAGTGAGTTACACATTAGTGTTAAAATGCATACACGAATGATGAAATATGCGCAATTTAATTAAATCAAAAGCTGTACACACACACATATGTATGTATGCATGTATTGGGAAATTTTACAAAATGATAGTTAGACCTGCTATGTTATATGGAGTTGAATGTTGTGCTATGACTCAAGCACATGAGTAGAAGGATGAGAGTTACAGAGATGAAGATGTTAAAATGGATGTGGGGACATATGAGGGATAGAATAAGAAACTAGAACATCATAACGAAAGTTGAAATTGTACCTATTGAGGAAAAACTCCGAGATATACGTTTAAGATGATACGGACATGTACTTAGATGACTGGTAAATGCTCTAGTTAAGCGATGTGAAACTTTTACAAATATGCAAATCAAATGAAAAAGAGGAAGTCCAAAGAAGACTTGGTAAAATAAAATAAAATTTATTTAAATATAGATGATAATATAATAGGGGATAAAGTTAAATGATGTAGGAGGATCCATATAGTTGATCCCATCTAGTGAGATAAGACTTAGTTATTGTTGTATATGTTGCTTATCATCGGAATTATATGCCAAATGCCCATATAGATGCAATGCTTTAGGAGCTATCGAAAAAAAAAAATGATAATGATGCCATGGCTTTGATCAAAGAGGACTTGAGCTGTGTGCTATTAGTTGGGCTCATACATATACAATATGAATATACATACAACGGTTGCTCATGTAATGTATTTCCCTCAGAGAAGTCACATCATTCTTATATTGAAAACATAATTTACAGATCAGTTGTAAAATGCACATGCCTCTGAAACATTGTATTATTTTAAAAAAGGGTGCACCATAAGATGTGTGATTTCGAACAAGGTAGAGAATGTAAAACTGAAAATGTGGGATAAGCTGATTGAAACCTCATGCTAAGGAAAATTTTGGTTGGGTAGAACGTTAAAATGCTTGAAGTGTAAAGGAGTACCATCAGTAACCATACATTTTGAATGAAGACCCACCAAAGCTTAGTGGCAGTGGCTACAGACCTATGATTCTCTTGCATCAAACATTGTGATTGATGATCGAATCACCACCTAGTGCATTTTGTAGTTTAAGTGCATCAGATGGTCAATCTTAAAGAAAATGCACAAAACTTATGCTATCTGATCTAAGCATTCTTAGTATCTACTTCAATTGCTAGTAGTGGAATCGACATAGCGAATAAAATGAATTGCCTCTTAGAAGTAATGGAGATTGAAATTATTCAACTAGTGAAGCCTATATGGGTTCATATCAAGAGTCCAATGGCTATTATTTCAGTGTTAGAAGTTATTGTTTGATTGAGTATTTTTTTTTCACTATATGTGGTGTTTGTTAATGATAAACAACTGCATGAAATATCTTTCATGTATGTTAAGGCCTGTGAGCAACCAATCCAACCCAAAATGGCTAGTTACTTAGGGGGCTTTAACATGAATGACACAATCTAGCATTGTGCAACTACTTAACTTGACACTCCTAATTTAAGTCAAACTGTAAAGGCAACACACATTTTTCAGTCGTAGAAAAAAACCCAAGCTAGTGAATTAGTAATTCCAGTACTCACTCTTCTGAGGAAAGAAAAGAAACATTTACTTGCTGTTGTCCTACACCAGTTCGAATCGCTTCTACGTCATTTAATTGTATAGCCTGAACTTTGCCTTTCAAATTCCATTCTTGCCTTTTATTTATTTATTTATGTGCGAAGTGCTCGTCGAAACAATTGTTTTTTCTTCTTCTTCTGTTTCTTTATGAAAAAAGGCCACCTCTTGAATGTTGTTTCTGTACTATCGTTGCTCACCTCATATTTTGACTGGGTTTCAAATGATACTAGTTTGATCATCACCAGATCAAAGTCTAACTTACTGAATGTCTTCTTTACTTACGAGATTGTGATTTTTAACTCGACGCTTACTTACCTCGATAACCATGGCTACCTGGTTAGGACACAGGCTTGCAGAAATTATTGTTAGTCATCCTCACAGGTCATGGATCGCCGTCCGAACGAAAATGATCATGTAAGTGCTAATTCGTAGCTCAACTATCTTTCCCCTGAAAATCCCGTCACACGATTTCATTCCAGAATGTCATTGACTGCAGGAAGGTGTGAGCGTTGTAGGATTTGAAGTTCCAGGATCACCCGAGTCGAGCTACAATAGCCCAATGCCAGGAAATGAAGACGAAGCTCGAGAACCGCCTCTCGTCCCTCCCCATTTGCATCAGACATTGCTGAACAGCCTACCCAGCCAAGACGATCCGACCTGCCTCTCTGTGCCTGAGAATGTGATCCTCAATCACCTGTACATTGAGAACCGAGAAGCTCCGAGATCTGTAGTTGCCATTGGGATCACCCACCGTTTCCTATCGAAATATGTTACAGTCGTGCTTTACAAGCCAGTTCGCAGAAGGTGAATTCGACTGCGAAATTATTTCCCCCCCCGCTTATTTATCGATTTGAGTTGAGATTCAGGAAAAGGCTGACTGCTGTAACCTATTGAAAGCGAAACAAACAAACAAAAAAAAAACCCACAACACAAGTGTTCATTGATTCTGGTATATTCAGCATCAAAGATTTTAACTGTTTTTTTTTTTGTATAATTATGAGGTGACTAATTATATACATTTTTTAGGGTTAACTTGTGTAATGGTCTTTAAACAAATGGTTCACAAGAATGGGCTTTATAATAGTTTCACTAAATGATTAGCCAATTATATCTTAGTTAATTATTCTTAAATATAAAATTAATTTTCTTTTAAAATCTTTTTTTTTTTTAGAAAAATGACAGTTAAGTCGAAAGAGGTCGGAGTCTTTATCAATTTCTCTATCAACTATTTGGATATATTAGAGAAGTGTTCATAGTTTTATTGTTTAATTCGGATTTTATAATCGTGCTATTCTTAAAAGACTGTTTAATGTTGAAGTTTTATTTTATTCGTCGGATAAATTTTTATATAGAGGGTTATTTTTATTATTTTTTTCAAAATTTATCATCGAATGTTATTTTAACATAGGATTAAACTGCACTTTCTTTTAGAATGTCTTTTTATTTTTGTCATTGCACGTGTCTTTAGGAGCAATGATGGCCTCTTTGTGTTATATGTGGATAGGATGAGGGAAGGTTCATTAATACCTTTTAAATTAGGGGTAAGGAAAATAAAAAATTAAAATTTATCTTTCTCTTACTTCTTCTCAAATAATATTTAAAAATTTTCTCCTTCTATTTACTCTTCTCTCTTATTCCTTCCCAAATAAATTTTAAAATTTCTTTCTGTTTATTTAACCTTTCCTCACCTCGCTTCAAATAGAGCGTTTGGGACCGAGCGACGGTATTGCCTATAAATTCTGAAAAACTGGAGGGCCAAGAAATGAAAATGGGGCTATTTTTCTATAAATTTAGAAAATGGAGAGACTGTTGTGACATATTGCCGCGATAAAGACGGAGGAAAATGGTCGAATTGGGTTTCTGAGGTCGAGTCTAGTCAGGGAGCCCCAATGGCCGCCGACGCTCCCAAGGCCGCGGCCGATGCCGCCATCGCCGTGCCGGCCCAGCCTTCCGTACTCCGCCGGGTTGTTGCGCTCGACACTACTGCCTCCCTCCGGATCCACACTTTCTGCCTCCCCGTCCCTCGCCTCTTTCTCAAAGCCCTCGAGATCTCCGGCGACGGACGCTTCTGGTTCCCCGTCCCCGTTTCCCTTCTCCCGCTCTCCTCCGCCTATGGATTCGACGTCGCCTACCCTCTCCTCCTTGGCCTCCTTGTCGGATCACTTCTTGACCTCCTCCTCGTCGGCCTCATCAAGCACCTCGTCCGCCGCCCACGCCCCGTCTACAACAAGGGCATGGGCCTCACCTTCGCTGTCGATCACTGGTCCTTCCCTAGCGGTCACTCTTCCCGCGTCTTCTTTATTGCCACTTTCGTCCGCCTCTCCTCTTCTTCACTCAGGCGCGTTCTTCCACTTGACGGTCCTATCACTCCCGCTCGCCGCTGGGTCGAGCAGTACTATGGGGGAGATCTCGTCGAGCCTTTGGTATGGATTGTGTCTATCTGGTCAGCGGCAACGTCGGCTTCTCGCGTCCTTCTTGGTAGGCATTTTATTCTTGATGTTATTGCTGGAGCATTCTTGGGTGTCTTAGAGGCTCTCATTGTGGTCTCTTTCTTTCCTTCACTGTAACCATGCCATGGTATATAATTCCTTGCATTAACGAAATTGTGCCAATCTCACATCTTTTCATGGTCGCTTGTGGCCTTGTTTCCTCTAGCAAATTGATATAGAAAAAGAATTATCATTTGAGTTGTCTTCTTGAATAGATGTGAATTAAGAAAGCTAATCACTTTTTATAATAACAAGTGTTAGTTAGATTTCTATCCTATTTTGAGCGGAGGTGTTCGGAGGATCGATGTTTAAATTTATCTTTTCTAATATTTGTCTTCCTTGTTTGTCTGTCAAAGAAAACAAGAGGAAAAGGAACCATCTTTCGACTTCTCTCATTCTACCCTTTGATTTATCTCTCATTCTCAATTTATTCCTCGAATTTTTATCCAGAAAAACAAGACCTGGAAGTTGAATTGCTGAAGTGGATTACAATTAATCAATCATCAAAGTTTTGAGTTTGTGTCTTTGTTTTTTTCAGGCTACTGTTTTTTTGCAAGGTAATAGAAAAATGCATATTTCTTAACTCTGCTCAGATTGAGCTGCTACATGTTTCACACTTGACACAAATCTTATATCTTCTTCGTCTTCACTTGGTCTCTATTGATCTCCAAAGCTTATGTGCATTTTGTCTATGGTGGTTGTACTTTCAAAACTCAGTTATCAAACTAAATAATGAAATTGCAGTAGAACAATGTTAGTTATGTGCACCTTGTTGATCTTCATTGCCCTTATTCTTTCTTTCCTTGTGGCCACATTATCCACTTTCACATAATTATGAGGTTGCCATAGATTAGGAAAAAAAAAAAAAGAACAAACTAAAGCTAAACCTATTGTTATCATCCAGTTGAAAAAGAAATTATCAAGAGTGTTAAGTTGGATGACTTTGAACTAGATGTCTCTAATTTAGCGCAAGGTGAATTTGTTGATTTCTCTCTGGAACAACTGGTGAATGCTGCACATTTTATGCAAGTAAAAAGGATCTGCATCTTTAAATACTCGACCCAAATAATGAAGTATCCATCACTAGCTCTTTGCTTGGAAGACCATAGCTCTAGAGGGTTGCTACAATTGTCAATGTCTGAGATAATGTGAATTCGTTGTAGACTATTAAAGAACCAGCAATTTTCTTTATATTGTTTCAAATTTTTGACCATATGCACCAAATTGTAAAGTCAGAAACTAACTTTTTCATAGGTTAATTGGGGATTTTAAAAATTCTTTTTTTTTCAAGTGTTCAATGCGTACAAAAGGATCATAGAGCTTGGAGAAGGATTGAAAGGATTCAATCATCAATCTCTTAGTAACCCTAGCCCTTTTTTTTTTTTTTCATCTTTAGGGAGAGGTTATATTTACTGTGAGCGAAATCTCTTTCGAGGGTTAACTTTTTGATAGCTTGTGAAGTTTCATCTGTTGGGTGAAGGTGTGTTAGTATATAGTTATTTATTTTTTTGCATTTACATTCTTAACATCAGCAATTGAATATATATTTACAAGCACACTTATACTACTAATGATTATATTTAATTGTGTTTTTTTGTGAGGAATCAATGAATTTAGATGCATCGTTTATTCATGCCTTCTATTAGGACATAGTAGATCCTCAGTCTATTCACCTCTATTTGGTCAAGCCACCTTGAAGATCACACGACTCCTTCAATTAAGATGGTGGAACACTTTCAATTAAGTAGTTACAACCAAGAAAATGATATCATTGTTGAAGTCTTGTGCATGCCCCGAAGTTAAGTGTGCAAAAGGGGCCTCTGCTGTTGCCTTCTAAATTGTTAGATGGAAGCTCACGAGAGCTCATACCCTTGCTAGAAAAAAAAACACAAAAGACTATGGTGATGTGGGAATAGGTATGAGAATGAGTTTGATAGTAAATTAGAATGAGAATAAATTTAGTCATTCCAATACTGTTGTTTAGTTTATTAGTTAGGATTAGATATGATTGCCGGCGGTGGCGACGCGATGGAGCGGCAGCTTGTGGTGTGGCGGTGTGATGGCGGCAGCGGCGACAAAGGATGAATCCTAAACTTACCATTCCCTTGGATTTTGTCTATTCCTAAATAATTAATAATGATTCTATTTCCTCAATTCTCAAACACATGAACTAAATACTATAATTAGAAATCATTCTATTTCCTCATTTCTAAATTCTTAAATCAAACGTCATCTAAATCACTTTAAGATATAGAGCAACCCTATAGAGTTATGGTCTTTGGACAATGAGCCCGCAGCCTTTAGCTTGAATTGCAGTGTAAATCTTAGAGTTTTATTGTCCTGAAATATAAATCCATCTTTCTTTTATATTTATTATTTGGAATTTTAATTTATTTTCTTCATCGATAGTCGATAGGGACAATTCGAGGGACGACGATTTCATATTTTTTTTAATTGCAATGTAGGAAAACATTATGCAAGAAAACTGCCTAAACTATTGATTGTGTTGAAAAATGTAATGAGGACAGGAATGATCATTCTCTGCAGGCGAGTGATGTGATAATGAGCAAAGAGCCTCCGGAGCTGCATTTCCGAGGGGCATGCGTCGAAGAAAGAACCTAAGGCTCGTCGAGGGATTTGTCATGTAACATATTGTACTAGGCGTGAGGGAACAAAACCTGGCACTTTGTGTCCTTTTCTCCTCCTTCAAAGTCGCATTCAAATCACAACCCTCTTCCTTTTGTTTTCGATTATCTACTATTCCCCCTCCATCCTTCCAGTCCACTTAACATCCTCCCATAAACCTCAAAGCTTGGGGAAGTGCGTATTTGATCATGATGGTAAAGCCAATGGGAAAGTGCATGCTTGATAATGATCCTCTTTCTTAAAGATGAATGCAATTTCGAATGCTTGTTTCTGACAAGGTGCTCACTAGACTCTTAACGAACATAATGTACAGTTGTTGAAGCTCTCCTGTTGTAATTGAGTTTCTCTGAGAGAAGATTCACAAGGCATCAGTGTAATTTGATGTTACCATGTGGAAGTGCGTGCTTCATGTTGTCAGAACAGTTTAAAAGTTTCTTACTAGACTAGCAAACATACCGTAGCTAGAGGTGTCGAAGTTCTACTGACCTCTGTACAATTACAACCTCTATGATTGTACCTTTTGCCAATACTAGACCTTTATGTCTTCCTACTATGACTTCCATGTAATGAAAGTTCCTATAAGGGAAGATTTTCTCAGGCATTATTGTCTCAGATTAGATTGTGTTCCAGTTAATCTCAGATTGCAATCCTATACAGTGTATTTTATATAACTAACGAGGAACTAGAGAAATTGAGCATCAAGTATTAGAGATTGGGGTTGAAAGATAATAGAGCTAAAAGTAGACAATACAATTAGATTATGCTACTATTAAATAAAAAATTATCTTCTACGATGAGCTAGATCAATTGCACATGGGCTCGAATAAGTTCATGGGTGCATAGTGGAATAGGTTGAGGGTAGTAGATCCATGGAGTGTATAGACCAAGTTTTCTAAGTTAGGATTAAATCATGTTAAATTAATTTTATTATTATTATTTTTATTGGCATCAAAGTGTCCGAGCTTTCAGCTCGATTGGGATGGTCAATCCATCTCCATGAACAGTTGAGTCAGAAAAGATCGGATCCTTTATGGATCATTATCAATTATTTGAGTGTATGTATTAAAAAAGTGTTCGTAGTTTAGTGGTCCATCTCAAATTCTCCAGTAGCATTATTTTTGAAAAACTGTTCAACATCGAAGTCTTACTCTATCTATCGAATAAACTCGTACATAAATGATCACCTCTACGAATTTTTTAAAATTTATCATAAAATATTATTTCAGTAGAGGATCGTATTAATTTTATTCTTTAATCTACCAAATAGATAATAGAACTAATTAGATGGATAGCATACCATTTTAGAGGTTATTTTGATGACTAAATTTAAAAAAAAAGAAGATAAACTCGAATGGTTTGTTTAGAATTTCAATTGGGAAATAAGTAAAAACAAATCGGGCAATAATCAACATCTTCATCGATTCATTCTAAAGTTGACCACAATACACGTATTCTATGACAACTTTGAATATGCTCCTTTCGTTTCAAATCTCATCCTTAATTAATGTGTGCATTAATAAGCACAATCACCTGCTCGACCAAAAAACACCATTAAAGCCGCCTTTCTCTCCCTCCTACCAAAAATCTCTTCTCCCCTTTCTTCACTCCCGCATTTGCCCCCCGCCGCCGCCGCCACCGCCACCGCCACCGCCGTCAAATGACGAGGGGGGCCTGGGTTAAATCGCTCCACTGCAAGTCCAACGCCGTCGATGACGTCGTCTACCCTCCTCCTCCGCCGCCATTTTCGTCGTCGTCCAGGAAGCAGCTTCTCTCCATAGCCTCCTGTGCCAATTCCTCCAGCGCGGTTAAAGACGCCGTCTTTGTCTTCCCCAAATACCCTTCGTCTTCTTTCTCGCTCCCCAAGAAGCTGACGACGAGGCACCGCCAGAAGCCCAAACCGAGCTCCTACCTTTCTCCCTTTTCTTCGCCGGCGGTTGCCCGGGCAGGGGAGCCCGCTGAGCGCGGCACTGTAGGCTTCCCGACGCTCTCGGAGCTTCCGGCGGGCCACTCGTCCCGACGGGTGGTGGAGCTTATCTTCCTCTCCAGCTGGTCCTCCTCCGCCTCCGCCGCTGCTGCGGCGTTCCCGGGCGAGATAGAGATGCTTTTCCGTGTCCACAACCCGGCCCGCACGCTGGCCCGCTTCGAGGATCGCCGCGCGGCGGCCCGCGCCCGGGCCGCCGCCGCCGCTGACGACGCGCGCTGTGCCGCCGACGGCAACGAGATGATGCGGTTCCACTACGGCGCCGCCGGACGCTGCGGCAACGTGTACGACGCGGGGGTGTCGTGGTCGGCGCGGGGGAAACTGAAGGGCATCCGGACCTTCTCCGGCAGCGGCGGCGCGCACGCGTGCGGCGACGGCGGAAGCTCGGCCGGGCGAAGCGCGATGCTGGTGTGCCGAGTCATCGCGGGGCGGGTGAGGTGCGAGTACTCTTCGGAGGCCGACTCGGTGAGCCTGGCGAACGACGAGCTCGTGGTGCTGGACCCCTGGGCGGTGCTCCCTTGCTTCCTCATCATCTACAAGATCTAAACGCGCAGTAAAAAAAGAAATTTCTTCTTCATTTCGCTCCATAAAAATCCAACCTTTCGATCCGAAAAAACTCAGCCTTCGCTGCACTCCCCCGACTTACCGGCGGTAGGTGGCGAAGAGAAAGGTGGCGTGGTAAAAGTGTCACCTTTCTTCTTCCAACGGATATACAAATTCTGTTGTCTCGCTTCTCCTTGTTTTCTTCTGTGTTTTGTCTCTGTGTTCTTGTTTCACTCGCTTTCTGTGGCGGTGCTCCATTTGTCTGCTTTCATCGAGAAATTTAGTGCGATTTTGACGTTTTGAATCTTAACGAGAAAGAAGAAAGAAAAGAAAAAAAAAGACAGCAGGACCAGTACTTTCCCGAGTCTTCCGGGAACAAAACTGTGTAGAACAACCCCTTTCATCTCGAGGTCGAAGATGACTAGAACCGCTGGGAAGAGGGATTATCGATAAACGTTTCTCTTTTTACATCTTAGGATTGATTGATAATACAAATTTCAAATGTCTTCTCGAACAGTCATTGATTATTAGATAGAAATTGGAATATAAATCTCCACCGGGATGACGCGATAAGACACGAGATTACTTATAGAATGGACTGGAGTCGATTTCGAAGAGGGGTCTAAAATCTCTCTGATTTCAGATTACCCCTCCTTTGTTATTATCGCATCGCGACTTTCTCCTCTCACGATTTATCCTTCCTCTCACACATGCGACGAATCGACATGAGCAATGAAAGATATTCCCAATTTTTATAGAAATTGAAATATAATCATTTTTTTATAGAAAATATAAATTTCAAAACCCATTGACCATTGACCATCGACCACTCCGTTCCTCTCTTCCTTCCTTTGCTTCGAGAGATGCAAGCAACTCGCCCCTAGGGCAACGATGCGTCGATAAGAGCGGTCATGCGCTCGCACGGTAGTTCGATCCCTATCTACCGCAGCTTGCGAAAGGAATTCTCATTGCTTTCCACTCGGCCATGGCGTTACGGAGGCGGATTCTCATTTTTCAGCTGTGTTGGTGTGAGATGCGGATCCTAATTAAGCATACCACCAAATAAATAAAAAAATGCAAGCAACTCGTCGACATTTGACTGCGCCTCCATTAAAACATCAAAAGTAAGCATTTGAGATGACGATGGATAAGACACGGTTGGTAGGTTTAATTTTTGATAGTTGATCTTAATTATTCAGATTTTTAATCTTCCGCCCGAAATTTTTTAATTCATTGTGAAAATAAATCAACCAGTGCTCAATATTCTAAGATTTATTATTCTATTATTCTTTTTTAATGACGGATGATTTTTTAATATTTTAATTTTTTTTTATAATCTAATTGAAAATCTAATCAAATATTTTTAGAAGTCAAGGGAGCATTTGATTCGTAGAATTTTTTTTTATTTTTTTTTTTAAATAGAAAATAATTTTTTTAGTATTTTTCAGTTTTAAAAAACACTTTTTTATTTTCTGAAAAATAAAAATTGAAAAAAATGTTTTTTTTGTGTTTTTTAATTTTCCAAAAATATTCCTTTATTTTCTAGAAAATAAACCAAATCGTATTTTCTTATTTTTTTCAAAAATAAAAATAAAAAATAAAAAATATTTCTACCAACCAAACTCGTCCGTAATTGTTTCACTTTTTGTCCGTATCCCAAATACATGTGTACGAGAATCAAATACATGTGTACGAGAATTAGCGCAAGACTCGGCAAATCGTATTGTTTCACAAAGCATAAATTATCTTTTTTACCTCATCCCCACTTCCTTTGGATCTTTATTATTTAAGAGACACTTGATATAATTTCTAAAGATCATAGAGTGTATTTTAACATTAAATTTTAATCAAAACATAATTTAAAGGAGCCTCAATTGAATTGTAATCAAAATATAATTTAGAAGGGCCTCGAGGGAATGTGTGTGTGCGTGTGTTTTTTGTTTTTAAATCAACAATGGTAAAACTTTAGCTAAAATTAGGGTCCTTTAGGGCCATTGAGCAATCTTCAGAAATTGCAATTGACACCTGCAGAAATCATCCTTAAAACGAACTAGTAGCAAAATTTATGTCTAAGTTGAGGATTAAGTTTGAGCAAAATAATGTTTGGACGAGAAAATACAGTGATGGAAGAAGATGATCCCTCACACAAACAAAAAAAAAAAAAAAAAATCCATTTTCATTCATTTTCCACAAGAAAGAAATTTGGCATAAAAAAATAAAGAAATCTAGATTTTGGTATTTACACATGAGAAAGATTGGCTTGCCGGAACACTCCATGAAGTAGAGAGTTTGAAACAATTGTTTGAAGTTTCAAGTTCTCTGGCAATGAACTACTGTCTATATGTGTAAGAACAATTCCTAGGGGCAGCATCAATATCGCTGACTTTCGCGGCTACCTATCTTCGTATAAATTAGCACTTCTCTATGTGATTAGCATTTGTTTGTTGGCCTATGGATTGTAAATCTTCACTGCTCTTTTTGTTTAAGAGAGTCTTGTAACTTCGTCGTATCCCCACCCTTTGACAGAAGAAAGTTCTTTATGTTCTTGTAGCTTTGGAGCTCCTCCAGTGCATCAGATGTTTTCCTAGTCAAGGCAGAACTACCTTCTCCAGCTAAATGCGAAGATTGCGGTGTATAACGCGGATCTTGGCGAAGTGGAGGTGCAGTCTTTAACATGCGGACAAGAATTCCAACAGATGCTTGCTGTGGTTTATGGGACGAAGAACACTTTGCTTCCTTCACATCAGAGCTCCTGTCCATTAGACAATAACAATAATATGCATTAGTTCACATGGATTATGTTGTATCTCTTGTGCATTTCAGGGAAGCTGGAACAGTAGAAAGTAGATCAAACAATGTAAACGGTCGATTAGCGCGGTCAAAATTCCACAATTTACAATCAACTTACCTAAACCGAAACACAACCGAGTTGAATCATGTTGAGATAACACTATGTCCCTAGCCAAATCCATTTAAACCCCATCTATAGTTTTCTATCTACTTTCTTCCCTTCGACAAACTCATGTCCCTCGCTTGCTAGTTTGGCACGGTTAGTTGATTTTGCTGATATCTTAAATATCTGACTGAATCCCTTCAAAACACACGACTTTCGTTCCCACAAACTGATTGAATTTGAGCACATGATAGTATACTCTAAAATCATCATCCAACCATATTTGTTTCGACTATTTGTGGTTAGTTTAGCTACGTGGATACTATCCATCCATAAAACTCTATACAATTGCATCACTAGTACTAAAAAAATTACTAATCACATTCAATCGTGTCAACTAGAAGTTTTTTTTCCCCCTCATTGCCATAGATTCTAGTCTTAATTAGTTTGTTTTTGAACATATCGTAGTGTCTTAATTTTTTCTTTTCATTTTAGCATTTATTGAACTATTCTTAATATACAAGAATTTCCAAGATAATGACTTTAATGATTGCATACTCATCCATTGCATGCATGAAACCTGTGTTTCTAAAACAGTCCCTCCTGAAAAATGGGAATGGTTTTTTTATAGCTTACTCTTCCTCTCCTTGATTCATTCTCATCCTCAGAGTAGTAGTCTACCAGAGTAATACTGAACTCTGGAACTCTTAATTAGAATAGGAACTTCAAAATTCTCAAGCTAATTGATATTTTCTCATATTTGTATTTTTACCTGCTAGAATTTCACATCCCCCAAAGAATATTCAAAACATTTATATGCAAAAGCAAGCATGTGCCACAATGGATAAGCTAATGGAAAGGAAAATATATTCATTAGGACATCCGTGTTCTATAACTTTCAGCATCGTTCCATCAAATTAGAATCGCGACTTAGAAGAAACAAACACAGACTAGAATTCTAGAATTACTTTCAGCATTAGGGTGAGAATAGAATGAGGCACGAAAGCATATAATGTCTTCACACACGACTAAAATTCTAGTTTTATCTGTTTGCGGTGTTTGAAGTCAAACTTCATGAAGTAGCTAGATCTCATAGAGCAATTGGTGTTGCAGTAAAGTTGGATGAAGTCAAACTTCGTAATTTAGATCTAATAGACCAATACAGGTTTTCACAGAAAGGTTGTTTTAATGATAAATGATGGAACAGTACCAAATAGGACATATAAGCACTTACAGTAGCCACCAACAATTACAGATCTACCAGATAAAATCCTAGTTTCCTTGGTTTCTAGTAAGCCTCTTTCAATATTGCAATCAATCTAATATTACAAGCAAATATCATTTGCAATTTAGGCTTAGCCAGTATATCACATATTAAACTAATCAGAAGGCATACACTACAGAAGTCATCAATCTATCAAGCACTTGACCAATAAAAATTGTACGTAGTAGCCAAAGCATACAAGGAAAACTCTGATCAAGTAACAAAGGATTTTGAACCATAAAAATGTCACAAAACACACTCAGATCAAGACGGCATCCGCCACAGTATCAAGGATTAAAAGTTTGAAAAGGAAACAAAGACTGAAAATAAGATTCTTTAAACAAATTCTCTAAGATAACTCAAATAGTCATAATGTGATCATAAGAAGAAGAAAAAAAATTGAGAATCACCTCATCTGAGAATCTGATGTGTCATCATCATTTACAGTAAATGGGTAAGAGAAATCAGTGTCGTCACAATCATCCCGCATTGAGAATCGGCTTGAGCTTCTTGAAAACCTATGCATAGGTGAATCACCACAAGGCAAAGCCAAATATCTTCCAGAATCATCTCGACCATTCTTAAGACCCTAAAAGTAGATAAGAATTACCTTTAGCAATTTTTATTCTAACTTCACACATTATCATAGAATAACTTCTAGGCTTAGTAAATTAAAAGATAGTAGACGGGGAATGTATAATGAGAATATTCAAGCTGAAACAGTATACAGATCATTTTCTTACAAAGTCAAGGGATTGAACATGTTAGCATACTACTGGAGCACTAAAAAGTAAATCGATACTGAAAAAGGAAAATCCAATCTTAGTGAGGATGTTCCAAATCCTCATTGAGCTTGTAAAAACAAAAACAAAGGTTCAGAGTGTCTCTACACTGATTATTGGGGTTGCAAACGTCTCAACAAAGAGCAAGAATGATCAGCATCAAATATGAAATAGGGTATCGTCTTTTAATTCATAAAAAAATGTCAAGAAAAACGAGGACTCCGTGTTACCTTATTTGCAGCGTGCATATGCAAGTTTGAGTAGGAATCTCCTGTACTCTTCCCTTCTGACTTCCTCAAAGAAGTACTTTTCGAAGGAGACTCCGGCATAGAAGGTTCAGACCTTGCGCTTCTAGGAGATAGAGGTGGCAAAAGGCTCTTGATAGTATCTGAAGGAATGCTCATCGGTGCTGTCTCTATGTGCAACCTGGATTGTCGGCAATGACCACCAAGCGTTGGAGGCGAAGGGGACGGCAGGGAGACACGAATACCATCAAAATTGAAATTTCCCATCATATCGCTTGGCTGCCGCCGGTTCGGCCCCGGGCGGAAGCCATGCTCGGACGGCGATGGTCCTACTGCAGCAATCCGATCCTGCGTGGGATCGAGAGGGTGATGTGCTACAGGCGAAGTGTTCCAACTATGCAGGTGATCGCATTGAGGAGTCACCGTCGCCAATGAATACTGGGACGTATTGGGGAGAGACTCCCAATCAGGCAGCGAAGCAGGAAAAGGCCTAATGGGATCCGCGGCCGGACCGCCGATATAATCGGCTATGATCGTCGGCGGCGTATGGTAGGAGTTCACGAGGTTGAAACCAGAGAGGCTAGGTCGGTACTGCACCGAAACGATCAGCTGGCCGGAGAGGGTGTCCACCGGTGCGAAGCTATACTGCTTCGTGTTCGCCTCGTCCGCCCTGGAAAATGGTGCCACAAAGGAAGAGACTCGATATCCGATACCGTAGTTGCAACGCTGCCCGAAGGAGCACAAAAGGAGGAAGATCCGGTGAGCAGGGAGGAGCCGCAGAAGCGCGAAGATGGATCTAAGCAGAATTACCGAACTGCTGTAGGTCCAGGGTCGGAATGAGCTACATCGAGGTTGGTGCGGGACGGCCGCGTTCGAAGGCACGCACTGCGCCGTCCAGCGCTCGACGACGGTCTCGCAGGCGCCGGGCTCGCCGGCGGCGTCCCCGTTCGGGGTGACGATGATGTCAACGACCAAGAGGTCCGAGAGGTTTCCATGGTACTCTATCGGAGCCGGGAGGTCGCCTAGGTCGAGGAGAAAGCGGCGGTCAGCGGAGGGACGGGGACCGGGGCGGAGGCGGGGTATGCGGGAAGATAGAACGACGCGAAGAGTCTTGCAGAGGAAAAGGGCGATGTTTCTCTCGGTTTCGGAGAGCGACGCCATCACTCCGGCCGTCGGAGAGGGAGGCGGCCGCCGGAGAAGAACATAAAGAGTTAAAGTACAGAAAGCGACGCAGAATAGGAAGGTTTTGAGTTTAATTTGAGGAAATAAATCCCCAAAAAATAAACAAAAAATAAAATAAAATAAAATAAAAATAGTAGAAAATGTCCCAAGAGAAAAAAGAGAGGCAAAAACCCTATAATATATACTTTTTAAAACCCTACCAGAGATTTATTCTTTGTAAATAAAAAAAAATATTATTAGAAAAAGTCTCCTAGTTATTAAAATTAATCATTTTCTATTTTTATTAGAGGGCTTAACTAATTATCTCTTTAGACCATAATCACTGGTCAAATTTAAAAAATTAAACAAGTAACCAGAGGAAATTGTGCCAGTGGCATTTATAGCGGATAGTCATATTTAATGGAATGGTTGGATTCAAAATCGAATCGAAATCAAATCGTTAAATTCCAGAATCATTTTAGATAAACTAATTTTGGAATCGTTTCGATTCCGATTCGATTCAATTCTAATCGGTGCAGAACCATTTTGGAATCATTCGGATTCCGATTTGATCTAATTCGGTTACTAATTTAAAAGTGAAAACTCTTAGCATATTAATATGTCTATAAAATTATTTTACGATAGAAAAAAAAAGAATATGATCACTGATACAATAGATGAATTTGTAAATTCAAGTTCGAAGAAGATCGTTCAGAATCGATTCGAAATCGATCCGAATTAAATTGATTTCAAAGTTAAAATTTTAGAATTCGAATCGGTTTTGAGCCGATTCCAATCAGTTCCAATGTCGATGATTTCAAAATCGATTAAAATCGAATCGAAATCGAAATCAATGAACCAATAAACATGGAGCTATTTTTAACGTTAAAAATAGATTGAAATTTTATTATTTATTTTTAATTTGCCACGAAATTTGTCAACTAATTATATATCTTAAATTCTTAGGTTATTATTATTATTATTATTATTTTTATAAAGGTGCTTATTATTTAGTTTAAAAAGCATAGTAATATTGTAGATTTGTTGAATAATACAAAAAAAATCGATGCATACGAACTAAATTGAATAAGCGACATAAGTTTCCTTTCGTACGAAGATATTTTCACACAACACAAATAAAAAATAATAATTAGGACTATTTCAATGTCGAATATAATTTAGGATTTGAATAGAAAAATAGTCAACAAATAAGGAAATATTTACCAATTAAGAATGAGTCTTAATATATATATATATATATTTTTGGGTTTGTGGATTACTTGGAAGAATCCTAAGAGAAAGCAATTCCATTTGGTTAAGGCAAAATATTAATCGTATATGCAATTGCGTGTATGTTTCGAGCAAATTCTTGCTCATGAGATAAGAAGGAATATGTGCAATTGGGTGGTTAACACTTTAATCGAGTCGCTATATACGAAATGAAAAAGTTCGTGTTGGCCCTAAGGGCATCGTGTAGCAATAAAACAGAGCGATATCTCACATATTAATACGATTTGATTTTTTTATGAGATAAACTTAGCTCTGAATTTTGAAAAAACTTAAATAAACGATTTTAAATCAGGTGTAAATCGAGAGTTTGTCTTTTCAGATACAGTACATTTTCGACGTCAGACCTAATTACTGCGCCACAAATAATTCTTTAATTTATTCTAATGGTCAATAGAATATATCTCATCTAAAAATTAAATAATGTTCTATCAGAAGTTCATAGAATTGGACCGATCATCTCTAAGTTTAGCCATGTAGCATTTATTTTATACAAGATGATCTAATCTTATCATTTGCAAACTTAAATTTGAAGTAAATAAGATGTTAATAAACTATTTTGCTATTTACGTATGCAGACTTGAGACAAATATTAATTTAAATATTCAAATAATTTTAAATTTAAAAATTATATATATATATATATATATATATATATATATATATAATATTAACATTTTAATTTGTAAAACATACGATCTATTTAATTTTTAAAAATATATATATGTAAAAGACGCTGATCTCCTGAGCGTCTAAGAAATCAGCGCCTATGCGTGAATAAACTGCATTTACACAGTGAAATCACTGTGCTGTGTACAGACACAGGCGCACAGGGGATAAAATCCCTTTCTCTCTATATATATATATTCACTGAGCGTTCATTATTGTGCACCCGTACATGACAAATAAAAAATATATAGTAATCACGCTCAACGCCCGCTCAAACTCGTCGACGGAAGGCTGAATTTCGGTCATAATTCGATCGGAATCCGACGACGATCCGATCGAAATCTGGTATGCATCGGAGTCTGGGCGGATCGACACTGAATTCCGATCGAATTGCGATCAGAAACGACCACGATCGCGGTTGCTAGTGACTACAACATTAGCAGCCGCAATCGCGACCATTTCCGACCGCGATGCAATTAGAATCCGATCGCGATTCGACCAGACTCCGATGCCGATCAAATCGCGGTTGAATTTCGATCGAGTTACGATCGAAAACGATCGCGATTGCGAGTGCCAATGTTACGGCCACTGACGGTCGCAATCACGACCATAATTCGATCGACCGTCGATAAATCCGAGCGGTAGGGGAATGAAATTACAACGGATAAAATACTGTACATTTCTCATTCGCTGTGTAAAATCACGATCGATCGGACGGTAGAAAAATCGTCACACACGAATCGTGCAGCGAACAACGCTCAGGATATCAAACTCGATATATAATATTCTATATAGATCGCAAATATACAATAAACACATAAATCATAATATCTGTAATTTTATTTAAATTTTTTGCACACTAAAAAAGAGAGGGAAAATGGTCTCGTCCTTGGAAAATCAAAATTTTTTCCCACTCAATCGCGCACGTCGGCGCGGCACGAATAAGAAGGCGACGTCCACGTGGCACAGTCAACATGACCGTGCCACGTGGGCACTTTCTTTATTCGTGTGCATATATACTAAAGGGCAGAAGATGGGGCCCAGTTGTCTTTGTTGAGCACGCAAACTTATTTCCAAATGGGTAAATGGAAGGGAACATGGCGGTGGTGGCCGGCGCCGTCGCCGGCAGCGTAGCGGCGTTCGATCATCTCCTCGACGCGGCGGAAGTGGTGGACCGGGCAGGGGATGGCGATGGTCCCCGGCTGGCTGAACCCGTATTCTTCGGCGGCCTCCTCCAGCAGCGCGGCGAACAGCGGGTGGCTGATGTGCTCCACCGGCACCGCGAACCGCTGCTGCTCCTCTCCTACCCTCACCGTCACCCGCCCCTTGGGCGGCGCCGCTCTGTGCGGCGGCATGATTACTCTGCCCGCCGCCTCAATATTGGAAGTGGGTAGAGGGAGAGAGGGGGCTATTTAATAGTTAATACGAGCAGATTAAGCACGGAAATGTAGCAGGAGTGGGAGTGATCTAGACGGCATATGACTAATCGTTTGGAATTTGGACGCACACACGCCTCGTTGTCTTCACAAGATCTATCCAGATCTCACTTCGGATTACGAATTGGGAGTTCGGCACAACTCTGGTCAACTAACGCGGCTTTTCCTGAATACTAATTTACACACGGTTTGAAAACCGATTTTTTTTAATTGACTAACACTCGTCAAGTCAACCCGTTCAATAGACGAATTCTAATCTGTTGTGGACTAATAAAACACTAAATAATTTACAAATGAAATACCCTCCGTCGATTATTAGATTAAATATAAAAGTGTTCACGTGAACTTTTTATTATTATTAATATTATATATTCAAATTTTCAGTCCGATTAATTTTAAAGATGATCAATTTTGTCTTACGAGAATGCTAAATAATCTCTAGATAAAAATTTTTGATTTATCTTTCAATTTAAAAGAAAATTTTATAAATATGGATGTGTATCCAACTGTGAAGTTGAAGTAGATGTCCTGCCACTGAATGATAACCCTACACTACAAAAAAAACAGAAATTTGGGACGAATTTAGCGACGAATTTTAAAAAAAAATTCGTTGCAAAAAAAATTTGCGACGAATTTAGCGACAAACATTTTTTGGTTGGGAAAAAAGCGTCGCAAATATTAGCGACAAAAATAGCGACGAATTTTTGCGACGAATTTTTGCGACGAATTTTAGCGACGAAAATTAGGGACGAATTTTAAAATTCGTCCCTAATTTTGTTGCAAAAGTTACCCCGATTTCCAAAATTCGTCGCAGAATTCGTCGCTAAATTTTGCAACGAATTACAAATTCGTTGCAAATTTGCGACGAATTTGTAATTCGTTGCAAAATTTTGCGACGAATAAATTTTTTCGTCGAAAAATTTCGCAAGGAAATAAGGAATTCGTTGGTAAATTTGAGATGCTTCCAAATTCGTTGCAAAATTAGGTTGCAAAATATTTTGCGATTTAATTCTTTTTCGTTGCAAATATTTTGCGAAATAATTTTGTCTAGTTAAAGTTAAATTTCGCTGCAAAATTTGTCGCAGATTGGATTCGTTGCTAATTTTGATTTTTCGGCGAATTAATCGTTCAAATATTTGCGACGAAATAATTTTTGTTGCAAAGTTCGTCGCAAATATAGTTGCAAAATTTGTAGCAGATTCGAATCGTTCTTTATTTTCACGCAGATTTTTGCGACGAATTCGTTTTAGAATATTTGCGAGAAATAATTTTCGTTGGAAAATTGTCGCAAAATTCGTTGCAAAATTTGTTGCAGATTGGATTCGTTGCTAATTTGCGTAAATTTGCGAAATTTAAATTTAAATTAAAGTTCGTCTCAGATTTATCGGGATTTAGCAAAGAATTGGGATATTTGTCGCTAAATTTGTCGCAAAATTAAAAAAATTGATGATTTATTCCGTTTTCGATATTCAATCGTATATACAAAATGATCACACACACAACAAAAAACAATAAGTTCTAATATCCAAATAAATACTTTCAATACAACCAAACACACACACATTCAATATAACAAAATAATAAGAACATTCCAACAAAAGATATCCAAATAAAAGTTATATCCTACTAAAATTCAAACATCAACATAGTTATGATATCCAAATAACAATGTTTACAAAAGATCTAAACACATGAGGGAAAAGAAAATCTAGTAGTAATCACACACATTCTTCTACCGCATTAGAAAAGAAACAAAAGAAAAAGTAACATACATTAAAAAAACTATATATTAACGCTAAAATAAATATGCAAAGACTTACAATGATGTGCATTTTCAATAAGGATTGACTTCATGATCATTCTGTTTAAAGCAAAATAAAAAGAACTAATAAAAATGTAAAAAATGAAGGAGTAACAAACTAAATAAACTAAATAATTTTAAAGGTACTAATTAAAAACATGCATACAATATCATCATCGTCGCCACCATCATCGCCTTGACTCGGAGGAATATGACTTGGACTGTAGTAAATTTCAAACCGCACATAAGAAAGGCTTGTTGTCGTCGATCTCTATCATTTCCGATCCTTTGTGAGTTTTGATGTTGTATTGCTAAAATTCTTGATCTCTTTCATGTATTATGCCCTTCAAATTGCTAACCTCCTCGGTCAAGTTGTGTATCTGTGCGCATCACGGTGGAGTAGAAGAAATAGATCTACGAGGAGCATTATGCGATGCGCTCGGAGAACCCATACCTAGTATCCTTCCCTTTGGATCCTCCACTCGCCTCAAGCCATAAATCCATATTATTACTAACAGATGGCTCAGATCCTCAAGATCACCGCTATCTCTCAAATTCTCTGAGATGAGGATAACTGATCATATCTCTCCTACACAAAATTAAAAATTTAATCAGAGCATTTACATAACTAACAGAATTAAAGTTATAAAGTAAGTTTAAAGATTATTTCAAACCTTAATAGCTCGAGCTCTATCTCCACTCCAAGTCTTATCTTTTTTTTGGAAAGTGCGAACGAAAGTATCTATAAATTCCGGCTCCTTTCCCAATTCCTTAGACTAAATATAAGAATGTTAGAAATAAAATAATAATCTGAAATAAATTTAAAAACTAATTGTAGAATTTAAAAATTACCAATCTACGTGAATGCTCCTCGATATTTATAGATCCGCCCGCATATGTTGCAGATAAGTCTCCAGAATTACAGGCTTGATTTAATTTATTCTGTTGACTTCTTTTTTGCTCTCATCCTCATCCGAATTGGAGATTTTACTCCAATTTTCTGACGTGACACAGGCGGGTTTTTTTCCAGTAGATTTGGCATGACTCAATACATGCCGGATATGATCGCCACATTTTTTTTTAAAAATTCTTTTAACTTCCAAGTCTTGACTAGGGTCCCAAATAAATCTCCGCTGAGATGGAAATAAAACAATTGATTATATAATCACTTATTTAATATATAAAATGAATCAATTATACCTGAAACTCGCACCACCATAATTCTTTTGTAGGTCCTAGCGTGCTCGAGTATGACAAAGAATCTCCTCTCCAATAGTTATTCACGATTTTATTGATCTCGCGAATAACAGGTACAGAATTTTCAAACCTACGATCAAGTGAAAAAAATTTGAATAAATAATTAAGATATTTTAAAAATTTTAATACTTATATTACTTACGAATCTCCCATAGGAAATATATATGGTCGACTTTCGATGTTCTCAGTGGAGGAGTGTCCGTAAGTGTACAGTGAATCGAATGGGAAGGTCTTGGGAATGAGATGGTGAAGGTCCGGGAAGATCGGGAGGGCAAGTAGGTATAGTCTTTGCAAAGCGGTGGATCACTCGCCATGCTAGTACTGTCGTCTCTGGCCCACCACGCCGAAACTATCAACCAAAAACAAAATTAGAATAAAGAAAATAAAACTTTTATGCTTAATGAAGAACATGAAAAACTTACAATATGCATAATGAAGATATGAGATACTAGAACTGCTTAAGCTACGATGATTTCACCGATAACCTATAAGAACAAATTATACAAAACATACAGAGACAAAAGATATAAATTTAACAATCAGACATTATATAAACAAATAATTGAGCTAAGAAAATTTGTAAAATTATAGTTTAAAACAAAAATTATATATATAAAAACTTACCCTAGACGTCAAATTTCAAAGTCCTCATTATCATCTTCCTCGTCCTCATCTGTATCTTCATCCTCGGTCTCCTCCTCCTCTTCCTCCTCGTCCCCCTCCTCCTCGTCCCCTCCTCCTCTTCATCATTATCATCAATTTGCATCCACGTTTATCACTACTCTGGGATCTCGTAGCGTTGGAATTATATATTCCTCATTATGAAACATATTTGTAACTTTGTCTTGTTGATATGCAATGTCTTGCCGCTCTTCAATTTTTTCCGTGCTTTTGTTTTACAAACAACCCACCATTCATTTTGTCACGCCTCAAACTAGGATATGGAGCATAGAAAATTTAATCGCTTGTTGTGCAAAAATAAATGGTTCATATCTCATATAAAATCTTTTATGATTTACTTCAACCAAATTATAATGTGTATTCACCTTCATCCCCCTGACGGGGTCAAAACAGATAAACATAAATAATATAACTCGCATCTCCGGACCAGATAATCAATCTCTATAATTTCATCCAAAGAAACCATAAAATTCATTGCTTGCACCTCCATCATTGGAAGATCGAACACATACTCCACTATTCATTGTACTCTTTCCATTTCCATATTCTTGAGTGTGGAAATTATATCCGTTATGAAATATCGCCAAGTGCGTACCATTGATTTTGGACCCCATGATAGATGGATTAGCAATTCTTGCTGAACGTGAGTTTGATTAGCATAAACCTATACTCAAATGAAAATGATATTTATTTAAAAGTTAAGATATGTCTAAACAAAAATGAGGTAATTAAAACTGCTTACATATGATTTGAACCAAGGTGCAAATTCCTGATCGCAGAAGTGATCAAAGTCACGTGTCGGGATTTCAGTATAAGTTTTGGAAAATCCTATAATAAAAATTGTATTATAACACAAACAAATTAACACTTGCGAAGAAATAAGAAATATATACTAACTCGAAATATGGCGATACTTCCGACAATTAAGTAAAACATATGTCCTGCCGCCCGCCATTCTTGATCGATTAAGTATCTTTGCTTACACGGTCCACTTGGTCGACCAAGATAATTAAAAATTGAGAAAGAATTTAAATTGGGATCGACATGACCTTCATCATTCCTTCCGGATTTCCGTCTTTTGGTCTGAACGTGAGGCTCAAAATAATATGATGCAAAAGTTGTTACTTCCTCCACAATATATGCATTCACAATAGAGGCTTCAACATGTGCCTTATTTTTCACCTTTTTCTTCAAATGATATAAGAATCTGATTGTAATATAACAAATTGTATTAGAAATGAATATATAAAAAAAATTAACATTTTTATGCAATATTAACGAAATATAGAATATGTGAATTATACCTTTCAAAAGGATACATCCATCGATAATGAATCGTCCTCCAACTTTGGCCTCATACGGCAAGTGAACCAAAAGATGTTCCATTGAATCAAAAATGCAGGCGGAAAAATCCTTTCTAAATTGCACAAAATAATTGGAATGTCTCTCTAACTTCTCCATGTGTGAATATCCCAAAACTGTTGAGCATATATCATGAAGAAAAATACTTAACTCTGTAATGGCACCCCAGACAAAATTCGGTAAGAGTTCTTTAAAGGCAATAGGAATAAGTCTTTCCATGAATATATGACAATCATGGCTTTTCAAACCCATCAATTTGCATTCCTTCATATCGACACATCTCCCAAGATTAGAAACATAGCCATCAGAAAATCTCAATGACTTCAACCATTCACAAACAACACGTCTCTGTTCCTTATTCAATGTATAAACTGCCTTTGGTTTTGGTCCTCTACTATTTTCATCAACATCAAGGTGGTCGTTTTGCAAATGAGTCGCATATCTTTTCTTGCATTCAGATTATTTTTGTTTTTCCTGATATCCATCACTGTATTTATCAGATTATCAAAAACATTCTTCTCAATATGCATAACATCGAGATTATGATGAATCAAATTACTAAACCAATACGGTAACTCCCAAAATATACTTCGTTTGGTCCATTTATGGTTGCTTCCATATCCATAAGTTGTATCGTGTGGCTCTTCAATAACAGATGGAAAGTGAAGAACTCTGTACCAAATATCTTGACCAGTCAATCTCAATGGCGGAGGTGTTCTTTCAATTCGATTCCTAGTGAATTCATCTTTATTCCTTCTGAAATTATGATTTAGTGGTAAAAATTGTCTGTGACAATCAAAATAACTCTGCTTCTTACCATGCTTCAATCTAATCGACTTTGATCTATCCATACATATTGGGCATCCTAAGATCCTGCGATCTCAACCCGATAGCATACCATGTAGGAAAGTCATTAATGGTCCAAAGAAGAGCAGCCTTCATTACAAACATCTGATTAGTATGAACGTCGTATGTAGGAAAACCTTCATCCCATAGTTGTTTTAGCTCTGCAATCAATGGTTGCATATAAACATCTATTAACTTCTTCGGATTTTTTGGGCCAGGCACAACCAATGTTAAAAACATATACGGTGTTTTCATGCACATCCCAGGCGGAAGATTATACGGAGTTAATATAACTGGCCAACAAGAATAGTGTCTTCCTGATTTACCAAATGGAGCAAATCCGTCAGCACAGAGACCTAACCTAATATTTCGAGTCTCCTTCGCAAAATCAGGATATGTTCTATCAAAATTTTTCCACGCCTCTGCATCTGATGGATGACACATTAGTCCCTCTTACATTCGATGATTTGCATGCCAAGTCATGTGTTGTGATTGTCTTCGATGCATAAAGCCTTTGTAACCTAGGAGTTAAAGGCAAATAAAACAATCGACTATATGATTTACGTCGTTCTTTGCCTCCTACTAGTGCTCTTGTACCTATCTTGATTACGAATTTACAAACATCCACATCTGCATCATCTCCCCAATATAACATACAACCATCTCGCACACATCAATTCTTTCCAGAGACCTAATTCTTTCATCGCTTTTTCATACTTTATACAAATCATTGCAAGATATTATCATGGCAATGCCTCTTCAAAAGCAAATTATTAAAACACTCTTGGACACATTGTGCTCTGCCTTGACATTCAACATTCTTGTGGTGAACGATAGTTTAGTGTGAGTCTCACATCCAGCCCATAAAGGTGCATCTGCAGCACTCAACACCTCCTGAAATTTGAGATATGCTTCATTATTCATATTCTGACCGATATCTGTTACGTGCACCTCTTCCAAGGGTGATGCATTAGTAAACATTTGCTCAACTATTGGAGGACAAGTTGCACCTTGTGATTGGGGAATCAAATTCGGGCCCGCTACATCATATATCATCCTCTGATATGGATTTAATTGATTATAATCACTTTGATCCCTAGAGACTTGTGTGTTGTGTCTATCATAAACTTCATCAGACATAAATGGTTCACCATGACATGTCCAGTTATAGTAATTTGCAACAAATCCAAATCTACAAAGATGCTCTGAAACTTTGCTAGACGGTAAAAATCTACCATTCTGACACTTTCTGCACGGACACCTTATCTGATTACCATCCATAAACTCAACATTACTAGCTGCGAAATTTAAAAACTCTTGCAACCCACTCATAAATTCATCAGTTAAACCCTGACGTTCAGGTAAATTCCTATTATACATCCAACTCCTTTCACGCCGCATTTTGTCTGTTTTCAATCAATTATAATATTATCAACTCCTAGAAATTACAATAATACGAATATACAGTTAGTTCACATATGAATTCACTATGTTTAACAATATTTAAACAGAGACGAAGAAAGACTAGCATAGAGAAAAAGAAATTCACTATAAAAAACAGAGGACTTTTATTACTTTAGGATAAACATTAAAGAATTACTTTAATGTTCATTTTTCCCTTTCCCTAACGTGTTCCTTGATCTCGATATCACTTTATTTTCACTCACGAGTAGCATGACCTTCTTGACACCAAGATTACTCGAACTAGTAAACTATCGATGAATTGTTACAGGAGTAAACATGTGGATAGGGCATTGATTTAAAAAAACAGAAATTTTCAAGATCTTATGTAAAGCATACATGTAGAGGAGTTAAGTAACTTGAGAGACGGCAATCAAACAAACCAGGTGTATAAAATTAATTGTATAACAATTAATTATACTAATATTAATATCAATATTTAATATACACAAAGTATTATTTAATTTGGATTTCAGAAAACCCTATGGGTTGATTTTACAAGGGTGCTACAAGAAATAATATTCTCCAAAGATATGACATTGCTTTTGGTATTAACAAAGAATGTTTGTAACATAATTTGTACTTTATTGTTCTTAAATGTTATTGGTCACAAGTGTGCAAGTAGTTCCAATGTAAACAAACGTATGGTTCGACAGATCGATCGCATGTAGCTACTTTTTGGTACAAATGAAAAAAGAGAATTGCAGTATACCTCAAGATATGTTGCGGCGTGGTCGCGTGGTCGCGGTAAGGGCGGCGTGGTCATGAGGTCGAAAGTCTCTGACACGGGTGGGATCGCGGCCGGACGGTCGGCCAGGCGGCCGCTTGTTGGCATGGCGGCCTCGCCGACGGCGGCTCGCAGCGCCGGGGCACGCGGCGGATGAGGGGTCACGGCGGCTCGCGGCGCCGCCGCTCGGCGAGTACGCCGAAAGTCTCGACAATGCGGGTGGATCGCCGCCGGACGGGCCGGGCTCGCGGGCGGCCGGGCTTGTCTTGGCGGCTCGCTGTCGGACGGCGGCTCGCGAGCTATGGGGCACGTGGCGGATGTGAGGCGCCAGCGGCTCACGGGCCGGCTGCCGGGCTCTGATGGCCGGCCAGGCGACACGACCGGCCGGACCGCTCATACCATGGGGGCACGCAGCCACCGAGGGATAGCCGGGCAGACGCTGCGCCGCTGCGCCGGCCGGGCGGTTCGTGGCGGACGGCGCCTCGCGACGACGCCAGCTCTCGCGCGACGCGAAGGGCGGCGGCGTGAGGCTCGCCGCGGACGAAGGCCGCGGAGGCTCTCGTCTTGTGACGAAAGGGCGGCGGCGGCGGAGGCTCTCGTGCGCGGACGCTGAAAGGCCGGCGGCGGCGGAGGCTCGCGATCGAGGACTTGTGGCAGGGATTAGGGCATCGGGCGGAAAAAAAGCCTAACTTTGCAACGAATCTTTGGATTCGTTGCAAATTTGCAACGAATCCAAAGATTCGTTGCAAATATTTAAAAAAAAAAAAAATTAAAACATTTCGAAAACGTTAACTAATTTTTTAAATTTTTTTTAAAAAAATTTTTGCAACGAATTTGAGGATTCGTTGCAAACATTTTGCAAATATTTTTTTTAAAAAAAATTAAAACATTTGAAAACGTTAATTATTTCTTTAATATATTTTTTTATAAATTTAAAAGTTTGCAACGAATCTGTGATTCGTTGCAAATATTTTGCAACAAATCCATAAATTCGTTCGTACTGGCCGGTCACTCGCGGCCGTTGGCCCACGCGGCCGGACGAGGGCCGCAGCAACCTCTCGCGGCCGTCGGTGGGGGCTTGTCGGCGTCGTCGGCCGATCGACCTAGTCACCTGTCGGCCTCGGGTGGCCGGCGGCCGGGTGCAAGAGAAGTGTCTGGCCGGCCACATCAAGGGCGGTCGTGGTCGGAACGCGCAGCGTGCGAGGGGAAGACCGGCGGCGTGGAGGGGAAAGGTTAGGGGTCGATCGTGCGCGAGAAGATGGGAAAAAATTAGGGCGGGGTAAGTTTATTAAATTTTGCAATGAATCGTGGAATTCGTCGTTAATTTTGCAACGAATCCTGGATTCGTTGCAAAATTTTAAAAAAAAAAATTTAAGTTTTTAGAACGTTAATTTTTTTTTAATATTAATATCAAATTTGCAACGAATCCAGGATTCGTTGCAAATTAGCAACGAATCCTGGATTCGTTGCTAAATTTAGCAACGAATCCTGGATTCGTTGCTAATTTAGCAACGAATCTAGGATTCGTTGCTAAATTTAGCAACGAATCCTAGATTCGTTGCTAAATTTAGCAACGAATCCTATATTCGTTGCTAAATTAGCAACGAATAATAGTATTCGTTCCTAAATTTTAAAAAAGAAAATTTAAAGTTTTTAAAACGTTAATTTTTTTTTATATTAATATTAACTTTGCTAATCCTATGATTCGTTGCTAAATTTAACAGCAATCCGAATTGCGTTGCTAATTTAGCAACGAATATAGGATTCGTTGCAAATAACAACGAATCCTATGATTCGTTGCAAATTAGCAACGAATTCGTGATTCGCTTGCAAATTAGCAACGAATCATAGTATTCGCTCCTAAATTTTAAAAAGAAAATTTAACGCTTTTAAAACGCGTTAATTTTTTTATATTAATATTAACTTTGCAGCGAATCCGATTCGTTGCAATTTGCTTTAGCAACGAATCCGATTCGTTGCTAAATTTAACAGCGAATACGATTAGTTGCTAAATTTAGCAACGAATACATGATTCGTTGCTAAATTTAGCAACGAATCCTTTATTCGTTGCAAATAATTGCAACGAATACGTGGATTCGTTTCAATTTTGCATCGAATTCTGAATTCGTCGCTAAATTTTGCGACGAAATAAATTTCGTCGCAAATTTGCGACGAAACTTAAAATTCGTCGCTATATTAGTTGCAGATTTGCAACGAAAATAATTCGTTGCTAAATTTCGTTTCCAAAAAATAGTTTTTTTGTAGTGCTAAACCGATCTCTCTCGTTAGTTTTGATTAAACAAAGCATCGCTAGATAATAATTGGCCATATCCCAACAAGTAAACAAAAGCGAGACAATTAAATATAATCCTCGCAAGTAAACAAGGGCTAAAATTAAACGAGAAGGAACTGTATCGTCATCGATCCCTTACTGAAGAATGAAATTGCCCCATGAGTCGCATCTTCGTAAAATGGAAAATCAAAACAGAATGCCACATAGTAGAAGCTTCAACGAGGAACATTGAACGACAATTTATCAAATACAGCTCCTAAAGTTTGGAATTGTCCAAAAAGCGCAGCATGATTTCAGATTTACCAAATCACGCATCTAATTTCTCTTTTACCTCTCCCGCCAAACAGATCTGTAATTTAATGATGAGGGAGAATTTTCATACATTCGAGTCACTACTGGAAATTTCGAACCATCTAAACGTAGTGCTGGGAATTCAAATCCCAGCACCACCTTTTTTTTATCTGATTTCTAATTTATATCGGTCTGATTTCTGAAATATTACTGTGAATACCTAATAAAACCTCAAATATCAGAAATTTTAACCACGGATACACAGAGGAACACTACTCAAACTCAATGGACTTGGATTGGATCGAAAAAGAGGTGAATAAGACCATCAATGAGTTTTGACCGAAACCCATTGATGGACTTAGAGGAGTCCAAATTTTGAAATCTTGACATAGACTGAAAGATCTTACAACATTAATTATTGATATGTCGAGAAAACTTAGTTTTAATCCTCCTATCTCTCAATTTTAACTTGTGTCGAAAAAAAAGATGGTACTGGAAGTTGAGAAACTGATAGAAGATGGTGACAGTGGTGCTGGAATTGAAATTTCCAGCACCACAGTGGCGCTGAGATTGGAATTCCCAACACCACAGTGGTGTTGGGATCCTTGCACCACCACTGTGGTGCTAGGAATTCAATCAATCCCGCGATGGTCTTTGAAATTGCGATTCCAGACTACGATATTGATGAATATATTTTTGGACTACGCGTTCAATTATAATACGTCACGTTATTGGTGTCATATCATTTGCAATAACATTTGCGCCTTCTTCCTGTTAGCAATCAATATTTTTCATGAGGTATATTCATTTTTTTTTTTGCTGCATCTGCAGTAGACAATGTCGGCGTACCTTCAAGCGTCGTGCGAACTCGTTGGAGAGCAAGATGTTAGCTAACTTGGACTGACCATAAGCCATCATATCATTATATCTGAAGAACAAGATGACACCAACAATTATTGTTACCAAGAACATTCTTTTTTATTTTTGCTAAATTGATAATATAGTAACTTACGCTTTCTTGTCATTGGGTTTGTCGAACTTGATTCCTTCTCTGTAAGGGCCAACGTGAGCGACAGAGGATAGATTCACGATATGACCCTCAATTCCTGTCTTCTCCGCAGTGGTTTTCAGTTTATAATTGAACTGTGATGCTGAAAAATATATTCATCACCATTGTGGTGCTGGAATTGGAATTTCCAGCACTACTGTGGTGTCGGGATTGAAATTCCCAGCACCACAGTAGTGGTGCAGGGATCCCTCAATTCCTGTCTTTCGGTCAACCTGGTTCGCGATCCTTAACCCTCTACGAACCGAGGAGAAAAGATATTACCTTATCCGTCCCATCTTCATCTCCCCACAGAAGGGACTCTCCTTCCCATTCTCCCAATTCATCCCCCTCTGCACATGATTCTCCTTTGTCTTCCCGTACCAAGTCCATCTCTGCTCCTATCCCCTCCGACACGCTTACTTCTCCCGCCCCTCTTCAGCGCGTTGGACCTGTGCTTCCCTCCGAAGGAGAGGATCTTCCTATTCCGACCCCCTCAAGGGCTACATTAGGATCTCTGCTGCAGATTCGTAACCATTCGGAGGTGAAATTTTTTAATCAATCAGGCGTGCAAGGTCCCTGCGAACAAGTAGGCAAATTGCTGACTGAGGTATTTACTGTCCCCTTCTCATCTTTACGATACGTATCTCTAGGTGTTAGCATATACTGATGGTGCTTCCTTCCTTCTAGGCCTCAATCCAACACAGCAAAATGGTAGTTCAACTGGCTCAATTCGATCCGCGTAGAGCGCGTCCGCCTCTCTCGCGAAAAAACTCGTTCGGCAGTTGAGCGAGAGGGAGGCGAAGGAATTTGACCTGAGGGGCCAATGTGAAGATGCTATGACACAATTGGCCCGGGTCCAAAGCGAAAAGGAGGAGCTTCAGCGAAGGAATGAAGACCTCAAACAGCAAGTTTTCTTCCAGTCTAGTGAATTGCAGCAGGTGGATATCCTCGCCCACGAACTAAAAGAGTATAAGGGCCAACTCGGAGACACCATCATTAAAGTCGCCGATTTTTCAACTGCTGTCGAACAGCTCCAGCAAGAACGCCAATAGCTTCGACTCGAACGACATGCTTGGAAAACCACCAGGAAATCTTGCATAGAGAAGTGCCAAGAACTCTCCTCCATGGTGGCTGCTCTCCCTCAAGCTCTGGCAGCAGTGGCCCAACAACAGTTTGCCCTCCATAAAGAATACTCCGAAGCCCTTTCAACTCTGGGACGACAAGCCATACAGGCAGGCACGGAGAAAGATGCCTTGGCGGCCCAGTTGACCGAAAGCCAAACCCAGCTGACTAACTGTCAGGCTCAACTAACCAGCTGTCAGTCCCAGCTGTAGGAACAAGAAGCGGATCTGAAAGGGCGATATGTCAAAAAGGGAGTGGACTTGTTCATACTAGGCTTTGAGGGATCTTTGGCTCTGAATGTTGAATGGGGATATCCTCCCCCTGGCATGGACACCAGCTATTTAAATCCCATAGATGCACTAGCCAAGTGTCCCCCCGAACTATTTGAATTATAATTTCCAACATCCTATTCCTTGTAATGACTCTTTTCTTAGTGCTAAAAAGTAATTATGTTAACATAGCTTTTGAGTTGTCCTCCTTGCATGCCTTCTCGCGGGTCGGAAATCCCGAACCAATTTTGCGCTTTTCTCCTTTTACGCTGACGTTTCTTTTCTCGTGCCGCATAGCGTAATTACCTTATTCGTTCGGGAACTTATTCAGAAGGTTTCAGATGATCTTATTCATATCCGACCCAATTTTAGCTCGGTCAAAAATTAAATGACTTTCGTCTGTTGATTTTCACTGTCTTTCTCACTGCTTCGAAAACGATATCTTGAGGAGTACCTATGCGGCTGCCATTACGATATCAATTTCTTCCCCTTCCCGAGAACTACTGCAATTCCTTTCCCCCAACTATAAATTATCACCCTTCATATCTTCGTCCTTCCATCTTACTCTCATGGCTTCAGCAGGACACCCTATTGAGATTTCTTCAGACTCCGAATCTTTTGAGCTGTGGGACTGGCTTTCCGGGGACGCTGAAGACTCTAAAACCCGCTCGACAGCGACCTCATCCTTCCGTCCCCTTCCTTTTCCGCCCCACACCACAGCTCCCTCCCCTCCCGTGGGGAGGTCTTATCAAGCACCCTTTCCTTCGTTCCGCAATCGGGTATGGAACCCACCCTTAACATGGGAGTACACAGTGGGAGATCCCCGGGCCTCTGCCGAACTTCCCCCACTTCCACCGGCTTTAGCCTTCATTCCAGTTTCCCCGGCGGGGATCCGTCCGCCTCCTTTTGATGAATGTCCACCAATTCTTCCAGTTTCCCCCGCGAGGATCCGTTCGCCTCCTCTTGATGAAGGTCCACCGGTCATTCCTTCTGCTCAAGGCGAGCTCTATAGGGTCATCTTGGCACCTTCCCCCCCCTGAGGAGCCCTCTAATGCTTCTTCTGTTAAGAGCAATCATAGAAAATCTTCGTAGCTTAAATGATGTAATCATTTTAAGTATGCTAATAAAAATGAAGGAGGGAATTGGTATTCGTTTTTGTTGTTTTCCTGTAGAAGTAAGGTTTTTGTCATTAGAAAGACTATAATCTGGCTTGAACATACTTTCTTTTACCATCTCCCGGGGATTCAGACCCTTTTTTCTTACAATTACTGTACCAGCGACTTTTCACCTACTGTCGTTACGTTTCCCCTTCTTTACCAGCATTCATTATCCTTACTTTTTCTGTTAATAAATGCACCCTCATCCTCAATCGTTATAAGGACCTCCAACCCTGGCTGCATAACATCCATCTCTTCCCCTCTTTTCCCTTAGCCATGGACAAAATGTCTGAACAGGACAGCAGTTCCTTTCCTCTTGAAGAAAGGGTGGACGAGTAACGTTATATTGCTAACCTGGAAGAACAGGTGAGGTATTTGCAGCAGCGGCTGAGGAAAGTCTCCGCCAGCAACTACTCTTTGCGTCAACAGCTAACAGGGTCCCAGAAGGAACTATCTAAGCAGATCTTCCTGCAACAATCCTACTTTCGGCAACTAATGTGCCAACCTCCACTTGTATGAAAGCTCAAATCGTCAGCTCCTCGTAACAAAGAACTGTAATACCCCATATATAAGGGTCTTTTATTTTTATTTTTTTTTTCTTGTAAAAAGAATTAGAATGTGTAATCTTTCTGAAGCAATGAACTTTTCCTGTTTATCTTCTTCTTCCAACATTTCTTGTGTTATGCCGCATTTCACCTTCCTCATAGCTGAGGCCTACTTCGACGCTTCTGCTAGGAATATAATAATATAGAGTCGCTAAATGACCCAACTTTGCTGCTCTACAGCCACAAGGGGATAGAATAATATATAACTGAATAAGGACTTCAACTTCTTCCGCTTTGTGGGGATAAAAATGATATATAACTGAGGAAATCTCAGTTCTTCCGTTCCACCACCACACGGGGATAAAAAAATATAAAGTTGAATAATATGTTCAACTTCTTCCGCTTCGCGGGGATAAAAATGATATATAACTGAGAAGATCTCAGTTCTTCTGTTCCGCCACCACACAGGGATAAAATAATATAAAGTTGAATAATATGTTCAACTTCTTCCGCTTCACGGGGATAAAAATGATATATATAACTGAAGAAATCTCAGTTCTTCCGTTCCACCACCACACGGGGATAAAATAATAATGACTTTAGCTTCTTCCGCTTCGCGGGGATAAAAATGATATATATAATTGAAGAAATCTCAGTTCTTCCGTTCCACCATCACACGGGGATAAAATAATATAAAGTTGAATAATATGTTCAACTTCTTCCGCTTCGCGGGGATAAAAATGATATATAACTGAGAAGATCTCAGTTCTTCCGTTCCACCACCACACGGGGATAAAATAATAATGACTTCAGCTTCTTCCGCTTCGCGGGGATAAAAATAATATATATAACTGAAGAAATCTCAGTTCTTCCGTTCCACCATCACACGGGGATAAAATAATATAAAGTTGAATAATATGTTCAACTTCTTTCGTTTCGCGGGGATAAAAATGATATATAACTGAGAAGATCTCAGTTCTTCCGTTCCACCACCACACGGGGATAAAATAATAATGACTTCAGCTTCTTCCGCTTTGCGGGGATAAAAATGATATATATAACTGAGGAAATCTCAGTTCTTCCGTTTCGCCACCACACGGGGATAAAATAATATAAAGTTGAATAATATATTCAACTTCTTCCGCTTCGCGGGGATAAAAATGATATATAACCGAGGTAATCTCGGTTCTTCCGTTCTACCATCACACGGGGATACTCTTCCGCTTCGCGGGGATAAAAATGATATATAACTGAGGAGATCTCAGTTCCTCCATTCCACCACCACACGGGGATAAAATAATATATAGTTGAAATATAAATTAAACTCTTCCGCTTCGCGGGAATAAAAATGATATATAACTGAGGAGATCTCAGTTCTTCCGTTATACCACCGCACGGGGATACTCTTCCGCTTCGCGGGGATAAAAATGATATATAATCGAGGAAATCTCGGTTCTTCCGTTCCACTATCACACGGGGATACTCTTCCGCTTCGCGGGGATAAAAATGATATATAACTGAGGAAATCTCGGTTCTTCCGTTGCACCACCACACGGGGATAAAATAATATATAGTGCCCAAAGGCCTTCAGCATAAAGAGTGTGACGTTTTCACACCACTGTTCTTCCTATCTTCATCTCAAAGGGGGGCACCTCCACCCATTCCCTCCTATGAAAGCGAGGGCTTTAGCACATAATGGGTCATCTGCAGGATAAATCCTCCTTTTCCTTCCACTTAGGGCCTCCTCTTCTATCAACGAGGAGCCCAATAATCATTATAAGCCCATTCTTCTCCCTTTTTATAGGGGATTCTTCGTCTTCCTTTCTTTTACCTTCATTCCTTACGCCTTTTCGTCTTCTTCGTTTTCGTTTGTTCTTCTTTCCGCCGCCTTCCTCCGTTGCCTCAATCCCCTACTTCAGCACCTCCCTTCTTCATTCTTAGACCAGCAAGATGCATTCCACTTTTCTCCGAGAAATAGCAAGCCGTTACTCACACCTCAATCAGCGAAGGTCGGTACTTGACTTCATCTTCCTCCTCACCTTCCCCTATTGCCATCATTCCTGCTCCGTCTCGCCTTTCTTCTTCACCTCCGCCTGAAACCCTTATTACCTCCGTGCAAGAGGAAACCGGAGTAACCAGCCCTTCCTCCCTTCCTCTGTTACTTACAAACTCTAACTCTCCTACTTCTTCCCCCTCCGCCGCAAGTGTTCGGAAGTCACCTTCTCCTTCATCACAAGCTGAGGATGAATCTATGGAGGGCGTGCTTCCATGTCAGCCAACTATAGATGCTTGTGCATCCTTGCCTTCTTTTTCCCCTGAATACAACTCCACCTTTGAACCCATGGTGATTGATAATTCCCCATTGCCTATCTCCCCTTCTGCCTCTCGCCTGAAGAGCCCTTCTCCTCCTATGGGCATTAGCCCCCTTCCTTCCACTTCTCGCCTTCCCAACGAAGGCTCCTCCAGCACTATGCTCATCATATCATCCTCTCCGAATTCCTCGCCCAACCAATTTCCTTCTGCCACTCCTGACGTGCCTACCTCACAGCCAGCCATGGTACATTTTCCCCCTCCAACTCCTGATTCTTTGCCCCCAACTACTACCTATGTGAGCCTTCTGACCAATGCTCCTTCTCCTTTCCCTTCTCAACCCCTATTCTTCCCCTTATGAGTGAACCTCTACCTTCGGGGTCGTCCGTCCCTTCTTCTTCCCGTTCCCCTCGGAGTTTTCAGATCTTGAATTTGGAGGAACTGATCCCCCACATGGAAGACCTGCGCCATGCCCTCGACTTGGTATGTTTTTCCAATCAGCTTCTCTACCTTTTCTTACTGAATAACTTGTTTTCAACAACCGGCGTACAGACCCTGACCAACTACCAAGAGTTGGATCGCTCTCTCCACCAATACTGAGCTCAATTTCTACAGTTAGAACAGCAACAACGGGAGGATATGGCGGCTGCTTTACATCGAGAACACCTCCTATCTCAACAATTGCAACAATGTCAGGAGCAACTGACAGAAACTCGCCATCAACTTCAAAAAGATGCCGATATGAGAGCTGCATTACAAGAACAACAGCGAGTTGGCCCGGAACCATCTTCACTACCGCAAAACATTCAGCCGGCACATCCTGACCAGGAGTCTCCATCTTCTCAAGAATTGATAAATCTTCGAAACCAGGTAGCGGAGCTCCTTCAGGGACAACAACGGGATTCAGAAACCATCGCCCGTCTTCGGGTTCAACATCAGAAGGCGGAGGATAAAATAGGAAACCTCCGCACCCGCCTGTGCAAGGAGGTACAAGAAAACTCCTCCCTCATAACTTCTAGGGCGCATGCTCACGCCCGTATACGCAGGCAGGAAACCTCCCTCCAGAGGCTAGGCACTGAGCTTACCCGCACTAGATCTTACTCTGAGGCGGTGGAGGAAATTTCGGCCTCGATGCGCTAGAATATGATGGACATGACAACCCTTATCCAACAAGATCAATCCTCTCGAGCCGATGATATTTCCATCCTAGCCGATGCTATTATGGAAGTATCCCGACGCTATGTTGACATACGCCGAACTCTTCAAGAGCAACAAGAGAAATGTCGTAGGCTTCATCGGGATCGGAGCCCTGACCGTCCGAACCGCCAGGAACGACTAACCATCCTGCTACGCGCCACTTATCAAGATGGGTTTAACGAGGCGGTTCGCCAATACGCTCACCAAGGACTTCCGCCCGCAAACTACCCCACTTTTTCTTTAAATTGGGAGGCCGACTTTCAGCGCTATCCTCCCGAACGGTTAGGTTATAACCTGATGCATTATTTCGGGACGTAGTCCCTTTGTTATCTTCTTTTCTTCTTCAGAATTCGCTATAAGAACTACGGTATCATTGAGAATCAATCAAACTCATATGTGCTATATATTGAATGAACACAACAAATTATCAAGTACATCCCCTCGAGGACTCTCCAGCGCCTCTTCTCTTATCCATCATTTCTTATACAGTGTAGAAAGGTTTCAAGTGAATAGCATTCCATGGTCAGGGAAATTCCTTGCCCTAATCGTCCTTTAAATAATACGTCGACCCAGCTACGCGACGCGTCACTTCATAGGGCCCTTCCCAGTTTGGAGCTAACTTTCCAAGATCTCCCGTGGGATTAACTTTACGCAGAACCAAATCCCCCTTATGAAATCTTCGAGGCATCACCTTCTTATTAAAGGCTTGTTGCACTCTCCGCTTGTAAAACTCCGCTCGCCTCTGTGCCGCCTCACGCTTTTCTTCCACCAAGTCCAACTCAGTGCTTCGAATAACTTGGTTCTGCTCCGGCTCATACATTTCTACTTTGGCACTACTTAAAAGAGCCTCGACTGGAATAACAGCTTCCGTCCCATATACTAAACTGAAAGGAGTCTCTCCCATTGCAGTTTTTGGTGTGGTTCGGTAGGCCCACAAGATTCCGGACAATTCTTCCACCCAATTCCCCCTCTGAGTGCCCAATTTAGTCTTCAACCCTTGAATGAGAATTCTATTAGTAACTTCAACTTGACCGTTAGCTTGAGGGTGGGCTACTGAAGTGAAAGTTTGCTAAATGTTGAGACTTTGACACCATTCTTTAATCTTTTTGCCCTGGAACTGACGTCCATTATCACTAACTATCCTCCGAGAAATACCATATCGACAGACAATATTCTTTCATAAGAATTGTATTACAACATTCTCGATAATTTTGGCAAAGGGCTCTGCTTTCACCCACTTGGAGAAGTAATCTACCGCTACCAATAAAAATTTCTTCTGTAAAGGTGTCACTGACATCAGACCCACTATATTCATTCCCCATTGATCAAAAGGACACGAAGCGACCACAACTTTCATTAACTCAGCCGCCCGTTCAGACCGGTTGCTATGCTTTTGGTAAGCTGGGCAAGTTTGCACTATACGAGCGGCATCTTGTTGGAGAGTAGGCCAAAAATACCCTGCTAACAGGGTCTTCCTTGCTAAAGCTCTCCCCCAGATGGTTACTGCAACAGCCTTCGTGAATCTCCCGGAGTAACCATTCAGCATCCTCGCTTCCTAAACATTTCAATAAGGGTCGTCCGAAAGATGCCTTATATAAGTCTCCGTTTACGATAGTGAATCGTCTGGCTCTGCACATTAAAGCAGATGCTGCTCCTTTTTCTTCAGGAATCTTTCCATGCTGTAAATAAGCTATAATATCGGTCCTCGATCGAGGATTGGAGTGCAGTTCAGCTTCCTCCACATTGCATATCGCTAGGGAAGTAGGGATTTTCACATGAACCGTTTCCAATGATTTCACTCCTTCCATAGCGCTAGTCACCCGAGCCAATTCATCTGCCTTCTCGTTATTCTCCCGTGGAATTTGCTTCAAGAGGACTTGTTGAAACTGAACTTTTTCCTTCTCAAAAGCTTTCAAATACTTGCGCAGCCTTTCCTCCTGAATCGCGAAAGAACCTTGAAGTTGTGATATCACCAGCTGGGAATCCGAATGGATTATAATTGAAGAAGCTCCTACTGCCTTAGCAGCCTGCAATCCTGCTAGAATGACTTCATACTCCGCCTCATTATTTAATGCCCGATATCCCAGGCGTACGACTATGCGGGTCTCTTTATCAGGGGAGATTAACAAAATACCGACACCGCTACCCGTAGATCCTGAAGAATCATCTACGAATATATTCCATGCATTTGATCCTTCCTCTTTTGTCGACGAATCATCTTCCGAGCCACAAGGTACCTCCGCTAGAAAGTCAGCGAGCACTTGGGCCTTGATAACGGTTCGGGGTTGGTAGTGAATATCATATTCACTTAATTCTACCACTCATTTGATCAATCTTCCAGAGAAGTTGGACTTAGTGACGACCTTGCCCAGTTCACTGTGAGTTAGAACAGTGATGGGGTGAGCCAGAAAGTACGACCTCAATTTACGGGCGATCAGAACCAGAATATATGCCAGCTTCTCTAGCTCTGTATAACGGAATTCATCTCCCTTCAGAATATGGTTGGTATAATAAATAGGTTGTTGATGAGAGTCTTCTTGTTTCAATAAAACCGAACTAATAGCTCCCTCTGATACGACCAAATACATCCATAACGGTTCGCCGACCATTGGTTTGGCTAACAGTGGGAGCCCAGCCAAATATTTCTTCAACTCCTGGAAAGCCTGCTCGCATTGATCGTCCCACTAAAATTTGGTAGCTTTACGCAGAATCTTGAAGAAAGGTAGCCCTTTGTCCGCCGATCTGGCTATAAATCGAGATAAGGAAACAATTCTGCCCACCAACTTATGGGTCTCTCGCAAGTTAGTGGGTGACTTCATGTTGCACAGTGTTTGCACCTTCTCGGGGTTAGCCTGCAACCCTTTCTCAATGACTATATACCCCAAGAATTTGCTGCTTTTTACCCCGAACAGACATTTGTTAGGGTTCAACTTCAAATTAAACCATCTCAATGTAGCGAAGGTTTCACTTAAATCCTTGACCAAATCCCGAGTGGTTTTCGATTTGACTAAGATGTCATCCACGTAGACTTCCACATTTTTCCCTTTCTTCTCTGCAAAAATCTTGTCCATGAGGCGCTGATAGATGACCCCTGCGTTCTTTAAACCGAAGGGCATCACCACATAAGCGTATAACCCTCCTGCCGTCACAAAGCTAACCCTCTTTTGATCTTCTTTGGCCAAGGGTATTTGATGGTATCTTTGGTATGCATCCATTAAGGACACCACTTCATATCACACAGTGGAATCTACCAACTGATCAATACGAGGCAAGGGGTAGCAGTCTTTAGGACATGCTTTATTCAAATCACGAAAATCGATACACATCTTCCACTGCCCAGAAGGCTTGGGGACCAAGACTACATTGGAAACCCACTCGGGAAATTGGACTTCCTTTACATGACCTGCCTTTAACAATTTGTCCACTTCTTCAGCTATGACCTTGTCCTTCTCAGGTCCGAAGTGTTGTCGCTTCTGTTAGACGGGTCGGACTCCTCTGGTTATGTTGAGATGATGTTCAGCCACACGGGGGTTAATCCCTGTGAGATCATGCACATCTCCCGCAAAGATGTCTTCATTCTCCCGTAGACAGGCCACCAACTCCTCCTTGACCTCCAGCTGCTGCGCCACCTGTGTGGCCTTTCCTGGAGCTATTTCCACCAGCTTTCCTTCCTCTATTTTGTCTGCTTTGGGGGGGGGATTTTTCCAAGACGCAGACATCAGAAATGATGATAGCTTTCCTTTTAAGATTATCGGTTCGGGTCTTCTTCTGGTCATCCCGAACCATTTATACATAATAGCTTCGAGCGGCCTTCTCTTCCCCTCGGACTTCTCCCACCAATGGTCCAACTGGGAATTTCAACTTCTGGTGGTACGGGAAAGCCACCGCCTGAAAGATAGTAAGGAAAGGACAACCAAGAATAACATTATAAGTAGACGGAGCATCCACGATGAGGAAAGGTATGATACTAGTTTTTTGACTGGGCTTTACGCCCAGAGTCAAGGGCAACGAAATCTGCCCTGTGGGGTGGACCACATGCCCTGCGAACCCAAAGAGGGGTGTAGCCATATCTTCTAGCTGGGCATTTCCCAGCTGCATCTGTCCGAAAGCCTCCTGAAAGAGGATATTGTGAGCTTCAGTCAATCAAAGACCTAGCCAGCCGTAATTGGCTAGGGATATTCGGATAACTAAGGCATCCGTGTGGGCCAGTAGGACACCTTGAAGATCTTCTGGCCCGAATGAAACGAGCGGTGCAGTTTGTACAGTCTGGTCGGTGACAATGACCAGACTCTCCATGAGACGGGCGTATGACTTCCGCGCCCGATTGGAGTCCCCGTCAATGGGTCCTCTGGCTATAACATGGATAACCCCCCGTGTGGGAGCGTTATTTAGATTGGATGAGGGGCCCTCACCTGACGGGTCCTCTTGAGAAACAACCTCCTGGGACGGCGTTTGGGGGAACGTAACTTGCGGTTGTTGATCATACGGACCTGAGCGGACCGTATTGGGTTATTGCCCTCGCCGTGTTGGCCCTCCTGTCTAAAATCGTAATTGTGGGTAGGCGGTTCAGAGGCGATCCAGCTCCTTTTGTAACTTGAAACATCGACCACTAGCATGACCATACTCCATATGATATTGGCAGAAAAATGGGCCGGGGCGGGGGGGGGGGTTACGTGGTATCCCCCTGTATCCTAAGGGTCGTTGCAGTAGACCCTGCTAATCATAGAATTCTATCTCCCGCTCCTTCCAAGTCCTGGCGGGAGGAGGTGCCTCAGCGGCCATAATTTGTAATGGCGGCGCAGGGCGAGCGCCCTGTAACAATAGCAGAGGCCTAGGAGCCTCCTGTCGAAAGGGTCGCGCATAACCTCAACGAGGGGGTACTTGAGGGGCGACGGGGCAAGTTCTTTCGGCTGGAACTGCTGCGGCAACACGTTCAGCTCTCCGCACTTGCAGTCCTTCCTCCTCGCAGATAAATTGTTCCGCACGACTTAACAGCTCCTCATAGTTGTTAGCAGGTTGTCTCAAAAGGGAACTGAGGAAGGGGTCTTCATTCAGTCCGTGCGGAATGACAACTCTGAAAGATTCTGATCTTGCAGAAGGAATATCCCTAGCTGCAGAGGTAAACCGGTGAAGATACCCTCTGAGTGATTCCGAGGGCCCTTGCGTGATGTGCATCAAGATAGAGGCATCATGCTTATACACCTTGCAGCTGGCGAACTCCCGGCTAAACATCCCCTGAAAATCAGCGAAACAAGTGATGGATCCCGGAGGCAGAGTATTAAATCATTTTTGTGCCGAACCAGTTAAGGTAGTCCGGAAAACTCGGCATTTGAGGGCATCAGTATAACAGTGGAGCGAGGCCGCTCCATCGAACTGTGAGAGATGCTCTTCGGGATCCGTCGAGCCATCATACTTATCTACCTGGGGGTTCCGAAAGTACGATGGGGGGATTTCATAGAGGATGTCCATGGTAAAAGGACTGGGCTCATAGACATCTGGAGGCCTGGTCGATCGACTTTCACCCTGTTCTTCCCGTCGAGTCTGGGTTAAGGGTATAGTATTCTGAGGTGCTCTCCCCCCAAGTCCTTCTCCAGGCGCTACTTCAACATTAATGGTTGTACGAGATGGAGGAGACATTTCTGGGGGTGGGCCCCGGGAAGAAGGTTCTCCGGAATGAGGAGGAAGATATCCGGTCCTTCTTCTTTCTCTAGCGAGGGCCTCCGTAACAGCGTCGTTCAACAAAGCCTTCAACTGTGATGGTAAGATGGTAATGGGGTGTTCCTTCGCTGCGAAGGCAACTGGCTGCTGTATCTCTTCCGGTTGCATCTCAACGTCCAGCTCAAAGGTTCCCACAGACGGCGCCAACTAATGCGGCGAGGAAAAATATGTTTACCTCCTTTCGATGCGACGAAGGCACGAAGGAAGCTTTGGGGGTTCTCACAGGCCGCGACAGTAAAAATGATGAGAAGACGAAGCAAAGAAACGCAAAACCAACACCGGCAACGAAAACTAGAACACAGGATGTAACGTGGTTCGAAATGAGTATTCCTACTCCACGGAGGTGAGCTCTCTCACCGGGGACAATGCCCAAACACTTTCCACTATGAACGTCCTCCTTTCCGGAAAGGAAACTTCCCGAGGCGGAGGAGAAAGCCTCTTACAATTTAATCTCAATACAAGAAAGAGTACATGCAATGTGATAGCGAAGGTCGCTACTCTCCTTCTCCGACGAGGTAGTGGTAGCTCTCCTCCTCCTGTATCTTCGTCTCTTGCTTGTTGGAATAGTTGCGGATCTCCTTTTCTTCTGTCCTCCTTCTCCCTTTTAGCCTCCTTCTCTGATCTATCGCTACCTCGCGGATTATCTCCATCGTACACGTGGCCACCACGTCCACTTGGAGAATATTTCTGTTACAGATACGAGGGGCGAAGGCTCCTCGGAATATTATGTGGGGACCTCTCCTTCTATTACATAATGTCTCCTCATCTACATTTCAGGAAATTAGGTTAGCCTATCCCCCTCGACCATCCACTTTTGGTGAAACTAACCTAGGTCTATAGCTCACGGATGGTATAACCTTTAGGCTCCCTACTAGCTTGAACCCACTCTCCTTCTTCCCTCACCGAACGACCTTTGGATTGCCTAGGCTTAACCGATTCTTATCCGTCCTGTTTGCCTCTATGATTATCTGGCCGAACCGATTCTAGTTTATTTCCCACCGAAGTGTCTCCTCCCGCCTTCGCCTTACCGTGTTGATTGCCTTCACTAGCTTTCCCGTGCCAATTATTTCAGGCGCTTGCGCCCGAACCGTTCCTCTCTTCTTTCTCCACTGAATCCGTTAATTGGTTCGGGTAACACCTTGCCTGTGAGCTCATAGAGAAGAGGTAACGGTGGTATCATTTTTTAAGATTGATTTAATTGATATCAAGCTTCTAAATCAAGCTCGAATCAAGCCTTATTCAAACTTGTTTAAGCTTGGCTTGTTCAAATGTTATCAAGCTTTTAAGTCGAGCTTGTTTGTTTGAAATTTTAATATTTATTTAATCGGTTAGTATAAATAATTCAAGCAAATATAAACAAACTCATAAGTAAATTCATAAATAAGTCTGATCATGAATATAGTTTGAGTTTTGTTCAGGAGCATATTTTACAAGTTGTCTTCACGAACATTATTTATGGATATTGTTCATGAACATTAACAAGTCGAACACATACATGTTCAAGTTTGTCGATTTAATTTATCAAGTTGCTCATGCTTGTTCATTTAATTGACTTGATATCTATTGAACGAACACAAATGAGCTCTTACCAAGCTGAACACCAAATTTGTTCACGAATATTTAGTTACAACCCTACCCATATAGCATATGTAATCACCTATATATGCAGTTAATTTCACTATGCAAGGCCAAGCAATCACTGAGGCTGTGTATGTGGTTTATGCAACATATACTTATATGTAGTTCTTAATCCTTTTAAACCAATTCATTTAAGAAACTATATTTCTTAATTGTTTTCATCACTTTTCAAATAATATATTTGTATTGCTTTTCTTCTCAGAGAATTAGTTATTCTGATTGTGAAATATTTATAAGGAATGTTTCTATCATGGTAACTTATACTTGTTAATTAAATATTTGTTTTGAATGCATTCAGTTATATGGATGTTATATATAAGATTGTTCTAAATTGTTGGTTCATATAGATTGCAAATATTATGTGTTTCATACTCTATGGTTGCTTAATGGAAAGTTTTAGCAGCATACTTTGTTCTGCATATTTTAAGCATCATCTTCAACCTAAACAATTTATATTTTTAATGGCTGACTCACATATTAACTATCTGAAACATTGTTTTTGCAAATTCTCACAGATCAACAATTTGAAACATTGTTATAGCAAATTCATAGGAATTGTCTCCCATTCTAATTGTAGCCACGTCGTGCACACGTTGTGGTGCAACGTGTGCACGACCCTGCACGAAGTGCGCATAGTTGGCGCACTTCATGCAGCGCAAGTAACACCCCCTTTATAAGGGGTGTGCTACGTCCAAAGGAGAGATTAGGGTTTTTACGTTGAAAGGTTGCTTCGTTGGAGAGTGAGAGATAGGAACACTGAGGCACGACCGAGACTTAGCTTGTGGAGAAGAAGGAGCTTTCGCGTTGATTGCTCCTTAGACAGAGAGGCATATTCTTCCATTACCACTCGGCGTGAAGGTTATGTAAATTTTTCGAATTTCCAGTTTTTTATTTTTATAGCTTCATCTTTCGTTTATTATTATTTAGATAATCTCAATTAGATGCTAAAACTACCAACATTGGTATTAGAGTCCTTGTTGGAAAGCATTTAATAGATATTAGAATTTTTTTTCTGAAAAAAATAAGTTGTTCATCGCGAAAATCGCGCGAGGAAGAAGATGAACAGTGCAGAAATCACTGTTTCTGCGGCGAGTGGAAAACCACTCTAGCCATTCCAGAGTGGTTTGTCGAGTGGAGAATCACTCTGGGCTAACTGTCCTGGCCGAAACTACCCTGGAAGGGTGGTTTCAATGATGGGCAGGACAGTTTGATCCATGCCAGGATGGTTTAAGCCCCGGCAGGGTAGTTTTCAGCCCAGGAAGGGCGGTTTCCCTGCAGAGCAGGGTGGTATACCACCTGCCAGGCGCTTTGTGCACCAGTAGTATAACTATCGACAGGCGGTTTGAATGCTGCGCCAGAGCGATAATCGCTCGGCGGCTTTCACCGCCGACAGTGGCAATTTAACCGCTGTGGCGTAAGCCAACCTCGACCAGGGCGATTTGAGCCCCGATAGGGCGGTTTGAGCCCCGACAAGGCGGTTTGAGCCCCGACACGAGTGGGAGATGTAGCCACGTTGTGCACACGTTGCGGTGCAACGTGTGCACGGCGCTGCACGAAGTGTGCACAGTTGGCGCACTTCGTGCAACGCAAGTAACACCCCCTTTATAAGGGGGTGTGCTGCGCCCAAAGAAGAAATGAGAGATTAGGGTTTTTACGCTGAAAGGTTGCTTCGTCGAAGAGCGAGAGATAGGAACACCGAGGCACGGCCGGGACTTAGCTGGTGAAGGAGAAGGAGCTTTCGCGTTGATTGTTCCTTAGACAGAAAGACATCTTTTTCCATTACTACTCGGCGTGAAGGTTTTGTAAATTTTTCGATTTTCCAATTTTGTATTTTTACAACTTCATCTTTCGTTTATTATTATTTAGATAATCTCAATTAAATGTTAAAGTTAACAACACTAATTATACCATAAACAAAAAGGAAAACATAGACTGATCAAGCTCCTAATTCATGAAACAGAAAGCAGATGACAAACTTTACAAATTCCAAAAGTTACTTCAGATCATATGCCATTTGCGCTGTGTGTTTGGGTCAAAATTGATGAAAAATATCGCAGATTCATCCATAATTTAGGGTTCAAATATCTTAAAACAATAGGAAGGAAGAGATTGAACCTTAGATAGGAACATATCTTTTCAAAACAAACTAGATTAATTTTTTTTTTTTTTGAATAAGGGCGAATCTACTGATTGAGGGCCAGTCTTCTGATGCTAACTTCTGAGATCGGTGCTCCAGTGTTTTGCTACAGAATTTTTTTTTTTCACACAAAAATATTAGAAAAAATAACTAACAAAAGATACTAGAATAAGATCTTGTCCTTGACTATAATCTATAGTTCTCATATGACTTTCTGGCAAAAATCAACTTTTGCTTTTATTATCTTTCACATCTCTGTTCTTATTCTAGTATCTTTTGTTAGTTATTTTTTCTAATATTTTTGTGTGAAAAAAATCTCAGAGCAAAACATCGTGAAGTTCCATCAGAAGACTCCGCCCTCAATCAGTAGAAATCCCCTTATTCAAAAAATAAAAAAAATAAAAAAATAAATCTAGTTTGTTTAAAAATCTGGTCCTAAATTGCTAAAACATCCTTGGATTTTTCCCAAAATTAATCTCCGGCCACCAACTGGAGCACCGCCTCTGGCGGTCGGCCGCCGGTGTTGAACTTGCTTTATTCTCTAAAAAAATAAATTAAATGTCATAAATAGAAACTGGATTATGGCCTTTGATTAGTTAAGCTACCATGTTTAGTCACTAGATTAACCATCTTATTTAGACAATTAAGTCAAACAACGCACTTCATTAAAGATCTAGTTAGTGTGAGGTCTTCGGTCAATAATTCAAAAATATAAAATAAACAAATTTAAACACACAATTCACAAATAAATTTGTTTACAAATATATATAAATTTTAATTACATTTTTTTTATTCAAATTATATTATATATATTTTTTATAAAATTAAATTTTATAATATAAAATTTATATTATTTTTATAAACATTTAATCTAATTTATTCAAGCAAAGAAGCTATAACTAAATTTGACACATTTGTTTTTTTTTTTACTAGCACGGTATATCCAAGTCTAATAATCCCAAAGATACTAATTCGACTCCATGAATTTCTGACCAAACGTTAAATAATTTTTAAATAAAATATACTTCATCGACTACTAAAATAAATTAAAAAAATACTTATAACTCAATAGCTAAATTCGAGAATACAATTGTATCATCCTTGTAAGACAAGTTTAACATCGAAGACGTGCTTAGCTCGAGAAGGTAAATTCTCAATCCACATTCAATTTAAAATATTTATTCATTTTTTTTTTAAATTTAAAATTAAATTTGTCCAAATAAAAAATCAAACCTTGCTAACATGTGAAATGTCGTTTCACTTTACCCGTTGCCCAGTGCCCTTAGGGGCACACATTTGCACCACATGGAAGGACAAATCATTGCCAATAGATAACTTGCAATATTAATCATAGATGAATATCTTAAATAAACATGATTAAATGCTTAAAAGTGCCCTCAAAACTAATAATCACAAATAAAATGAAACAACCTTACATATGTACACTAGATCCGGCAAATCGGATAATGAATCGAATTCGTATCTTGACACGATCTAGACACGATCCGAAAATATTAATCCATATCCAATCCGTTTAATTTTTTGTGTCAATGGATTCAATCCGAATACGAACCACTTAATTTCGGATAGACACGACACGATCCGTTAGACACAAAAAAATACGTATAAAACGGATTATACGGATTGCAAGACACGATCTGAACTAATAGACACGAAATGATTCATAATTATACGAAAATGCAATAACTTAAATAAAATATAAAATAGATTACTAGACATCCAAACCAATTAATAGACACGAAAAGACCCATAAATACACGATAATGTAATAATTTAAATAAAAAAGTTTACAAAAAATTAACAATCTCCACAATCCAATTGGAATTACAAGTACATTACCCCTAGAATTATCGTAAAAATACAAAATGAATTTCAAAGATTGTCATCATCATTCAAACTTGTAGAGATTACGTAAATATCATTCATCTCCTTTCTTTTTCATGCATAGATTTTTTTAAGTACAATAAAAAAATAAACGGATCTAACGGATCCAGAAAACAAGATACTAATCCGACACATAATTTTTTTTTTGTCTAACGGATAGACACAAAATAGACACGAATCCAAAAATGCACGATCCAAATACGAAAAAAACAGATCGTATTCGTGTCGTGTCTAGATTTGCCAGGTCTATGTACACACAACAGATTAAATGAAACACAAATCCTTAAAAAACAAAACAACCTGACAAAATCCAAAAGATAGGTTTTGACACTTGAGCAAGCAGATGGATAGTCTTCCTAATATCAGCAAATCTTCAACAATCACACATTCGCATTGTCTGTTATTAGAAATCCAATCCCACTATAAAGTAGGGATAAACAAAACACAAAATCCAAAAATAAGTCTTAGCCAACAAGAGGCTCCACAGAATGCAAGTCTCCAGCATGCACAAAACAGAGAGGAGCATCCGGATCGAAATGTTAGAGGTGCATTTCATCTCATGCAAGAGTAGGAGAATACATTGAGCTTGGAAGGAAATTGGCCAGCATCACATGGCATTAATCATCCTCTTCATTTCTGCAGATCTCCTTGGATCAGGTTCGGCAATTGCTCTTTCGGTCAGCACATGCTTTAGACGACACATTGACTTCCTTACCTACACTTGACAGACAAGTTTTTTGGTCAGAAATAAAGAGTTTCAGGCAACATGGCACAATCTCTAAGAATTTGATAGGCATAAGAGCTAATATTCCACAAATTTGCCCAACATGGGTATCCAAGGAAGTCATTCGAGTAAGAACAGCGCACATGAGAAACCACAATTAGAGAATCAGAATAACAAACTAATTGCAGGCATTACTGAGACAAACTGAGATTAAGAACTCTAGTAAGAGACTGCACTAGCTTTTGAGTTCCTTAAGTCAGGCCTCTCAGGACTCCAGACATTTGAAATTGGCAAATCCAATCTGACATATTCTGTGAAATACTAACCTATAACCGAACAAACAAAATACTCATAGTGCGATTGAAATCTTTTTTTAAAAAATGTTTCATTAGATAAAATCCCATAGGCCTAGCAATAAACCTCAAATTCTGTAGTCTGTCGCTTATATTTTGTTGCCTGGAAACTGCAGAGTATAATAAAAGACAGATAATCGGGCACATATGCCATCGTCAGATATTGTCGACCAATAAACTACAGATGCAGTTTACTTTAATCGATCTACCAACCAACTACTCTATCCAATTTGACCTCACATCAAACCTTGATATACTTTCAGTCCCTTGATCACCATGAAGACAAGACCAAGAAAACATTCATTCAAGCCTCTGCTTGACCAAGTATGAAGGAGCATAAAAACTGTGCCTTGCAGATGTCACCAACAATGAGCAAGGAAAAGCTCATCAAAATGGGGGGAAAACCCCCAATGATTCATTACAGGCAGAGACAGATGTTGCAATAATTGTCAGAAATTGCAGGACTTAGAACAGGTTAAGGGACAGCAACACTAGCACCGTTTTGGGCAGAACAAGGATTAAATTATTCACATTAAATGACAACAATTGGGGAATCATTGATTCGTTAATAATATTGATAAATCTTTAAATCCCGAAATGAGAATTATGTAAAGGTGACCAAAACCTTTTGAATTCGTTCTGGATTTGCGAAACGAAGATTCTGAGCATTAAGCATTTGCCGTTGAGTCATAAGCATGTTCTTTTCCTTCAAAAGGACATACCACAACTTGTGAAGATCATCCCATGACTTGAGACGTAACTCAGAAGCCTTCCAGCCACGACCTTGATTAAGCATCAACGTTAACAAAAAACAAACAAACAAAAAAAATAGAAAAAAAGAGAATTGATAGTGTATTTTATATGGAAGACACACATAAAGCCTCTAATGAGAGATTTTGCAACCAGATATCACAGAGATATACACATATGAAAAGTTAAATAGTATCAGTGCTACACGATAATAATTCTCCAAAACTGGATCATGTTACAGAAAATCATTTTTTTCTAATGATATATCACCGGGAATGTTTTTACTTTTTCATTCAAAAAAGTGCTTCTCAGTTGATAATTTGTATGAGTAGTCTTTCATAATTTTTGTTGTACTTCTACATGTTATTTTTCTTTGTTTTCTGTTGCCAAAATTAATAATCCCTAAGAGGATGAGGGCCTTATCGCTGAGTATATTCTACGCAATTCTTGTAAGACAAAAACCACGATATCCCAAGACCGAACTTTTGGTTGGAATAAAAAATCACAGAAATTGCGATGCAGCCATGGGAAAGGAAAACTTCTTCTTCTTGATATTTTCAGGATTGCGCTAGTAATAAGAACACATATATACGCGTTCAATATCAGAGACTAGAAAACCCACGGAAGCGCTTTAAAGATCGTTTTTTTTCTCTCAATGAAACTCAGCTTAGAACTGTCCCGAAAAACTCATCTGTACAGAGAAGAAGAAGAGTGACAAGGGTGTAAATGGATCGAGATAATACCGTAAGTAACAGGCTTCTCTTCATCTGTGTTCCGGTCCGGCTCGAAAAACTCCTCAAGAGGATTCAGCGTTCTCTTAACAGAAACCGTAGCAGCGGCGGAATCGGAAGCTTCGGAAGAAGTTGAATAAGCCTTCGATCTGGCAGCGGCGCCAAAAGCTCGACGGACAATCCTGGATACGAACATTGTGAAGGAAACCTGAAAGCTGCAATCCGTACGGATCAGATTCACAAACTAGCGACGCGGAAAACGACAGAAAGGTGATTATTAGTAACGGAGATACCCGATCAAATGGTGCAGGAACGTCGGCGAGTGGGCGGCGCAACTCGGGACGCCAGGGTTCAGCCTGGAGAGGAAGCGAGGAAGACGAATGCGGTATGATGGCAGTGTTGTGGGCTGATGGGCTTCGAGAAGGGTCCAGACAAAAGCCCACTAAAATACGATATTTTAATATTTATCTCAGATATTTGACTATATTAATTACCCTAATTTTAAAATAAAACTATTAAAAGGATATTCCAGCGTTCTGAGACGATCTATGGCGGCGCCGGCGGCGACAAGCGAGAAGATGCGCGGCGAACGGAACCGCCGCTCCGTCTTCGATCTACCTTCTGGTTTCTTCGACTCCTGCCACCTACTACACGGCCTCCGTCCCGACCAAGCCGAAGCCCCGTATCCCCCTCCCGCGGAGGCAACCGCCGGGAGCGACGGTGACCGGGCGGAGCCGGAAATTGATACTCTTCGCATCGGGGATAAAGGGAAGGAATCCTCGTTGTCATCGAGGTGGACGTGTAATACCTGCAAGGCGGAGTTCGATTCCCTCCAGGACCAGCGCTCCCACTTCAAATCTGACCTCCACCGCCTCAATGTTAGCAACGATTTTTCTCTCCAGTCTGTTTGTTTTTTCCTCCATAGGAACTCGAATGTGAAAAGCTTGTCCACTTTTTGTTTTAAAAGAGGGCATTCATGTTAAAAATGGACATTCAAGGATAGAGAATTATAGACATATCATACTTTGGCTGATCGACTTGCATGCATTATTGAAAGCAGTTCGCTGATCCCAAAAGATGAATCACAAAAGCAGTAGCATGTTCTATACTCTATAGTCTCCAAGGATGATTAACCTTAAATAAGAAACCTAAATTTAATTATGATGGCTCTCAAGCTCCCTTGTCAACAAGCTTCTGCAAGGGATGTGCTTATAACATAGCCAAAGGTGCTTGCTTGATGAAGGTTGACGCAGTCTTAGGATGCCCTTAAGTATCTTTCCTACCTGAAGAAGGTGTACCAAAGCATATTTAGGACAAATGATCTTTGATGGATTCCATATAATATGTATGTTTGATGGCAATGGAATTTTCTGTATGTCTCAACAAGCAGTTCTATTGAAGGTAAATCTAGAATTTTGTAACTTACCATTTAGTTCCTATATGGTGTGCAACCAGGATTCTTAAGGTATGTTATCCGTAGAGCATCTTTTATGTTGATATTTATTTTGGCCTTTGATTTTAAATAGCATGAATTGTCTTGTTCTTGCTATTAGTAGGCACATTTTTCATAGGCCAGATTTGAATTTTGAGTTTTCCAAAATCATGGCCCCTACTTTCAAATAGGGCTGTAAATGAGCCAAACCGAGCCAAGTTTTTTGTTATTCAAGCTTGTTTGATAAGCTAACTAAGCCAAGCCCGACTTATAATGAACCAAGCCATTAAAACATAGTTGTTCGAGTTTGAACTTGACTTGTTTTCTTTTATGACTCGATATTATTGAGCTCTGAATTTGATTGTTTAAAACTTTTTACATTTTTAAATTTATTTTGTTGGTTTGTGAGTTTGATATTATAAGATTGTTTGTTCATTTTGTGAGCTTCTTTGTCTATTTACAAGTTTGATGGGAGCTTTGTTGATGAATATGATTTATAAATTTTGGTCATGGATATTGTTCATGAATGATCACAATCTTTGTTCATGAATATTAACAAGCTATGAGTTATTCAAGTTTGTTCATTTAATTAACCCGTTGTATATTGAACTCACATAAACAAACTCTTACCAAGCTGAACGCTAAGCTTGCTAACGAACATTTGGTGAAAGTAAATTGACTCCAAAACCTTGCAAGTAAATTGACTCTGAAACCCGTCATGGGTTGGCATCTTGTTTAAAGCAAACTTAGAGAGATCTTATGTTTGTAAAATATAGACTAGTATACTATTTGATACATATAGCTGTTTGCCAACTTTTTAAAATTAAGGTTTCACAAGATTTATCATATTTAGGTCATTGGTTATTTTAATCATAAGCTCACGATACCCCTATTGCTATGTTTTTGGTATGAAAGAATTGCTCTACTGTCAGATGTTATTACTTTGCCTGTATTATCTTTTGATTTTCACTCCTGTTTCACATTTTGCATCCATATTTATAATTTATTTATACTACAAATGCTCTATTCTTTGGGCCCAAAGGACACTACTAATAAATTTTGTGGTTCATACATAAGTGCATAACTTGCCTGTTCTAATTCTGTTTGTAGGTCAAGCTGAGCATTGCTGGCAAGAGTATTATCATGGAAGATGACTTTGACTACTTGGGTGGTGATCCTCTGTTTGAAGACTTTGATGTATCTAGTATCTCAGGTTCAGATGTTGAGTTTGAAAATGATCCTATCCATAATAGTAGCCTCTCGAAGAAAGGTGATAAACAAAAGCTATGTTTTCGTATCCAGTCAGGCGAAATCATTTCTGTATGGAAATGTTTGCTTATGAAGGAAACTGAAGACATATCTTTTGAGAATGGCAAGCCAAACCTTATCAATGGAGATGCATGTGTAGCAGTGGATCAGTTGATTAACAGATTGAAAATGCTGCTCTGCGAGCCTAGAGATAAATCTCATTTAAGGATCGTTTTTCTTGCAAGTGGTGGTCATTTTGTTGGCTGTGTTTTTGATGGGAACATTGTTATAGCACACAAGACATTTCACAGGTTGGTAGATTTGATTTTTATTTTTTAATTCTACTGATGCTTTTTGATACAACCCATTTCCACATAGACTCAATGTGTGTTCTACTTTTTCCCGATGAGAATCATTTTGAAGTTACAACTTGCTTTGTACGGATTTTTTTCTCATTGAATAATTCACAAAAATTATGAATGCAAAAGGTAGTTTTTTTTTTTTTACAAATGGGCATATTCCATGGTGGTTCACACTCACTATCCACCTAATTCTGCACATATGATGTTCTGGAACCAGGTTAGCACTGGTTAGGTTTGTTTTCTAGTAGTGTTGGATCTCTTCTTAGCATTTCAGATACTGAGTAGCTATGTTATTTTCCATTTTAAGTTGGAAGATTTAGTTTCGATATTCAATTAGTAGTTGTTGCAATGATTTTTCATTTTACAGGTATGTTGTCCGCGCAAAGGCTGGTAAACGGCAATCTGCTAAAGATGCAACTGGAAAAGCAGCACATTCAGCTGGTTCAGCTCTACGCAGATATAATGAAGCTGCACTGAAGAAGGTAGTAGTCAGTTATTTCTTTATTTTTTTTCTCTTTGCTAATTCCTGAAGAAAAAATTGTCTGCTGGAACTGCCAAATTTTGTTTTTTGTTGTTTTGCAAATGCATAAATGCTTATACTTTTATTAGACTCACACATATATTCTGACGGACCATTCTTAATATGTACTGCTATAATTAACAAATCGTGGATGCTTCATATTGTAAAATGCAATGTTCCTGTCAGTTTAATTTAATTCATATACTATATTTGTGAATTTATCATTGAATCTTACTGGCACAGGAAGTTCAGGAATTGCTCATATCATGGAAGCCATTCATCGTGTCTTCCTCATGTATATTTATATATGCTCCATCCAGGAGTCATCAGATCCTTTTTGATGCTGAAAAGCCTCAGTTCAGTTATCATGATTCTGTAATTAGACATGTTCCTTTAACTGTTCATAGGCCAACTCTGAAGGAAGCCAAACGTATATACGAGCAGTTGACAAACATAACTTATGAAGCAGATGAGAATAGAGTCCCAGATGAAAATTCATCTCCATATGTGGGTTGTGATGGAAAGAGCATTTCTGAACCCAGTCATGCTATGTTGTCAGAGTGCTCCCCAATCAAGGAATCCTATCCTGAATCAAGTTCAGGACTAGAAAGTTTGTCGATTGCCAGCGAAGAATTTACTGTTACAATTAACAGGGATGAGACAACACCTCTACATGAAGCAGCAAAATCTGGTGATCCTCAGCGAACCCTTGACCTTCTTGAACAAGGTCTCAATCCCTGTATTAAAGATGGTAGGGGTCGGACTCCTTACATGTTAGCATCCGAGAAGGAAGTCCGTAATACTTTTAGAAGATTTATGGCTGTATATCCTGATAAATGGGATTGGCATGCTGCCAATGTTCCCAGTCCACTGACAAAGGAGCTGGAAGAGGCGCAGGCAGCCAAACAAGTAATTCATCTTCTTTGTCTTCGACGATGCAATTTTTTATGTTCATTTTGTGAAATATGTTCATTCAGAGTAACTTGTTTTTATTTCTACTTTCCGATTGTTTTGATATTTGGCGAAAACATTAATGTTCCTACAGCCTACAATGTTTATTTGTTATTCTGCTTATGCTAAATTATCAGCAGTAACATTTGCGTCTTGGGCCTACTGATTTGCAAACTTCTATTGGATGGTTATATAGGCCGAGAAGGATGCCAAGAGGAAGGCTAAGGCTAAAGAATTGAAGAAGTTGCGGAAAGCAAAAGAAAAGGCAAAGGTTAGGTTCCTTATGGTAATTTGTTGTGAAGGCTAAAGAAAAATATGAACCTTCTTGGCCAGTTTTTTGTTTTACCTTGTTTTTGTTTATTGGAGGTGATGAATAACTTAAGTATTGGTCATATGAAATTTCATTGATAGTGATTGAAAAAAATCTAAGTGATGTGAATCCCAAGGGCAAATAATTTTTTGGTTTCTCTCATGAGGATGAGAAAAATTGGTTAATGTTCACTACATCATGATTTGTAACCTCAGGCTCAAGCTGCACTATCTGAAACTTCTTCAGCAATTGTTTCTAAAGCCCAAGAAGCACCACCTACTGGCCATAAGCAGGAGCTGAAAATCAAAGAACCTCTTTTATCTAAAGAGGTCAGACCATGATTTATTTTTTCTCTACAATAATGAGCTTCTAAATCTATTGCGTTATTGAGTTGTTTCTTCTGTCTGTGATCAGGAGGAACAGAGGAGAGCACTGGCTGAAGAACGAGAAAAGAGAGCAGCTGCAGCAGAGAGGAGAATAGCAGCACTTAATATCGGTCTATCGAGTGGCAACGTAACATCGGCAAGCCTCCCAGAGCCTAAGGGTGGATCCAGTGACCTTGTTTGCTCATGCTGCAATGCTTCCTTGGAAGGGAAAATTCCTTTCCACAGGTATAATTACAAGTACTGCAGCACCTCTTGCATGCATGTCCATAGAGAGATCCTGGAGGATGGATAGACCATTCTGCCTCTTTGCCACTCCTTAGTTCATCAATTTCTGTAAGTTGGTTAATTTGATTGTTTTTTTTTTCTATTGAAGAAATAGAAAATGCTACTGTAATTATCTAGCCTCTTATTCCCTTTCAAACCAAAATCTGATATCAAGTTATTGTTATTATAATCTCAAGTTGTTTGTTATTTGTACCTTAACTTCCTACTCATCGCTACCTCATCTTTTACAGCTTCCTTCTTAATCACCATGGAATGAACTCCTATTACTCAAAATAGGGGCTCATTTTCATCTACATAATGATAAAAATAAGCTTGCAGGATGATCTTGCTCTACTTGGAGAAAAATTTAAAATTGAAGATTTAATATGAATTAAAAAAAAAAAACATACGCACACACAGTACCGGCGTAGTATTTTATTGAGCCATTACATTACAACAACTAACACTTCTCACTTACAGATCAAAGATCTTTGTCTATAGTTCACTCAGATTCTTGAACAATCTGATCCAGAGATAATTTTACATAATTCTGCAGGAAATCAATCTCAAGTTACTGAAGAACACACCAAGAGGAGACAAAGGTGCTGTATTATCAATCTTCTATACATATATTGCTTATTTCATAGGAGCTACTCATTTAAAAGCCTCAATGGATTATGTTAGAGACTGCTTGACTGAGCCCCGGGGACCAGCACCGGCATCGGTCTGGCCAGCTTGGTTGCCCTCGGTTGAACTAGTCGAACATACTAGTTGTATATAAAATCGATATCAATGATAGATAACAGTCTAACTACTTGGCATTTTTTTTGTTGTTGAATAAAATTTGCGTATTTGGTGATTAGGCCTTTCCAACAACTGGAACATGCCTCACAATGGCCACAAGTGCTATTAAATTCTCTGAGTGAGGTGCCAATGCCTGAAACCGATCTCATCTGTCTTCACATTTCTTGAGTAGCTCCCCTGTTTCCTCCATGACTGACATTGACACTCCATCCCACGCCTGGTCCCAACCCAACTTGGCTTGCATGGGAAGATGATGAGGCAGGTCTTTCTTCTTGTTCCCTGCTTGCATCTTCATTCTCATGTGCCCAGACCAGCTTGGTCCCCTTTTGAAGCCCCTTTCCTCATCTTCTTCAGGGGACACAGTGCATGGCCAACAATGCCTTGTCTCTGCCCCTTGTCAATGAGCCGCCACGATGATGACGACGAGACTGTGCTTGGCGATGAGGAATGCTGATGTGCCAGTCCAGTCCCTGATGGCCATTCTTTGGCGATAGAGCAGTGAGCAAGAACATCCACTGATTGGGTCCCCATGATTATGCCAAGAATTAAATAGACCTGCTCATTCTTAAGAGAATATATTGATTGATCTATAGCAATCCGCAATGGAGCTTCTGATTGCAACTAAGCTTGATTGAAGTGGGGAAATGAATTCTCTTCCTGTGCGGTTCTACTCTGTTTTGACCGTCTGTTACGGTTCTTCTGTTTAAGCGTGTTGTTATTTTAAATGCCCAGTTCTTGGAACAACTGTGCTAGAAGCTGACAGCGTTGAGTTCTGATGTCGGATTAGCGATTTGATGCGATCATTGTGATCGAGAAGCTCAGAATTTGACATTTGAGAACTGATAAATTTGAGCAGGACAGGAGATTAAAATGCTCGGAAGATACCTGATTATGGAAGTGGCTTAAGAAGAAGAGAAAAAAAAAAACACATGAGAATGGATTTATATGACACAGATAGAGTTTGATTGTAAAACATGCAATGCATGATTCAGAGGGTGCCGTATGATTTCTTGCAGTGAAGAATCGCGTCGTAGACCGAAACGTCGGTGTTGCTCCGACACCACTCGATTCCTGTTCTGGTGCTGCTGCTCGCGCTGCTCCTGCTCCTGCTCCTGCCCCTGCTCCTGCGTCGCGTACGCGTTGACTTCTGGGGGATCGACAAGCTCAGTCCTTTGGCCTTGTTGAGCAGGGGCACGAGGAGGCAGAGGTAGTACCTCCACAGGATCCGCTTCAGCGAGGCAGCACCCTGGACGAGCACCGTCGACTTGGCCTCTGAATCATTGCTGGATGACTTGAGGCCTGTCAGTTTGGAATTCGGCGGCGGCGATGGGTGGGGGAAGCAAGGCTCTGTTCCTGCAGAGGTGGCGAAGTGGAAGCCGTCGACATCGATGGTCCAGCGCATGGAGGAGGAGGCGGTGGGATCCATTTCGATGAAGGAGGACGCGGCGTGGGCCTTGGCCACGGCGAGGGAGGAGTTGTGGGCGATGAGCCACCGGTAGGACAATGTCTCCTCGCCGGAGCAGCAGTGCCCGAGGGCCTCCATGTTTGGTGGGGTGGAAAGGCGTGAGAGAGGAGAAATTATTAATAGAGAGGAATTAGATGGCGAGATGAGAACAAACTACAAAGCAAATTTCATCTCGTACCTCAAAAATGGTTTTTTTTTTTGATAAATTGTGTATTATACATGACCCGAAGTTGATATCCTGGACAAACGGATATTTGTGTGTATGTGTGCAATTGAAAATGTACAATATTTTTTTTCGTACTAATTCTTCTTACTATTATCGTCGTTCGATCGGATTTTGATCGTGATTCGATCGGAATCCGATCACAATCTAATCAAAATCGAAATTCGATCGAAGTTTGATCAGATCGAAATCGAAGTTCGATCGGACCATGGACAGAATGCGATCGGATATCAAATTCAATTGGATCATATTTGAATTTCAATCAGATCACAATCAAAATTCGATACGATCGCGATCCGATCGGAGGGGTTGTGATAGCGATCACGACGGATTTTAAGATTAGACTATAGTGTCCATCATCTATGATCGTCACGATGAAAGTATTTTTCATATTTTATTATTGTATAACCTCATAGATTGGACAGTCATAAACGAGTCGCCCATGAAAACATCATGCATGATATCATTTCTCATTTACATGCCATTCTCTTTTTAAATTTAAAGTCTATATTTGCATTAATCATGCATTTCCACAACCATTTGGTCCAAGATCTTTTCTGGATCTTCAATATGATTTGATAAGATTTGTAGGGCCATAAATACAATATACACTATTTTTGTTTTAAGATTCATGCATGAATCATATGATCATTGATAGGGGTTTGCAAGCTCTCAGACCTAATCTAATTAATAAATATAAAAGGATAATTTTTAAATGGATAGAAATTAATTTCTAAAGAAATCATGATTTTGAATTGTCCATCAATTTCTTCCTTTATACTTGTTATTTAGATTCTTGATTTATTTTCTTCATTAAAAGAGTGAATCGGAAGACCGTGGATATAACAGTTCTATTTTTTTATTAAAAAAGGTTTGCATGCTAATTATGCTATTCATTGCTAAGCGATTAATAAGTATTGGTATTTAAATTTGATATAGTATTGATCTAAATTATTAAAACGTATACGAACTCTGTTTTTTTTAAACCACAAATTTACGATCGAAAACATGCCCCCAACGAAAAAAAGGGTGCAAGCTTTACAACAACATTAAGTGGATATATATTTAAATGAATTTTATTTTATTATTATTAATTAAATCTTTTATAGTCTTCTTCCTATTCATTTGATATGCATATTTGTTATAATTTTACACTATCTCACTAAAATATTTATTGATCATTTAAGTATATATCTATATCACTTTGAACATGCATATCACTTTAAATATGTGTCAGAGTTTTTTTTTTTTTTTTTTTGCAACAGGTGCAATTTCGATTTTGTCTTTAATATTGTATTTTTTTTATTATATTCATTCTTATATGTCCATACATTCATCTTACATATGTGCAAACCTTACATACGCATATTTTGATCTATTTGGCACCTCCTCCTGTGCACTTGATGGGAGTGCTTGCATGGCACGATCAACGTTATGCGGAGTAACGCAGAATATATCATTACACTATTAAATAGTTGCATTATCTTGCACGTTCGTGTGCCACTGTTCGATCCGTTCACTTCAACTATGATCTATTTTATAATGATTATATTATTATAATATTAATTATTTTATTTATTGTCATTTTAAAATTGTAATATAATGTAATGTAATCTGAATTATAAAAATCACTAAAGTTTTATAATCTGAATTACAAGACAAAACTTATGTAATTCGATTACATTACAAGCCGTAATCTGAAAAGTCATTGTCCACCGTCGTTCGTAGTCACCATCGTCCAATGCCATAGCTCGTCGCCGTTGGCACCATCCGCCGATGGTCGACCGCCGTCGATCGGCCACTAGTGTCGCCACCGACCGATCGATGACCGCCACCAGTGGTCGATCATCGTTGCCGTCGTCGTCGCTGCCATCGCTGACCGATCGACCGACCGCTGCTGCCGCCCTCCACCCGCGCGTCGTCCGCTAGTCGTCGTCGTCGATCGGCTGGTCGTCGTCGTCGTCGATTGATCGACCACCGTCGCCGCCGCTGGTCGATCGACCCGCCATCGTCGCTCGTCGCTATCGACGGTTGACTATTTCCTCCTTATAATGAACACTAAATAAAAGAATATAATATCTCTTGTAATCCAAGATTACATATAATTTTATGATAAAACATAGAAATGTAATCAAAATTACATTACATTCTATTACAAACTTGATTAAATTGTCACCTTGATTATATTACATCATACTAAACGTAACTTAAAGATAAAGATGCATAAACTTGATGACCACTAACAGCAAGAAGCAATAATAAAATAATATAGAGTGTATCTGGTAACAAATAATGTTAGAGTTGAATCAGCGAGACAAAAGACTTAGTTGAGACGAGAATGATTCGAAGGAAGATTTCACTGACTCTGTTGAGGGTGATTCGGTGGAGTCGATGACTCTGTGGATTGAGGAAGTCACCTCTTGTATTCAACAGGCTGGATCGAAAGAGAAACGAGTACACTTACAGAGGCCAAAAAATCTAAACGGTGATTGAGACAGAGGGACGGTTCTTAAAGTGTTGGTGGATGGTGCTTTAGAAATAGGTAGGGCAAAAACCTACAAGAGAACAAGAGTAAAAGAGAGCGTTGAGAAGGATCCCGACAATATTCCTCCGACGCTTAAGTCACGATCGACCGAGAGAGAAAGAAAATAGAGAAAAAGAGAAGAAGAGGAAAAAACCTCTCTGTTTCTCTTCTCCGGTTATCTATATATAAGGGGATAGTGATGTGAACCTCCACAGATTTATACGGAGGATATGAATTCTCCAGTATAGAAACTTGACACCAGTATAGGAACTTGACATGACAGAGAATGATAGAAGACACTATCTCATTGAATATGACAGACATATGGAGCTTAATTAATGTTGTTCGCGTGGTTGATGGAAGACAAGACTCTATTAATGTTAGTAGGAGCACCTCTAATCGTTGTAGATGTGCTGATATATTTACGGGTCCCGCGATGTGTCAATCACGTGGTACTCTTGCCCACACGATCTTGTAGCAAGTAGTCCTAGAAGGTAAATATGTTGAGATACGCATATGCTTGTCGCGATAGGCATATTTGTCAGGATAAGTATGTCTATTGAGACATGAACAATAATTCATGTTGAGATATAAATAGAGATTCTCGTCGATATATAAATAGAGATTTCCATCGACATATAAATAGAGACTTCTGTTGAGATATATTTATCGAGATAACTCTATTAGACTCTTCTGTTCGATCCCAATTGACTGGTGTAGCTTTGACCGAGTATAATTTAACAACTTCCTGATCTGGTTGCGCAGAGTTCTTGCTTCGCAAACTTCCCACAGTTTGCATGGCTGGAAGCTTTTATTATAGATCGATGCTCATATTTGACTACGATCTCACTCGTAGGTAGGGATGTGTAATCGGTTAAAATTAAATTAATCGAATCGATTAAAATCGAAATCGAATAAATCAAATTTTTTTTAACAAAACTGATTCGACCGAAATTTTTTACCGAGCCGAACTAATTTAATAAAAAAAATAGTTTTTTTTGGTTAAAAATTGAAAAAATTGATTTTTTACATTCAGTCAACTAATGAGTCAAATCAATCGATTGATGGTCCAATCAGTCGACTGTTGTTATATAATAGTCGATTAAATCTAGTAGACAGAGCACAGAATGTTTCTTAGTCGACTGATAACTCAAATCAGTCGACTGATGGTCCAATCAGTCGACTAATATTCTAATCAGTAGACTGCTTCAGTTAAAATCGATCAATTCGATTAAATCGAATTTTTTCAGTTCAAACTCGAAACTGAATCGAATAAACCGATATTTTTAAATAAAACAAACTGAATTTTCAATTGGATCGAACTGAACTTTCAAGTTCGATCGGTTCAGTTGGTTTTTTCAGTTTAATTGACCGATTGCACACCCCTACTCGCAGGTCTGGACGTGCACAAACTGTTCGATCGATATAGGTCGAGGAGATCGAACAAAATTTAGAGGGCATTTGGCCGTCTTTTCCATTTTCTAAAAAACAAAAAATAACTTCGGTCTGTTTTTTAGTTTTTCAAAAAACTTTTTTTTGAAAAATAGAGATGGAAAATACCAATCAAAAATTATTTTTTTATTTTCTCATAAAACAAAAATAAAAAATGAATTTTTTTTACAAATCAAACGCTACCATAATTTTTTTGTGAAAATGTTGCAGCTAGCGATGAGTCATGTAATCTGTTGGAGGTAGTATATATATATATACTGTGCGGATGGGGATGACATGCAGTAGAAGAGTATTCTATATAGGATATTTTTATCTTGTGTGCCGTCTCCATTCGCGCTCATGCACGATCCCTCACAGCGAACAGTAATTTTACTATTCATGTGAGTGAACACGGATGGAGACGACGTGCGATAGAAGAATATTCTATATAGGATATTTTTATCCTACGCGTCGTCTCCATCCGTACTCATGCGCGCTCACTCACGTGAACAGTGATTTCATTGTTCACTTGAACATTGAAATCACTGTTCACATGAGTGAGCGCGCATGAGCCCGGATGGGAACGGCGTGCAGTAGTAGAAGAGTATTATATATATATATATATAGTCATTAGGTAATTAAATGTGTGATTCACAGATAATTAAGCCTATGCAAAGTTGAGGTCGTTTCGGGTGACATGAAACGTGATCTTCGGAGAAGCCCTACGACTACGAGGGAAAAGAAACGTAATTAAAAATTAAAGAGCCAGTGTCTCTGTTAGAAAATGTATATTTACGACGAAGAATTTATTATTGTATTGATAATTTTATTCTATTTTGTAAGAAATTATTTTCATAATTATGATTCGAATTTATGATTTTCACATTACAAGATAATAATTAATTTTATCGATAATTTATTAAAATATGCACTTAAAATTTGAGATTACTCCAAAAAAAAAATGTACAAGATAATTGAAAATGTCCAAAAGACATTTCTCTTTTTCATTTTACTCCTTTATTAAAATTTAATTCTTTTTCCTTTATTTTTTTTAAATTAAAATCGTTAAACTTTTCTCTCCTCATGCAACTCTTCTTAATTTTTAATCATTACTATAATTTAATTATACCAATACTACTATGACACGTCATTGATTTTTACAAATCACCACCCCTATGAATTAAATTGTTAAAAATAGTAAAAATAATATATTTACCGGTGGTGTGATGCTGCTTTTTACAAATTAACACTAATCAATATATTGATTTTTAAATATCAACATCATTGAATTCTAAAAATGTAAAATGGAGAGAAAAAAATTTAACGATTTTATTTTTTATTTTTAAAAAAGAATAGCATGCGGAGAAAGAAAATATATAGAAGAAAACAAATATCAACTTGAGATAAAAAAATAGTCCAATGTACAAAATTCTCGTCATGTAAAACATCCTTATCTTACTTTTTACAAGAAAAAATATCTAAAAGAGAAAAAAAAAATCACCTTTTGAATATTTTCAAATATTTGAGGTGTTTTTTCATCGATCCCAAATTTTAGATGATAAATTACTTTAATTTTTTTTATTACACCAAGATCCCATTTCAATAGAACAAAATCATAGAAGGGGTAGACAGTATGTCTGTCCTTGAGCAAAAACTATAAATTAAACATCACAGAAACAATCTCCTCCAACCAACATAGCAACACAATTACCACAGATATACAAGAAAACAACACAAGAAAGATAGCAAAGAAGGTATTAACCTTCCAAATTGAATCCAGAAAAATAAAAAAAATGTCACAAAAGACGATGATGAAGCCAGCAAATTAAGGAAGAGCACCACAAGCAATGACAGGCGGAGGATGTCTAACAATTTCGTTGTTTTCCGCAAAGATTAAAATTTATTAATCTAATTATTTTCATCCATCTATTCTATGATTATTATGAGAGAGAGAAATTACGAAGAATCTTATAAATTTTAACGTGATAGTTAAAAAATATAAAAGTTATCTAAATTCAGAAAAAAAATTTTAGATCTCTTTTAAAATCGATCTTTATTTTATCTGTACACTTCTTTATGTCTTAACCACTACGTCATTTAAGAATAAAATATATATATATATCATTCGTATATAGCATTTCCTCTATAATTTATCTTCTTATTATGAAATAGCGGAGGATGAATCATCTGTCCCTGCGGAAAGGACCTAGTGACTAACGTATGCAGATGTTGCATTAGAGGATAACGGATCAATTCCTCACAAATGCAAAAGTATCGTCCCTTTATGCGTTAGTTACTAATTTCAAAGATCAAAGATTTATCATGATTTACTTTTTTTTTTTTTTGATGATGATCTAAAATCGAACCCAAGGGACCATTAGATTATCGAATTTCAATCTTTGCACAAGCGGAGGATGAATCATCTCTTGTCGCGAGGCATATTTCCTCGTGATGTCTGTCTGCTGCAACGCAGTGCCAGCAAAAGGCAATGGATCTGACAACTGATTCTGAGCCAGCACAGTGAACTGTGATGATTCGACTGGCTACAAACTCCCACAATGTCAACGCCATCAAATCTGTGTGTCTGCTCAAAGATCTCCGCTGCATATATGCCTGCCTGCCTGCCCTTTACGTATCGATCGGCGGCCGGCCTCCAATCTCCAATTAATAACATGCATGGCAATGGCAAGGGAGGCCGGGGAAGGAGAAGAGCTGATCAGGACTCAACTGGACTGGACTGGACTGCAGACAAAGCAGCAGCAGCAGCAGCAGCAGCTAGCTAGCGTAGAAAATAAAGCAAAGCAAAGCTGGCGTACAAAGTTTTCTTTCTTCGGTACGTTGCATGGCCGACGGCTGTTGTGAGGTCACGTCGTCTCTCTTTCTTTCGGTGGAGGCTCGCTCCCCGTCAACGCTGGATAATGGCACGGGAGACAAACCATGCGGCGGTCTGATCGAAATTGCAAAGATTAATTATCCACTAAATTCTGGGAGGAAGAAACAACAAATGAATAAATCATCATTATAGAGGAGTTGAAATTCCGATTTAATGGCCTTGTGAATGATGATGTTTTGTATTTACCTTTTGTCGGCCATCGGCCTCCGTTGACCGCGCCGAACAAACATCGCAGCCATCGGAATAAGAAACGATCGAGGACGGCCGGTGATGATCCGAATGAGAGGACGCTCGTGAATGCCGTCGAAATTTAGGATTTTGATGGGGGGGGGGGGGAGAGAATTTATTGAGATATTAACTTGATTAGTTTACAGACGCAGGCCATGTTAGGGCTCTTGGGTGAAGGATGGACGAGGAGTTGATAGGGTGCAATCAAATTGTCATCGTTAATCTTTTTGCAGAGTGATTCAAAACTCAACTATGAATCATGCGATCATTTTTTATGCCCCTTTTATCGAGCCATCGGAGAAGAATGGATTTTTACAACTACAACAGTAGATCTTTTTTTTGGAAAAAATTAACGTGCGGTAGATGATCGTCGATACTCTTTCGATGATAAATCTCCAATGTTTAAGTCAAATAGATGAAAGATTCGGAAAGATGAAAGTATAAAAGTAGCATAAGTCAAAAGTGTCCTCAACGAGAGAGCTCCCTATTTTATCTCAACCTTGCTTTTATATAGATATTCAGAATACTTTCTTTCGTAATCACTTCCGAGATATCTTTTGGTGAGTCGTTAGAGGATAATCTCAGTATCAAATCTCTATATGGTATATCAAATAAATCATATTTATCATTGAGACGAATTGTAAGAGGAAGAAATATAATGACTATTAAAGAGGAATTTCCATCGTGATCTTCCAATGTCTGACTTCAATAACAATTGATCTAATGGTCGAGTGATGTCTGGAGTAGACTCTATCCATTAAACTTGATTAAACAATTCAGCCAAATGGTCCGCTTAAATTTGATTAGAAGTTTAATATTCGTTAGAAAAGTCAAGTTTAATTTGAAAAAAAAAAATCAAATCAAGCTGAAACAAAATTTTTAATAATTGATTAATTTTAAACTTGATTCCACTTAATTATCTTATTAAATAAATTTGAATATTGTAGAATTTGACTCGGCTACGTTGAGATCCATTCTAATTCGACAGATTCATCATCCTTTTAAGATCGACATGTGTTTTTGAATGCGAGAATCCGAAGGATCTTATTTTGGATTCCATTAAAAGTGTTTAAAAAAAATATATAGGAAAAAACATTTCGATTTTTGAGGTTTTGCTGGAATTGGCGTACCTGCGTGTCGCTGAGCCTGGTCTTGGTACCGTGAACCGCGGTGCACATGTCAAATGAGCACCGCCCAGCGCCTATATATAGGAACACCGAAAGCTACTCAGCAGTAGCCGCTCGCTGCCGGACTTCTAGTATGTGGAAGCAGAGGAGAAGCGCGGGCCGAGGGGCGATGAGGGGCGACCGGAGATCCTCGGTCGATGCCTCGGAGGCCGTTCTGTGGCGAGAGGAAGACGGCGGTGGCGGCGGTGTGGCGGCGAATGGGGAAGAGGACGGGTGGAAGTGCTGGCGGCACCCGTCGCAGCCTCGCTACGGCGTCTGCCCCGCTTGCCTCCGCGACCGCCTCCTCCTTCTCTGCCCGGATTGCGCCCGCATACGCCCCTGCATTTGCGTCAGCTTCGCGTCGTCGTCCTCCTCCGCTTCCTCTTTCTCTTCCCTTTCCTCCGCCGAACCCATCAGATCCGGCTCTCGGAGAGGCGACGGCGCGGAGATCGGCGTGGTCGGGCCCATCTTGCGACTCATCGAGCGCGAGCCGGCCTTCCGGCGGTCGCGATCGGTCGGGTTCCAGCTTCTCAGGTCGAAACCGACGGCCCCCGCCGAAGCCGACGTGGACCCTCCGCCTTCGAGGTGGCGAGGGCCCAAGATTTGGGCGCCGTTCTGGAGGCGAAACCAGCCGACGGAGGACACAAAACAACCCGATCTCAACAGATCGACGTCGGTGGCCGCCGGGCACTCGCCTGACGCCGGCGCCGGAGCAGAAACGGAGGGAACAAGCAAGCCGCTGCGGTGGAACTTTCCGAGCCCTATCAAGGCGTTGCGGAGCAGGAAAGCGACGGCGAAGGCGGTGCTGCGGTAGCGCTCCCCGCGTCCCGCGGGTGACCGCACCGAATCTTCGAGATATTTTTTTATTCTCCCGTAACGCAGGTATTGCGCCTAATGTCTCGCACGCGATGTCCGTCCGTCCGTCCGTCCATCCAACCCTAGCCTTAATTACGAAACTGCCACGCCGAAGAGTTGCTCTCCATCATCACAATTTCCCTTTCTTTTGGTTTTCTCAAAAGAAACAGTCGCCAGTTCGTTGTCTGCTTCTTCTCCTTTCTTCAGTCACTGTTTCCCTTCTTATTAAATCGATTTTAAAGCAAATTTGAAATCCTTTTCGCTCAGTGGTCCTACTCCATGCTTCGACAGCGGCCACATTCTGTACTTAAACATGGTTCTCAATAATCAAATCATTACGTTGTGTGTTTGTTTATTCCTGCAGGAATGCACGTTGCTCATTGATGGCATGGGGCAGAGCTGAAGCCTGGACAGTGAGTAGGTAGGCATTGCCATCGGAGGGGACGCATCCTTTGAGAGAGTGGACTCGTAAACTACCCTTTTGTTCCAGTTCATGCTCTAAAAAATCATTCTTTGTTGGCTTTATCTGAGGAGATGATGGCTCCACCATGTTACAATCGGCTAGTTCTACCTCTTTTTTGTTTTTTTCTTTTCACTTAGCAACGGATTTATCTTTGCCTGAAATAATCTTGTTGCAGAACATGGTCTGGAAGAATCAGCTCGAAAATAGAACTGTGAAGTAGCCATCGGCGTCGCCATGTTTAAAGAAAAATCTCAGTGCCTGAAACCTTTGCTGATGAACGGTGAGTTCTTCCTCGATAGGAAACAGTTGTAAGCAAAACCATAATGAGTTCCACTACAAAGGACTGTCAAAGTGTGTGCAGAATGATCTGCTTCGGCGTGTAATTCCTCGATGTGAAAACATAAGCTGTGAAATTCAATGTGCAAATGCTCGTTAGCAACAGGAAGTAATAATCTAAGTGGCCTTTGTTCAGATCATCTGGTATCCACCCTGGATTTCCTCCGTTCGTCGTGAATCGATCCACGAGTGTCAAAATAAGAGAACTCAGGTAACCTCCCAGAGAGATCGCGAGCAATGAGATAGCTGTGCACATGCTCTTCATCGTCTCAGGCGCCTGGCTGTAGAAGAATTCATGCTGCGCGATGAAACAGAAGGCCTCGGAGCCGGCCACAATGAAGTACTGGGGCAGTTGCCAAGCGATTGTTAATTCTACACCAGCCTCGGCACTGTGTAACCTTCGGGCCTCTGTGAATGCAGCTGTTGCCATTGCCAAGATCATCAGAAATTGGCCGATCCCGATCCTCTGTAGCTGAGAAAGTCCCATTTCATTGTTATAAATTCTTCTTGTCAACGGAGCTATGATTTTGTTGTAAGCCAGGACCCAGGCCATGACACTCAGAACCTCAAAGGAAGACAAAGAAGCAGGAGGAACCGAGAAGGATTTGATCTTCGTGTTCATTGCCCTCCCTTGTTGGATAAAAGTAGTTGCCATTTGACAATACGCAGATGAAAAGATGACACCAGCTATCCATATTGGCAGCAATCGAACGAGTATCTTCGACTCTTCGACTCGAGTTACCGTACAAAGCCTCCAAGAATTGCAAAGATTTGTGCCCTTTCGATCGAAGTCTGTGACTATAGCAGCCTTGTCTAGAAATCTGAAGATTTCATATTGTTAGTTGATGTGTGAAAGTTCTAAGACCTGAAGAGTTATGACTTCTGAAGGACTACATCAATGTATAATAGAAGAAGCAATTGAAAACATTGATGATCATGAGAATTACCGGAATTCTTCGGAATGTGCCAGTCTTTGGCATCCGACATTCTGTGCCATGGTATCATCCACCTCGTATAAGAGCCTGCTATCGAGAGGAACTTCCAACCTAATCTTCCTGAATGCAGCAATCACAACCTGAAGAACACTCTTCAATGAACTCGTCCCGCTCGGCGCTCGCAAACGATATACTGGCGTTCCTAACAAAAATCCAACCAAAGCTATAGCTAGGCACACTGCAGTGATACCGAAGCCAAGTGCCCAGCTTAAATTTTCCTGTATCCACACTATCACAGTGCTTGAAAATAGGCCACCAACATTCAAGCAAACATAAAACAAACTGAAGAAAGAACTTTTCCTTTGCCTTTCTTCGACGTCGTCATCGCCGAATTGATCTGCGCCGAAGGGAAGCAGAGCTGCCTTGACACCTCCACTGCCGAATGCAACGAGATACAATCCAGAGAAAAATGCAAGAGTCTGACCTCCATTTGCTGAATGGCATGAACCTTCTTCACACGAAGGCACCTTTAGTGATGGAGTTAAAGCAGACAAGGTAATCATCGTCGCCCCCTAGTAACGATCAGTCAAGGAAAGAAGCAAAGTTAATTCCAAGCCCTTAATTGTAATTCATGGACTAACAGGGGTCTGTATTGGGCTTGAGCATCGACATACTAGGAGATAAATAAGAAGAGAGATCAAAATTGTCTTGTAATTTCCCAAGACATTATCAGTCAGTACAGCTCCAATCAGCGGTGTGAAGTAGCATGTACCTCCCCAAATTGCAACATTTGCTGCATTTGAAGCATTACTGCCATTTAAGATGGTGCCAAGATATACAACCATGTTTGTTGCGATTCCATAATAAGCAGTGCTCTCCAAGCATTCAAATCCTATTATATTAATGAGAGTTAGTGACAATGCAATGACACAACAGATAAAAGTTTAAAATGGATACATTAGTCGAAAGAAAAGTAGATCCTATAATAGTATTGGGGAACTGAAATGCTTATAAGCCATACCCAAAATAATTGTTGGAGCTTTATAAATGCTGTATCTATATGGAAATAGAGGTTCATCGTGCTCTTCCTGCAAAGTAGTATCATTGCAATGGCCCGATGAACAACTCTGAAAGAAGAGGTTAGTGGGTATGCAATACCAATGTTTTGCTGCAATATTCAAAAGCCTATACCAAGACTGTAGTAATGTAGTGTGCATACCACAAAGAAAATCACTTTAGTTGTAGGTGAATGGACTAGGGAGAAAGAATAGGAAAAAGAGCAACTCTATAAGAAGGTAGTGATTTACCTCCTCTTTTTTTATATTTCTCGTATGATCGGAGACTAATATGCTTGTTAGTTTTTTTTTCTTTTTCTGAGATATAATATTCCTCAATTGTATTTAAAAAATTCTGTTAACTTCTGTGAAGTTTTGACATTTGACATGGAATTTGGTATTTGATCTTCTAATCATAATTGTTTCTCCAGTGTAAGAACATCCATCCAAATGAACTGAATACGAAAAGGAAAAGTAGTTCGACACAGGAATAATTTGGCAAGTTGCACAATCTGAACCCAACTACCAATCAGCTAGTAATCGATTAATTGAATCACTAAAAAGGTCATTTTTAAAAGTAAAAAATAAAAATAAAAAACAACAGCAAGAACGCAAAAAGAAAAAGAAAAAGAGAGAGAGAGATGTATGAGTCACCTTAGCAATCAAAGGCGCTTGTTCTCCTATCTTCAGAAAGTCGTCTTGTTCCATTTCTCCTCCAAAAGAAAAGAGCCTTCTCTTCTTTGATGTTGTTGGAGGGTGCCTCCAAAATAATTTTCCACAATGATAAAGCAGGCAATTTATTTTAGTCGCCATGTGCTGCTGCTACAGAGTTGGTTGGTAGGCCTTAATTATTTAGTAAAGACAGGTGCCATAAAATTAATATGAATTCTGTCACCGATCGTTAGGCTATCAAAGTCAAATCTTTGATGCTCGTTGTTATCTCCTCTCAAATATATATATCAGAGGCCGAAATTTATTAGGTTAACAGGGTAACGACGAGCATAACATGCAAACGCCCTAGTTTAGCATCCAACAAAGTAGAAAAGAGAAAGAAAAGGCGACGGTTACCTGATGCTATAGCAAAGAGGCCGCCTCTAGCTGTAAAGCAAGCTTGCAAGTTCACGTATGGCCGCCATGAAACAGTGGGAATGGAAGACCAGTTGAAGGTTTTCTTCTCTTCAGGAAAGACAGACTCGTGTCCCGTGGATGAGCAGCGACACTAGGGTGTAAATGAATCGAATCAAATCGTTTTTTTAAAAAAAAAAAATAGTATTCGAGTTCGAATTCAAATTGACATATTCGAATTTGATTCGAAATTTTAAAATTTAATAATTTTGGGTTCGAATTCGATTCGAATCAAAACTCGAATTCAGATTCGATTCGAAATTTTCGAATATTAATTCAAACAGTTCAATTATTATTCAAAATTGAGGCTCGATTTAATATTCGAATAATGCTCGATTTGATATTCGAAAATTGATGCTCGATTTATTATTCAAAAATTTTTAATAAATAAAAAATTAAGGTTCGTGAATAGTTCGTGAACAATCGAACAATATGATTTCGGCTCAATCTCGATTCGGAAAATATTTACACATATTCGAATTCGGCTCGAATTCGATAATTTCGAATTCAAATCGAATATTATTCGAACCAACTCGAAAAATTCACAATCCGGCTCGACTCATTTACACCCCTAAGCGACACCTAGGCATGCTTATCATTCCGCGGTTCCGATTCCGGTTCGGTTCCGGATCTGTCGATGTTGGAACCGATTCCGAATCGATTCCGATTCCGAACCGATTCCAGACCACCTTTCTCGAATTTGAGCTTCCAAATTCATCTAACATATTGGTGATCCTATTCTTTTTTTCTATCACAAAATAATCTTGTAAAGATGTTAACATACTAAGAATTTTCACTTTTAAATTAACAATCGGAACTAGATCCAAATTGGAACCAGAACCGATTCTGAAACGATTCCGAACCGGTTCCAAATCGGTTGGAACCGAACCGAATCGGAATCGGAATTGCCCAAAAAGCGTACCATAGTTTCAGATTTACCAAATCGCGTACCTAATTTCCCTTTTACCCCTCCTGCCAAACAGACCTGCGATAATTTAATGATGAGAGAGAATTTTCATGCATCCGAGCCACTATTGGAAATTCCGAACCATCTAAACGTGGTGCTGGAAATTCAAATCCCAGCACCACATTATTCCTGGGAATATAATTCCCAACACCACCTTTTTTTTATCTGATTTCTAATTTATATCGGTCTGATTTCTGAAATATTGCTGTGAATACCTAATAAAACCTCGAATATCAGAAATTTTGGTCACGGATACACAAAGGGACACTACTCAAACTCAATGGACTTGGATTGGATCGAAAAAAAGGTGAATAGGACCATCAATGGGTTTTGACCGAAACCCATTGATGGACTTACAAGAGTCCAAATTTCGAAATCTTGACATAAACTGAAAGATCTTACAACATAAATTTTTGATATGTCGAGGAAACTTAGTTTTAATCCTCTTATCTCCCAATTTTAACTTGTGTCGAAAAAAAGATGGTGCGAAAGTTGAAAGCGATGATAGTGGTCTTTGGAATTATGATTAAGACTCACGTAATCTTGGAATTGGATTCCGGCACCGTATGTCTTCAATTGCGAGAGCACCGTTGTAATAGTCTTTGGGATTGGAATTCGACCAGCGCGATCAATAAGATTTTATCATCCAAGTTATAGAAAGGCCAACTCAAAATTAAATGCTTTTATGCGATTTTTCTCATGTTAGAGACCAAAATGCGATTTTTTTTAAATAAAAAACACATCTATTGCAAATATAAGGAAAATAAATAAATACTCATTTGAAGACAGTGATGACTTTTCGATAAATTAAAAAACGGTAATAAATTTACATTAGGTAAAACCACAAATAGTTTTTCGTGATATAAAAATTGAGGTGCTGAAATTTCACAGTGGTTCTTCATCTCGTTTACGATCTCTTTACATTGTTGTTCGATTCCAAAGATCATTGTGGTCTTTGGAAATTCTAATTCCGAAGACGTGCGCCGAATTCTGAATTTAGACCACAGTTTTGCGTGGTGCAGATTCGAACACCACTAGTGGTCTTTGGAAATTGCAATTCGACTACAAATGTGGTGCAGGATTGCGAAGAAAGATTTTATCATCCGAGTTATAGAAAGGCCAACTCGAAATTAAATGCTTTTATGCGATTTTTCTCATGTTAGAGGCCCGTACTAATTTTAAATGAAAGATTTTTTTAAATAGAAAACACATCTATTACAAAATATAAGGAAAATAAATAAATACTCGTTTGAAGACAGTAATGACTTTTCGATAAATTAAAAAGCGGTAATAAATTTACATTAGATAAAACCACAAATAGTTTTTCGTGATATAAAAATTGAGGTCTTTGGAATTCGGTGGTTCTTCATCTCGTTTACGACATCGCTACTAAGTTGTTCGATTCCACATCACCGTGGTGTCGAATTGGAATTTTCAGCACCACTATGGTGTTGGGATTGGAATTTCGACCACCGGTGGTGGTGCTTATGCGATTCACCAGCGTGGTCTTTGGAATTGCAATTCCAACACCACGATGGTCTTTGGAATTCGCAATTCCAATAATCGCGTGGTCTTTGAATTCGTAATTCGGCACGCGGTGGTGAGTGCGGATTGACACCACCGCGTGGTGGAATTCCAATCCCGATGACCACAACGGTGTCGAAATTTCAATTCGACACACGGGGAGATAAGAAGATTAAAACTAAGTTTCCTCGACATATCAAAAATTTATGTTGTAAGATCTTTCAGTCTGTGTTAAGATTTCGAAATTTGGACTCCTCTAGGTCCATCAATGAGTTTCGGTCAAAACTCATTGATGGTCCTATTCACCTCTTTTTCGATCCAATCCAAGTCCATTGAGTTTTAGTAGTGTCCCTCTGTGTATCCGTGGTCAAAATTTCTGATATTCGAGGTTTTATTAGGTATTCACGTGATATTTAATCGGTGATATAAATTAGAAATCGGATAAAAAAGGTGGTCTTTGGGAATTATATTCCTAGAATCTTGTAGTCTTTGGGATTTGAATTCCCAGCACCACGTTTAGATGGTTCGAAATTTCTAATAGTGGCTCGGATGCATGAAAATTCTCTCTCATCATTAAATTGTCGCAAGTCTGTTTGGTAGGAGGGATAAAAGGGGAATTAGGTATGCGATTTGGTAGATCTGAAACTATGGTATGCTTTTTGGGCAATTCCGAACTTTAAGAGCTGTGTTTGGTAAATTGCCGAATATTATTCGAACCGACTCGAAAAATTCACAATCCGGCTCGACTCATTTACACCCCTAAGCGACACCTAGGCATGCTTATCATTCCGCGGTTCCGATTCCGGTTCGGTTCTGACCGGTTCCGGATCTGTCGATGTTGGAACCGATTCGAATCGATTCCGAACCGATTCCAAATCAATTCCGAACCGGTTCCGAAACGGTTCCAGACCACCTTTCTCGAATTTGAGCTTCCAAATTCATCTAACATATTGGTGATCTTATTCTTTTTTTCTATCACAAAATAATCTTGTAAAAATGTTAACATACTAAGAATTTTCACTTTTAAATTAACAATCGGAACTAGGTCCAAATTGTAAGAGATCGGATGGCCGGCTAGAGGGGGGTGAATAGCCCTCGTTCGTTTGGATGGCGGTATTTTGCTCGTCTACAAAACGTTAGCGCAAGCGGAATATACAAATATAAATAACGACAAGCAAAATAGAAACAAGCAATACAAACACCAAGATATAACGTGGTTCACGGCTACGCCGCTAATCCACGGTCCCCGATTCGTCCTCGGTGAATCACTCCGCTCAACCAATCCACTAAATGGTCTCTCCTTTGCACCAAGCTAGGTGGAGGTAACCTTTACAATCAAGATCACTCTTCTTACAAATAGAATGGAGTAAAAGCGAGTAAGAAGAGTTTAGAGCTTGTGGGGCATTAGGAAGATTGTTTGGAACTTAAGCATTAGCCTCTCAAAGGCTCACACCCTCTCTTTTTATAGAGAGGGCTAACTTCTTCCGTTGGCGCCGTCATCATTGCCGCCCATGGCGATCATTGCGCGCATCTGGCGACCTCCGAACACGTCGGATCTGGCCGAGTTGTTGTCAGCGGAACTCTTAGCGATCATTCTTTGGACCTCACGATCATTGCGGCCAATCGCCGGGCCCGATCATCGGCCCTATCGAAAACCACATTGACGATCATTGCGCCTTCGTGATCATTGTTAATCTGTGATCGGCCCGATGGCGATCGATCACGCTAACGCCGCGATCGATCGATCGAGCTACACTGATTCGAGCTCGGACTCGGCTAGCGATCACGGCAATGGCGGCGATCGGTCGAAACCATCCGAAAACCTCGCGAATGGCGAGTTTCACTAAGAGCTACCCTTCCCGTTCTGATCGCTCGCTCGTTTCTGAGTCCTCGCCCGAAGTTCTCGCCGTTCTCGGCCACGTCCTCGGCGACATCGGTAGCGCGGCTCTGCAATGCTCGCCTTCGTCTGCCTCGAAGTCTACTTCCTCCACTCCAAGCTTCTCGTCCCGGTCCCTCGGATGCTCAGCGCGCGGCCATGCTATCCTTCACCGACTCGAGGCCACGAGTCGTAGATGTGAAACTCGCCACGGCTCCGTATGCGAATTACTAAGTCTGCGCGACTTCGCATTATCGAATAAACATAACACACCAACTTAAACCCTTTGCCGCACCATCAAAACCGTATTACGCGAGAGATGCTCTAACAATCTCCCCTTTTTGATGTGTGTGATCCGTTAAGTTAGGTAAAACATTGATATAAATTCTAAGGTAAGAAAGCATGTAAAGATAAACATGATATAACATACGACTCCCCTTAATCCATGAAACTCTCCGTATTAATTTTCTCCCCTTATCATATATTTCTCCCCTACAATATATTTCTCCCTAATGTGATTAACTTAAACATACTTATTTAATGTGATTAACATACTTATTTCTCCCCTTTGACACCATCAAAAAGATTAACACTAAGTTATAAGCTCGCATCAGTATAATGGAGGAAAAAATATGTGAGTTGATTTAAAAGCGTAGGAGGCATCAGTATATTTTACCACTTGTAGGAGGTTTTATAAAGGAATTGGCCTTGATATTACGATTCTGAGCCACGATCATTCTTATCGATATGGCGGTCGGTAGCCTAAAGCCGAATTTGATTTTACGGATGAGATTGAAATGCATTAAAAATTCGAAAATTCTAAAAATCATGAAATTCGAGAGCGTATTTCTCTTAAGTATATCTATCGAGGAAAAATAGTTTTTCATGAAAAATCATTATATTTTACAAGATTTGCCAAAAATCCAAACACTTGAAAAACCTAGTTTTGAGCATGTTAGTATCGAGTTAGCTACCTAGTTTTGCATCCAATTGTTTGAAACATGAATACATGTATTTTAAGGTAAGAAATTGTTTTGAAAACATATGAAATATCCAACCATGATCTTTGGGCAATCTGTCGATTAATTAAACATAAGCCTTCCCCATGATTGGTCTATTATTGAGATTTTGATACTTTAAATGACCATCTAAATGCCATAGGCATTAGTGGACATTTGTATCATCCTAACATCTCACCCATGCTAAGTTTGCAATCAAGTTAGCCTATAGTGAGTGTGAGATGCATCCTAGGGGGTATTTGTATATATATACTTAACGATATATTGACGATTTATCGTGGTTAAGTATATCGACCTAACAACCTACGTGATCATAATGACATATATTAATTAAATTCACATTATGATCACAAATACATGTTTTCATCAAATTATAACCAATTAGGCATTATATGATGATAATAAATAAAGTATCACCTAAAGCATGATTTAAACCTATTTCTCATGATGATGTACAAATATCAAAAACATAAATCATGATTTAAAACATATACATAGAATTACAACAATCATCATGATTTAAGCATTATTACCTATTTATGGGCACGCGTTATCATCACCCAACACTATCTAAAAATGTTGTCCGTCATCCTAAGTCAACCAAAATATGATATAGGTCGAGTTATATGGTTGACTACCCTAGGGTTTTCTAACCCTTAAGGATGGATTTTGGAACCCAAAATAGATTTTTGCCTATGGGGTTCACTAGAAATTCTTTGGGGATCCATTTCTTAGCTATTACTTTGTTTTGTCTTGTCCCCTAGCTATTAGGCATCTATAGGCCTTCTCGTTTTCTTCTCTTTATATCCTAGGCCTTTCTTGTTAAAACTTGCCCTTTGGCTCCTATGATCGTATTGAGGTGTTGGAGCCAATTGTGAATTTTCTAGGGCTTTGGTTAAATAATCTACCTTTTCCCTTAATGCCTATTTTCTTACATGCATGCATCACTAACATCTAAAGGCACATAATTATCGTGTGAGCATGCATCATCGTAGCAAGAAAAGTATCATTATTATTTAAGCATCGTTTTCTAGCTTATTTTCTAATGCCTTAATTTGATCTAGCATGCATTTATTTTCTTCTTTGCTCTAAACAAATCCTAGTTAAACTAGAAATCATAGAAACTATTTTACTAGGAGGCTTTCGTTACCATAGTTTCCATGTCCTCTTCTTCTTCTTGGATGATGAGGATGATGATGTGGAGGAGGCTCCCCCTTCAGGCTCTCTCCTCTTGAGCTTGATCCTTCATTTCGGAGGAGGAGGAAGCGATCCAGTCGTCAAAGCCATCAAGGCCAAATTGGCGACAAAGGCATTCTCCTCGTCCGATGATGAGGAGGAGGATGAGGAAGGATCATCCCATGTCTTGGCCTTGAATGCTTTGGCCTTCCCTTTTTCTTTTGCCTTCTTCTCCTCTTCCTTCTTTTTCTTGCTCCCCTTTTTCCTCTTCTTTTCTTCTTTCTTTTTCCTCTCTTCCTTGCTTTTGTTTAGGAGAGGACAATTGTCCCTTATGTGTCCCTCTCCTTGATTGTAGCATATCACCTTCCCCCCTCGGTCTTATTCCTATCATTTGATTTATCAAATCTAAAATTCTTAAATACACGCCTCACCTTCCTTACCATGTAGGCTTCCTCAGTCTATCCATGGAGGAGGAGGAGGCTTAAATCATCGGAGGAGGAGGACTTCCATCTTCTTCTTCCCTTGTTTGCAACAATGCTGACTCCTCTTGAGGGTTGAATTCTTGGCTCTTCTTGAATTCCTTCAAGCCTCGTTTCGTGGAGTTCCATCGTTGAGAAGAACTCCTCCAAGGTACTCACTTCTAGGTTCTTGGACATGTCGAAGGAGTCCACCCTGGAGCTCCACTTTGAGGACCGGAAAGGCATCTATAGCCTTCATGAGCATGTCGGTTCGATAGCTTCTCACCTACACTTTGTTAGCCCAATTAAAATTTCCTTAAACCTAGAGTGTAAGAGATTACCTTTTCCCCTTTTACAATTTAATGTTGGATAGTTGAGGCGGAGGAGATCTCTCTAAGCCTCGGATGTGCCTTCATGGAGCTCAATTAGTTTCTCCCATCTCCTTGGCGCAGCGCATTCTCTATTCGGTTGATTTCTTGTTGAGGAAGCACATTGTAGAGATGGTGCTTGGCTTTGAGTTTGCAGTGCTCCTCTCTTTGCTTCTTGGTCACTAGATTTCTCTATTGGCTTCCCCTCTTCATCCCACCTAAATGAAAGCGGATTCCATTGTAATCATTATATCAAAATCCGTTTGAAAAATACCTCCATTCGCTTCTTCCACTGGCGAATTCTCCTTCAAACTTCGGAGGATGGATGTTGGAGCCGGCCATTTTTGATGTAGGGCTTGTTGCGGCGGTTAGTCCGGTGACAAGCAACCTCGGCTCTGATACCACTTGTGAGAGATCGGATGGCCGGCTAGAGGGGGGTGAATAGCCCTCGTTCGTTTGGATGGCGGTATTTTGCTCGTCTACAAGCGTTAGCCTTGGCCGGAATATCTGAAATATAAATAAGCAAGCGAAAATAGAAACAAGCGTCTGAACACGAGATATAGCGTGGTTCGCGGCTCTCGCCGCTAATCCGATCCCGGTCGTCTCGGTGAATCACTCGCTCGACGATCCACTAAATGGTCTCTCCTTTGCACAGCTAGGTGGAGGTAACCTTCTGATCAAGATCACTCTTCTTACAAATAGAATGGAGTAAGCGAGTAAGAAGAGTTTAGAGCTTGTGGGCGTTAGGAAGATTGTTTGGAACTTAGCGTTAGCCTCTCAGGCTCGCCCTCTCTTTTTATAGAGAGGGCTAACTTCTTCCGTTGGCGCCATGATCATTGCCGCCCATGGCGATCATTGCATCCTCTGGCGACCTCGAACCACGTCGGATCTGCGGCCGTTGTTGTCAGCGGAACTCTTAGCGATCATTCTTTGGACCTCACCGATCGGCTGCGGCCCATCAATCGGCCCGATCATTCTGGCGATCTATGGTGGCGAAACCTATTGACGGTCATTGCGCCTTGATCGGTCGTGTCTTCTTGATCGGCCCCCGGCGTATGGCGATCGGCTGCTAACCGATCGATCGTATACGGTCGAGCTACGCTCGACTCGGCTGGAAGCGATCATTGCCATGGCGTAGCGTCGGCGGTGTCGAAAAACCAGTAGAAGTTTGCAGTGCTCCTCTCTTTGCTTCTTGGTCCACTAGATTTCTCTATTGGCTTCCCTCTTACGTCCACTAAGCGAAAATGAAACCGGATTCCGTTGTAATCATTATATAAAATCCGTTTGAAAAATACCTCCGTTCGCTTCTTCCGCAGCGAATTCTCCTTAAACCGGAGGATGGATGTTGGGTAGGCCGTTTTGATGTAGGGCTTGTTGCGGCGGTTAGTCGGTGTGACAAGCGACCTCGGCTCGATACCACTTGAGAGATCGGATGGGGCTAGAGGGGTGAATAGCCCTCGTTCGTTTGGATGGCGGTATTTTGCTCGTCTAAAGCGTTAAGCCTTGGCGGAATATCTGAATATAAATAACAGCCAATGAAATAGAAACAAGCAATCTGAGCACGAGATATAGCGTGGTTCCGGCTCGCCGCTAATCCACGATCCCGGTCGTCGTCCTCGGTGAATCACTCACTCGACGATCCACTAAATGGTCTCTCCTTTGCAGCTAGGTGGGTAACCTTCTGATCAGATCACTCTTCTTACAAATAGAATGGATTAAAGCGAGTAAGAAGAGTTTAGAGCTTGTGGGGCACTAGGAAGATTGTTTGGAACTTAAGCATTAGCCTCTCGAGGCTCGCACCCTCTCTTTTTATAGAGAGGGCTAACTTCTTCCGTTAGCGCCATCGATCATTGCCGCCCATAGCGGTCATTTGCTCTCGGCTGACCTCGAACCGTCGGATCTTGGCCAGATTGTTGTCAGCGGAACTCTTAGCGATCGCTGGACCTCACCCGATCATTCGCGACCCATCGTCGGCCGCGATCGGCTACAATGATTAATGGCCAAAACCTATTGACGGTCATTTCGCCTTGGCGATCGGCATTGTAATCTCGATCGGCCGCCAGCGTATGGCGATCGGCTAGCGCCTCAAACCGATCGATCGTATACGGTCGAGCTACACTCGACTCGGAAGCGATCATTGCCATGACGCGTAGCGGTCGGTGGTGTCGAAAAACCCATCAAACACTTGGCGAATGGCGAGATTTCACCTAAAACTACCCCTTCCGAGTTACTGATCGCTCCTCTCATTTCTCGGAGTCCTGCCTTGAAGTTCTCTTCGTTCTCGGCCACGTCCTCGGCGGCATCGGTAGCGCGGCTCTGCTGCTCGCCGGCGTCTCTTGCCTCGAAGTCTACTTCCTCGGCTTCACTCCAAGCTTCTCGTCCGTGGTCCCTCGGATGCTCAGCGCCGCGGCTTCATAAGCTATCCTTCAGGCTCGAGGCCGCGAGTCATGAGATGTGAAACTCGCCACGGCTCCATGTGCGAATTACTAAGTCTGCCACTTCAACGCATGCTCGAATAACATAACACACTAACTTAAACCCTTTGCGCGTGAAACCGTATTACGGCGGTGCCTAACACAGTGGAACGAGGCAGGTTACGAAGCGATTCCGAACCAGTTCCAAATCGATTGGAACCGAACCGAATCGGAATCGGAACGGTTCTGGTTTGGTTTCGGAATCGCTTTATCCGAACCGATTCTGATTCCGAATTTAACGAATTAGTTCCGACTCGATTCCAGATTGAACCAATCCGATAAATATACCTAGCGACACACCGTCCATGCGGGAGCAGCTCATGCACTGTGTCATGAAATTTGTCAATACTTTATTGTAGAAAGAGAGAGAGAGTTTTACCTTTAGTTGTTTTAAAATATTTAGTCACGATCTTTACTACAGTGCATCCGCTCATGATAAGTTAACCTCGTCGTGGTCGGTCCCAAGCCCGGATAAAGGAGGAGGGTTGCGTTAGGTTGTCAACCAGCGTTAAACTAAGGCAAATGTTCAATGAATGGATCAATCAAACTATTGTGCTAATGCCAGGTTGTTCCCCGGAAGGAACGCGTTACAGGGTCCGACTGTAATGTCTCGACAAAGACCGCTACATTTTCAGAACTCGGGTGTAGTGAAAAATATGCTAGAGTTCACGCGTTGCGAGTCCGGCGCAACGTGTCGCGAGGACTCGTCTCCGTGAGAATGTAGTGTTAAATAAGCAAGAGTTCTCACACCATAGGTTGGGTAAGAACAAATATTATAGAAAAACTAGTAGTCTAAGATTTGGTACATGGAACATAGGAACCCTCACTGGTAAAACAATGGAGATAGTAGATACGATGATTAGAAGAAAAATTAATATTGTATGTGTACAAGAGACAAAATGGGTTGGTGAGAAGGCAAAGATGATAGAGAACTCGGGTTTTAAGTTATGGTATACAGGGAAGAGTAAAACAAGAAATGGAGTGGGTATTATTGTTAATAGTTCGTTAAAGGATGAAGTTGTAGGAGTAATTAGAAAGGGGGATAGAATTATAGCTCTCAAAATAGTAGTGGAGAAAGAAACTATAAGCGTAATTAGTGTATATATGCACTCAAATAGGATTAGATGAAAATACGAATTAAGGTTTTGGGAGGACTTGAATGAAATATTACAAAATATTGTCGAATGAGATGATTTTAATAGGAGGTGATTTAAATGGGCGTATCGGAGTGAAAAATAGCGAATATGAGAGAGTGCGTGGGGGTTATGGGTTTGGAGCGAAATGAAGAAGGTAAAAGCTATATTGGATTTTTGCGATAGCGTATGATCTTATCTTGCTAATACATTTTTAAGAAAGAGAAGAACACTTAGACAGTCGCGTTGAAAGTGGAAATAATAAATCATGAATTGACTTTCTTATGGTTAGGAAGAGATAGAAAGATTTGTAAAGATTGTAAGGTTATTCTGGAGAAAGTTTAACTACTCAGCATAGGTTAGTAGTATTGGATATCATATCGAATATAGTATTAATAGAAGGAAAATATACACGACCCTAGAATTAAGTGGTGGAAGTTAAAGGATGAGAAACTAAATATATTGAAGAGAAGGTAGAATCTGAGTATTAGATGGCGTATCATGACCTGTCTGATGTAGGATAAAATGGTATCAAAATTGAAAATAGTAGCTAAGAGTGTACTCGGTGAGTCGAAGGACGTGCACCGCAGTAAAGAATCTTGGTGGTGGAATGAAAAAGTCTGAAAGTCGAGGAAAAGCGAATAGCGTATAAGAAATTAAATATTTGTAAAAATGAGAAAATTTGAAAAAATATCTGATAGCGAGAAAGAAGCTAAAGCGTTGAATGAAAGCTAAGTGAAACTTTTGAGCAGTTATATCGAAAATTAGATCTGAAAGAAGGGAAGAGGCGTTTATAGAATAGCTAAAGTGAGAGAGAGGAAGAAAATATCTTAATCAAATAAGATGTATTAAAGATTAATCTGATAGAATGCTAAATGCGTGATGAAGAAATAAAGAAGCGGTGGAAGAGATATTTTTATCGATTTTTAATGAAGGTTTAGGAGACAACTTAATTTAGGTAATTTAAGTAGGTCGAATGAGTATAGAAATTTAAATTTTTATCGTAGAATTCAAATTTGAAGTAGAACAAGCTTTAAATGGAATCTGAAAATGGAAAAGCCGTTGGACGGATGATATTAGATAGAGTTATGGAAGTGTCTAGGAAACAATTTGAATGACTTACTGAAATTATTTAACATGATATTGAAACAAAAGGATGCTCGATCGATGGAGGTAAGTATCTCTAATTCCCTTATATAAGAATAAGGGATACATCTGAACTTGTGAAAACTATAGTATTAAACTAATGAGTCATCGTGAAACTTTGGGAAAAATAATAGAAAAGATTAAGGAAGGAGACCGTGGTTCTCGAAAATCAATTTGGATTAAATGCGGGAAGGTCGATGATAAGTATCGTCTTCTCAGAATGACTAATTGAAAAGTATAGAGAAAGCAGCGGGATCTATCATGGTATTCGTTGATTTAGAAAAAAACATGATAGAGTTCAGAAATAATATGGAGAATTTTAGAAAAGAGGTGTTAGTGTAGCATATATTGAACTAATTAAGGATATGTATAAGGAAAGTGCAGAGTGAAGACTTGGTGAATTAAGCAGGCATTTCCGATAAAGATAGGGTTACATCGAGGATCGCTTTAAGTCCACCTATCTTTTTACACTAATCGTGGGACGAACTCACTTTGACACATTGAGACCATTCTAGTAGTGCGTGTTGTTTGCAGATGATATTGTTTTAGTAGATGAGACACGTGAAGGAGTAAATGTTAAAGCTAGAATCTTGGCGGAAACACTTTAGAAGTGAAAGGTTTTAAGCAGTAGAGGAAAGGCAGAATATATGGAATTTAAATTTATGATATTAGGCGTAATGAGACGAGTGTTAAGATAGGAGATGATGAGTTATGCAGGAATTGAGAGCTTTAAATATTTAGGATCATTTGGAGATGATGGAGGATTGAGAGAGATGTCTTCATAGAATCTGGCGGGATGGTTGAAATGGAGGAAAGCATCGGGTATTTTATGTGATCGTAAAGTGCCTAAAACTTAAAGGAAGTTCTACAAAAGCGGCGATTAGACTTTATGTTATATGGAGTGAATGTTGAGCTGACTCGGCGTATGAAGCAGATGAGAGTTGCGAGAGATGAGGATGTTAAGGTGGATGTCGCGGACATACGAGGATAGACGAGAATAAGAAATGAGGCGTTAGAGAAAAAGTTGGTGTTGCGTCTATTGAAGGAAAGCTCAGAGATACATTTAAGGTGATGCGGACGTATGTACTTAGGCGGTCGATAAATGCTCGAGTTAGGCGATGTGAAGCGATACGAATATACTCATGAATGAGGAAGAGGAAGACCAAAAAAGACTTGGTTAGCAACAATAAAACAAGATAAAATTTATTTAAATATAGATGATGATATAGTAGGGGATAGAGTCCAATGGCGTAGAAAGATCCATATAGCCGACCCCACCTAGTGGGATAAGGCTTTATTGTTGTTGTTGTTGTATCTTTACTACAGTGCAATCCAAAGTGTCCAGCACAACACTAATGCGACCCACAGGCCGAGTCTAGTCCAATGGCCTTGACTCGACTCCAGTGGGTCTGGGCCTGGGCCTAGGCTTGTGCTGGGCCAACTGCCTTGAATGCTGTAGTAAAATGGAAAAGGATGGCTAACCTAAAATGGCCAAATTATAATGAACCAAATCATATGGCAATTGGAATGAACGACTAACAATATCTAACTTTTCAAGAAGGATAAATGCAATTAACTTGCCTCCGGAGATCTAGTCCAACAGTAGAACATCTATATAGTCTCTCAGATATCTTCGATTCGATCTCCGAACTACGATGTATTCGTAAGAATATTCCTCTAAATGAGATGACAATTTTAGAATGTTGGACATCTGGACCGTCTGTTGCAAGACAGTTGATGAAAAAATGTTGTGAGGTCAAAGTCTTCAAAATTAAAGATCTGAATACTTAAAAATAAATAAATGCAAGCAACTCCATAGGAAATTTCTGATCAATTACTTACTGAATTGTAAATAGTACAAAGATATATACATATCTGGTTGTGAGCAATCTGAGAATTATTGTCCAGATGTGAGGAAGATAATGTGGAAGCGTCTTTATGTGACTTCTTCAGGAAGTTCCCTGAGTGTTGTTGGTGAGGATAAAATAATTTATTTTTTGTTGATCTCAACTGATTCTTTGAATAACCAAAAACCATATTTGGCGGGCATTTGTTTTCTCCCTTTGAATAATGAGATTGTTTAGCTTCATCATTTTCCCAAGATGACGTCACTGGATTTGCCTGAGGAATTCTTTGCCTGGCAGTTCTTCTGGCAGTCCTCCAGAGAGGTCGGTGTGTTGTATTTCCGTTAAATCTGCTCATTAAAGAAACAAGAGGGACGTGTTCACTTTCATAGATTGTTTTGACTTTCAGATCAACATTAAATAAGTTAGGCACAATCCCTCTGCTGAAATAAGTATAAACAGGATCGAAGCATTCATCAGATTCTCCAAAAGTTGTATTCGTGTTCGATCAGATTCATCAACTTCCCAGCCAAATACAGATGTTAAATGTGAATCACTTTCCAAAATTTTGAAGCTAATCTGACTTCTACCAAGATCCCTAGCTGCTTTAGCGACTAAAGGATAATTTTGGCTGTTGAGGCTGAATCACTAAGACGAGAGATTTGACTGGGGCGAGAATGACTGAGGAAGAGTTTCACTGATTCGGTTGAAAATGATTCAGCGGGGTTGATGACTCGGTAGGCAAACTAAGTCACTTCCTATGCTCGGCTGACTGGATCAGAGGAGAAACAAGTACACATACAGAGGCCAAGAATCTAAACGGAGATTGGAACGGAGAGACGGGCTCCAACAGCGTTGGTGGATGATGCCTGAGCGGTGGGGATAACAACCTGTAGGGAAGCAAAAGCAAGAGTGAAAGAGAGCGTTGGGAAGTATCCCAGTGGCACCCATCCGAAGCTTAAGTCAGAACCCACCGGAAGAAGAAGAAAAAATAGAAAAATGAGGAGATGCCAGAGGAAAGAAAGAGAGAAGAGTCAATAGGTCGAGACCCCTCTTCTCTCCTCCGGTTACCTTCATATAGGTGGGGACAGTGGCGCAAACCCCCACAGGCATGTACGGGGGCATGGATTCTCCAATAGGAGTGTCAGCCATGGCGGGGAATGATAGGTGACACTACCTAATTAAATATGACAGACGCATGGAGCCTAATTAATGTCGCCCGCATAGTTGATAGGAGACAAAGTCTCATTAATGTCGGTAGGGGCACCTATAATTGTTGAAGATCTACATATATGCTTGTGGGCCTCGCGATATGTCGGCCACGCAGTATTTGTAACCACCTGATCCTGTAGAGAGTGGTCCTGAGTAAAGTATACCGAGGCGCACGTGCCTGTCACAATAGGTGTATCTGTCGGGATATAAATGAAACTTTATGCCGAGATATAGATGGACTCTCGTCGAAACATAGATGAAGAATCTCGTCAAGACATAGATGAAGACTTTTGTCGAGATATAGATGGACTCTCACCGAGACATAGATGAAGAATCTCGCCGAGACAATTTTACTGGACTTCTGTTCGATCCCGATTCGTTGATGTCGCTTTGGTCGAGCCTAATCTGATCTCTCCTGACCAGATATTGATTTGACCCGTCACACGGCGAGGAGTACTCTCTCGCGTATGTAGCTGCGGCCTGCGTTGCTTTGCAGCGTGTCTTGGCGCTACCAATCTTATGCGCGCGTCGTGCGGGACTGCGATATACACCCTTTATAAGGGGTGTCTTTGCGTCGAAGGAAGGGTAGAGGTGGCGTCGAGGGAAATTTCGGCGAAGTCTTTGTCGGAGAGAATAGTAAGAGTAGAGAACATCAAGGCGCGGTTGGATTTTGGCTTGTGGAGGAGGAGGTTCTTTCCAGTGTGATCGATCCTCAGACGGCAAAGCAGAAACATCGTCCTAACGATCCAGGAAGCTAGAAGATTCTGACGGTCACTGTAAGTTCCTTTACCGTTTTACAGTTTCGTTATTCATTTCATTATTCATGCTTAGATAATCTCGATTAGATGCTAAAACATCGACATTGGTATCGAGGCCAAGGTGAGTAAACATCTATTGAGTTTAGAAAGTTTTTCTTACGTAAATCTCATCGCGAAAAAAAGGTCGTGGAAGATGAGCGATGCCTTACTGGCGGCGAAGAATAGAAAACCACTTTGAATGACTTGCTGCAGTGCATCTAGGCGGTTTGTCGAAATCCACTCTGGCGGCTGGCGGGGTGATTTTGAGCCTAGCGAGCGGTTTCAGATTGGCAGTGTTTTAACCTTGCGGGCGGTTAGAGCCTTTGGCGAGTGGTTTCGACCTTGCGAGGCGGTTTGAGCCTTGGCAGTGGTTTGACCTTGCGAGCGGTTTGCCTTGGCGGTGGTTTCGACCTTGTCGAGGCGATTTGAGCCATGGCAGTGGTTCAACCTTGCGAGCGGTTTGAGCCTAAGCAGTGGTTTTGAGCCTTGCGGAGATAGTTAGAGCCTCGGCGAGCGGTTTTATACATGGCGAGGCGGTTTGTGCCGATGAGGCGGTTTACCTGCTGGCGAGTGGTTTACCGCTGACGAGCGGTTTAGTGCAACTGGCAGGCGGTTTTGCAGCGGCGGTTTGCCACTGGCGAGCGGTTTACCGCTGCGAGGTGATTTAAGCCACTAGCGAGCGGTTTAAGAACGAGGTGGTTTAGTCTGGTAGGGCGGTTTATATTGTGAAGAAGCGATTTAAGCCACGGAAAGGGTGGTTTCTTTATAACAGACGGTTAGCATAAGTAATCGGTTTGGTGGTGATCTGACGTCGAAATTCACTTAAAGTGGTCGGGAACCCACAGTAAGTGCATTTATTGACTAAGTTGACTTTGGTCGACTTGACTCAATCTTAATAATCAGTAATTGTTTGGAGCAATTAGGACTTGAAATAAACAACTTAAAGATAGACGAATGAACTAGGGTTGATGGCTAGGAATAATGTGAAAAATTAAACAAGTTTATTTCCTCGAGTGTCTAGGGTATTGGAGAGAAATAAAGGAGTTTTGGTTTTCACGTAAATGGTCAATCAAGCAGTCTAGACCGATTAGACTTAGATAATAGTCGATTGGTAAAATTACCGTTTGGTGATCTAAGTCGATCATTTCCTCCGTAAAATCGAAATTTATTCTTGATTTATTATGATAGATCCATGCCTATATATAAATTGAATTAAGCGGTATATGTATATGTATTGGTTTATCGATTTTATCTTGATTTAATTAATTTGATTTTTTGGATGTCGGATGATTACCACTATGACTAGGCGATGTGTTGCGTAATGTCGTGAAGAGGCTATCGAGGAGATAGAGTATATTTCGGCTCGTAGGTCGGGTGGCACGTCGGAAGGCTTGATAGATTGTTACGGAGACTCGAGATGTAGGAGTTTCGGGTCTAGACGATTCTGAAATTTGGGCTCAGTCGCTCATTGCAACACACACGAGTGAGATTAGCGTGAGATCTGGCGCTTTGAAGGCGTGTCTCTTATACCCGATTATGTCTTGGCTGCTTCACTGAGGCGCTGTAAGGTGCATAGTGATGATCGAGAGGATAATTCGGAAGAGGACCACGATGGAATCTTTCCTTTTGGATCGCTTGAGGTCTCCTACGAAGATTACGCATCTGGCATCATCTTGAGAAGCGTCTCGGCGGGGATGTCTAGTTCATTGAGAAGATTGGGCGTATTTGGATCATTCTTGCACTATTGTCTAGTAGAGTAATGATTATCTATCTAGTTGTTTAGTTTTTATTTTGATTATGAGTAGAAAGAATGTTATATGTAACATTCTTAGTAAGAATTATCTTTGTTGTTTGTTGTGATACAATGAAGTTTAATTTAATGATATGTTCATTTTATCTTTATTAACTCTACATGATGCATGATATTTTTTACTCTTTGATTTGTTCGTAGTGAGTCTGATTTAAATGAAAATGTTCGTTTAATGATATCGTGTTAAGATGGGGTGTATGTAATGTAATTGATCGAAAGTCGATTCGATTGGTACATAGATGATGAGTGATTGGATTGTCACTTGATTTTGTAAACCAAATCAATTTCGTTGAATCGATTTGTAGATTACATCGTAAAATCATCTGTTGAATGACTAAATAATGTGTTTATTTATGTTAGGTTATGGCATTAAAACATTATAAATTTGAACTCGATAAGGGTGAAAAACTCGATGGGGATAACTACTGAGATCGGCACCTCGAGATCAGTATGTACTTGAGGAACAAAAGTTCTAGAGGTTGTAAATCAGTCGTGGTAGAACACAGTAGATGGTCCCTTTGCACCGCAAAAGCGACGAGATATTGATGCTCTGGCGTGGAAGAAGAAAGACTCCTTCTTGGGCGTCTTGATTAGTTGATGATAGATGACTTAGTCTTTGAGTATGGCCGTATCCTTCATTTCATCTTTGCAGGTTGCCCTTAAGGACAAGTATCTGATGGAGTCGATCTGAGAACCGACGGACTAACGATCGAGTTCGATAGCTATAAGAAGCGCGAATGTCACTATGGTTCAACATCTCGGAGATGTCGAATATGATTCGGGAGCTTAAAGCGCGATGTCGGTGACGGATGAAACAACGAGTTGACGGTCATTCGATCCCTTGAATTCTTGGGAGACCGTGAAGCGGACCATTACTCGCGGTGAGAGTATTAAGACTTTTTCGCGATGTCTCGCGCCAGTGTAGAACTTGAAGCGGAGAGAGTAGAATCGCGAGGATTTACGGCCGCTATTTGGTCTAGGTTCTGGATCATCTGGATCCAAGAAAAGAGATGGTTGAAAGGAAAGGGAAAGAAGAAGGAAGTTGCATTGTTGTGGGGTGGATCGAAGAAGAAGAAGAACAAGAAGGCGGGAAGAAACCTAAAAGCAAGATAACTTGCTTTAATTGTGACAGAAGTCATTTATGCTCAAAGTGTACGAGCGAAAGGTAACTTCGAGGTCTGTACGAGGATTTTGTTGTTGGATTACATGTTGTTGTTGGTGATTCTTATCCTTTGTGGATTATAGATTCGGGAGCAACCAACCATGTAGCTCGGGAGGCGAGTTACGTATGTAGATCTGCATGGGTACCGGTGGCAACAAATGGATATATGTAGGAAACAATGCAAGAGTCGAAGTCGAAGAGTCGGCGCCTTGCAGCTTAACCCGAGGTGGAAGAACTTTGTTTCTACATGATGTCTTGTATGCTCACGAGATTGGAGGAATCTTATTTACATTACTTGTCTTCTTGATCTAGGGTATTGTATAAATTTTTACGATCGGTGTGTTGAACTCAAGATTGACTCGATGTCGTCGGTTATGGTTTTTAGAATGGTTTTATGGTTCTTGATATGGAACGAATGACAATTGTGCGATTGATAATTGTTTTGAATATTGCTCTTACTAGTGATGCGAAAAATAGCATGATATTTGACATGCTAGATTAGGACATATAGGACAAGATCGCATGAATCGATTAGCTAAAGAGAGTTTATTGGACTCTCGAGCTAAGGTTAGCTTATACATATGTGGCGTTGTCTTCTTTGGAAGCGATTAGAAACCATTCGGTAAGGCTATTAGAGGCGAGTCGCCATTCGATTGATTCGTTCGGATATTTATGGTCGATGAATGTGAGGGCTAGACATGGAGCTTCTATTTCATTACATTTATTGATAATTTCTCTCGTTTGGTCATGTGTATTTGATTTCTCACAAATCGAAGCATTAGATTGCTTAGATTCGTTATATGAGCGAAGTTGAGAATCAAGCGGGCGTAAGGTTAAGACTTTCTTGCCAGTGGTAGAGAATATTTATCACGATATGTTGAGACAATATGTAATGATAAAGGGATTATTAGGCGGTTGATCCACGGAACTCCGTGAAATGAAAATGGGGTTCTTTGAGAGAAGAAATAGGACTCTTCTCGAAATGGTTAGATCTATGATGGCGTAGGTAATTTGCGATCTCCTTTTGGGGAGATGCATTATTATGCGACTATATCTTAACAAAGTGCCTTGAAAGTCAGTTCGACTACCCGTATGAGCGGTGGGCCAGGCGAGAAAATCGATTTGGGAAATCTGAGACCACAGGGTCGGTGCCTACGTTCATGTGAGTTCTCAGTATGGAAAACTAGGACCTAGAGGTAGAAGTGTATCTTTATAAGATATTACGATACCTCAAAAGGTTATGTTTTCGTAGGTGAGCGTCGGATGGAGCGATCTCTGAATTGGATTGAGATGCTACTTTTCTCGAAACTAAGTTCCCGATAAGAGGTGAAGTTGATAAGGCAGTTCCTCTATTTGAGGAAGAAGAGTGGATTATCATTTGGGCCAGGTGTCGAGTGGGATACGGAACTAGTCGACCCGGTGGGAGTACTTTGCCTAGTCGCGGGGTGACTTCTCAGCCGACTTACGGAAAAGTGTTCGTAAGATCAAACCTAAGAAGAGGTTTGATATTGAGAATGAGACGATGATTACACTCACTGTTGTGATGAGGAACCTCGGTCGATAAAGGAAGCTCTGGGCTCTAGGAGAAAGGTGGAAAGTTGCGATGGTTGAAGAAATGGAGTCGATGATTAAGAATCATGTTTGGGAGTTAGTCGATCTTCCTCTGGCGAAGGTATTGGGAATAAATATATTCTAAAAATAAAGAAGAAAGCTGATTGATATATTAACCGATACAAAACTTGTCTAGTTGCAAAATGATTTACACAATTAGAGAGTATTGACTTTAAGGAGACATTTTCTCCGTAGTAAAGTTTGTGTCGATCAGTCGTTTTGGCTTTAGTGGCTCGTATGACTTGGAGTTACATCAAATGGATGTAAAACCGCTTTCCTTAGCGGTGAGCTTGATGAAGAAATTTATATGGATTGACGGAAGGTTTCGTTGTTGAAGGCGAGAAGATAAAGTATGTAGATTGAAGAAATCTATATATGGGCTAAGCGCATCGAAACGATGGAGCGTAAGATTTAGCAGTGGTTTTATCTTATGGTTTGAAATGATCGATGAGGATCGTTGCGTTTTCTGAAGAAGGATAAAGGAAAGTATGTCGTTTTATCGTTATATGTTGATGATATCTTGATTAGAAATGACATAGGTTTTGTGATAGAAGTCAAAAAGTGGCTTTCATGCGGTTTGACCTGATAGATATGGGAGAAATTTGAATCATCTTAGGAGTAAAGATTATCGAGGATAGATCTAAGAGACTTTTGAGTTTGTCTCGAGAGTCTTATATAAATAAGATGTTCTGACATTTCGCGTATCGATTCTGAGATGAGACACTATTGTGAAAGGTGCATTACGAGCGAAGTATGAGTCCCAAAACTCAAATGAAATAAGCGAGATGAATAAAAAAACCATATGTCGGTGTTGTTGGTAGTTTAATGTACACTATGTTGTGTACTGTCCGATATCGGTATGTTGTTGGCTTAGTCGATCGTTTCGGTCGAAACCGGACGAGACAGCTGGAAGGCGATAAAAGGATATTTAGATATCTGAAGTGACGGCGATTCTGATCTACATTATCGAGGATCGGATATGAGTCGATGGAATATTGAATCTGATTAGGTGGGGACTAGATGATAGAAAATCTACATCGGTATGCGTTCTTGTTGAATGGTGGCGCCGTCTCTTGGAGCAACAAGCAGGCTGTGTGACCTTATCGACCGTAGAAATGAATATATGTGGCATGTTGGCGGTACAAGCGATGCGGTTGAAGGTTCTAAGCATCTAAGATTCTTGAAGGCGGTGGGAGTCGATGGTATCTCTTTGTGATCAGTGCGATAGCTTTCGAGGATCCCGAATATCGCGTGAGAAGCGAGAATATTGCTATAAAATACAACTTTATCGGGGATATTGTTCTTAAGAAGAAGGTTATTCTTAAGTATATCCCTTTCGAGCTATGCTTGCGGATCCTTTTCTTAAGCGATGACTAGAAGTCGTTTAATGAGCGTATAAAGTCTATGGGACTTGAAGAATGTAACAATTTTGTAATGTGATCGGATATTGTAATTTGATTGTTACGTAATGTCTGTAACCGTAATTTATTGATGTATGTGATGTTACGTTACGATAAGATCTCGGTGGCGTGTTGTGAGTAGTGATTGGTCCTCTCGCGTAGACAATAAATCTCATTTGTTATGTTATCTGAATAGAGGTAAGACTATTACTTATAGGATAACTTTGGAAGTTATATGTATAAGATATATACTATAAGTTGGAGTCGTCTTGATATATGTATCGAATAAGATCGTTTAAGAAAAGTGATCGAAGTAAATGTTCCCGACATTTATTATACATTTGTGAGCAGATTAAATTCGTATGTTGAATTGAGGATTAGACATTTGGAATATACGGATCGAAATCATGCGATGTTGAGATTAACATGCGCTCTTTATTGATAAAGAGAATAACATCGTAGCATGTGATTCGTACCACGTGTCTTTAAGGCAATGATAAGGGTAGTAGGAGAATGAATCCACCTTCTCTACTATGTGAGCCCTTTTGAGATTATATGTTGATCTCGTTTGCCCTTTGTGACTATTTAGGTGTATCTTGAAGTTTTAATCGGGGTTTGCTACTTTAACATGTAAACCTATTGACTATGGATGATTGATCATGAAACATGACTAGGAAAGCAGTGATTAAAATGAATGGATTCACACTAAAAGGAAGATTAAATATGTTTTACATCCTTTGATAATTATTCATTTGAGTGACCCGTTTACATTATGTATGGAAATGTTTGTGAATATTAAGAATATAGAAACGTACTCTTGACTTGATGGTGTGTGAGGATTAGAGATGTTCGTATTGATGTAAGTAGAGATTATTTAATACAGACGAATAGCGAGCATTATATCTAGAAAAGCGGTTAAGTACCACGGAGAAAGGTTGATTACCACACGGAAAATGGTGGGAGCCACACGGAGGATAATGATGGGTCGTGGTGAGTGGTATGTGTCGTTCGAGAGAATGGTTATGCACCGTTTGTAGAGCGGCTAAGTTAGGCGTATGACTTTTCTTAGCATTGATCGCTCTGTGGCGGTATGTAGGTGTAACGACTTTTTCGTAGCATTGGATTGCTCGGTGTGCTTTAACATGCAGATGAATTGGTTGTTACAATGGTGCTTTGTATTTATTGATCTACATTACATTAGTCTTTTGGGACTATAATCTCAAACGTGATTAAGTACATGTATTTAGAAACCCATTAGTCATTTTTGAGGTGACTAATAGAAGGCTTGCCATGGTTGAGTTAACTACCATGGTTGAGTTAACTACTAGCGCGATGGATGAACAAGTCATGGATGACTTGGAGGGATCCGAGAGGCGTGAGGCTGATGTAGGTGGCTAGAAGGCTTAGGTCTAGGTAAGGGTGGTCTAGCAAGTATAAGGGCACCATACTTGGGTTAAAACCTCATTTTTGAGGTTGTGATCCGTGACGTTATGGCTAGGATTCGGCTGCTGCGAGTCGCTAGAGATTCATTGCCGGTTTAAATGCAAATGCTCTGGCGTTGGACGATCATTGATGTCGGTGATCAGTACCGAGTTAGCGATCGTCGGTCGATATCAGCCGCCGCTCGTGGCCACTGGCCACGGGCCGGGCGGTACAGCGATCGCCAAGAGTCCGTTGGAACTTGTCGCGTGGATTGAGCCATTGTCTACCATACAATGTTAGCGGTCGATCGGGACTTATGGAAGTCATCGCGGAAATCGGACCGATGGAGGATAAAAGCAGCTATTCGTGGAAGGCTCAATAAGCGGTTTTCTTGGGCGATTTGAAGGGGAATTGTTGGTGCTCTTCCAGTCCTTCAAGGCTAGTCCAAGGCAACCAAAGATCAAGCAACTAAAGTGCTCTTGTAAAGTAGTTTTCTTTACTTACATTGTATTTGCTTGTATCCACTTAGATTATTATTGTAATCTTTTGTACGAGATTTCTCCGCCTTCGACTTGTGTCGAGAATGAGTATTTGTGATTAGTGATTGCATTGGCGTCGCTAGAGCTCGATCCGTGGAGTAGGAACCGTTTCGGTTCCGAACCACGTTATATCTTTGTGTTCGTGGTTGTTTCATTTCGTTATTGCTTTTATTATTACTATTCCGCTGCGCATAACGAGTTTTGTAGAGACGATCGCGATCAAATTCCATCTACGTACGGTCAACGCGCTATTCACCCCCCCTCTAGCGGGCGCACAGGTCCTAACAAGTGGTATCAGAGTCAGGTTGCTCTTCAACGGATTAACAACCAGGAGCAAGACGCTAGAGGGTAAAAGATGGAAGTCCAAGATCAATTAGGTTGGGACATCAACACACTGGTGCCCTACACCCTATACGGACGAGAAGACTTCAATTCTTGGAAGGGAAGAATTGAGGATTTTATTATGATGAGAGACTTTGAGGAATGGTCCATTTTGATGGATGAATTTGAATATCCAAGAGGACCAAGAGGTGGATTCCTCAAAAAGAAGAAATGGACCGAAGAGCAAGTTCAAGCATCCGAGAAAAATGATAAGGTGATAAAATTTTTAATTGATTTAATGTCTAACAATATCTTGTGTATGTTAGGTAATTATGTAGATGTTAAAGAGTTATGGAGTCAAGTGGCAAAACTCCATGAAAACTCATCATCGGTCCAAGAAGAAAAAGAAGAAGAGGAGTGCTCACCCTCTCAAGCTCAAGCAAGCACATCGCCATCTAAAGAGCTTGAGGAGTCGGAAGTTGATAGGGAGTCAACTTACGGATCGGTGGAGGAAGTGGAAGAAGCATCTACATCAAGGATTGAGGGGGAGGAAAGAATTTCCACTTCGCAGCAACAAGAAGAAGCTTCCACATCCGGTCAAGATGAAGAAGTTTCAATTCCAACACCTACCACCACCATAGGTAATTCAAATATATCAATTTGTAATAAAAATCATATCATATGTTTTGAGTGTAGGGAAGTCGGGCACTACAAGAGCAAGTGCCCAAAGAAGATTAGGAAAGCTCCTCCGGCACCAAGAGTCAAGGATGCTGGTTCCCTAAGTCAAAAGAGCAAGGAGCATGTTATATGCTTCAAGTGCAACTCAAAAGGACATTATAGGAATCAATGTCCTAGGGGGAGCAAAAAGACTCAAGAAGGAGCATCACAAGTAGGGGGAGCTACTAAAGCAAACCCTAAGGTATATCATTTCAATAATGCTCATTCTTCTAGGTTTTATAGACAAAAGCATGTTAGGAATTTTAATTCTCTTGCAATTTATGAAAAGCATACTAGGAACAATAAATATTATTGTTTAGGAGCTAAGAGTGTCCATTTTGAAACTAAGGAAAAATTTGGGACTAATGTCCCTAAAAATATTTTACCTAGGGAATCAATCAAGAAAATAGGAGAACATCTTGGTCTAAACCCTAAATGGACTAGGCATATGCCTAGGAAGAACCATGCCCATGAGTTAAATCAAAATTCTAAAATTGAGAAATTAGAATTAGAGAACCAAGCCTTGAGGTCAAGGCTTGAAAAACTAGAAAAGACCCTTAGGGATATACAAAATCAATTTCAAGGGTCTAATGGTCAAAGTCAAAGGTCTAGATATCAAAGTCAACACTTAGGATCTCAAAGACAAAAGTCAACCAAGGACAAGCAAGGTTTGGGTCACAAACCTAAGTCTAAGATGACTTATCATAATGTTCCATTAGATTATGGAACACAAACTAGGTCTAGGAAAACCAAGGTTACTAGGGAAGTTATCCCTAAGAATAACCAAGGCTTGTGCCTAGTGGCTAAGGTTTCTAGGAAACCTAGGGTGACCACTAAGAAAGTTACTAGGGAGGCAATCCCTAAGGTTAACCATGGCAAGACCCAAATGACCAAGGCTAATAAGCCTAGAAGGGTCATTAGGAAGGTATCTAGGGAGGTTATCCCTAAGGAATACCTATCAAATCGGTTTTGGGTTCCTAAGAGCGTGATTGATTTACGCTAAGATGGGTTTAGGGTGTGTCAACCTTGATTGGATGAGTAGTTAACTCAACCATGGCAAAGGTGGCATTTTAGGTCATTTTCAAGGTTATGGTTACCTTGGGAATGTGGTTAGATTTAAATCCTAAAGGTTTTTAAGATGTGTCAATATTATTTGAGAGGCTTGGTAAATTGATCAAATTGGCATAATTTAGGTTTAGAGGTTAGTGTGTCATTTTGGGTTTTTGGCACCCTAGGGAGATTAGGTTAATATGGCAAAATATGATTAATCCCAAGAAATGACAATTAATATTAAAATTTAGGTATTACTATACCTATATATTTTATATGTCATGCTTTGATTGTCATATGTCATGTCATGACATCATGCCTATTTTTATGATTTTATATGTCATGATTATGCTTAGGTTTTAGGTTAATGTCATGTATGCTTAGTTTTATATCATATGTCATGACATCATGATCATTGGTCATGTTTTTATTTTGCTATCATTATGCCATGATCATTTCATGCATTAATTTGATGGAAAATTGATTTAAGGACTATGGCATGACTTGGAGTTCCATTCATAAGGGAATCAAGTAGGGTTGCCTTAGAAAATGCATGAAACCCTAGATTAGGGAGACCAAAATCCACATCTCACATCCAATTGACATGTATGTGTATTTATACACACTAGATATATGTGAGATGCTAGGATATGAGTTAAGTTCAAGATGCATAGTTTTTGCATCTATATGAACTCAAACTCATCTTATATGAGTGTGGATCATTGGGAAAGCTTGTGTACAAGTCATGTACATAGAGCCCAAGGAATATGATCCAAAATAGGATTTTGAAAACATTTTTAAATCATTTTGAAAAACCTTGGTGAAGTCTATCTTTTGATAGCAATCACCATTGATAGAGTTGATACAAAATAAGGTCAAAACATTGAAAATTTCAATGGTTTTGAGTTTTGTATCAAACTCACTATTTTATGGGTAAAATAATTTTACAATATTTTTCACCCATTGTATTGACTATAAGTAATATACGTATCAAATTTCGTGATTTTTCGATATACGTAGAATTACTTATGCTTTTCCGAATCTCGATTCTGATGAGAACAAATTGAAATTTCAGTATCACCGATGCCTCGTGGCTGATCGATGTAAGTGGCAATGATCGATTCTTATTAGAGTCGATCGCGGTCTGATTTCGGGAAAACAAGGTTGTTTAGCCCGTGTTCAACCATTGTAAAAGTCTCTAATCACTCATAACCCTAGGATATGCTTTGGGAAGCATTATAAAAGGTGAAAATCCATTGGATATGGATTAGGAGAAGTGTTAGGTCAAAGTATCAAATTTAGGGTGTGGAAAGTTCAAGTTTGAACTTTTAACCTTAATTTTGATGGTTTAGAGTTTCTATTGGCTTAGGGACTTCCCAAGGACATTGTTGGTGCAATGGTCAAGGGGGAGCAAGCCTTTAGGGGGAGTTATCCATCTTAGGATGATGGATGTGTTTCTCTTCTTGAATGGGGAGAAGTTATTGGGAGAGTATCATCAATTGGGAAAATTGATGGAATTTTGAGAGACCCAATTTGGAAATTGGGAGAGAGTATATGATTGCCTCTCTTGAGTGATATGAGACTTATCACTAGGAAGATGGTAGGCATCCTAAGTATTTTTGGATCAAGGGGGAGATTGTAAGATCTCATTGGGACATGAGACATTGACCCCCTTGGAGAGATAACCTTTTTGATGTATGTCAAAAAGGGGAAGAAGATTAAATTATCAATTTGAAAAATTGGTAAGAGAATTTGAGTTAGGGGCCTAACTCAAGGTTTGTTTTGTCAAACATCAAAAAGGGGGAGATTATTGGTGCAATCGGCCCAGGTCAGGATTGACCATACTCGAGTTTGACTCGAGTGATGTTTTGATGTTTAACATAGGATGTTTGACAAAGTGGTTTGACATTGATGTTGGACATTGATGTCAGTTAATATGTTGGGGAGATTGTTGGAGCAATCAACCCGGGTCATATTTGACCGGACTCGAGTTTGACTCGAGGGAGACTTTGATGGTTGACTAGGATTGACCATGTGATTAAGGGAAAGTCCAAGCATGGGTCTTGGCAAGGTAAAGTCCAAGTCATGGGTACTTGGCATGGTAAGTCCAAGTGGGACACTTGGCATTTGGGAAAGTCCAAGTCTTGAGTACTTGGCACAAGGAAAGTCCAAGCATGGGTCTTGGCATGGAAAGTCCAACATGGGTTGGCAAGGGAAAGTCTAAGCTTGAGTCTTGGCATTTGAGAAGTCCAAGGGGATTGATCTTGGCGGCGTAAGTCCAATGTTCATGGCGGTGTAGACATCGTTAGTAACATAACCGAGGGAAGCACCCGGAGGCTGGGCGATGGATGACGAACAAGCCGGATGACTTGGAGGATCCGAGAGCGAGACGATGTAAGTGGCTAGAATGCTTAGTTCTAGGCTAAGGGTGGTCTAGCAAGTATGGGGCACCATACTCGAGTTAAAACCTCGTTTTTGAGGTCGACAATGATCGACATTACGGGCCGGTTCGATCCGCGCGAGTCGACTAGAGTTCTGACCGCCGATTTAAAGTCGGAAATGCTCGCATTGAGCTGCGGATGTCGCCGGTCAGCCGATGTCGATGTCGACGCAATGATCGATGTCGACGGCAGCCGATCGCTACAGGGCTCGCAAATGACGCTCCGAGACACATAACGCCCAGTGATCGCTGCCACGCGGCACCGGCAATGATCGCCAAGAGTCCCGTTGAAACTTGTCCGACGTGGATTGAGTCGTTGTCTCACAGCTACAGTGTTGGCAGTCGACTGGGGACTTATGGAAGTCGACTGTCAGACGGAAATCCAGCCCGATGGAGGATAAAAGCAGCTGTTCGTGGAAGGCTCAATAAGCGATTTTCTTGGGCGATTTGAAGGGGAATTGTTGGTGCTCTTCCAGTCCTTCAAGGCTAGTCCAAGACAACCAAAGATCAAGCAACCAAAGTGCTCTTGTAAAGTAGTTTTCTTTACTTGCATTGTATTTCACTATTGTATTTGCTTGTATCCACTTAGATTATTATTGTAAATTTGTAATCTTTTGTACGAGGTTTCTCCGCCTCCGACTTGTGTCGAGAAGGAGTATTTGTGATTAGTGATTGCATTGGCGTCGCTAGAGCTCTTTAGAGCTCGATCCGTGGAGTAGGAACCGTTTCGGTTCCGAACCACGTTATATCTTTGTGTTCGTGGTTGTTTCATTTCGTTATTGCTTTTATTATTACTATTCCGCTGCGCATAACGAGTTTTGTAGAGACGATCGCAATCAAATTTCATCTACGTATGATCAACGCATTATTCACTCCCCTCTAGCGAATGCACAGATCCTAACAAATAGATCTATTTGTCATCAAGCAACAATTAGATTGAGTACAGAGATGATTAGAAACGCAAACTACAAACACACCAAACAAATAGGTGAAATAGAAAATCTCTTCAAGATGCACAATATAATTGAATGAGATTGAGGAAACCCCTACCATAAAAAACAGAACCAATTAAAGTAAAACAATAAATATACACAACAACTGCCATTAAAGTAGTTGTGTAAATTATGTTGCTTTGACTTCTGAAAATTTATTGGTTGTACAATTTAAGAGGAGCTGAATTTCCCCTAAGCCATGGAGATCATCACATTTACGAAAAAAAAGAAAAAACAAATGGTATGTTACCTAATGTTTACAGGGAAGCTAGAAAGTTACATTGGCATTGAAAATATTGCAAATGGAATCAGGCAAAACTAGATAGTGAACTAGGTGCTTAGTCTTCATCCAAGACATTGAAACAAATTCTGATAACATGGTTGTGTTGCTGCAGATCAAATTGCCTCGCCCCACTTACCCAGCATGAAATTTATTTTATAACCTATATTTTATAGATTTTCATATATATTGCATTGCATCCCTCTAATTTCAACTTGTATAAGAAGTGAGGCATGCCAAGGCAAGAATGAGGAAAAGAAGTCTACCCCACTTCTATATGGGGCAGGGATGGGAAGTTAAAACCTCACCCACCAGATTGTCTTCTCTAATCATTTGCCTTTAGCCTATAGTGTGCACATTTAACGTATGTCATTTGCTACAATTCTTCAACAACGGCAATGTTTCACCTTTTCAAAATTGAGAAATATCAAAATCGCATACGTAACTTTCATAATTACTAAATCGGATATCACTTTTCAGATTTACCCCTCTGCTCAATATTCTATTCTTTTTTTTTAATTAATGGAATAACTCCATCAATCGGTTTCGTCTGAAATCGGCTAATGGACATAGACAATTCGGAATCACATGACGAAGATCTTTGTACTCCTCTTGTACTCCATAATACGTACGTGATCTCGGAAAGCATTGTGATACACCGTGTTGGGAGCAACAATTTTTAAAAATTCGAAATTTTTTAATGGAATAGCTTCATCAACCGATTTCGTCCGAAATCGGCCGATGGACCTAGACAGCTCAGAATCACGTGATTCGAAGACCTATGTGCTCCTCTCACACTCCATAATACGTGTGTGACCTCGGAAAGCATTGTGATACACTGTGTTGGGAGCGGTGATTTTTGAAACTTCGAATTTTTTTAATGGAATAACTCCATCCGTTATGGACCCAAACAGCTCGGAATCATATGATTCGAAGACCTTTGTACTCCTCTCGCACTCTATAATACGTATGTGACCTCAGAAAGTATTGCGATACACCGTATTGGGAGTAGCGATTTTTTTCACTTGTGTCCGATATGTGAAGTGTAATCGAAAGAACATTTCAAATGTTACGATGACTATACCCGTTGGTCCAAGTGGCACATACGTATTATGGAGTGTAAGAGGAGCATAAAGGTCTTCAAATCATGTGATTTTGAACTGTCTAGATTCATCAATCGATTTCAGACGAAATCGGATGATGGAGCTATTTCATTAAAAAAATTCGAAGTTTTATATCTGCATGAGTGAGGGAATCTCAGGAACTCATTAGTGGCTTCGTCCAGCAGGTATCATCGTCGTAGCATTTTAAATGTTCTTTTGACCACACTGCATATGTCGAACATAAGTGACAAAAATTGCGGCTCCCATCACGGTTTATCGCAATGCTTTCTGAGGTTACTTACGTATTATGGAGTGCGAGAGAAACACATGGGTCTTCAAATCACATGATTCTGAGATGTCTAGGTCCATCAGTCGGTTTCGGACGAAATCGACTAATGGAGCTATTCCGTTAAAAAAATTCGAAGTTTCAAAAATCGTTATTCCAACACAGTGTATCACAATGCTTTCCGAGATCACGTACGTATTATGGAGTGCGAGAGGAGCACATGGGTCTTCGAATCACGTGATTTCGAGCTGTCTAGGTCCATCAACCAATTTTAAACGAAACCGACTGATGAAGCTATTGAAAGCAGTCTGGTGCACGAAGCTCCCACCATACAGGGTCCCGGAGAAGGATCCATTGTACGCAGTCTTATCTTGCTTTTTGCAAGAGACTGATGAAATTATTCTATAAAAAAAATTCGAAGATTCAAAAATCGATGCTCCAAATACGATGTATCACAATGCTTTCTGAGGTCACATACATATTATGGAGTGCGAGAGGCGCACAAAGGTCTTCGAATCATATGATTCCGAACTATCTGGGTCCATCAGTCGATTTCGGACGAAATCAACTGATGGAGCAATTCCATTAAAAAAATGGGATATGGGATTTGGGTTGGGGGGGGGGGGGGTGGGGGGTAGGGGGGCAATCCGAAAAGTGATATGCAATTTGATAATTATGAAAGTTACGTATGCGATTTCGGTATTTCTCAACTTTAAAAATGTAAAATGGTAAATTGTCGCTTCAACAAATAATTCCTCACATAATCCCAGGCATTTTAAAAGACATGTAAAGTTGAAAGATGGTGTGTTTATTACAAAGTGCATAAGAGAAAAAAAAACAGTCCGATGCATAAAGCTCCCAACAAATATAGAGTTCCAAAGAAGGGTTAGGTTATATTAAATTTATTATACAAAGTCTTACCTTGCATCAAAAAAGAATTAAAAATGCAAAAATATTTCGTGAAGAGAACTACTAGAATCACAGAGCAAGAAATCATATGAATCTCATAATGAGAGGCGGTGAGAGAAAGAAAAAGGACCACATTGCCAACCTAAATAAATAATACATTAAAGGTCTAGCTATGGCCACACAAGGAAGTAACAATGTACTGATTTGGATTGCAAGCTTTCAACTCGCACTAAGGCAAAAATAAAGTTCAATACTACTAAAGGAAAGCTCAAGGTAGTGTTAGCAGATTGCAATATAAGCAAATTAGGTTAATAGACAGGAAAATACCATGATATATTCCTATATGATGACGACTTAAAACCACAACTTAACTTGAGCAAGTAAAGAGAGGGAGAGAAATGCTATGATTCCATAATTTACATGGCAGGATCAGGTGATGTTTCAGTGAATTTATACAATTACTAAATCAAAACATTCAGAAAATTTGACAGAGAAATAGAGTGACAAAGTACGATCACGAAAAACTGAGTTGTTATGAATAACTTGATGAAAGGACCATAAGGCAAGTCTAGTGTAGTAGAAATTTGATTAACCTAGGACTTGGAATTAGGGATGTCAAGATCAATGAGTCATTGGCATAAGTTAATTCAATTTTTGTGTTATATCTCAGAATTGCTATGTGATAAAGAGGATTAATGTAAATAGCGCCGTTCATCTGGCAATTAGGATTTTGATATAGAGGACTTGATGGATGTGGAAACGAAAGATAGCAAGGCAATAATTTCAGATAATGCATGTCTAACAAATTGACTACAAGAAAACTGAAGAGTCTGTCAAACAATGTCGACTTTAGATCAGAAAATGAAATACTTAAAAATTGCACTAGTAGTCACAGTTATTATTCGTATACATGAAAAAAACTAACTAAAATGATTAGGATGAGAATTTATGTTCAGAAACATAACTTAATAGAAATATAAGTTCACATAACTAAACAAGCAAGAATGGTCAGAGTATTCATAAAATCATGAAAAGTATACTATCCATCAGGCAAATAATTCAGGGAAAAAACTACTTTTTGATGAAAAAAAAAAAAGTGGTAACAAGCAAAAGGAAAACAAAGTCCTCACACGCTAGCACCCTCCCTGCCGAGTAGCTTAACTGAAGTCCCTGACCTAGGGGACATTAGATGAGACACCGACAGCTCTTCAGGACCAAGAATCCTTCCTGGCCACCAGGATCCGTTCCTCCGCTGCACCCAGACGATCGTCCCAATGCTGTAATCAACACCGAGACCACCTCCCTCCCCGTCCTCAGAAACCCCCATCTTCTCTCACTCCCTACCGCCTGCCCGAACTTAAACAAACCGATAACACACTGACAACGTTCGTCGAGCCGCCGGCAGCCAATGTCGCTGGAGCACCGGACTGGATTAGATCAGATCCAACCAGACTGAGTGAGTTCCTGACATGGGCCTTCATTCAAATAAAAATTCTCATAGCGGGAACTCGAAACATTAGGTTTCCCGCAAGTTCATCAAATCTTCACCACCACTACTGCTGCTGAAACAGCCGCCGCCGCCGCTCTCAAGACTACGATTTGGACAAAAGAACCCTTCCGATCTTCCCCGCTGAAAACTCCAAGAGGATACTTCCGCCGTCCTATTTTTACCACTTTTTTCTTTATCTGTTCGCTATTTTTGTCTTGTTTCCGCTCAGATCACAAGAACAGATGGACGACGAAGACAGCAACCGGTGACGATCTCATTTCCGACGCAATGACAACGAAAAGAAGAAGATTGGGAGATGAAAACGCAAGGGCTCGCACGGCCTGGACAGTTGCAATCCGGTTCGAGTACGTTGTACCGCGAGGAGGCGATAAGTTAACATGCTCCCCGACCATTTGGCCGCGTGATGCGCATCGAACGGAAGAGAGGATTCATCCGGTCGGAGAAGACCGGAGGTAGTGGTATCGACGGACCGGCCCGGTTCGGACGCATCAGGGACTCAATCGGTCCATTTAACTGCCGTGTCTAGCGCGACACTATTCGTGCCCGTGTCCCTAACGTTGATCCATATCAGGTAAAAATTTAATTAAAAGAATACTAAAAATGAAATTATGGATGTATAAATATAAATAACTCTATGCAATAGCTTTATTTTTAAAAAAAAATCAATTTAGTTAAATTATATGCATTTTGTTTTTCATTTTTGTCTGTTACAATTGTCTTGGTTCCTTTTATTCATTACTGATTAAATCGGATGACTATCACAAATTCATAATTTATCTTCAATTAGACATCGGTACGGTAAAGAATCGATCATGATTTATCTTTCTTCAGTACAAATTTACAACCTACCCTCAATTGCAATCAAACATTGATACGATCAAAAATTGATCATGATTTACTTCTCTTAACATTGATATAGAATCGATATTGATTGAGAGACGTTTGTCCCCTCGAGACGATCCGTTAGTTAGAACGATACAGATACTATTACATATGAATAGGGGTTGAATCTCGTACATGAGATTTAAAATTTTCATCCGGACTCAAAAGTCCTCCGTCGTTGTTAATCAATGAGTCAAAAGATATAACCCTTGTGATTTATTTCCCTTCGTCATCATCGAGATATTGACAATAAGAAACATTGAAAGTGACGAGATATTGACAATAAGAAACATTGAAAGTGAATATAATTGTCTGAGTGAATATAATCATCTTTCGTCACATATACTGAGAGACGTTTGTTTGTGATAAATATTATACTCTTTTTGCAATGGATATAGGATACCTATATCGAGTGAGATTGCTCGTTCAAAATTTTATGTCAAGTTTATTTATGTTCAACCGAGCAAAAAGTTTTTCTCACAAATAAGCTGAATTTAATTCATGTATTTATTCATTTTAACGCATTCGAAGATATAAAATCTAAAAATACCATAACCAAAGGAATATTTTCCATACATTTGATATTTCCAAGAAAACTGTTATCTTTATCAACTTAAAGATGAAACAAACAAATTATTTGATTTAGTGGTAAAATAAAATAATTTGAAAGGCTTCTAACAACCATATAAGGGCAATATTTAAAAGAGATTTAACCTACTTTCTCATAGTAAAAACGAATACAGAACATAATTTGACAGGCATTGAACCAATTGGTTTCTCAAAGAAGATCAACTAGTTTTCTCCAACAAAAAGAATGTGTCCAAACTGGTCCAGAATCAAAGCTGCTGACATAATAAACCAATTATTGGAAATTACTGCATAGCAAAAAACAATATATTCTGAAATGAAAATGTTAAGGACAAAATGTTTAATTTGCTGCAGTTTGTTTCCATTGATAAGCCCGAGATCAAAGCCAGCAGAACTTAAAATTACAGACTTCCAGGCTTGCGTCTCTGGACAAGTTTTCCGACTTCAGCAGTTATTTAAAAATGTCAAGATGTTTTTGCACTCCAAAAACTGTTGTATTTGTGCAGCAATGAAAGAAATCTCCTTTAAGTGGCACCTGAACCTCGAACCTCCATGAAAGTAATGCCTGAACCCGGCAATGCGCAGGCCAGGGAGACTTCTTTGTAACGAAATTGAAATGAACGGCGAAGAGGAAGATATCACGGCTTGAATGGATTCATTCTTTCCCTGAGGTAATAAAGCTTTGCCCTCCTCACTCTCTTCTTGTCCAGAACTTTGATCTCCTTGATATTTGGCGAGTACCTGTGCCGAAGGAGGGAACATGAGGGTGTAGATTAGCAAAGAAAGAATTGGTAATCAACATTTAGCATCTCGCAAGAATGAGCAGAAGTTGTTTTAAAACTTCTTTTGGAGTCTTCCTCACTATCTTAAAAAGTGGTAACTTGAACGGCATATACGCAATCATCATCTTTGGGTAACAAAAGGTTCATTGGAACTTAGCCATCCAGTGGATTCCTCATCTAGTTTTGTGCTTGCTAACTTTAAGAGCAAGGAGAACCCTAAAAATAATGGAGTGCTCACTGTAATAAACCCTATCATACTATGGAAAGTTGCTAGAAAATACATGGTGCAGCAACAGATCGGAAGTGGAAAATAAAGAGGAAGGTGTTGGATGTGGGTTTACATGTGATTATCGTAACCATCCAATTGTGTTGTATTGGTTCGAACTCAATTAAGTGATCTACTTATTGGTTTATGGATTTCGATTATTTGATGTAGGGTTTAATGTGTAGAACCTATTAGATCACGAATCCGTTATTGATGATGGGTTGATAACGGATCCGACCAGCTGTCTATATACAAGGCATGGTCCCCGCGGGGACTAGATATTCTGACAGACTCCTCGTATCCTATCAGCGAGAAGTTTACAGCGCCGTCACCCTAGAACCCTACGGAAAACCTATCCTTTGCTTCTTCGCAGGAGTTCCGGATTGGATCTCAAGGACGAGGAACGATGGCCGCTCTGCTGCAATCAGGTTCCTTTGTTTATGTTATCGTTTCGTTTTCTTGTATTTGTTGTCGTAGAAATTGATAAAACTAGATCTACTCTACGAATCATGTTGTATATATTCAGTTTTTTTGTATGCATGTTTAGATTCTGGTGGATTTCCATAAGAAGGACACAACAGCAATGCCAACACTGTTACAACAGAGGTGGAGAAAGGTATAAACAAGTACAGCTTCCTAGTGAACAACTGGAGTTTCTTGACGGGCTTTTGAGTTAAACTCAATCGCCTAAGGGATCAGATGCTTCTCATCTCCAAATTGAAGTCTTCTACTCCCCTTTTAAAGTATCCATTGTCTCAAAAGATTAATTAACATTGTTGGAATAGCAGATAAAAGGACTTTAGATCATATAACATATTATGTGGCTATAATAACTCAGTTCAAACCATGCAATATAAATTTAAAAGTTGCATTAGTACATGGTGCTACATCAATGATTGTGGATCAAGAAACTTACTTTATGTATAACTTGGAACTGAAATCTGTTTTGTATGTACCTGAATCTAAGTGCAATTTACTTTTCAAGACTTGAGCCCCCAATAAAACTTTTTTCATTACCATGTCTAATTCTGATGATTTGGTATAACTTAGACCCTAGCTTCTCTTACCTAAAATCATTGCATCTCATTTACAAATAAGAGAGAGATTCTTTTTAATGTGGATATTGCATTCCTGCCAGGCAATCTCGAACCATTTGTCCAATCCATTCTTATTATAAAATCATCTTGTATTTATTCCTTCCAGACTAATGGAATAAAGGAAGAAATTATTTTTCAAATTTTTTGCTGGTTTAAGAAAAAAAACTTTGATAGTAAGTGGTTAGGTTAGACCTCCATCATAAGGATGTTCATTTAGAACCAAGGTAACTTAAGTATAATTCAAGAAACCACCTTCCCTTTACAGATATAAGGATGCAAACATTGATACTCCTTGACATGATATCACATTGGAGGGGGCCTATGCTACTACCTAACGAAAAACTGCACTTGATGAACTATCAATTACTGACATTCATTCCACAGACTCCAGTGGCCATTTTATAGAGCGAACTTGAATAATTTACAAAACAAATATAACATTTAAAACCTAAATTAAACTCAGAAAACAGAGAACTTAGTTGAAGCATTAACTTACAAAGGGTAAACGGATTCAATCCCCACTCCAGCTACTATTCTCCGCAATCTGAACGTTGTATTAAGACCTGCATTGCGCCTTGCTATCACAATGCCTTTTATACTCGAAGTCCTACGTTTGTTTTCGGGCACCTCCTGTTGATATCAAGGATCACAAAGGAACAACAACAACAATAATAATAATAAAATAAACAAATGAAATTGCCATACCACTTTTAGCTGGATAATATATCCAGGTCTTATGTCAGGAATCTCTCTCTCTGCTTGCACTTTGTCCACTTCTTCTTTGTCTAATATCTGCATGCATCAGAAACCGTAAACAGTGCTCACAAATGATTAGTTATAACGCAAACCAAAATAGCAAGACAACTTTGATTCAAACTACAAATCCACAATAGAAACAATTTGTCCTACCACTTATCAGAGAGATCAAAAAATGAGCAATCCTTGTTTCTATAACTCAAGATATAATTATCAAAGATAAGGCACCACTTCATAAACTCCCCCATGCTTACATTCATGATGTGCTTAGCAGTTTTGTCAGGCCTTTTGAATTTGATCCGCTGAGGCTGCTCTGCTTCTGGGGATTCAATATAGCTCTCTTCCTTGTAAGATACCTCAGGTTGGCCAGTGGTACTCATGTACCTTAGGAAATAATTATCACCAGCATTGCGAGGCCTGAACACCCCATTATGAGATTTCAGCAACTTCAGCTTTTTTCCCTAAGATAAGATAGTATACGTTACAACAATAACCAAGCCTTTATCCCGATAGTGGGTTGGCTATATGGATCCTCCTAGGCCAATAAGATAGGTAATGATAACTATTTAAATTTAATTCTAAAATTCCATGATAAACTATAAAAAATATAATACCATTTGTCCTAGGAGTATAGTACAATCACTAATATACTCTGTGTATATAAAAATGAATAAATATATATCATATATTAGAAATTTTTAGCTGAAGAGAAATGTCAAAGCCAGTAGAAGAATAGTGCCTTGAGCGTTAAGGCCAAAAAGTAAACATCAAAATACAGACAGTTCATTTACAAACAACTTAAAAGACCAACAGGTGATTCGAGGACATTTCTCCATGATTTAAAGATACAAATGTAACCGAAGCTTTCTTTCTTCACTCTTGATTTGAATCTGGTGTGAAAACAAGCTTGGTGCATTTCCTAAAATTTCCTGTGCAGTTAAAAACAACATCTGCAGTGCTTCACAGGACCCCGTGTTGTCTTAGTGCGTTTTTTTTTCCCCATTGTTTTTAAGCTGTATCCAATGCATTCTTATTTTACCTCTCGAATAATCTGGCCAATTTCAAATTCTAATGCTGGCATCTGGCTACTCGTTGCAGTATATCCCACTTGCTGATATCTAAGGGATATGTGGTCAAAGGGAAAGAAAGTTATTGTCTTTTTCTACTTCTTGATATTGTTCCTAACGTTCGCGAAGTAAACTACGTTTTAAAGGCTCGATTCATGGTTCAGATAAGGCTTAAACCCAGGTTAGAATTTCCACGAATAACCTCTCTGTCCCACTATGTAGAAGAGCTGGAAATCACTTACACAGAGATCCATCCTTTTCCTTATTCATCCGGCGACGATATCCCGAATCACAAACATTCACCAAACAGCTACCTTGCGTCAGTTCTCCTTCCATTGAATGGCACCCCAAGCGACTAACGCATGCGTCCTACCATGTCATGCACAGAGATTACGACAAAGAAAAAATAATTCTCACCTCCGGATGGAGGACTGCGTTCGGTGCCGCTATGGAAGAGGAGGTGGAAGCGTATGGCGACGCAAGGGCCGCTCGGCGGTGCAGAGCACCGGCGGATCGCACTGCAGATGAGAGCCATCTCCTCGACACTCCACCCAACATCTTCTCTTCGCTCCACTCGCCTTCCCTTTGGCTGCTACGTAATAGAGGCCGCCAGAACCAGATCAACAAGTGAGCGAGAGGAGCTTTCTAGTAGGGTTTTATCAGGTTCCGAGCACGACTCTTGATGTGCAAATCAAGGGTCCATTTAGCCCTTGTGTGTTATCCTATTTTTTAATATGATTTCAATTTGTATTGTTCGTTAATAATTTTAATACAGTTCTTAAATAGATCTTTAATTTTTTTTCTTAAATAAATGGAATTTTCATCGTAATATTTTTTTTTCCAAATATTTGACGAATATTCCAAATTTATCATATAAGTGAAAAAACTTATAAAATAAAGAGGTGATAAACCCCTCAACTATTAACTATTTCGGCGATTTATCAAACAGCGCTCTTAAAGTTTGGAATCGCTCAAAAAGTGTCACATACTTTCATATTTATCAAATAGCGCACTTAATTCCCTTTTTACCCTTCAGAAATAGCACATTTAATTTTCGAACGTGGTACTGAAAATTCAAATCTCAAAGACTAATCGAGATTTGAATTCCCAAAGACTACGATGGTGCAGATGCACCACACTGTATCTTTGAAAAAATTAAATCTCAAAGACAACAATGGTGTTGGGATTCAAATTCTCGACTGCGTGGAAATTTAAATTTCCAAAGACGCAAATTTGTGGTAGTATTGAATTGCACTTATTGTGGTCTAAATTAATTCAAAGACTACATGATGATCTGATTACCATCAGTGTCTTTGAAAATTCAAATCTAATACCACGGTGATCTTAATCAGAATTGTAATTCTCAATACCACATTCGAAAATTAAATACGTTATTTTCGAAGGATAAAAAGGGAATTAAATGCGCTATTTGGTAAATCTGAAACTATGGAATATTTTTTGGACAATTCCATAGTGAATTGCCATAACTATTTTCGTATAACTATATAGAAATGAAAATGTTTGGTATGTTATTTGGACACTTGTAACCAGCATTCAAGAACAATTCAATTCCCACTGTGAATTCTGATGATCTGATGATCGATAAAACACTTTCATAGAATCAAATCGATGGTCTTCGAAATCAATCGAATTGAAATAAAAAAAATTGATGAAACCATCTCGAAATCCTAAAACTTAACATTCATATTGCCCATTTCTTTTTTTACAATCCTACATTTCGTGGTTTTCTTGGTGATACCAGTAGCAAGCACAAACGATGGAACAAAGCCATACAACAGAGTCTACAACAACAGCAACATCCATACAGTTGTGTACAACGGCAAGCAAGCACTTTTACGACAGACTTCCACCGGAAAAAAGCAGGTCTCAGCGAGGCTGGTGAATGATCCGGCGAGGGTTGAACTTTGGGCTCACGCACTGCACAGGCTTGTCGCGATGCTTGTCCAGGACAGGCAGAGGCCTCGCAAGCACGTTTTTCAGAGATTTGGCACTCAGATTCACCGATACCGCCATCAGGGCATCGACCGCTGCTCGACAACCGAATATGGTGAATTTAGAATAACCACATCAAGTCTTTGAATGCAAGAAACAATTTGGAAGGTGTGTGAAACTAGCAACTTTGAGAATAACCTTTGAAGTACAGTTGCTTATCGTGCTTCTTTGTAGCTTCAGAAATAGCCTTGTCCATCTCAACCTGTTCAGTGTCAGTGTTACTGGCTCCATTCAAATCTGTATCAGGTATAGGAAGTTCAGTCAACCCAAAGTCGAACGAGTCTTCGCCGTCAAACATCTCTTGCTCCTGGTACAGATGGAACCAGTGATCACGGAACCATGGAGTCGTCTGCACCAACTCCCACCATTCGGGGGAGAAATCTTCGACCTCCTGAAACAACATCGGAACAAAGAGTGGGGCATTCGGATTCAATGACGACCTGCCTACTGCTCCACAAGACACAGCCATAGTACTCATAACCACCTTCTATCTTTTCTGAAAGAAAGGGTTAACAAGTAGGATTAGAGTGTCTCTTGACTAAGCCAACTCTAATCTATATAAAAACAACTATAAAAGGTCTACACGCTTCAATTATGAAATTCAAATTCTGCAGTCTGGAATTACAGTTATCATCTATTGGTTTTGGTACTTGAAAGAGTTGTTTGGTGATCCCCTGCATTTTGACACAGGTAAAATTATTCTTCTGTTTCTTAAAGAACACTAATTAGGATTTATCAATGAAGCTGATATGAATGATGTGAACAATTTGGCAGGATTGCAAAATAGAACCAAAATAATAGGATAAAAGAGAGGGAAATCAGGGAACAGATTAGTGTTCTTAATCTTAGGTAGCAAAAATTTGTTTAGAACATTTATATGTTGACGAATGAGTTACAGAAAAAAAAAAGAAAGAAAGAAAGAACTGGTGGCAACAAAATGATCAGCACCATCAAACAAAGTATATAACTTGGTTACAAAATATGGTGTGCTCGAAAACCTAATCAATTGCTTTTACTATTTCCTAAAAATCTCTAGGCTAACAAAAGAACTTAAAACAATGCCCAAGTATCAAAGAGCTCTAACTTTAAGAAACGAAATAGCCAGAGTTCTAGATCTCAATTTTTTTTTAGTCAAGACAAAACAAAACGATAAGATCCATAAAGATCATAAGCTAAAGTCTATCGAAAAACGAAAATAATCAGATGTAGAATTTGCTGCTCTAGGGACATCAGGTTACCATACAAGAAAGAAGTCAACGATCAGTTCATGCCCAGATCTCTTTGTAAACTAAGCAAACTCTGATAAAACTAAATATTTCCCCTTCTTTAATATGCAGATCACTCTAGTGAAAATTTGCAGTGATTGACAAGCAAGAATCTTTAGGCATCTAGCCCCAAATCGTAAAGCACAGAGAAAGTAAAGAGAACACTAGTCGACCATGCCACAACAAGATAATAAGCAAGATCTGCCATTTTAAACTAGAAGAGGAAAAGGAAAGAGTCATCAAGATCAGATTTTGGGCAGATCAAGAGATCAGCCTCCCAATTAGCTTATCGTTGAACAACAACTAGATCCATCCAGACAGAAGGCACGGATTACCTATGGAAATATCTTTGACACACTGTAAAGGGTTCTGAGACTGGATTGGGGATTATAAGGAGAGGCAGAGGGGGTGGCTTTCCTGTCCGAACCACCGGTTCGGACTACTCGAGGCTGTGGCGAGGAGGAGCACGAACCAAAGCGGCACCACCAACCACGTGGTCTGATCCTTCTGTCGCCGTGATGCATTTTCCCTAAATTACGAAACTAGCTTTAATGCTGTCGCTTTGGCTGCAGGTTGTTTGTATATGCTAACAAATTCGTTTCCCCATCGAAGGAACACATGAGACAAGTTAAAGAATAATACGGCATGAGACACTATCATTGCTAATTTTCTTTATAAAAAACCAAACGAATTTAAACTCGCAGCGGTTTCATTTTGATACAGCTGTTTAAACCGTCAGTCGAATCTTATCCTTATCTAACAAAATCTAAAAGTAAAAGTTAGACACTCGATAAAAAAAGTAAAGCTTGTAGAAATCGGTGTCACTAAAAGATAAATTGTCAGACCAAAAACATTATTTAAAGAGGGGAAATCGAAGAATTTACATTGCGCCACTGCACATTTACCCATCAACCAGTGGCCAATGTCCACGTCCACAGTACCCTGGATAAAATTATTACAAGTCTTTGTCACTCATAGTTTGAAGTTTAAACAACCAAATAAAGTTCAATGAGACTGTGACGCCATCAATTTAAATTGAATGATATTTTCATCTAGATTACAAAATTGAGAAATAATTCGAACGATGGCAAGTTCTGAGTGGCTAACTAACCCAATCAAGGGACACCATAGATTTTGCCAACTTCATTCGACTGATCCAATCAACATAATACCCAAAAACATTTTAAGATTCATGCATAAATTCATGATTTATTTTTCTTATACGACACTTGGTTCCAACAAATTTATTCAAGTGTGCTAATGCTTCGATGCTAGATACACTCTTTTTGAAGAAAATAGTTGCAGTTAGTGTGGAAGATTGATGCCCTAGTATTGGAAAAAATTTGCACCTAAACACCCTTCATTGGCATCAGAAATAAGAAGAGTTGTGCCTAAACTTCAGTCATGGTCCATTTTAGTATCTTCAAAGTAGAGGAATATTTAAAATGCATATTGACGGTACAGGCTGCTCTATTGATATAGGTATGCAATTAACAGTACATACCATCACATTATCAGACAATTCTTTGCAGTTGATCCTGCATAAAAGAATGTCAACAAAATGACGTAGTATGGAGTGCGTGGGAAAAACCCATCTGTTAAAATTAATTGAAAATATAAGACAAATTGCTTAATCTGATCTGAAGAGAATCGAACAAAAGTTCATAATTCAACAAGAATTCACTTGGTGAATTAACAAGGATATGTTCACTTGGGCTAAAAAAAACGTCGAATGAATGAAGAGCAACTATATAATAAGCTTTATTCCAAACTGGGAATAGGTCATCTCTGACGCTGTTCATGTTGGTTATCTGCATAAACAAAGGAATGAAATAAGACAAGCTTAATTTCTTGCAAAACCTAACCATATCCTTCATACATATTGCAATAAGCAGATATTAAAAATAGAAAATGAAACAGAATAACACCATGATCCAGAGTTCCAGACAGATTATTTTAAATTTGCAGTTAATAATAAACAAGAAACAACAATACAAGTATTCTTGCGTGCAAGAAATTAGCCTCCAGAGCTACGGTGCAGCGGCAAGGCATCCAGTTCAACTCTCAAATATCCACGGTTCGATCCTCAACTATGACGAATTTGCAAGATTTTCCTCCAAATGAAATGACAAATCATGGAAATTGAAGCTACTCACGCGAGCACTTCTCAATTTATCTCTCCTTCAGGCATGGGGCAATCGTATGGGGGTTGCTAATGTGACGTTTCTATTTTTTTTTTGTATGTGTGTGCAGGAAATAAACAACAACATTCTACCAGAGTGTAATTACAAAGTACAAAGCAAAAAAAAATTGCTCAGTTCAATTCCATCTTTTTACATTTTGCAAGCTCATAGTCATATCATCTTCGCTAAATAATAATTCAATACTACAGAAATCGTCTATCTTAGTCATCACTATCTCTTCTTTGAGATGTTTTTGAAGTATCTAAAATTCTAAGTCAGGATTATGAACCAAAAGCTCCCCTAGAGTTTGTGATTCATGTGTATACAAGCACTGCATATTGGATAATAAACTTGTAAGGGTATGCCACAAATAGAAAACATAAACAGAAATGACAAAAGAAGTAAAAGATACTAGTGAAAGTAATTAACAAAAGAGTGGGATGGTTTGACCCTGAAAAGTAGAGAAAATAGACAGCGTAGATAACAAAACAACTGTCCAAACACACAAGTGAGTCAGACAATGTAGCATAAGATGCAGATGCAACATTTGAGATTAATAACCACATTATGGGATTAGAAACAAGAAATATATGAAAGTAATAGTTAATGAAGAAGAAAAAATGATTATATTTTCCAATTTTTAGTTCTCTCATCAACCAAGCATCAGAATAGGATTATTATCTATATGATTCAACCCAACACAAGTTGTGTCCTAAAATATATGAGCCTGCTTAATCTTTATCTCAAGCTCTATTAACACAATATGATAGTTCAGATTGTAATTCAGTAATACCTAGGATGTATAAATACTTAGTTTTACCTGCTTTCAATTTATTCAACTTACCGAATGACAAGGCCGCCAACTTGTTATCTCATGCAGTTAGCCACCTGAAGGTAATCTTCCATGTCAAGAGGGCCCTTCCCATATAAACCTAAAAAAGTTTACTAAACTAGGAACTTTACTTATGGGCCTTGAAATCTCAATATTACGTTATTTACCATAAAAGATGATTATATATAATAGCTCAAGAATTAAAGCAATTTTATTTCTCTGCCCTAGTAGTTTGGGCATTCAACTCAACATTCTCTTTTTGCAGGGTTTTCTTCATCCATCCTCCTTCATATTAAATAATATAAGATAATTCTTCTGACACACCTCAGCAACAACTAGAATCTTCTTCTTAGAATTCTTAAGGTGCAAAATCTAAAAAGGTATCTCTTTCTAAGCTTACATGGTGCATGAATAACAAGAAAAACGAACTTAGGCATAAAAATAGTGTTTCAGGAACAAGAAAATTTTAGTATTCTTGACATACAATTATTGTAAACTACAACCCGGTGCACGAAGCTCCCGCCACGCAGGGTACCAGAGAAGGAATCCATTGTACTCAGTCTTACCTTGCTTTTTTTTTTTGCAAGAGGTTGTTTTCAAGATTTGAACCCGTGACCTCTTAGTCACAAGGCAGCAGCAACCTTACCATTGTGCCAAGGCTCCCTTCTAACATACAATTATTGTATCAGGTGTTAATCTAGTCACGTCATTTCTTAGTCAAAAGAAATATTCACAAGTCACTAGAATGATTTGTCATAAATATCCAAGAGGCATAGTATTCATTGTTGGTGAAACAAGCCAGTAGAATCATAGGAACCTAGTATTTGAAAAATTAACTTTTTATCTCATGGGAAACTAGAGGAAAAAATTATAATCACTGATCATATTTGGCAATACTTGCATAAGAAAAGTAACCCATACCTTATGGATCATAACTCTTAGGTGAAGATCACCGTCTGAACAAATAGCAGCAGGCACCAGAGAAGTACAGCACTTTTACAATACAGGGGGAAAGAAGAGTCATCTAGTTCCGAATGTCTACTGTTAGATCTGAAATATGATTCCACATTTTCTGATCCTCATTGCTAAAAACATGATATGCTATGCAATTAGTTGTTGATATATTCTTTAAGAAATAGGTAAAAATGAGAAATTTGGTAGGGAAGTCCAAGGTTGCTGACTGAAAAAATCCTGACCAAACTTTTTCCAAACTTTCACAAAAAGTTATCATCTAAATGATGAAGTGTTGCAAGTGAATAAAAACATGAATCTTCCAATATGATTAAGAAATATAACAAATGGTCAACTTTCTGCAGCTTTGACACCAACTTCCTTTCCAGATAGAATTTTATGTGACTCTGGATGATCTAGGGGATCAGATACCAGCAACTCCTTGAATATAACCATTTCATGCGAGCTCTCCATTTCCTGCGAGGTCATTACAAAGTGCAAATCATTGTCAATTTTGCAAGACACGGCTTTCCCTTCCATTGGATCAATACAAGGACCATTTTCTGGTTCAGTCCTTGGAGTATATGATGCCTCATCTCTACCAAATGTAGAATCATTTTTATTCTGATCCAAATAATCCTCACTGAGAATCAATGCTGAACAATTTTCTAAAGTTTCACTTTGAAGTTTTTCTTCAGAGTTTTCCCCCATGTTATTAACAGTCTCTGTGAGGGTGAATTCCCCAGAGAACTGAATCTCATCAACTGTGAGGGTCAAAGATGGACACAGATATTTGCATGTGGTTTCTAAAGTAAATGTGTCCTCAACCCTAGCTGGAGTTGAGGCAGAACAATTGTTCTGTTCATCCAAATGTTCCTCATCATGAACAGCTGGACTTGAACTCCCAAATGTTTCATTGTGGAGCCTATCTCCATGGTCTTGCTCCGCATATATAGTAGTAGCTACGATTTTCAATTGACCGGACAACTGAAGCTCATTGACTGGAAGACTTGAAAATGGATAATCTAAATTATTTCTTCCTTGGCATTCACTTTCATATGCAATTGGAACCTCCAGTATAACACATGAGGAACCATCATTTTGCAGATCCAGACAGTCTTTCCCATCAACTACAGATGAATTTTCAGATTTTTCACTATGAAGCCTTTCTTGCATGTCTTGTTCCACTTTAGCAACAACCTCTGACATAGTGAACTCCCTAGAAGGTGGAATCCCATTTCCTATGTGACTTGAAAATGGGCACACTGGAATGCTCCTTTCGCGGCACTTGTGGCACTTAAACCCAATTAGATTATTGATTTCTTCCAGGGCAAGGCCATAGACATCTCCATGAAACCAATCTGCATATAATTGAAGAATTAAACAAACAGAAAATGTAACTTCATGTGCTAATGAAAGAAGGAAACTTAGAAGGTGATGGTGGCTCTGGCATTCAATTATTGAGGTATATGATCTAGGATTGTCATTACTCAATTAGAAAAAAGTCACATCATCATCATCATAATCATCATTATCAACCCATATTTACTGTTTCGAACAAAGTTGAATTTTTGAAGAATTTTTTTTTCAGTTTTACCCACAGAGTTGAACAAAAATTATGGGAAAACAATGGCATATCTTTAAACTATGAGGATGATAAGAAACAAGTCATTGGAAGATGGAAAGAAGAGTAATAGGATATAAGGGCAAACTTACCTTTACAATTGTCGCAACAAACATAAATAAGTTCTGAATCAAATTCTTTCAAACATAAGCAACACGCTGGTCTCTTAGAACTTCTAAACAACCTTTGCGATGGGAGCATAACATTTGTTTTTCTGAAATGCTTTGCACGTTCATCTTCTGATTTCCTTGCCCATTGCAGGCCATTTAACCAGAAGGAATAATGCATAGTTTTTCTTTTTCTTTTACAAGGATTGCTAATATCGACTATTCTTGAATTAGCTTGTCTGATCACGACTAGTTTTTGTTTCTTTTCCAAATTAGCCTTCTTTTTAGTTTTTACCAAAACACGTCTTCTTTTCTTCGGCAACACCTTTGAATTACTACCAGCACCCTTTTCCTTCCCATGTGATGCTACTTTCTGCTTCTTAACTTTAGCCTTCATGGATTTTTTATCCTTGCATCTATAGCAAATGTATTCCACAGGTATAGCACCTTTGGATACTCTGACATGCTTTTTGTGAAAATAACCTGCAAGATGACACTTCATATTTAGTTTTCATGAAAGGATTTGAAAGACTCATCTGCTATCAACGCACAACAGAAAAAACTTATTAAATACTGTAGTCTATTACTTTCACATAACTTGTGCATCCAATGTAAGTTTATATGGTTAAGATATGAAATATAAACACATGAAAACATATACATAACCCGTATATTGCATTAACTTTAGATAATATGAAAATATCATGTCCAAAGTTAAACAATTAAACAGCACAGGAATAGTAAGTTGGGAAAAAGAAAATACATATAAATGTATAGTAGTACATACCATCACACAACTGGCACTTTGCGGCTTCCCTGTGAAATACGAAAAAAAAATAAAACACACAAATTATAACATAAGCAACAGAGAAAAAAAAATATGAAAAAATAAGCAATAAAAAAGAGCAAAAACAAATGGTTCTCCAAACAAATTTAGAGTATATAAATCAGCTGGTACACTGAACACAGTAAATCATAGTAGAAACATAATTTGAGTGTAAAATAGGTATCTAGTTATTTATACTTGAGATATAATTTGCTCCTTTTCACCAATACACTACAGTAATTCAACAATATCACCAATCTTAAGTTTCCTTAGTACTTTGCAATTTCTATTAAAGCTTACCCTCTGTCCATAACCCCCGATTTAAACATTATCTTATACAATCTGTGTTGCAAGCAACTAGTGTGAGCAAGAATAATGTTCAATATCTTCTTGAATGCTACAACACTCTTAGATGAGACTTTGTTGCCTTGGGTTACAATATTAAAATATTTCAGTTTATCAAACACTAAATGTTTTCCTAAGATGTTGCTGCTACATAGTAATTACTTAATGTCATATAGACCAAAGTTTTGCAACTCTTATAGACAGCTCGGCAGATGGCATTTCTTTACAGGATTCTGCAACAACAGATGGCATACTAGACACACATATTAATGTTTTCAAAAGTGATGAGTGTCAGCCAGAAGGCACAAAAATGACAATTTATTCAGTGCTGTACGAGCAAAAGCTAATCTACCAACCAATTACTAAAAATCCCTGACCCAAGGATGATAATAGTGTCCATACTCCATAGAAAATCTGGTGTGTTTTGTTCAAATAATACACAATATAGCTGAGCTTCTTTTCTGACTGATCTGAAACCAAGTTTCAATTTCATATTCCTTCAAGCGTGATAAAATGCTTATCAATACTGTCCTCCAGCATGTTTTACTTGGCTATCCTAAACCACCAAGGAGAGATCGTATAGTAACTTTTCTTCAAAAGTTGAAACATCATGCCGCCTCCACATTTGTCTGACAGAGTTCTACTAATTCAATGCTCCTCGTTTGATTCAGACTTTGCTTTGCTACCAAGTTCATTAAAAGCTAAGATCCTACATAGCACCCTCTCCCCTAATATACTACCTTCTGTCTTAATAAATGGAACCTGACCTAGTTATCAGCTTCACTGAAGAAGTGTAGATGGAAAAAAACTTACAATGTGCATGAGACATAACTAACAAGTTAACCCTCATAACATCAGTTCAATGATTTGAAAATGCCACTGATTTTCAAGTCACACGTGAACACAAGTCCTGAAAACTGTAATAGAATTTTTGTCGATTGCTTTCTGGGAATGAGTATGATTTCCTTGCCCATACCAATGCATAGTCCAGTTAAAATTAGAATCCTTTATGTTTCAATTCCAAATGTTGGTCCTTTTGTACAGGCAATTTCCATAAATTGAATAGTCTCGATCTTTGCAATTCCCATGGCTCTAGTACATTAGCTAAGAGCAATTTGTCAACAGTTAAATTCAGAAGAGTTGAAAGAAACTCCTACATCACTAAGGTCTTAAGGAACCTCGTACAGTATTCAACTTTCAAGGTGATAAAACATTTTAGACTACATTTTGATATCATTTTTTTATTTAATCACAAATAAACAAGCATCCTGTAGTGGGATAAAAATTTTCAGGCACTGTTTTATTTTATAATAATTTTTTTAAGGTTAAAATAAACTCACCATGTGCCTTTTTGCAAAGATGGTGTTCAGCAATTACCTCATGGAACTATAAGCTCAATCACTCATTTCATTAAAAACAATGATCAACTCTAAAATTAGCACCACACAGCAAGTATGCGAAATTAATAGTCTTTCACCAAAAAGTAAAAATTGAATAGGAGGTAAAACTTAAAATGTTTGATAGCAAATGACACATTGGGATCTGACTCCCACCTTATTCACTCATGAGTGCAAAGAGACGAACACAACACACACACTAGTGAATAATTACTTTGCTGCATAATGTTGTAAAATGGACTTTCAACTCAGAAAGTTGTAAATCAACTTCATAAATAATTAACTAGCAGAAGTTACAAGTACTGCAGCAAAATGGGCAAGAATACATACCTCATTAGCACATTTTTGTTACAATAACCACAGATCTTTCTCTCTAATATTTCTGCTCTGGAGAGTAGGTAGGAAAGATTCCCTGATCTTTCTAACCTCTTTGCACTGAAATCACCTACTTTAACTGAAGGCAACTTAGGACCTGTTTTTTTCATTGATCGGGTTAATTTCTTCAATTCAAAATCCTTAATAAGATACAGAGGAACATGGTTCTCACTCAACCAAAATTTTTTCCTTTCACTAGAGGGATCTTTATGAAGGATCCCATTTCTGGTAACAGTAGGAGGTAAGTTCTCTCTTTTACCAAAATCAAGTAGATATTTAACATTGGTCACATCTATAGCCTTTCTACGAATTATAACCTTCTTGAACAATCTTGCTAGACTCTTGGATTCTTTAGCCAATTGAGGAAATGGTGGACTCTTCCAAAGCTCCAACCACCTAATATTTGAATCAAGTTCCTTGATCTGAAAGAAGTTGAAGCCAATAAGATAATTGTAAATAGTAACTAATGATTGGAAAGAACTATTTATAATTACTGACATTCAAACTGTGATTATTACCAGAAAAGTCAGCTGAGCAACAGTCTTTGACATCTCAACTGCAGCTCGCCATGCAACAAATTTGCTTCTCCTAGCAAACTCTGAACCATCGGGATAAAAAACATGCGATATTTTTTTACATCCACCTGAACAAAATGCAATTCACATGACAATATTAACTCTCAGTCCAACTATCAAAACAGGCTTCCAAGTATACTAACTCCTAAGGACAAGTTAACCTTGCCGACCACCCTTGGAAGTCAGTGATTGTGGCAATATTTTCCAATGGAACACTTGACGGGAAAGTCGTCCACCACGCCACCAACAGATATGTGAGGGGGCATACGAGGGGGCATCTGCTTGGGAGATATTTAACTCAGCACCTGAGTTAGCTTTTTTCCCATGCTTTCTACCACCACCGGTATTTGATGGTACCTCCATTGAACCTATGAAGATGTGAGATGATGAACCCAATGTATGAGGAGAATCAACTGGTTTTGTCCAATCTGATAACATAGCAACACGCCGCAGATTTGATTCTAACTGCAAAACATAACTGATATAACTATGTCTCAACTAATAATAATAAAGGAAACTAACAGATTATTAGAACCATCTTAAGGAGGTTGGCAGTAATAGTATACATCTCAATCATTACTTACGATGAGGAGCATATGTCTCAGTGACTCCACATTAGATGCCTCCATAACCGCCTTGCGCCAAGAGTTACTGTATTGTGGGTTCTCCCACATACCAGATAATAGGCCATTCAAACGAACTTCCATGGACAAAATATCATCGATGGCAGAGCAAATGTGACTTTTCTTTTTCTTTTCATTATGAAGATCTACAGTATGTTCTTTTGAAATCACAAGATGTCTGTCATTAACCACAAATACACAATCATTATTGGTAGATGTTTTGCAAGAATGGCACCAACCACATTTTTCCTTTTGAACATCTGACAGCTTGAGGAAATTATAATAACTATATGTTAGATATATTTTCGAAATTGCCTTTAGCTGCAGCAACGCAAGGTCTTCTTCTGATTTTTTAATTTCCTTATTGTTGCTCTCAGTTGATTTACATGACAAATCTTCAGCAACTGATGAAGCTACTCGTCCAAAAATATAATAGTTAATATAGCCACCAGGATCAGACTCCGGCCTAGATGGCCCAGCTTTCCTTTGCTCAGTTACGAAGGATGAAATATTTTGATCAGAAATTGAAAGACACCTTCTATTCTCAACATTCATAACTGCAGATTTAACATGTAAAGCTTCATTTACAGTATAATTGGGATCCAAAGAACAATCGGCAATCGTCTGCTGAGTAAACTGAGAATGATTCGCAGTATAAATCAACTGTTCTTTGTCTTGTGCGGATGTGAAAGGATGTGACGAACCAGTTACATGATCTAACCTTAACAAATGCGTCTGGCTATTCAGTCCACTATGGTCAGTAGAACAATTATCGTTTGAATTCTTTTCAACATTATTGGTATTGGCAACATTCTGAAATGAAGATGATAAGTCCTTGGAGGGCAATTCAGCATCCAAAGCCATGTTCCTTTTGCTCATTCCACAGTGCAACTGGCTAACTGAATCACAGGAATCAAGATAAATTCCCCCGTGTGCAGATATTGCATGTAAGATTGTAGAATAAGAATGATACGATTTCAAAACCCTGATAACACCGTCTAGATCATCCTTATTGTAAAAGAGAGATGAAGAAACATTGTCAAATGAATCAGTTCTGCAGATCCACCAGAGAAAAAATTTAGGGTTGTTGATCGTTAATAATTTGATTGTACATAAGTGCTATTGTAGGCAGATAAGATTTCTCAAAAAACACTGTCCACAAATTTTAGAGAGAGAGCAAGAAGTAAAGTACTGCAAAAAGACATACAATTACGGAAGTATCGACACTCTGTAGCTAATATGGTGTCAAAAATAATACATCCACTATTCCCATATGTTTTTTGCACAATTGCACTAGACGCTAAAATGATGGGTTTGCAATCCACTTTAGTTTCAAAGAATAGCATAGCCAAAAATTGACAATACGTTGGATACAATATAGATATAGGTAAATCCATCCACAATGCCACTGTGCAAGAATTACCTAGTTAATATCATGTGCTTTCCTAAGGACCAAGAATCATGTTAAGACTATTATAATTTCCAGGTTAGGCATATTTGTGCCAAAAAGGTCCCTAAGAAGTGGGCAGAGTAGGCAGAGTAAATGATACTAGTTATAAAGTTGTAGAGAGTGTTGGAATATTGGGAATACAATCAAATTTCCATATTAGTAAAACATATAAAAGATCATGTGCTTATAAGATGAAAATATATCTCTATTGATATGAGGTCTTTTGAATATAATTCAAAAACAAAACTATGAGGATTTAAATTCAAAATGGACAATATTATACCATTGTGGAGATATATGAATCTTATAGGCACTAACAATTGATATTATAGTCATGGTCCATGTCAAGTCATGCACCTCAAACAAAGGAAGTTGGACTCTCATGTCCGGATCAAGAGAACCAAACATCAGACAGAAAGTCCAATTGGATCAAAAGGACCGAACAACTGACAAGAAGTTCAGTTGGGTCATAAGAACCGGACAATTGACAGGAAGTCTGGCTGGATCAGGAGGACCAGACAGTTAGCAGGAAGACCTGATGGGTTAAGTATCGGACATCAAGTAAAAAAAGTCCTTTGAGGACGGATAGACTTGAGAGAGGGCACAATATGGTCCTTCGTTTAAGGAGGGGATTGTTGGGAGTATTGGGAATACAATCAAAGTCCCACATTGGTAAAACATAGAAAAGATCATGTGTTAATAAGATGGAAAGATATCTCTATTGGTATGAGACCTTTTGGATAAAATAAAAAATAAAACCATGAGAAATTAAGCCCAAAGTGAACAATATCATACCATTGTGGAGATATATAAATCTTATAGACACTAACATACAATTCAATGACAGGATAAGATCTATATAGTCAAACCCAAATATTCAGGCTAACACAGCATCTTGTGTTGATCAATAGAACCAAAAGGAGCAAAATAGCTTATCATGTTTGGACAAGTTAAATTATCTTTGTTATCCCAGTTTCTTGTCTGTGTCACCTTACAAAGCACTAAGCTAAACCCCATGTAAGTTAGGCCTCGACTGCCATAGTAAGTGCATAGCTATCTAATCACATGAAGCAGAACATATAAATAGAACAGGTATAGTAGTGCAACAACAAAATGAAGCATGAAAACTTTCCTACTATACATTGCATAAAATAAACCGATATATGTAAGTAAAACAATGGTATCTCCACAAAATTCAAGTCATTTAGAAGGAAAACTTCAAAGGTAACTCCTAAAATTAGGCATTCTAGTGCATGATATTGCAATATTTATTTATCAGTACTGCAGAAGCATCTGAATGTTATACAAGGAAAGACGCCAAAAGTTATAATTAATCTAAACAATATGGCCGATAAGGTGATGATATTCATCTATAGCAGTATCTATGCTGCTCTAGCCATCGGGCGGTCCCGAGGGGACAAGGTGATGATATTCATAATTCTACTTATGAAGCATGATATATTAAGTATCAAACATATTAAAACACTTCTTCAAATTGATTCCATGCATGCATGTATTTAAGTATTTTGAACATGACAGCATGTCTTTTGTACTAATTGGAATTTTTCATAACATTGCACAAATCCTTGAGGCAAAGGTGGATATAGTTTAACACACTGTGATAAATGAGGCAAAAAATCTAGCTAATATGTGTTTCTTTGCTAATAAGAGAAATGAAGTAACTCAGAGAACTTAGGACTTAGAACCTGATCTTAGACATAAAAGTAGTAGATAATACATAAAAGTTAGGTGATGTTAACATGACTTGTCTGATCAAAATTGAGACAATCTGAGACAATCAAAAGAATTTAATAGATTTCTCATCATCTAGAATCAAATCATCGATGCAACTAACAATGTGGTGCTTTGATGTTTACAGCTTAAGTTTGTTACATCAACTTTGATCAGGTGGGTTGTGTGATTATCATAATTGATCTTTGACCATGCAAAGTTTCATCATTTGGACCAAGGAAAGTGATTAAGGTATGATTATCAAAATTGATTCGACCAAGTAGAGTTTCATCATCTAAGACTCAGGAACAGAAAACATTGTGATATGATTATTATTATTGATTTTCCCAATAAATTATATCAGCTTCCACCAAGGAATGCAACAAGTGTTAAATTATTGAGTCAACAAAAATTATCATTGTGCAATTTTAGTAAAACTTTTATCTGTGTGAAATCCTTTTTGCAAAGAAGAACTAAAATATATTTGTGCATAAAATTATTTGTTTCCACAAAATTCAGAAAGATCTTTCAGCATTAAAAAAATTGTCACACGCGTATATTATGGTTTAGTGTTTCTAAATGAATTCTACCAGTTTTATTTTTATTATCTTCTGATTGACACAACTTGTTTTCTTATCCCTAAACAATACTCCACAAAACCTCTGATACATGCACTCTTCATCCACCCACTATATACGTATGCCGTATACAGACAGTCCTTCATCAACGTTCCACATGGACAGTCAATGTCCCCATTGATCAAGTACAGAAAATTATGGAAATATTCATGTCAAACACTTGAACCTACATTCATGTTAAACACTAGTATCTAAGTCTGAGTAATATAGCACAGAACAATCTTCTAAAGGAAGTATATAGCACAAAACAATCTTGAGAAAAAGTAATCCAGGTTCTTTTACTACGTTCAAGGAGATATAATTTGTTCAAATATTAGATTAATAAGAATTAAACTAAAAACTAAGGTTGAGAAATAGACAAGCATAGCAAGGATCATAATTAATACCACATGTATCGTATGAATGCATTATAAAACAGTTTAAGGAAAGCATAAAGAGGACAAAGAAGTAAAACTTGCATCTAAAGGAAAAATATTTGAACTTGTATAAACATACACCAATAGATAGCCACAGCAGCTAAAATATACACGCCCATGAGGATCAGTACACAAAACTTCAGCTCCTTGGGAAGACTTTGACAACTTTGTTAATCCATCATGTTTTTCCAACAAACACTCAGGACAGTACCAATCACCTTCAGGCAAAAGATCTTTAACAACTCCAACACATCTAGAATGAAATGCAGCAGGACAGCCATCACAGCATATCAAGCTACCATCCATCCCACAGAGGCAACAGTCATCACTATTTCCATCAGCAGTCTCTTCAGTCACCTCTGGAGCCAAAGGTCCATCTGCACTAGATATGATCAAGTTATTCCTACTCCTATCAATGTTGTTATGTACATCTGAAGTAACTTCGCGCTCATTCATCCTAATGTCAAGTTCTGATCTCATGCCTTCAGCTTCCACAACACTATCACACAAGAAGTGAAGCATCTCAAGCTTTGTAGTAGCTTCCAGCGTGTAATATTCTGCAGTCAAGACATTTGAATGTGCCATTTTGACTGAAGATTTAATTTTTGAACCATGAATCAGTAAATAACCAGCAAGATATACGGGCCAAGTAACTAAGTCCAAGAGGTCCCAATTAAGACTCCTGTAAAGAAAACAGGAGTTATAAAAACATAAAATAATCCACTTACACATTTGAATTATATGTATAAGTTTTAAGTGGATTTATAAAATGTACCTTAGACTATCAGCAGCCAGCTGAGATCCTTCTTCAGAAAGTAACTCCAAATGTTGCTTCAAGGTTTTTAAGATTGAAAAGTGTATGTGGTCAGTCAAGGGGTTGGCAAAGTTGCACCTTAAACTTGACACAAACATTTCTAGGCTGAATGGACTCAAGAATAATACCCTGCTGAAGGACCTCAAAAAAGTGTAAATGGAAAACAAGTCGAGAATGGGCAGTCCGTGGGAATCCAAATCACTAGAAGATGGCGGCAATTCAGGCTTGGAGTCCTCAAAGGCATTGTCAAAATCATTCTCATTTGATGTGCAATTTTGTAATCTTAATTCAGTCGTCGGCATGTAGCTATGAGAAGGATACGGTTGAGATAGTACTGCAGCAACCACTCGGCGAGCACTCCTTCTTAAAGGTCCATCTTGTGGATAGTAAACTTTTCCAGATAGTCTTCGCCTCTTTTTAGTGTCGTTTTGTTTGGTTTCCAAATTTTCATTGTCATACCCCTGAGTTTGAGTAGGAACATCATAAATATCACAATTTTCGGACTTTGACACCTCAACTTCTGTAACTTCATCTCCTTTTCCAATAGAATTCTCTTTGGCAACCTCTGAAAATCTTCTGACTTCTAAATCATACTCCTGGGCACAACTAATATCAGCCTTCAGCTTCATTATTATGGGAGTCCCTGCAAAATTCTCAGAGCATCCATTACTACTAATTCCCTCCATTGCACCATCACCGTTCCTGAGAATTTCTTCAGTAGATTTTGGGAAACAATTTTCCTTCATGGGAAAGCAGCTACGATTGCTACCTGAATTAACATATTCGTCTCCATTCCCCGCCAAAATCCCATTCAGTTCGGCCATTTTTCCGTCTTCCCCGATAAAACCAGAATCCACAACTCTGCCGCTCCCAAGATCAACGTCCTCACAAGCAGCAAACTCCATCTCGCTCTGCCTACGCTTCTTCGGCGGTCTTCCCCTGCCCCTCCGAACCTGCAACGCCAACGAAGACGCATCCTCGCCCATTTCCATCAGCATCGAAGCGATCTCCTGGTATTCCAACTCCTCGGAGTCTCCGTCCTCGTAGAGCACTCTGAAGTAGCCCGCATCCGGATCATACGACTCCACCACGCCGGAGAAGGTCCCAAACCCAGGAAATCTCTTCTTCACGGCCCTCCCCACTAGTTCCATCGCCCTTGAACTAGGGTTTCCGATCCGCCTTCACAAACCCCTCCGACCAAACACAGCAGAAGCAAACGAAGCCGCGGATCGGCAGAAGCCGAAGCAGGAAGCAGCGAAGGAAAAGGGAATTCCAGCTCCGACCGATCCTCCGTCTCCTCCGGTGGATTTGGGGGAAAAGTTGGGAGGGAACGGAAGAAATGGCCAAAAAAAAAAAGAGCCAAAAACACAAAAACGAAAGGTAAATATCCGAGTCGGATGTACCTGGAGGATGCCGATGCGATCCGCGATAAACGAACGGATGAGATGGATCGTGGAGCGTTACGTCGGAGATACTCGAGTCCTCCTTACTAAATTGAGTCAAAATGTTGTCTGCTATTTATTTGAAATACAGTTACTAAAATTGGCTGAACTGGCAGACTTCTTTATTCTTCCTTCACAGTCAGTTTACTAGAAAGGACGGATAAAACAAAAAAGATAAATCATCCGGAAAAAAGAAAAAGGATATTAGTAGTAAAACAAAAAAAAAAAACTAAAAAGAATCAATCTCAAGGAGCAACATTTGGTTGATAGAAATTTTTTTATTTTTTATTTTTATTCTATGAGAGAATGAGAAAATATATTTGATTGGTGTTTTCAATTTTCATTTTTCAAAAACTAAATGTATTTTTTTGAAAAATTAAAAAACATAAAAAAAATTATTTTCTATTTGTAGGGGATCTGTGCGTCGCTAGAAGAGGGTGAATAGCGCGTCGGCTTTGCTTGATAGAATTTGATCGCGTGCTTGTTACAATTCGATTAGTGCACAGCAGAAATAGTAGAAATAAAACAATAACAAAATATTCAAGCACACAATCACAACACGCAATATAACGTGGTTCGGAACTGAATGGTTCCTACTCCACAAATTGAGCTCTACAAGCTCGAGCGATGACAACACCACTAATAGAACTCCTTCTCGATAACACGTCAGAGGCGGAGAAACCTCGTACAAGGATTACAACAGTAATACAATAAGAATATAAGCAAATGCAATAGAATGCAAGTAAAGAAAACTTAACAAAGAGTTTTTAGATGCTTGCTTGTTTGATTGCTTGAATTGTACTTGGAGACCCTAATTTGCAGTAACAAATCGCCCCAAAGACGTCCAAGAACCGATGGCAAAAACCTCCTCCTCGAGCTGTTTTTAAAGCTTCTCCTTGAGCTGGATTCTACTTAGCAGTCGACTGATCGGGACCATCAATCGACTGCTCCTATAGTCGTTGTGAGACAACGACATGATCCACGTTGGATAAGTTCCAACGGATAGACCATCAGTCGACTGATATAACCTTCACTCAACTGCAAAACCCTAACAGTCGACTCGGGAAGCTTTTGTGCCTGAATTCCCAACTAGCAATCGACTAATCTCCAAATCAATCGACTGCTCGGGCCATCAGTCGACTGCCCAATGCTGGCAGTTGACTGCTAGGCCAATTCCAGCAGTCGAACTCTAGTCGACTCTCATCAGTCGACGGATACACCTCAAACATGAGGTTTTAACTCAAGTATGGTGTCAGACCACCCTTAGTCTATACCTAAGCCTTCTAGTCACCTTCATCATCCTCACGCCTATCGGATCCCTCTAAGTCATCCATGACTCGTTCATCCATACGTTAGCCTTCAGGTGCTTCCATCAGCTATTGTCATACTAATGTGGTCTACATCGTCAAGGCACATTGGACTTACACTGTCAATACTCCGCTTGGATTTTACGCCTTAACCATTGGACTTATGCTGTCACGACTCTACCCTTGGACTTTACGCCGCCAATATTCCCTTTGGAATTTTCAATTGCTAAGACTCAAGCTTGGACTTTCCCTTGCCAACCTATATTAGACTTTCCGTGCCAAGATTTATGCTTGGACTTTTTCTTATCAAGATCCATACTTGAACTTTCCTTGTCAATCCATGTTGGACTTTTCATGCCAAGACTCAAGTTTAGACTTTTCATATTAAATACACAAGACTTAGACTTCTCCCATGACAATGGTCAAATCATCGCCAAACATCAAATATGACATGGGTCGATTGCACAAATAACCTCCCCAACACATGTCAAACATCAATGTCAGACATCAACGTCAAACATCAAAATACTACTCGAGTCAAACTCGATTCTGGTCAATCGTGAACTGGGCTGATTGCACCAACAATCTTCCCTTTTTGATTTTTAACAAAAACACCCTGGAGTTAGGCCCCTAACTCAAATTCCCTTACCAATTTTCCCAATTTGGTAATTCTAACATTCTCTCATTAATTCTCCCCATTTTTGACATACATCAAAAAGGTTCTCCCCAAGGAGATAATGTCTCATATCCCAATGAGATCTTACAATCTCCCCTTTGGTCCAAAAACATCTAGGATACCTACAATCTTCCTAATGATAAGTCTCATAACACTTAAGAGAGACAATCCTATAAACTCTCCCAATTTTCAAATTAGACATCTCAAATTCCTATTTCTCCTCCTCATGAGGAAAAATATATCCATCATCCTATGATAGATACCTCCCCCTAAAGGCTTGCTCCCCCTTGACCATTGCACCAATAATATTTTTGGGAAGTCTCTAAGCCTATAGGACCTTTAAACCATCAAAATGTTAGTGAAAGTCCTAGAGTCAATCATGTGATGATCGTTGTATGGACTTTATTGTATCATATTCCTATTTATAAAGGCATGATTATTATATTTACTTGTATTGGTGTCAGATAAACTAAGTATAATAACGTCTTTGAGTAGAAGGTTCTTATCTATATCAATCGATTGGTTGAATCGATAATGAGATGATATAGAGAACACTACTCTTAATCATTCCTAGTCAAGTATTAACATTCAAGGACAATGTTAATGCGTAGAGACTAGCATGTAGGTCAACTCGATGACTTGATCTCACAAGTCATGGATATGAGACATCAAGTTAACACATGAGTATGCATTAGAGAATGTATACTGAATGACCCGCCATTAGAAAGTATCATGGATCGTTATATGAGTGTCATATATTTTCTCATGTGACTATTAGTATGATTATTAGTCCTTGGACCTGAAGTCACCATGGTTCTCTACATAAGGAATTGCATACTTTGGCTTCGTCAAAAGTCACCCGTAAATGGGTGGACTATAAAGGCGATTACTGGGTATGTAACAAATTATGCGGAGGGATGTGAGTGATGTAGATGGGATCTATCCCTCCTATATGACTGTTGGACTTTCCGAGCCGCAAAAACCACTTTTTGCTTTGCGGAAACCTCGAAAGCCCGGTAACGGATCCGTGCGAAGTATAACAAAAATAAATTCATGTATGTGTTATGGAAACCTAGATCTACCTTAGATCTACATGATGAGAGTGTTACCCTCGATGTGACACCCTTCGCTTATCCCGCTCGTCCAAATGGCTTGCCGGAACTCAAGAGTGTCAAGTGTACACTCCTCTATTGGTATCCACACGAACAAATGATGGAGAAAAACAACCTGGAGTATGCTAGCACTCCTTGGTAGTCTCGACAAAATGAGGAATGAGAGAGAGCTTGAGGAAAAGCAAGGAAGAAGAAGATGGAGTTACTCATCAAATAAAATCTCATCTAATGAAAGTGGTCGGTCACTTCAAGTTGGGGGGTTACATGCATGCATGTAACTCCAAGAGCCAATGGCTCTTGGTCTCCCTCATGAGGTGGCACCACATGATAAGTCCATGATGATGTGGAACACCATCATTGGGCGACCCCCATGCCATGTCACCATGACATGGCAATTGGTCAAGTCAAAATTGACCATTCATCTTCCCTCTCAAGTCAAGTCAAACTTGACCTCTTATCTCCCATGGTTGATCAAATATAACCACTTGATTCAAGTCAATTTGATTTAATGAATCTCTATTCATTAATTTAAATTGACTCAATGAATCAAATCTAAATTAGACTCATTCAACACTTGAATCAAATTGAGTCTAACTCAATTAGTCTAATTTGGATTACTCTTAATCCAATTTGGTTCATCCCACGAATTTAATCCTCATGATTTATCATATGAACCTAATCTCCATCTAATTGTCTTTTGTGTGTGACCCTATAGGTTTTTATAACGTTGGCAATGCTCCTAAATCGATTTAGGAACATAAGCAATGAGTTGTATCTAGCAACACATCATTACTACCCAAGTTATAAGAATGTTAAGCTCCAACATCACCTTTGTGACTACTAATTGTGACTCTCACAATATGTGACAATGTCCCTCAATCCTTGACATCTAGATTGACCAATCGAGGCATAGACCGTGTCATCCTCGGTATAATCTATATCTTGAACTCCAAGTAGACTCACATTAATCAAATGAGCTCAATATCTCATATTGACTCATTTGGGCATGGTCATGCACTTCGTGGTCTCTCTCCCAACAGTGGTATCAAAGCCACGCGCGAAGCATGTATGTGTTTTAAATTTGTAGTTTTTGTATTAGATATAAAAATTACAGATTTTTAAGTTTCTGTAAATTTCCTATTTTTATAGATTTTTGGGTATTTTTCTTGAAGAGTCGAAGCAACAAGTGTTGGGACACTTATAGGCTTCAACCACGGAGAAAAACTCTCTGAAACGACGAGTTCTCGCTTTAGATTTTTGGGATAGTGACTTAAGTCACTGTAAGATCAAGTAGGGACACTCGCAAAGTTTATTTTTGCGAGTAGGGGCGCTGCCCCTATCCCCGAAAGGGGCCTTGTCCCGCGATCATGCCCGGAAACCGCTTAGCGGGACCGTTACGGAGATGTGACTCATAAAATTGAAAAGAAATAGGAAAAATTATAGAAATTTTCTATAAAATACATAATTTAGAATTATGTATAATTTTGTGATTGTCATGGCCCAAGAACCCCAATATGATTGGATGATAATGTGTTGTAATTTATAATACAGTCTGCGTGCCGTTTTTGTGGTTGTGCATATTGTATAGGGTATGCGACCTGCGCGTCGTGCCACTTCTTTTAAAATTCTAGTTGTAAATAGTTTTAGACTCGAATGTAACTCGAGTTTCATGTTTGTAATGTACAAAAATAGAGCGGTGGAAGGTCCACTTGTAGACGGAGTTATGAGGAGGGAGTCGACAACACATGGCGGTCAAAGGAGGCGCTTGGAGAAGCCGCTAACCCTAGGTTGACCGTCCGATCTTCTCATTGGCTTGAGAAGATTGTAGTAGGGTCATGACCTAATCACAATTAATTTATTTATATATATATATATATATATATATAGAGAGAGAGAGAGAGAGAGAGAGGCGCCGAGCCACCGCCATTGCCGCCATCGCCATCAAGGCCGTCCGACCGCCTCCGGCCACGGACTGGTCGCGATCGACGCCAGTCCGTCACGATCCGGCGGTTCGGCGGCCGGATTCCAGCCGCGATTCATCGAACCACGAATTTACGGTTAGCGGGCCATGACCATCGCCGCCGCGATCGGGTCGGATTCCGACCGAATCGCGATCGGAATCCGGGCGGGGAAGGACCGCCCGACGCTGGTGGTCCTTTCTCGAATCAGGCGATCGCGGCCGACTGGCCGCCATCGCCAACCGCATTCGTGATTCGGCCGACCGTGGTCAATCTCGCCGGGGGAAGGATCGCCAGCCGGGCGGTCCTTCCCCTCCCGGATTTTGACCGCGATTCGGCCGGAATCTGGCCCGATCACGACCGACAGTGGTCGCGCCACTGTGGGCCGTGAAATCACTGGATTCCGGTCGAATCACGGCCGGAATCCGACGCCGCCCGAGCCCCTCCGGACCGCCGGTGACCTGGGCGATGATCGTGCCAGGTCCGGTGGCTGGAGGAGGTTGGACGGCGCGGCGACGATGGCGGCAACGGCGGTGGCTCGGCGCATCGCGGACGGTCGCGGAAGTTCAGTCGCGCCGCAGAAGATTTCTCTCTCTCTCTCTCTCTCTCTCTCTCTCTCTCTCTCTCTATATATATATATATATATATATATATATATATATATATATATATATATATATATATATTTGTTTTGCTTGTGTGTATGTGATGAATGCTAGTATAATGCTTGTATGTATGTGATGCATGCTAGTATAGGATAATAAAGGCCTTGATGCGTATATAATACACATTCACGATTAGATTAGATCATAATCAAATCAATTCAAAAAATGCCTATCAAGTCTTGATATCCATCACTACCTCGATCATTTGTAGTTGTTGAATCTGCCAAAGCAGAGCAACGCATATTATCTTGGTAGAGTGCGGAGGGACAATCTTGGTCCCGCCTATCACGGCTTGGGTTAGAGTAAGCTCAATTAGATTGAGTAAAACTAGTTAACTCAATTGGATCGAGTAGAACTATAGGCATATTACAACCGTTGGAAAGATAGGATAAGATCGCATTTACACTAAATCTTGGGCGATTTAGCCAAAGCTAACTCAAGGTATTTTGTAAATGTGGGTCTTAATCCTATAAACAAGAGTTGCATAGAGATGTAATCGGTAATGTGTTACCCATTAATCATACTAAGTCTTGGGCGATTTAGCCAAAGCTAACTCAAGACTTAGTATGATGTGGATCTTGTCCCGCAAGAATTATAGCTAGTTTGTATGAATCAAGTAATGTGGTTTGACCACATCCATAACTCGATTCTACAAAAATCTTATAATTCAGTGGGAGCATCATTTGATTAAAGACCTAATTAAATGATAAAAGAAATATTATATTAATTTTTTGTATTGTGTATGTTGTAGATTACTATATCGACAAACACGAACACTCTCTCCCTCGTTCTATCCTTGAGAAGGACAAACTCAATAGAGCAAATTTCCTGGACTGGTACAGGAGTCTGAGAATCGTTCTCACCCAAGAAAAAAAATTGTATGTCCTGGAGCAGCCCATTCCGGAGGCACCTCCTGTCACTGCCTCGCGAACTGACAAAGATGCTTACAAGAAGCATCAAGATGATGTATTAGATGTGTCATGTCTTATGCTCGCGACCATGAACTCTGAACTTCAGAAGCAACACGAGTTCATGAATGCTTATGATATGGTTGAACATCTTTGTCAACTATATCAAGGACAAGCAAGACACGAGAGATATGAAGTTTCTAAGGCATTGTTTCAGTCCAAGATGCAAGATGGGACTCCCGTAGGTCCATATGTACTCAAGATGATTGGGTACGTAGAAAACCTACAGAGATTGGGATTTCCACTTGGCCAAGAGCTAGCCATTGACTTGATCTTATAGTCTTTGCCACAAAGCTACAATCAATTTGTCATGAATTACAACATGAATGAAATTGATAAGCCACTGCCTGAGATGCTCAGCTTGTTGAGAACTGCTGAGCTCAACCTTAAGAAGGAAAAATCTGACTCCATTTTGATGGTGCAAAAGAAGAAAGGCAAGGGCAAGCCTAAAGGTAAGGGAAAGTCCCAAGTCAAGGGCAAAGACAAAGAACTGAAACCCAAAGAAGGGGTGGCCAAAGAAGGGGCTTACACTGAAAGCGTAACTGCAAAGCTTACCTGGAATATCTTAAGAAGAAGAGAAGTGAGATTTCTACTTCAGGTATAAATGTTATAGAAGTCAATCTATCTATTTCTTCATCATAGGTATTAGATACCGGATATGCATCTCACATTTGTACCAATGTGCAGGCGCTGAGAAATAGCAGAGCATTGACAAAGGGCGAGGTGGACCTACGAGTAGACAATGGAGCAAGAGTTGCTGTTGTTGTTGTAAGAACTTATGATCTATCTCTTCCCACTGGGCTTGTACTAGAACTAGATGAATGTTGTTATGTGTCTGCTTTAACTAAGAACATAATTTCGATTTCTTGTTTAGACAAGAAAGGATTTACATTTATAATAAAGAACAAATATTGTTCAGTTTATTTAAATGATATGTTCTATTATAGTGCACCTCTAATGAACGGACTCTACTTTCTAGACTTAGAGAGTCTCATCTATAACATAAGTACCAAAAGGTTCAAATCAAATGAGTTGAATCAAACATATCTCTGGCATTGTCACTTAGTTCACATAAATGAGAGTCGCTTATCTCAACTCCATAAGAATGGACTGCTAGACTCATTTGATTTTGAATCATATGAGACATGCGAATCTTGCCTTTCAGGCAAGATGACCATGACTCCATTTAGTGGACACAGCGAAAGAGCAACAGACTTATTAGGACTTATACATAGTGATGTATGTGGCCCTTTCAATGTTGCTGCTAGAGGTGGTTATAGGTACTTCATTACATTTACTGATGACTTCAGTAGATATGGTTATGTGTATCTCATGACACATAAATCAAAATCCTTTGAAAAGTTCAAAGAATTCAAGAATGAAGTACAAAATCAGCTTGGCAAGAGTATTAAGATACTTCGATCAGATCGAGATAGTGAATACCTTAGCTATGAGTTTCGTGACTATCTAGTTGAGTGTGAGATTCTATCCCAACTCACTCCTCCTGGAACACCATAGTGGAATGGTGTGTCCGAAAGGAGGAATCGTACCCTATTAGATATGGTACGATCTATGATGAGTCACACAGATCTTTCTATATCCTTTTGGGGATATGCTCTAGACACAGCAGCCTTCACACTTAATCATGTATCATCTAAGGCTGTGATAAAGACACCATATACGATATGGACAGGAAGAAATCCCAAGATATCTTTCATGAGGATTTGGGGTTGTGAGGTTTACGTTCGACGTCGAGTCTCAAACAAACTGGGACCCAAATCCGATAAGTGCTATTTTGTTGGATATCCCAAGGAGACGAAGGGATATTACTTCTACATTCTCAGTCAACATAAAGTGTTTGTGGCAAAGACTGAGGTTTTTCTATAAAGGGATTTTGTTTCTATAAAAACTAGTAGGAGTACGTTCGATCTTGAAAAAATTCAAGATAAGAACCATAGCACTGAGGCCTTGATGGAGGTTGAACATGAACCACAAAGTGTTGTGGGTGATGAGATTGTTGCACAAAGAGTTGTGGAACAACCACCTGTTCAGGTAGACCTACCTCTTCGCAGGTCTGATAGGGTACGTCGTCAGCCTGAGAGATACTCATTTCTCTTGTCTGACTATGATGACGTTATGCTATTTGAGAATGAGCCTATCTCCTATCAGGACACTGTGACGAGCCCAGACTCTGAGAAATGGCTAGAGGCCATGAGATCCGAGATGAAATCTATGTACACCAACCAAGTATGGACTTTGGTTGATCCACTTGGAGGGGTCAAACCCATTGGGTGTAAGTGGGTCTTTAAGAGAAAGACTGACATGGATGGACTTACGTATACCTATAAGGGTCGATTGGTGGCTAAAGGTTTCGAGCAAATTCATGGTATTGACTATGATGAAATCTTTTCTCCAGTGGTGATGTTTAAGTTCATTCGGATCATGCTTGCTATTGCAGCATACCACGATTATGAGATCTGACAAATGAATGTCAAAACCGTGTTTCTGAATGGAAACTTATTCGAGGATGTGTACATGACACAACCTGAGGGTTTTGTAGATCCACAACATACTGGGAAAGTATGCAAGCTGCAAAGGTCCATTTATGGGCTAAAGCAAGTTTCTCGGAGTTGAAATCTTCGATTCGATGATGCGATCAAACAGTTTAGTTTCATCATGAATGAAGATGAACCCTGTGTATACAAGAGGGTTAATGAGAACACAATTATCTTCCTTGTATTATATGTGGATGACATACTACTCATTGAGAATGAAATCTCTTCGCTACAGTTTGTGAAGACTTGGCTGGGGACGTGCTTCTCAATGAAGGACTTAGGTGAAACAGCTTGTATTCTAGGCATCAAGATCTAAGAGATTACTTGGCCTAAGTCAGAGTACATATATTGACACGGTATTACTACGGTTTGCCATGCAGAATTCCAAGAAGGGACTTCTGTCGATGTCACATGGTGTGAGTTTTTCGAAGACTCAAAGTCCCTCTTCTAGAGAGGAGAGAGACCGCATGGATAAGATCTCTTACGCATCTGCTATAGGATCTATCATGTACGTCATGCTGTGTACTCGTCCTGATGTCTCGTATGCTTTGAGCATGACGAATAGATACTAGTTAGATCCAGGTGAGCGTCACTGGATAACAGTCAAAAATATTCTTAAATACTTGAGAATGACTAAAGAATATTTCTTAATATTTGGAGGCGATGAGGAGCTAGATGTAAAGGGTTACAGCGATGTCATCTTCCAAACTAACCGGGATGATTATAGATCACAGTCAGGGTTCGTGTTTTGTTTGAATGGTGGTGCTGTGAGCTGGAAGAGTTCGAAGCAGGACACAGTTGCTGATTTTATAACAGAAGCTGAGTATATCGCTGCATCTGAGGCAGCAAAGGAGGCAGTTTGGATCCGCAAGTTCATTACTGAGCTTGGGGTAGTTTCTAGCATGGCAGATCCCATAGAGCTCTATTGCGACAACAATGGAGCGATTGCACAGGCTAAGGAACATCGCTCACACCAACGAACCAAACACATACTACGGCGCTTCCATCTCATTCGAGAGATTATCGATAGAGGAGATGTGAAGATTTGCAAAGTACCCACAGAGGCTAACATCGTAGATCCCTTGACCAAGGCTTTGGCACAGAAAAAGCATGATGGTCACACTAAATCATTGGGTATTAGATACTATGGTGATTAACACTAGTGCTAGTGGGAGATTGTTAGTGAAAGCCCTAGAGTCAATCATGTGATGATTGTTGTATGGACTTTATTGTATCATATTCCTATTTATAAAGGCATGGTTATTATATTTACTTGTATTGGTGTCAAATAAACTAAGTATAATAACGTCCTTGAGTAGAAGGTTCTTATCTAAATCAATCGATTGGTTGAATCGATAATGAGATGATGTAGAGAACACTATTCTTAATCATTCCTAGTCAAGTATTAACATTCTGGGACAATGTTAATGCGTAGAGACTAGCATGTAAGTCAACTCGATGACTTGATCTCACAAGTCATGGATATGAGATATCAAGTTGACACATGAGTATGCATTAGAGAATGTATACTGAATGATCCGTCATTAGAAAGTATCATGAATCGTTATATGAGTGTCATATACTTTATCATGTGACTATTAGTATGACTATTAGTCCTTGGACCTGAAGTCACCATGGTTCCCTACATAAGGAGTTGCATACTTTGGCTTCGTCAAACGTCACCTGTAAATGGGTGGACTATAAAGGCGATTACTGAGTATGTAACAAATTATGCGGAGGGATGTGAGTGATGTAGATGAGATCTATCCCTCCTATATGACTGGAGTGACATCGTTATTCTTGATAGAGTGAGACCACGAAGTGCATGACCATGCCCAAATGAGTCAATATGAGATGTCGAGCTCATTTGATTAGAGTGAGTCTACTTGGAGTTTAAGATATAGATTGTACCGAGAATGACACGGTCTATGTCTCAATTGATCAATCTAGATGTCAAGGATTGAGGGACATTGTCACATATTGTGAGAGTCACAATTAGTAGTCACAAAGGTGATGTTGGAGCTCAACATTCTTGTAACTTGGGTAGCAATGATGTGTTGCTAGATACAACTCATTGCTTATGCTTCTAAATCGGTTTAAGAGCATTGCCAACGTTACAAAAACCTATAGGGTCACACACAAAGGGCAATTAGATGGAGATTAGGTTCATATGATAAACCATGAGGATTAGGTTTGTGGGATGAACCAAATTGGATTAAAAGTAATTCAAATTAGACTAATTGAGTTAGACTCAATTTAATTCAAGTATTGAATGAGTCTAATTTAGATTTGATTCATTGAGTCAATTTAAATTAATGAATAGAGATTCATTAAATCAAATTGACTTGAATCAAGTGGTTAGATTTGATCAACCATGGGAGATAAGAGGTCAAGTTTGACTTGACTTGAGAGGGAAGATGAATGGTCAATTTTGACTTGACCAATTGTCATGTCATGGTGGCATGGCATGGGGGTTGACCAATGATGGTGTTCCACATCATCATGGAATTATCATGTGGTGCCACCTCATGAGAGAGACCAAGAGCCATTGACTCTTGGAGTTACATGCATGCATGTACCCCCCCAACTTGAAGTGGCCGACTACTTTCATTAGATGAGATTTTATTTGGTGAGTAACTCCATCTTCTTCTTCCTTGCTCTTCCTCAAGATCTCTCTCATTCCTCATCTTGCCGAGACTACTAAGGAGTGCTAGCACACTCTAGGTTATTTTTCTCCACCATTTGTCCGTGTGGATACCAATAGAGGAGCGTACACTTGATACTCTTGAGTTCCGACAAACTATTTGGACGAGCAGGATAAGCGAAGGGCGTCGCATCGAGGGCAACGCTCTCATCATGTAAATCTAAGGTAGATCTAGGTTTCCATAACACATACATGAATTTATTTTTGTTATACTTCGCACGGATCCGTGGCCGGGCTTCTGAGATTTCCGCAACGCAAAAAGCGATTTTTGCAGCTCGGAAAGTCCAACACAAAAATACGGTCTAAAATTCAACATTGAACTTTCCCACACCTTAAAATTGATACATCACCCTAACAACTCTCCTAATCCATATCCAATGGATTTTCACCCTTTCTAATGCTTCCCAAGGCATATCCTAGGGTTATGAGCAGTTAGGAAACCCTAACATAGCTGAAACATGGGCTAAACATCCTTGTTTATCCGAAATCAGCTCTGACAGTCGACTCTATCAGTCAACAATTGACTGCCACTAGGCGAGAGTCGATTGATAACTAAAAATTTTGATTTTCACTTATCAGAAATGAATTTCAGAAATGCAAAAGTAATTATACGTAACATGAAAAATCGTGAAACTTCATACGTATAATACTTATAACCAATACAATGGGTGAAAAATATTTAAAAAATAATTTACTCGTAAAATAGCGAAATTGATACAAAATTCAAAAGTGAAGAAAAACTTCAATGTTTGAGCTCACTTTGTATCAACTTCATCAATGGTTTGTATCAACTTCATCAATGGTGACTTCTATCAAAAGATAAACTACACCAAAGTTTTTCAAAATGATTTTAGAATTTTTTTGAAACCTTATATTGGATCATGTTCTTTGGGCTTAATGTACATGGCTTGAACATAAACTTTCCCAATGATCCATCACATGATATAGATGAGTTTTAGTTCATCTAGATGCAAAAACTATGCACCTTGAACTCAACTCATATCCTAGCATCTCACATGTATATAGGGTGTATCAATACACATACATGTCAATTTAGATGTGAGATGTGAGTTTTGTTCTCCTAAACTAGGGTTTCATGTATTTTCTAGGCAACACTACTTGATTCTCTTATACATGGGACTTCAAGTCATGTCATAGTCCTTAACTCGATTTTTATTAGTGCATGAATGATTATGACATTAATGATGATATAAATAGACATGTGCTCATAATCATGATGTCATGACATATTATTAAATTTAAATATACATGACATTGAAGGACAAAACCTAAGCATAATCATGACATTTATATGATCAAAAGTAGATATGATATAATGATATGATATATGACAAAACAATCATGGCAAATAAAACATAAGGTATATAGTACCTAAATTTTAGCATTAATTTTCATTTGTTATTATTAAACTCATTTTGTCATATTATCATTTATTCCCAAAGTGTGCCAAAAACCCAAAATGACACACCTATGACTTCTAAACTTAAGTTGTGCCAATTTGATTAATTTATCAAATTTCTTAAATAATATTGACACATCTTAAAATCTTTTAGGATTATAATTCAAACCTATTTCTAAGGTATCTATAACCTTGAAAACGACCTAAAGTGTCACCTTTACTATGGTTAGGTTAACTACCTATTCATTCAAGGTTGACACACCCTAACCCATCTAGCGTAAATTGATCACGCTCTTAGGAACCCAAAACATATTTGAGCTCCTTGGGTTAATTAGGTATTCCTTAGGGATAACTTCCCTAGATACCCTCCTAATGATCCTTCTAGGCTTGTTAGCCTTGGTCATTTGGGTCTTGCCTAGTTTTGCTCTAGGGGTGACTCCCCTTGTAACCTTCTTAGTAGCCTCCCTAGGTTTCTTTGAAACCCTCACTAGGCACCTACCATGGTCAACTCTAGGGATGACTTCCCTTGTGACCTTATTTTTTCTAGACCTAGCACTAGTTCCATAATCGAATGGAACATTGTGATAGGTAGCTTTATCTACCTTGGACCTAGGCTTGTGGCTCAAGCCTTTCTTGGCCATAGATGAGCCTTGCCTCATAGACTCTAGGTGTTGACTCTTAGATCTAGATTTTTGATCATTTGACCCTTGATTTTGTATTTTTGTAAGGGTTTTTCTAGTTTCTTAAGTCTTGACCTCAAGACTTAGTTTTCCAACTCTAATTTTTCAATTTTGGTGGGGCTATTATTTCTTTGACTTGATTTATTCATTCTAGGCATATGTCTAGATTTCTTTAAGTAAAGCCTAGATGATCTTCAATTTTTCTAATACTTGCCTTAGGTAGAATATTTTTAGGGACATTAGTCTCAAATTTCTCCTTATTCTTAAGATTGACATTCTTAGCCCCTAAATAATAAAACATATTTCTAGCATGCTCTTTATGATAAATAGTAAGATTACTTATAATATGCTTTTGCCTATTAATTAAGGAAGGAGAAAAATTGAAAGTTACCTTAGGGTTTGCTTAGCTCCCCCTACATATGTAGTTCTTCCTTCACGAGTCTTCTGTCACGCCCGCCCTTTTTTCCAAGGGTCCGGAGGGGCGGCGCGTGACGCGACCGTACATACATACACTTCTTACTACTTACAGCGGAAGACTTTAGACACATTTTTTTTTCTTTTAAAACATAAACATGCATTGACATATATAGATACTTCTTCTTCTTAACATAGAGCATGCATCATAACATATATAGATACTTTTTCTTACTTCTTCCTTACTTCTTCTTATTAACATAGAGCATGCATCATAACATATATAGATACTTAGTGCTTAGTTAAAGTTCATAAACATCATCATCATAAGGAGACATAAATAAGGACATCCATAAACGTCATCATCATAGGGAAACATATATATAAGGACATAACGGATCTTCTCCACCATGCCACTACCACACACATTTGGCCCCTCTTGCTGATCCCTTTAGTTTATCTATCCCTTACCCTTATTTGCAGTACGAGGGAAAGATAAACTATAAGCACATAGGCTTAGTAAGATCCTGTCCTACTCACAAAAACCATACATCGACATTAATCATGACATGTAACATTCATAACATATAAGCAACATAACATGTAACACACATGACGTAAGCAACTTAACATGTAGCATAAGTAACATAAGTAAACATAACATGTAACACATATATCATAGTAGCATATCATGTAAATATATGACTTAATCAAACATAACATACAACATATGTATGACATATCAAACATAACATACATCATATGTAACATAGCAGCATAAACATGACATATCAAACATAACATATATCATATGTAACATAGCAGCATAAACATGACATATCAAACATAACATGCAACATATATATGACATATCAACATAACATGTGAACATAGCAATCAAATCGTGTAACCTATGCAGGATGCTTTTGAAAACATATATTATAGGTACGTAAACATATTCTCAATATATTTGGGCCCGACATTGTACCACTTCTTCATTATCATAGCGCGCATCCCTAAATAGACCCGAGGTAGCAAGTCTCGAACCTACTAGGTTACTAGGCTCGATCTTAGTCCGTCGACCTAGGGCAATCGTCATAGCGTAGAAGCTCATCCTAGGCCCGAGTCTTACTCCATCGACCTAGGGCATCTTGGAGCCCATCCCGTACTAGGCCCGATCTTAGTCCGTCGACCTAGGGGCAATCATACATAGAGGCCCATCCTAGGCCCGAGTCTTACTCCATCGACCTAGGGCATCTTAGGAGTTCATCCCTTTGGACCTTGTTAAGGTCTTGGTACAAGCCATGCAGAAGGTAAAATACTTATATGCTTTTATTATAACATAGCTTATTTCATTTTGCAAACATAGCATACTTCATTTCATAACATATCATATTTCAATTCATGAACATATCATCTTTCATTTCATAAACACATCATACTTGATTTCATAACATGTCATATTTCACTTCATGAACATATCATATTTCATTTCATAAACACATCATACTTCATTTCATGAACATATCGTTTTTTCATTTCATAATCATATCATATTTCATTTCATAACATATCTTAAATATCACATACACATAGGGCATGACATAAGGCATAACCATCAAGAGTAAGTAAACACTAACCTAAAGCATGTTATCTTCATCTAGCATCATTTAATATCATAAGTCAACATGAATTCACCCAAACATAAAACACATGTTAACCTAACCTAGAGCATGTTAAAGGACAATGGTTGGCCGAATGGTTCATGTGGGTTTTTAGGGCTAGTCTTTTAACCTAATCCAATTAACATACTAACAACATCATATGCATACAAAACATGAATTAAAACTTCATTGAATCCTCAAAATAAAGGGGTGGCCGAATGGTTCAAGGGGCTTTTAGGGTTAGACTTTTAACCTAATTCAATTAACATACTAACAACATCATATGCATACAAAACATGGATTAAAACTTCATTGAATCATCAAAATAAATGGGGTGGCCGAATGGTTCAAGGGGCTTTTAGGGTTAGACATTTAACCTAATTCAATTAACATACTAACAACATCATATGCATACAAAACATGGATTAAAACTTCATTGAAACATCAATACAAGGGGGTGGCCGAATGGTCTATGTAGGTTTTTAGGGCTAGTCTTTTAACCTAATCTCTCTAACATACCAACAACATCATATGCATACAAACATGGATTAAAACTTCATTTAATCATCAACACAAAGGGGTGGCCAAATGGTTTATAGAGGTTTCTAGGGTTAACTTTTAACCTAATTCATTCTACATCCTAACATCATCATATGCATGTAAGACAAGTATAGAACTTCAATAAAACACCCAAAAAAATGTGTTGGCCGAATAGTCCATAGGGATTTCTAGGGTTATCTTTTAACCTAATTCATTTTACATCCCTACATCATCTTCTTCTTACAGAACATGATATAGAACTTCCTTGGAACATCAAAACTAAGATTGGCCGAATATATCATAGGGATTTTTTTTTTTCAAAAACATCAACCGAAAGCTACTCGTATGCAGGTGAGGGATACTTACATCATTCGCGTTTCTTTTTGGTTGGAAAAATTACCTAAAGGAAGCAACCTAGCCTTGCTTCTTGCTTGGATGGGGTTCGGCCAAGGATGGAGAGGGGGAAGCTCTAGGATTCGGTGAGGAAGAAGAAGAAGAGGATAAAATAAATTTTGTAACTCATGCCCCCTCATTCCCCCTATTTATTCACTTGAAGAGTCCCTTGATCTCCCTTACACTTAACTATAATTTCCCCTATTCCTCTAATGATAAAATCTTATTGAGCTTCTAGTTAGTGGATGCATCTATAGGGCTTGACTATCTCTAGAGGTTTGGGGTTCAATTTCTAGGCCTTGCATCCCTTTTTGGCTTATTTTCTTTTATTTTTGAAAAAGCCCACATAAAGTCCATTATCATCAAGCCAAAAATTCTTGTAAAATTGCTAGAAATTTTACGGGCGTTACATCTTCTTCCCTCCCCTTTGGACATTGACTCCTATAGTGCCCATTTTGATGACACTTAAAGCACACCACGTACTTTTTGCTCTTTTTGGTGGGGACTTCGGCTACATTAGTCTTTTCGTTGACTTTTGGTATCGGTGGAGTCTTCTTAACCCTTTTTGGACACTTACTCTTATAGTGTCCTTGCTCCCTACACTTAAAGCATATAATATGAATTTTATTATTTATTAAAATGCTTGAGTTACCTTCCATGGTAGAGGAGTCTCGAGCTTCCTCTTTCTCTCGATCGGAGATGGATGGTTCTTCTTAAGGTTGCTCCGATGTAGATGATCTAATATCCTCCCCCTAAATCCTAGAGGTGGAGGCTTCTCTTACTTCTTTCTCTTCTTTCACCAATCCCGATCCAGATGTTGTTCTCTATCAACTTCCGAATCTTCACTTGCTTGTGAGGATGATATACTTTCTTCTTCGGCCTCCTCTTCTTGAGCTGGTGATGGGTCTTCATGGAATCTTGCCACTTGACTCCAAAATTCCTTTGCATCCTTGTATTCACCTAACTTGGACACAGTTTCATTAGGAATCAACTCAATCAAGAATTTACTACCTTCTTGTTTTTCTCGAATCCTTGGAGTTGTTCATCGGTCCATCTCTTCATATTGAGGAAACCTTCCTTTGATCCTCTAGGATATTCAAATCCTTCCATCAAAGCAGACTACTCCTCAAGGTCCCTCATCATCAAAAAGTCTTCAATTCTTGTCTTTCATTGGTTGAATCCTTCTTGTCCATAAAAATTGTACGAAATTGGTGTGTTGACGTCTCATCCTAGTATTTTTTCGAATTCCATCTTTCCTTCTAGCGTGCTCCCTCGGATGTGAAACCAGTGAAGAGTGATCCGCTCTGATACCAATTATAGGGGATTTGTGCGTCACTAAAGGGGGGGTGAATAGCGCGTCGACTTTGCTTGATGAAATTTGATCGCGTGCTTGTTACAATTCAGTTAGTGTGCAGCGGAAATAGTAGAAATAAAACAATAACAAAATATACAAGCACACAATCATAACACGCAATATAACGTGGTTCGAAACAGAATGGTTCCTACTCAACGGATTGAGCTCTACGAGCTCGAGTGATGACAACATCACTAATAGAACTCTTTCTCGACAACACGTCGGAGGCTGAGAAACCTCGTACAAGGATTACAATAGTAATACAATAGGAATACAAACAAATACAATAGAATGAAAGTAAAGAACATTTTACAAAGAGCTTTTAGATGATTGCTTGTTTGGTTGCTTGAATTGCACTTGGAGACCCTGATTTGCAACAACAAATCACCCTAAAGACGTCCAAGAATCGATGGCAAAAACCTCCTCCTCGAGCTCCCTTTAAAGCTTCTCCTTGAGCTGGATTCCACCTAGCAGTCGTCGACTGCTCTTGTAGTCGTTGTGAGATAACGACATGATCCACGTTGGATAAGTTTCAACGGATAGACTGATCATATCTATCAGTCGATTGATAGAGTCTTCACTCGACTACCAAACCCTAACAGTTGACTTGGGAAACTTTTGTGCTCGAATTCCCGACCAACAGTCGACTGATCTCCAAATCAATCGATTGCTCAGGCCATCGATTGACTGCCCAATGCTGGCAGTCGACTGCTAGGCCAATTCCAACAGTCAAACTCTAATTAACTCCCATCAGTCGACTGACCATAGTCCCAGTCGACTGATACACCTCAAACATGAGGTTTTAACCCAAGTATAGTGCTCCCATACTTGCCAGACCACCCTTAGCCTAGACATAAGCCTTCTAGCCACCTCCATCAGCCTCACGCCTATCGGATCCCTCCAAGTCATTCATGACTCGTTCATCTATACGCTAGCCTTCAGGTTCTTCCATCAGCTATTGTCATGTTAATGTGGTCTACACCGCCAAGGCACATTGGGCTTACGCTGCCAAGCCTCCGCTTGGAGTTTACGTCATCAACCATTGGACTTATGCTGCCAAGACTCCACCCTTGGACTTTACGCCTCCAATATTCCCCTTGGACTTCTCAATTGCCAAGACTCAAGTTTGGACTTTCCCTTGTCAACCCAGTTAGACTTTTCATGTCAAGACTCATGCTTGGACTTTTCCTTGCCAAGACCCATGTGTGGACTTTTTCTTGCCAAGACCCATGCTTAGATTTTCCTTGTCAACCTATGTTGGACTTTCCATACCAAGACTCAAGCTTGGACTTTTCATGTCAAGTACACAATACTTGGACTTCTCCCATGACAATGGTCAAACCATCATCAAACATCAAATATGATATGGGTCGATTGCACCAACAATCTCCCCAACACATATCAGACATCAACGTCAAACATCAAAACATTACTCGAGTCAAACTCGAGTCTGGTCAATCGTGATCTTGGTCGATTGCACCAACACTATTTTCATTTTCATTTTTTAGAAAATAAATGAACGTTTTCTAAACAATTGAAAAACATTAAAAAAAATATTTTTTTATTTTCTAAAAAAAATAAAATAAAAACAGAAAATGAAAAAATTTCTATGAATGCTCCTTTAAATTTTCATATTTTTAAATGATGCATTATATACTCTTGATCAACTGTGCACCGAGTCACTGTGCTCCTGTGCGCGTGCAGTGAAAATGAACAATGATTTCATTGTTCACACAGTTGAAGTGAACAGTGAAATCACTGTTCATTTCAACTGTGCACGTACAAGCACTCATTGATCGTCTCACTCTATATATATATATTGATCGTCTCTCTCTCTCTCTCTCTCTCTCTCTATATATATATATATATATATATAATCAAAAAAGCTATAATAGATGCTACTGAGGTATAGTGCAACGATAAAAGTAAGAAGACATTTCACAGGAGAACGTAGTTCGATTTTATATTGAAATAATGTTCGACGATAAATTTCGAAAAAAAAATCATGGGATAACTTTTTACGTAGGAGTTTGTCCGACGGATAAAGTAAGGCTTCGACATTGGACTGTTTTTAGGGATTGTGTGACTGCAGAGTTCGAGTTGGACCGTCAAAACTGCGAGTGTTTTTCTAATTTATCTTGATGGTCGATGGAGATCTACTGAAGCGCTGATCTCTCCCGGTTCAGTTGTTTAAGAAGCGCCTCTATAGAGATTATGGGGCAGATAGAATTGACCATCCAATGACTAGTTGGATCAAAGACTCGGATACTCTAGTGAAAAAAAAATGGATTTTTTTTAATATATTTTTAATGAGAATTATATTTATAAAAAAGAAGTGTGTTCTTTAAAAAATATGGAAGTCTGTATGATCTTTTGAAAAATACAAAAAACTCAATCACCTTTAAAATGCTGAAAAAATTAATCAATCATCTTGAGCAAGTTGATTGAAGCTGGTCAACTTAATATGTGTTTACTTGCCACTACGATTCATAGCAACCACGAAAGAGATAGTAAAGAAAGAAATTCTTGTTCTACTTGTCACGCCCCGAGGGAGTCCCCGCCAGACGAAAATCCGACAGCATCTCCCCTGTATGGGTGACAATACCAATTTTAATACAAGGCCTACACGGCCACTATACATCGGTCAACACGACCGGAATCATACCACATCACACGCAGATAATAATAAGGCCTCAGGCCAACAAATCTAGGTAAACAAAAGTTTACTCTAACTAGACTTACCCCTTCTGCCATCTGGGCAGGAATACTCAATCGAAATCCAATCGAAATAAAAATCCGATCAAAGGTCCCTAAGGACATACCAAAACATCCACAGGTACAAATATCCAACTCCAGTCCTAAACATATATTCTAATCCAAATACCCAAAAACCGTAAACACAAATAACAAAATACACTTCCACGACGAGGGGGTTTGGCAGCTGGACTCTCCTGACAGCTCCATCCTGAAATAGATATAAATCAACGGGGTGAGTTCAAAGAACTCTGCGGGTATAGTAGATATGCAAAGTAAGGTATAGCTAAAAATACTAATCATGTCAGTACATTCTCATATATATGGTAAGCAAGAAATAAATGCAATCAGATCAGACTCACTGAGTCTCTACTCGATATAGGAGCATGTGCCCTACTATAAGAGATAAAGTCATCACCATATAAGAATATGAATCTCAGATGCATGTCAATCATATGCAACATCCAAGGCATCAATACAATAATGCAAAGAACACAATACAATAAATGCATGTCGTAATGACATGGTCACCCCGACGCTACCACCGCCTACACGCAATGGTGAAGCCGAGTGGGTAGGGCTATGACAATCGTGCACTTTGCCATCACTGCTCGAGTGGCCGAGTGGGCGAGGATGTCGAGTACACCTATCCTCCCGCCCCAAACATAGTGGGGAGCTAAGCTCTCATCTCCCGGTGTCATAGGCCGGAGGAGGGATCCTCGCCGCTTCTACCACGCCTCATCGCTACCCATGAGCGGTCCAATGAGCTGACAGAGCAATCGCACACACTCCTCGATGTACCACTAACCCATGAGTGGCGGGTGTGTGCAGCATGTAACTACTGCGGGCTCAACAATAATGGAACCCGTCTACCAAAGATGCAATCATGCAAGATGGTGCATGATACTAAAGCATGTAAATCCAACTACAAATATCCATCCGAATAATATGCAAAGTCAATAAGTGCATATAACTGATCCAAGCAACCATGATCCAAATAAAACAGGGAAGATATAATCATATCGATCAAATGCATGTAGCAAGTAGGCACTAATCAGACTAGGCATATAAACATGAAACGGTTTGCATGTTATCCTAACTAACAGATCAACTTGACTATATCTAAAAGATAAGTCAAAATACCCGCCTGATAAAGTGCTCGAGAAAACAACCAAATCATCACGATCGCGTGAACTCGCCTCGGATCAAAACCTCGCATACAACATAACTATTATAAGCACTAAAATACGCATCCACAACAAATCGAATCCTAAGCCGATTTCGATTTAAACCAATTAACCCAAATGCTTAATAAAATCCTGGCCAACTAGATTGATCTAGTTATCCCATTTAACCTAATCAATCCTCCATAAATAATTACGTAACTAATCAACCTCACCAAATCAACAACCCTTCATGCAAGAAACCTCACAAATTGCCTCAAACGACTCCAAACCTCTAATTCACGCCTAACTCCACAGATCACACACCATACATGATCTTAGCAAAATCCAACAATTAACAAATGAAAGGAGGGTAAATCAAGCTTACAAATTTCTAGGGACCTCCACCGGCAGCCTCTTCCCTAAAGCCGCACTTTGTACACGCACGCAACTATAATACCACGCCTCTAATTCCCTGCTCCCTATAGAAATCACAAACATAGAACACCACATCTCGTTAAATTGATATCCATCTCAAAGGAAAGGAATCTCGTCCCTGATTAAGAGAGAACAGAGCTTACCGATCTCCGATGACCACCGGCAGACTGCCGCACCGCCGACTTGGCCGCTGCTAGTTCCGGTGGCTACGGCGAGAGCGCTGCAAGGCCGCGGATCGCCGGCGGTGAATCGGCGCTGTGGAGAAGACTGCGGCGGCGGTGGTTTGCCACCGGCGCATGCGGCTCGGCGCAGAATCGCAGGTGGGTGCGCGATCGAGGGTAGTAGATCGCCGGTGCGACGTGCGATCCGGAGAGGTCGGCGGTGACAGAGAGGACTACGACGTCGACTGGGCGATCGTTGCAAGGTCTGTGGCGCCGCAGCAAGGGGCGCGGGGCGATCGGCCGCTAAGGAGGGTCGCACCATCTCGCCGAGCATGGAGCAACCGGCGGGCGGCGCTGAGGTTAAGCGCGACGCCACGCTACGGTGGTTGTTCTGCGCGCGAGGAGAAGGAACGGAAGTTTGGGAACGAGAATCGGGAAAAATTAGAGAGAAACCTAGGTTTTTATTTTTAGGTTTTTCCATCTCGTATTTATCACCCTTTATATAGACCCTTCAAAGCCTACTTATTTTATCCTCAGAAAATCTCAGACGAGTCCGCTTAAATCCAGAAAAATTCCAAAAAATTCCTAAAATTCCTAAAAATCTAAAAAAATAATCCCTAGGATTATTTCCAAAATTCGCCATTAAATTTCAGATTTTAATTTCAGTATTTTACATTCTCCCCCACTAATAAAAATTTGGTCCCCAAATTTCCTACTCGTATATAAGTACGAGATGTCCCTATAACCATCTCAAGTGACTAAGTGGGGTTACTGATATCCCTTAAAACCAAATCACACTTGCTTCTAGTAGCTCTTCCAGAGTATGAATAGTATCTTCATATCGACCATCTATCATAAGTATCTAACTGCATCTTGTGAGCTCTATATTCGTGACCTGTTAAAGACTTTACCATAATCCTAAGGTAAATCTTGAATCGCTATCGCATACAATACTCAAAGATCCTCCATGAACTGGAAATCACCACAATATAACCTATCCAAATGATCCAACAAACTCATCGATGGATCGAATGAAAATGAGCGGACTTAGCCAATCATACTAAGTCCTTTCAATTCCAAATAATCTCCCAACACCGCCCATCATACTATGCTTTCACGCCCATCTCGCATGTAACCTCGATTATTTATATACCACCTTTACTAGTTGACACACCGCACACCGTGATCGCATCAATCAACTATGTCCTCGCATGTCGCTCCACCACGGAGAACGCTTCAACACTTACTATTTTCCGAATACAATCCGATACATCCGCAATATATAGAACCTATTGCAATCTTCAAAGAATACTTATCAAAATATCATGACCAAGCCTCTTGGCTCTCGTAGTAATGTCAAAGGCACTACTTACGTGCAATGACATGCTACCACAACCGACTCAGAGCTACCAAGATGTCGTAGCTATCTAGCCACCTACGACATACAAATTCCACTATCACTAATTCGAACCGAGAGCAAGAGTACAACTCTATGGTAAATGCTCTCTAACATCACAACAGAATCTATCTCGTTGTTCCCAATCAATAATAACTCTTCCGAAATTCAAATGCAACTACACAAGAGCTAGCTAAAACCTCATAAGCATATCCGCCTCATCTCTACAAAACAACATAACAACTCCTACTAGGTCCACGCTATATTATATATATGACAAAACCATCTCGTAGTTCCTCATTTGACGTAAACATAGGATACGCCTCGATCAACTAAATCGTAAACGCCCATTCTCTCAAACATCGCATCCGCATATAAATTAACCTTCCTTTCACTGAGAATGATCACACAACACCGGGTGTAAAAGTCAATAATCGTCGAGCTCAAACCAGTTCACAAGCTTCGCACTCCAATAAATTTCATCACCAATCAGCTGTAGTACCACTAGAGCATCCTATCCATATCTATGGTAATAAATCAAATCAATACTGTAAAATCATCATCTACGGTGGTCGAAAGTGCTCAACTCCAACCGCCACCATCATAAATGATCCAATCGTGTCCGTAATACACGATTTCCTAAATCCCTGGACGACTAAGTCGTCAATAAGTCTAATAAGATAATCAAAATCTCAAACAATTCATACCAAGTATGAAATTGTCATCGCTACACACATGTATTCTCTTTACTCTAAGCTGATGATATAAAAATCATCACAACGACAATGATAATCGTAGGACACCATGTCACTACAATATCATCACACCAATCACCAATCAATCCTAGAGTATATATAGGTATCCTATAGCTGATCTAAATAGATCATATATATCCACAATGAAGGATATTCATTTCCTTCTATAGCTACGATTCTATCATCGATAATCGATGCATAACCTCAAAGGTTCATCTCTTTTAACAAAGAGTTCCGGATCTTTTCTGGAAGAAATTCTGGGACAGATAAATGTCCGCTCCAATACCTCCTATAATAAGGTAAAACGAGCTTTCATCGTCTTAACCAGTGTACGCATACACGCCTTATCCATAACCAAATCACTATTAGTAGGGACTGATACTCTCTGAGGGTTTACTCCTTGACCTTCAAATGGGTGACTAGCCAAAGCCAAATCCCTAGCTTCCTAATTCGACATCAAGGCACCTCTAAAGAATCCGTACTCTAAATCATCATTAGATTCCTCAAGATCAATACGCTATCGACCTCGTCCCGACCATGAGTAGGGCAATTTCACTAAGTCAATAGTTTTCCTAGCCACAAAAGTACCGTGAACTACTAAAGACAATACTTTTCCTATAGCTCGAGAGATATCCTTCACTTGGTGCCAAAACCCAAGAACTCCCAAAAATCCAAGGAAATCAAATCCTCAAACACAAAACCCGCAAAACCAAAATCAAGAAACCAATAAATTGTCACGCCCTCGGGGGCATATCCACATCCAAATGACAAGGAGCCCTTAGTGACAATATCCGTAATCCATGGACCAAATCTGGTAAAACCTCAAATAATTATAGAAATATAAGTATTTCAATAATCGCATGCATGCACGACTAAACATATATCAATCAAAGTAAAATAGTTTTATGACCCCAAATCCAATCATGACTAAAATCCAAAGTGCATAAATAAAATGCAATACCAATAAAGTAAACAAAGCGGCATCTCGACGATGCAAAGGGGACAAGCAAGGCAATGAACTCTCCGAGCGACTCAAGGTAGGTCAATGACACACGTCCTCCATCGCTTAACCTAGAGGATAAATGAGGAGGGGATAAGTACAACCACTCGTGATGTATAGACAATAGTGCATAATCATAATGCACATAATGGAAGTCACAGAGGAACAAGCTAAAGTAACCCAACCTTAGAGTACTAATATCACCTACAACTATCCCGATCACAGATACAAATATACTAACATACACAACCATCGCAATAAGCAAGCAGACATTCGATACCACGATAAAGTCTCGTGGCTCGCACAAAAAGGAAACTATCTATGAGCTACCGCAACGAAACCCATGGGCCGACAATCAATAGACGGCACGCCAAGAATATATGCTACCACGAATGAGATTCGTGGTAAACAAGCAGTATATAAATATCTAATTATCGACTGCAGGCATTTGCATACTATCACCAATAGGTCGCGTGAGCAGTCGATTATTCTAGGTTGTTAAGTCTAGGCTTATCCAATACATCCCGCATAAATCGACTTTCAACGTCGACAAAGATCATCGATCTACAATTAAACCCTCGAGGCGATCAAGCGAGGTTTCAACACCTCTAATACCAAAATGTTTACCAAAGTCGGTAAAGATCATCAACTTATAAATAAATAAGTCTAGATGATTAAATCTAGCCTTCCAACCCTTCCAACATGATCGGTATCAAGGTCGATCAAAATCATAAGTCCACTAATAATCGCGTCGAGACAATTAATCATAGGGTTTCGTCCCAAACTAACAAGAAACGCCTATCAAGGCCAATAAGGACCACAAGTCTACTATCAAGCCCTTCAAGAGGGTTAATCCCAAATTATATCGTCCTACCAGCTCAATCATGCATACTACAACATGCTACCAAGAACAGATCTCGTGGTTACTTAACCTGTAAAGTAGCTATCTAGCTACTGCGTCATCCAATCCGATTATCACCAACTCAGAAAGAATAACGCAAGAATATATCTTGCAGTAGATCATCTCAACCATGCATGAGAGACCACATGTATACAAAGCACCTACCTATAGAGAGACTCTACTGCAGACTCTCTCTCTCAACCAAGAATGAGAGATATAGTAAGGATTAATCGCATCCTAATCATTCGACCTCCGATCACCATATATCATCAAAAAAGAAATGGGTAATCACATATACCAATATGCACATCCGGATCATTACGCCTAGGGTTCCAACACCTAGGGTTCCACTAATGTTGTTTCATTTCTGAGATCCGCTCCTACAGAATAACTTCATCTAAGTTATTCTATTTCTACTAGTCTTAATCATGATATCCACCGCAAAAACTCATAACCATAAACATATAACATGAAGACTAAAAAACTACAGCATAGTCCTACAAATGTGAAACAATGGCTGAAATTAATTAGGGTATTACTAAAGGGTCATGCCAGAACAAAGTCAAGGCAATATATAAATAAAGCATCAGATGCTTATATATACTCTAAACTACATAAGTTGTAATCATGTCCTCATGCCTTCTACGAATTTATCCATCGTAGTCATATTATTCAACTAGTCTAATAATCCTAATACTAGTCAAATCCTAGTGGTAAACATCTACCAATAATATCTAATCATTTTTATCACAATGATAACAAGCTACGTATAACAGTAATAGCAATTTATAACCAAATGCTATCTATAAACCAGCAACTTAAAAATCTAACAGTCCAATAGATATCAGGTTAAAACAATCCTAGATAAAACATGATATCACCGCATAACCAAATATAACCAATATAATATGCACTAAATCTAGAAAATTTTCTAGAATGTATTTACCGTTAGTCATTCGAGATGTCCTGTCACGCCAATCCCCTATATTGACCTCATAATACCTCAATTTCAAACATAAAATCGCTTGAAACTGCACAACCCAAAAATACCCAGTTAACCTGCCAAACTTGGCGAACTCCATAACCCAAAGACCCTAAGGAACTCGGAAACCTACGCTCTGATACCAAATAAATTGTCACGCCGAGGAGTCCCCGCTGCATTTAAAAATCCGACAAAGATCTCCTCAGACGGTGACAATACCAATTTTTATACCAGGCCTACACGGCCAATATACATCGGTGAACACGACCGGAATCATTCCACATCACACGCAGATAATAATAAGGCCTCAGGACATAAAATCTAGGTAAAAAAAAGTATACTCTAACTAGACTTACCCTTCTCGCCATCCGGGCAGAATACTCAACCAAACCAATCAAATAAAAATCCGATCAAAGGTCCCTAAGGACATACCAAAACATCCACAGTACAAATATCCAACTCCAAGCCTAAACATATATTCTAATCCAAATACCCAAAACCGTAAACACAAATAACAAAATACACTTCACGAGGGTTTGGCAATGGACTCTCCCGACTCCATCCCGAAATAGATATAAATCAGGGGTGAGTTCAAAGAACTTAGCGGATATAGTAGATATGAATAGCAAGAAATAGCTAACAATACTAATCATGCCAAGACAGCCTCATATATATGGTAAGCAAGAAATAAAATGCAAAAGGATCAGATTTCACCGAGTCTCCTACCCTGATATAGGAGCATGTGCCCTACTATAAGAGATAAAGTCATCACCATATGAGAATATGAATCTTGTATGCATGTCAATCATATGCAACATCCAAGGCATCAATACAATAATGCAGCAAACACAATACAAATGCAATCCGTGCAAAATGCATGTCGTGCCAATGACATGGTCACCTCGACGCTACCACCGCCCTACACGCAATGGTGAAGCCGAGTGGGTAGGGCTATGACAATGTGCACTCGCCATCATCGCTTCCCGAGTGACCGAGTGGACAGGATCCGTCAGTACACCTATCCTCCCGCCTAAACATAGTGGGGAGCTAAGCTCTCATCTCCTCGTGTCATAGGCCGGAGGAGGGATCCTCGCCGCTACCACGCTGCGCTCTGCCGCTACCTACGAGCGGTCCCAATGAGCTCGACAGAGCAATCGTGACACCCTCCTGATGTACCACTAACCCATGAGTGGCAGTGTGTGCAGGCCATGTAACTAGTTGCGGGCTCAACAATAATGGAACCCCGTCCAGCCAGCATGCAATCATGCAAGATGGTGCATGATACTAAAGCATGTAAATCCAACTACAAATATCCATCCGAATAATATGCAAAGTCAATAAGTGCATATAACTGATCCAAGCAACCATGATCCAAATAAAACAGGGAAGATATAATCATACTGATCAAATGCATGTAGCAAGTAGGCACTAAGCATACTAGGCATATAAACATGAAAAGTATTGCATGCTATCCTAACTAACATATCAACTTGACTATATCTAAAAGATAAGTCAAAATACCCGCCTGATAAATTGCTCGAGAAAACAACCAAATCATCACGGTAGTGAACTCCGCCTCGGATCAAAACCCGCATACAACATAACTATTGTTAAGCACTAAAATACGATCCACATCAATCAATCCTAAGCCGATTTGATTTAAACCAATTAACCCAAATGCTTAATAAAATCCGGTCCAACTAGATTGATCTAGTTATCCCATTTAACCTAATCAATCCTCCATAAATAATTACAGAACTAATCAACCTCACCAAAATCAACAACCCTTCACAGTCGGCAAAACCTCACAGCCGTCTCAAACGACCCAAACCTCTAATTCACAGCCAACTCCACAGATCACACACCATACATGACTGCCTAGCAAAATCCAACAATTAACAAATGAAAGGAGGGTAAATCAGCTTACGACCCTAGGGACCTCCACCGCAGCCCCTTCCCTAAAGCCGCCTTGTACACTTGAAAACGCAACTATAATACCCTGCCTAATTCCCTGTTCCCTATAGAAATCACAAACATAGAACACCACATCTCGTTAAATTGATATCCATCTCAAAGGAGCCCCATTAAGAGAGAAGATGACCACCGGCAGAGCTAGTTCCGGTGGCTACGGGCGAGCGCTGCAAGGTCGCGGATCGCCGGGCGTGAATCGGCCTGGAGAAGATCGCGGCGGGTGGTTGGCCACCGGCAAGAGATGCGGCTCGCGAGAATCGCAGTGTGCGCGATCGAGGGTAGTAGATCGCCGGTGCGACGTGCGATCCGGAGAGGTCGGCGGTGACAGAGAGGACTACGACGTCGACTGGGCGATCGTTGCAAGGTCTGTAGCGCCGGCAAGGCTGGCGGCGTCGGCTGGGCGATCGCTGCCAAGGAGGGGGTCGCACCATCTCGTCGAGCATGGAGCAACCGAAGGGGCGGCGTTGAGGTTAAGCGGCGATCGCTACGCGGTGGTTGTTGTCTGCGGCGCGAGGAGAAGGAACGGGAAGTTTGGGAACGAGAATCGGGGAAAAATTAGAGAGAAACCTAGGTTTTTATTTTTTAGGTTTTTCCATCTCGTATTTATCACCCTTTTACATAGACCCCTTCAAAGCCTACTTATTTTATCCCCGTAAAAATCTCGTACGGAGTCCGTTTAAATCCAGAAAAATTCCAAAAAAATTCCTAAAATTCCCTAAAAATCTCGAAAATAATCCCTAGGATTATTTCCCCGAAATTCTGGCCATTAAATTTCGTATTTTAATTTCAGTATTTTACACTACTGGATTTTAAATGGATTAAAATTCCACTATAAATTACTTTACAGATGGAATTTATCATTCAATAAAGTTCAAGACAAATAAATAATAAGAGAGTCAAAATGTGTTTTTTTCCCGCTTAGAACAAGGTGAAACAAGTTTCTACTCTACATCTTCAATCTTCTCTTATTCTGATGACAATCGCTAATAAATTTTGAAAATCACTACAGAATTACTGAGTAACTTCTATAACTACACCACGAGATCCTCGTGGAAAGAGCCTAACGATACATATAAATATTGTACAATAAAATAATAGATCAATCCTTTATAAATATAAGAGTGACATTCTTCCATGCATTGATTATTAATTTCAAAGATTAAAAATCTACTGTTGGGTTGATAAATTTTAACTTTTCACACAATATTATGATCACTAGTTACGATTAGATTTCTATGAACTCACATGTTTACGGTGCTTAATCAATAAAATTTGAGGTATATTAATTTTAATATTTTTAAGTTTATTTGTATACAATTTTTAAAATAATATTAAAAGAGTTTTTTTGTGCTTAGGAGACGGCTCGAGAGTCTGAAATTTATAGTGAATTGGTGTGACAAAAATATGCATCTCATCTCATCTAAAGTAACTATGGATTTCAAATAGGTTGGTTTAAAATTTTTATTCATAATCTTAATTATTTGTATATGAATATATTATTTTATATTATTTGATTCAAGACAATTGATGATTTTTAAATAAGGACATATAATCATGAAATTGAATTATCTTGAAAATATAAAATTTTTATTGATTCTATGATAAAAAAAAAGTTAGAATTCATCAATCTAACGATTCTATTAGTTCACTTCTGGACCATTGTAAGAGAGGTAAATCACAGTAGATTTTTGACCTTTGAGACTAATAACTAGCGTATGGAAGGACGATAATCTCGTATTTATGAGAGATTGATCCGTTATCCTATAATACAATATTTATATACGTTAGATACTAAGTATTTTTCACGGGGACAATTTTTTATTGATTTTGAAATTATAAAGAGTAGTATAATCAATTGACACTCAATTAATATCATACCTTACAGTAAAAATATTACATTAGATTATAAATTAAAACGTTCAAATAAATAGAATTTTGAGATTGAACCACAATATAAATTATATTTTATTTTTATAATTTTAATTATATAATTATTTGATAATCATTTAACAATACGTGATAATTAAAACCAAATTCCGAGTCCGCTCTTTTACACTCGGGATTGGTATTAATTTTTTCCTTCCTAATTTCTTTTTTTTCCCAGCTCTTTTTCCTTTTTGTTTCCATCCATAATTTCTCCCCTTAAATCCCATATTACTTTTTATCTATAATTTGTTCTTTATCATTTTTTTTAATTGAATCCCATATTATATTTTCTTATTCAATGAAAAATTTCATTCTCTAAAAAGATTATCGATTTTTTGAAAATTGTTCCTCGGTGGGTTGTAAACGAATCTAGTCAAGTCAAATTTTCTAGTTGTTGCCCGTCGAGACGATGATGGTGAGGTGTCCGAGTAGCGAAGGCGGCAAGGGCCGTCAACTATAGCGTGGAGAGATGAGGTGGAAGAACGATTCAACACAATAGGAATGCGGCGACTCTGTCGGGTGGCCAAGCCGAATGACGAAGGCCGAGCCGAATAAGGAACCTGCACACCAGCAAACGGTTAAGGGCGCCGAGAGGGATCTCGGTGTGGCCCTTCCGACGCTCAAGGTAGAAAATTAGATTGAAAATGTGAGAATATGCTAAAAGGAACGAAGTTACAAGCGTAAGAGCTTACCTCTCATTCTCAAGGAGGGTCATATATATAGAGAGGGGAAGCTCCCCTACTAAGAGATTCTGCCAGCAGAGGCGATATGACCTCAGGGGGTCGTACATCATGATAATTGTTATCTAAACTGCATTCAGCGTGTGGGTCACCATTAATGCACATCGAGCGGTTGATAGGAGACAAATCTTATTTAATGTTGTAGCTAATCTTCCAAGATTTCGGCAGGGAAATCTGCTTTTGCGTGTGAGCGACAATTAATACACGTCGCGCGGTTGATAGGAGATAATTCTCAATTAATGCCACAGATATTTATTTCAGTCTTGTCAGAGGATCTCACTTTTTGTCGAGGAGAGGTGATGATGAGGATTGTCAAATCAACTTAAGGATAGGAAATAACCACCTCCTCCTTTAAAGGGATCAGCTTATGATAAAATACATCATACACAAAGACGATGTATCAGAGAAGACGTATCCTTGCCGAGAAATAGAATGGATGGAACGGAAAGCCTTCAGCATAATAGGAAGTCCGAGCCGATTCGCGATACGGCTGGCTTAATAGAAGCTTGACTTGGGATGCGGAGCATCTGGCTTGATGACAGGAATCCGGATCGGAATGCGGGGCGGCCGACATGATGATGCCTTCAGTATAATAGGAAGTCCGAGCCAATTCGCGATACGGTTGGCTTGATAGAAGCTTGGGTTGTCACCTGTCATTCGCTGGATGACGTGGTGGGTCCAATTTGTCCTCCTAGCTATAATTTGATTTTACCCGGTATCAATAGTATTCACACTTGTTTGATAAGATAACTAAGTCAAATAAATTTAAAATTAATCAAACTATTGAAAAATCTGTTCAAACTTAATTTGATTTCTTTTTTGGAGATTGAGTTTGACTTGAGCTTGAATTAAACTTGACTTATTTAATGAGTATCAAGCTTTTAATCAAATTCGATTCAAGCTTGATTTAAGCTTGTTTAAGTTTGACTTATTTAAACGTTATCAAACTCGTAATTCAAGTTTGTTTGTTTATTTAAATTTTTAATATTTTAATACTTATAGATAAGTTTATAAATAATTTTTAAAAAAGTTTAATTATAAAATATTATTCATGAACATTATTCACGAACACTTTTCACGAACATTAATACTGTTCACAAACATTAACAAGACGAACACATATGTGTTCAAACTTATTTATTTAATTTATCAAACTGTCAAAGCTTGTTTATTAATTGACTTTAATGCGTGTTGAACGAACGCTAATAAATTTTTACCAAATCGAATACCAAATTTATTCATAAACGTTTGATTCGTTTACGACCATAATCCTCATCATTTTAGATTAAGTGAAATATCAAAACCCATATTATTTATTTATCTTTAATTTTAATATTATAAAATTATTCGACGGAATATTTTCGATTAAGATAGATAAATGATAAAATTATCGATTTTCTTAATATTTTAAAACAAAATGAACCTTCGACGACTATAAAAATAAATAAAATGAAGGAGTTATTTGCCAAAATAGGGTTTCATCGCGGAGACGCCAAAGAAATGGGGAGAGACAGCTGCTTGGCGCGCGTCACGGCCGGAGTGGCGATAGGCGGATCGATCGGCGGCGCAGTCGGTATGCCATTTCCAACCCATATCTCTGCTCGTTACGTATCGTTCATGTTTCCGTCTTTTTGTCCGCCGATCGAAAACCCTAAGCCTAAAATTTCCCTCTTTACTCAACGCGTCGTCTCTTTGTCGAAGATTCGCTTCTGGGATGGAATTGGTGATTTAGGTTCGATTTGGTAGACGCCGATTTGTGCGCTTTATTGTCGAAAGTTGCTGTTTTTCTTTACTCTTTGTTACTTAGCAGAGGGAGATGACTTCTTCTAGACGCAAGATAAGATGGTTTCTCTTACCAATGGCTCGTCGGCGTCTTTTATGATGTTGAAGCTTTCGCCGCTACGCCTCAATGCGTAGCCAATTCTAGATAGGATAGCATAAAACTATCGGAAACGTGTGTAGCTCAGATATATCTTTTGTGTTCGACTGAGTTCCTTTTATTCGAAATCTTCTGAAGTTAGCTTTTAAAGCATGCATTATCTGGTAGTTAATTCCATGGTAAACAAAACAAATGCTTTAGCTAATAATGCACTAAAGAAAGAATGTTTTATCAAATAATATGAAATTAAATGCTTTATAGTTCTGTTATCTGGTTGTGTTGTGGACTAAAAAAAGTGTGTTTTTGTTTGTCCATTTCTCGAATCACGATGACCTTAGACTTTGCAGCTATTGACCGCTTCATTAAATCAACTTTATTTTTACATGATTAAGCTATCCAAGCTGAGTATTGTTATTTTTTTCTTATAAATTAAACAAGTTTGTTTTATTTTTTTATATTTTTTTGGTTTTTTCTTACTGATATTTATCTTCATAACCTACTGCTCTGATATTAATGGTACAAAAATATTTTGAACGTCCATTGCTAGTATTGACAACCATGATTTTGTACTCTACAAGTGGAAGCTGAAATCCTACCACTGTTACTGCATGGAAACTAGTTCATGATGTGTCAGAGATGGACATATGATTGTGCCACCATAGTTTTCTTTTGCATAAGTTTTGTCTGGTTGGTTGGCAGAACATCTTAAATACATGTAGTTAGCAAGCTAAACTCTACCATGCAAGAACCTAGGACTGTTACTTAGGGGTACTAGTCCCATGTCTTATCATTGTGTTTATGTGGATGGAAGAGAAAGGAAATCAATTGAGAAAGTAATTGCATCTGATTACTTGAAAGACAATGAGAGGATGAAGGGAAGTGAGAATTGATAGTTATGCTAACTTTGTTCATTTTATGTCTGCTGGATTGGATGAAAATTAAAGGAAATGCAAATTCGACTAGCAAACTTCTCTAGTCTCTCAGTCTTTTGTTTTTGTTCGCTGCAAACTTCCTTTCAAGTAAACAACAATGCCTTTGTTTCTGTTTCCTCTAAATTAATATTACTTTTCCCCTCTATAACATTAATATCCTGAAATCAATCTCTTTTTGGTATCTAATCCTTGATACCAATATGGAACCTCCATATTATGTTTTAGTTTACCAACATTGTAAACTAAAGTATGTGTTGCCCTATAACAAGTGAATGGTTATCCCTATCCTGAAATAGGAATGTTAAATTCATAATTCTAGTGTATTTTAAGTATTAGTTTCCTTTTTCTAATATATTTGGTATAGTTGTATTTTATTTACAAACAATTGAGAGGCTAATTCCAACTAAATACTTGCAGGCGCAGTTTATGGCACATACGAAGCTATCAGATACAAGGTATTTATTTTAGGTTCCTATCTTCTTACAGGAAATTCCTGCTCTTTAGTTTGCAACTACGACTTAATACTCACTATTTGGTGCTGTTTAGTATAATCTCCCATCCTATAGAATTGAATATTGACCACCATAATTCCACAATACTGTGTTCCAAAGATTGGCTCGAGACCCTGAGGTGTAAGAATAGAGATTTTGAGTATGCGCCGAACAGTTCTGTTTGCCTTCCTGAATTATTTCTCTTATTTCATCACAAACAATTGGTGTCAGTCATCTTAATTCTATTATTCAATTAAGATCAACCATTTATGTATGAGAGGGCTCGACAAGGAAGAGCAGATTAAATGGGAGTTATTTGATGTAGAAGAACCTTTAAACAACTTATACAAGTCAAAACAGTCCAAAATCCTTGCTTATGACATGGTTCTACACTAGAGGGGGGATTGTATTGCCACTACATTGCTTTTGATTTTCTCTCATTTGTTCTAGGACTCCATAATTTTCAAGTTATCTTTGATCATTACATGCGATCTGCAGGTTCCAGGGCTGTTGAAGATAAGATATATTGGGCAAACCACCCTTGGAAGCGCTGCAGTTTTTGGTCTCTTCATGGGAGCTGGAAGCTTGATACATTGTGGAAAATCATACTGACCACCATGTAGCTGTTTGAGAAGCTTAGCGTTCATAGTTCTGTTGCACTCGAACAAATCGTTTCTTATGCAAATGTTTCTGGTAAAGCAAATTGTCATATTTTAATTTGACTCAAATTTGATATCAGAATCATGTACTCGTTCAATAATTTTGAGTGGAAGTCTCAATTTTTTGTGCGTCGAGATGTTTGCCTTTGAATATAATTTCCCCTCTAAATTGCTGTTCCTGCTGCAGCTGATTTCCTATCGGTCAGAACAGTAGAGAAGCAAGACTGACGGTGAAATACCAATCCAAAATGTTCGAGCTTTGCAATCATTTTACATTTGCAAAAGTAAATGGCGTTGATCTAGAGATATTGTGGTTTGAAGAAGATTGATTAAACATCGAGTCTGTGGCCTCGAGATTGATCTTCCACTCGATCACAGAATGGAAGAAAAACAACACATACACGACCATTGCTGTTCCTAATAGTTTGGGCAGTGTGCAGGGCCAAGAAGATGATCAACGTGCACAGAACAGACGGAAATGGAGGAAGAGGAGCAAGTCGACTCAATCGCGTCGCTTGCATCGCCATGCCGACACCGAGAAGAGCGGCCGGTCCTGCCAACACATCATGAGGCAGCCGCCGGCCTCCTCCCGCATCTTGTAGCCGTTGCACCCGAAGCCCTGTAGAAGCCGTTGGGCCTGCAGGAGTGCGCAGTACCCGAGCGGCGCCGCGGCGAAGCCCGCGGCGTCGAACCTACGCGCCCAGCGGTCCAGCTTCTCGTGTCGCTCCTTCCTTTCCCACCCTTCGCACGCGATGATGTTCTTGATCTCCTCTCCCAGCAGCATCTTCTCCAGCCGCAGCCGCTCGATGGACTGCCGCGGCACCGTCGAGTCGAGGCAGTCGAACAGCGCGGCGTAGTAGAACAGTGCCTCCGCGAATCGCTCCGTCAGGGCTGCGCTGTTGTGGTTGGACTCTTGCTCCGTCACCAGCATCAGCTTGGGCGACAGTCCCCACAGCGCCGACAGGAAGCTATCTATCCGTTCCGGCGAGGTCGAGGCGATCGGCGACGATGGGGCCGAGTCCGAGCTCGGGGTGTGCCCGTTGTGGTCGTTGTCGAGGAAATCGCCCAGGGTTAGTTGTTGTGTGGTTCCTGCGGGCGTGGCTCGTTGCGCCGCCTTGCGGCCATTGGTCGTGTCGTCGGTGGCGAGCAGGGTGTGGAGCTGCAGCACGGCGGTGATGGCCAATGCCTCCCCTGTCTTGATGCGGAGGTTCTCGACGTCGAGGTTGTCTAACCTGCTGACCACAGGGTTGAATTGGAATGGAATGTCGAGTCGCTCGGCCTCCTCGGAGAGGCGGATGGCGGTGTGATTGAGAAGTCCCCGGTGCTCATGGACGCCAGTGATCTTGAGGTGCGGCGGGCCCTCTGGTCGCGCCCTCAGCCCCTGAAACAGGGAGAGCCAGGGAGTCGGATCGGAGGCGTTGAGGTCGACGATGTGGACGACCATCTCGCCCTCCATGGCATCCATGATGGCCTGGTTGGCGACGACGTAGGAGAGGCGGAGGAAGGGGCAGAGGTCGAGGAAGTGCCACCGGCCGACGGCGGCCTCCGTGACGGGGAGGACCACTGCACGCGCAGAGTCGAGCGCGTGGTAGATGCCCGGCCACAGGCGGAGGGCGCGGCGCGCCAGCGCCTCCGTGAAATGGGACGCGATTCGCTGCATGGCGTCGCCATCCGGGGCGGCGAGCAGCGCGATCTGCTCAAGGAAGGCGTTAGCGCGGTCGATGCTGCCGGCGGCGACGTGGTTGGCGCAGTTAAAGAGGAGGTAGACGAGGAAGAGTCCGCGCTCGTCGGAGTTGAGCTCCCCGTGCCACGGCGAGCTGGGCAGCAACGCCGGCAGCGAAAGAGACATCAACGAGAAGCTCTTGAACGGCGACGAAGTCGCCGTCGCCGACGACGACCCCTCGTCCTGGGCTACATTTCCCATCATAGGCGCCATCTCAGCCGCCGCCGACAAGCAGACCAAAATTTACAGAAATCACAAAAACTACACCGATCGAATCCTCTCAAAGGAGTCACCTTCTTTCTCTGTCGACGCTCTAAGAAAACCCTAAATACACAAAGGAGCCTCCTTTCTCCATAAAACCCCTAGCGTGGAATCCACGAAGCAAGCTCATCACCTGGGGCGAGCTGATAGGAACACGTATTTCTCCATAGGAGATCTGATAAGATGCGCAACGACTCTCCCCCGCCTCCACAGCCACACAAGCTCTTTCCCACCTTAAAAAGCCAAAACCGGCGGAGTCAAAATGGGAGCAGGGGAAGGAGGAAGGGCATTGAACTCCGGAGCCAGCGGCGAAGCGACAAAACTGAATGCTTCTTGTCCGCATCTCGGCTATGACGCGAGGTGGGAGGTTCGCTTGTCGCGGAGCGCAGGGAATAAGAGCGCCCTCTTTGTTCCGTGGCCGAGAAGATTTGTCGCACGCGGTGGTGCGCGGGTGGACGGGGAAGGTACGGCCAAACGTCGGCTCTCGGCGCGTAGCAAGCAGCATGGCACATCGCCGTTGCTGCATCCAGCGGAGGGGAAGAGGACGAGGCGACAAGGGCGCTTGCGCGGGCTAGACAAGTGGCGTTACCCTTGTCGCGGAGTCGAATGGTTGAGCTTTTCCACCCTTTTTGACCATTTTTATTTCATCTATTTACTGAAAATTAAAAAAATTAAAATTAAAATAAGTGAACAAACTTAATGATATATGTAAACATCATAAACGGGATCCCGAAATTACGTTGAACGGTAAGACATTCAACTGTACTTTTAAATATTTACTATTTAATTTTTAATTACGATGAATTTAAAGATTTTTTTTTTAAATTTGTTTATATAGGTAATTATAAAGGTTTCTAATATTGTTATAATTCGTAAAAGGTTGAAATTCATTAATCTAGCGATCTTTATCTGTCTATCTCACTGTCACTATGAGGGAGATAAATTACGAAGGACTTTATGAGTTTTGACATGGTAGTCAAAATACATAGAAATCATTTAAATTCAGAAAAAAAATTTAGATTTCTTTCGGAATCTATTTTTGTCTTATTCTCAAATTTCAATGTGCCTTGATGTCATCCATGTGGGGACCTCTAATATTGTTATAATGAACTATTACAACGGGTAAAAATTGAAAAGTAAATGTTATAATTTGGAAAATTAATCTGATTTAATTCGATTACATATATAATCAAAATCATATGAACATCATAATACTATTGTTTAAAATATTATAATAATTTTAATCATATTGAAACGATTTCAATTAGGTTTATATAATTTTTGCCAAGTTAGTAAAAAACTCTCTGATATAGAAATATTTTATGTATATATTTTTTGGTCAAATTAATTTTTTTTTCATCTTGTAACCGCTACAAAAGTAGTTATTATAATAATATTAAAATAATAAAATATTAGAATGTCTTTTTAATTAAAAAATATCTTTTATAATTCTAATAATTCGCTGTGTTTTTTTTTTAAATTTCGTCTTTATTTTTTTTTATTGACATCTGAACTTTTAATCCGACTAATCTCTAAGAGTGGCCGACTCTGTCCACGGACATTCGAGACATCTCGCCAACAGTTGAGCCGAATAAGATCGGAACCAAAGTGATTTTCACTGGCCACTAAGGATAAATCAAAGAAGCGATTGCAGTTTTTTTACGATTCAACTCGGATTTCAAAGTTGCATCATCCATCAATGACGGTTCAACGTTCAAGTCGTACTCTGTCTATAGACCAATTCCTGAGCTCTAGAATCGTCTGAATGATTTTTTTTAAATTCATCATCATATGATATCATAGCATATGATCAAATTGTGTCTCCCATAGAATGCTTCTTCGTTGCACCTTGAAAATTTTAGGGGGCGTTTAGTTCGTAGAAAATTTTCTATTTTTTATTTTCATTTTCTGAGAAAATGAGAAAATAATGTTTGGTTGGCGTTTTTTATTTTATTTTTTGAGAGAAATTTTTTTAGAAAATTAGAAAATAAAAAAAAATATTTTTTATTTTCTGGAAACAGAAAACGCAGCTGCTGCCAAACGCAGCCTTGTATTTTTATTATTGTGAATGGCTACAATCCAGTTTCTTACGAAGCAGTTGGGACATGAAGCCCCAGTCCTAAAGCAAATGCAAAGTGCCATTTGGGCATTTGGAGGCAAGTGGCAGGCAAAGGAATCGAGGCATACGAGGACAAGAAGAAGTCACAATGCCAAACAAACTTTGTATTGACATTATTCCCCCTCCTTTGTTCTTTCCCTCTTGGCTTCTCCTGCTCAAACCCTCCCAGGCACTGCCACTTCATGTGGAGATTTCTAAGTGCTGCAACAAAAACTGCAGCTAACTTTCTGCCCCAATAAAATTTTCATCAATAAAGCTGGAGAGGTCAAGATCATTATTTTTTAAATTTTTTTTTCTGTAACTTCACCTTAGATTATCTTTAATAACTAAACAATTGATATCCACATTATACCACAAAGTGTCATCTTCTTCAATAAAGGGTGAGCATTTCTAGACAATTGAAACATGGCAGGCATTTCCTAAGAGCAATGAGAGTGCAAAATGTACTTCCTTTATTATTTTATTTTACATTGAAGTAAACAGCGAGGAACATGAGAAGGAATCATCAAAACCAAGTAACTTCCAACAAGAAAATACAAGAAGTTAAGGTTGGGACAAGCCATGGCTCCTGTGACATCTTGGCTTGAATTTGGTTCACTTTTTAGAAGATGTTGAGGTTGCAGGTGAGAATTTCAATCACTACACAGGGAACTTGGCTGTCCTTTTGTCTTCGATTGATTTGTGATGGATGAGATTTGTCTTCTAGGTGGCAAATTTCTAGGCGAGCATTTGCCACTTGGTTCCTAGAATTCAACAATATATTTGGAGAAAGGGCTGTGTGGTGTTGTCCTATTGGTTTGGACTTTAGAAAGCAATCCGGTACACGAAGCTTTTTCCAAACGGAGTTTTAGAGAAGGATCCATTGTACGTAGTCTTATCTTGTTTTTTTTTGCAAGGGGTTATTTTCAGGATTCAAATCCGTGACCTCTTGATCACAAGACAACAACTTTATCGTTGCACCAAGACTCCCCTACTATTGGTTTGGACTTTGTTTCTAGTTAATTAGGTTTGTATCTTTTTCAATATTGTTGATTGATCATAAAAGTACATGCCAATATGAAGGATGAAATCAATGAAATGAAGAATAAAATGTACCAATCACAAAGTTTCTATCTGAATTTGCCAAGTGGTATCAAGAATATGAACATATGGATTGAGAGAGAGAGAAAAAATGAGCCAAGTGGATCAACAAAGTGATAAGGGAAACTGTGCATCAGTTTATATTCCTAGTGGACGTTGCATGATGATCAAATAGGTTTGAAAGTGTGAATTCAATTCTAAAACTTGCTCTTGGCTTGCTAACAATCAGAGCAGGAAAGTTGTGGAATGGCTTTATAAACGCTGTGAAGAGCCTACTACATAGACCCACCATTCTCAAAAACAATGTTAACAATTGAAAATAACAAAGCAAATAATTTGGTTAACATGAAAATGTGACAACACTATAGTCTCCTAAGAAAATGAGAAGGAAATGAGACTAATGCAAGCAATATAGTCATAATAGTGAAATGCATACATTATTTCTAGATTTTTCAACTGATTTTTGGCTGAATTTTAGATAGTTTTCTATGTTGTCTACCTGCCAACGATTAGTGGGATAGTTTTCTACCACAACATGTATTCACTGAACAAATCTGATATGTATTTTGTTGCAATATTTCAAGGCGTCAATGTTATCCATGCAGTTGAAAATTGGTAAAAAACTGTCAATCAAACTATTTCTGCACAACTTGACTAACAGTTTGGAGTGTCAGATATATCATGATTGTAACACATCGTCACTATAAGAACTTACACAATATTGAATTATTAGAATCAATACGACCAATTTTTTGCAAAAATAAAACCACCTACAGATTCAAGTGTCAAATTTGTGCTACAATAGACCACTATGATACTTGATTACTGTAAAAATTTACATGCACATATATAGATTCACTATTACATGGCTGAAAATTAGGCAAAATTTACCCGACAAGTAATTTTCTGGCATTTTCTCTCGACCAACTTGATGAATCAGATGTCATCTCTTGAAAGGTGGGGGAGGGGTTAGTTTGGAACCTTCCGATTGTAGGGACCTAATTTTGAAAAATTGGTATCGAAAGCATTTCCACCTAGATTTATGTAAAATTAACATTTTTTGTCCAACAAATGATTAAAAGTGGTGATGCTATCAATTTCAATTAGACTGGTAACCAGAGAATTGCCTTTGTGTATGCAAATTGTTAGAAACTTGCCTGTCTCACAAAGTTTTTTGGTATTTTTAGTCTCAATCCCGTGTTCTGATTGCAGTAGCCAACTAGACTTTTAGGCGTCCTGTTTGGTCCAAAATAGACAAAACTTTGTGGCCTTGAGATGTGCAGATTCTCCACGTCTCTCCCCTTGTCTGGATTTTGTTTGAAAGCTTTTCTCCAACGTCTAATATTAGACAAACTACAAGATACCTTCACTCGATTATTCAATCTATTGAGGATGTAGTTTCAGGATCATCATCCTCGTTGAAACTAGGTTCTATGACCACAGAGCACCTGTACGATCAGCAATGTTAGTGCAGAATAGAGAGGTTGAGGTTATGCAAAATATAATTGATAGAGTAGCAGGTACAACGACATATCAATGAAGGAAAACAGAGAAAATAAATCATAACTTGTATCTTGTTTACAGAGAAAGACAGAAATTGAAGAGGTAAAGGAGTGGATATTTCCCTTGTACTCGTATCTTTCCCCACTCCATCTTGACATCACCTCCTTGCCTAAGTGTGGAACCACTAAAGTGCCTTTTTCTGCCTTTCGTTTTCGCCATCACTTTGACCACATCCATCCCTCTTCTGCTTTCGGCTGGTTCAATGTCTTGCTCTTGTCACGGAGCTTCGCCTCTTAATGCCACTGACAGCCTATCATCTCCTCCCACAATCTTGTAGCTGGAGGTTCTTGCCTACAACTCATCTCCATATTTTTGTACAAGTAAACAATACTTTTTAAAGTCATCTTCCTATTTATACTCCGTTTTCCCCCAAAAATTCTGTCTCCAAAAAGGAAGAGAGGAAATAAATCTTCCCATCAAACCGCTCAGTTTCAGTTTTTAGTCTTCATTGATTGGTTGCCCAATTTGGCTAGCCAATTCAGAAACTATATTTTTTCCTCATACTTCTCCATTTGCTTCCGTCCATCTTTCCTTTCAACACAAACAATAAAATTGATCAACACCATTTTTTTTTCTTTTCTTTTCCTCAACCAAAACTATCTTTTTCTTACAATCTCACCTCCAAGTAAACCAAGTATAATAGATTCAATATTGTAACTATGATGACATTGATTCTTACCTAACATCAAGGAGCAATAATGACCTTAGATATTAGCAACGGATAATATCCGGCAGCTTCACAGTTAAATTGTTCTATGAGACAACCATGAACAATGGTCCTAGAACAACTTGGCAGCCGGAAATCTAATAAACCACCTGCTCAAGATCTTTCCTAAGCCTTACTCATGCTGAAGATCATGCCAACTCCATTGTCTTATGTCACAGAAAATTCTGGGTTTTAAAAATTGTTCTAGGATTGCTAACATACCTATAAAGCTGAATAATTTTGTTAAAGAGAAGCTTCCTTCAAAGGAGCTTATATGGAGATCATTTTTCTATCTTCCAATAGTTCTTGAGATTGTCTACCTTACCACATTAACTTATCTCATGTTCTCTAATGCTCGTGATGCTCTAAAGGACTTCAATCACATCTTCAAGATTATTTGCCAAAATCAACAAAAATGAAAGAAAGATGATGAGAAGATGAGCACAAACTCTAATTGATCTCCAGGAGAGTTCCCATTTTGATCCCTCTATCTTACAATCAGTATCTGAAAATTAGCAAATTTCCTTCATAGTACTTACCCATATCTTGGATCCATACATGACAATTTTCTAGATAATTTTGCATGTCCCTGATTTTGAAATTCAATACCTTCCCATTTACTGGTCATCTGCACAAAATTGCATTATGAGTCATAATATTAGAAACATAATTTGACACTTAAATCTTGACGTGTAAAAAAAACTGTACCCTTGGATCAATAGACATAAGTATCTCTTTCTCAACTAGTTTAGGGTGTTCAGTTCGCTCCAAGGCCTTCGCATTCTGAAAAAAGTAGAGATTAATGCCTATTTGTTAACTGTGTAGACTTTGAACAAATAAAAAAAGGATGGTGTATTAACCTTTAATGGTTTTTTAGGAAGCACTACATTGCCTTTTTTCAGAGTGCTTTTATTTGCTGATCTCAAGGACTCCCTGTTGGAGAATTCTTCATCTTGTGATAAAGATTCAGGATCATAATCATTCTGAAGACGTTCGAATGCTTTGGATGTGCTTGCTTTTTGATCATTTAAATAAAAGTAGTGTTGTGCTCTGTAATCATCCATATTTAGTCTATACTTTGGGCATCTTACAATTCTCCTGCAATTAGATTCCGATCTATTCCTTTCAGAACCTTCAGCATTTTCTACAAGAAAATTGTGGTTGTCATAGAAACGGGTGGTTTTGTCCATGATGTGTGTCTTGGGATTTGACTGTAAATTAGATGAATTGTTGGAATGAAGAAACAACTGTTTGTGCTGTCCAAAGAAATCATACCAGTACAAGTTATGTAGTTATCAATTGACAATAGCCAATTCTAATTACAGTTGTGGAAATTCACTTCAACTCCCCTCATTACCTTTCTCCCGTTACAATTAGCCTTCTGCATAGATTCTCTGATATGGCATGACTCTGGGAAGAAAATGTTTAAAAAAAAAGTAAGAGAAGGGAGAGAATTAGTAGGACTAGAGTGAGCACCAAGAATCAAACCTAACGCAGAGGACTCAAGTTCACATATCGAAAATAGGAAAACATCATGAATAAACATGACGTTGCACAAAGGCAAAACCCAAATAAGAATCAAACACAGTAGCATGGCAAGTGGTTTGGTTCTCTTCCCACAACATTGCAATCCATAAAAACCACCACTTTTCATCTTCATCCATATCTGTGGCAGGCCCTTATCCTCCTCAATTCTGGTTTGAATTTTGAGTTTAAGATCACACTTCACAAAGCCTTCTATTTCATGTTTTCTTTCTCATAGAACTCCCACATCAATATTGTGTGAGACATCTCGTGGTCAAGAACTAAAAAAAACTCGATTATTATTATCTAGAAGTTAATATGCGATAAAAATAAGAAGTCCATTAATAAACCAGTAGGGCAATCAATGACATTTGTGCCAAATAAGAGGAATATGTTCTCCACAAGAAGTCTGCATGTGATGGATGACAACGAAGGCAATAAACACAAATTTAGGCATTTAGAAATTAGACATGTATACAACGTGAAAGCGATTGAATATAAGACTGATAAAAAGATAAGCATTACCATAAGTTGAATTTGTGAATGATGCACTAAAAGCCCCAGGTGGCAATGGGTCAAAGTGAATACCAAGAGGTGGACCTTCATTACAATATAACTTTCCCAGTTTCAATTTCAAGGAAGAAACAGCATAACTCTCCTTCCAAGCCGTATGATTATGTTGTCTAGAGTCTAGCATTACTCTTTGGCTCTTTAATCTTTTTCTGTTCAACAAATGCTTGTTTTCCCCCAAGAATGAGTGCTTAGAAACATCTGTAGCTGCAGGAATCCTCTCCTGTATTATCACTTCTTTCAATTTTATTCTTGGTCCATGAGACCTACTGTCTGAACATACAGTACGTGCTACTCTATCACTAGCAGTCTTCTGCTGCATTGCAAGACCTACCATCGAAAGTTGATGTTCATTGGACCTTTTGCTTTCTACATCTTTAGAATTGAGATGCAAGTCGCCTTGTTTGCTGCTACTACATGATTCTTGCTCAACTCCACTATTTTGGTCGTTTATAAGGCTACTGGAATTTTTCTGCTTACCAACTGCGGATGCTTCAATTTCTAGTAACTTCTTATTTTTCATTCTTCTGTGAAAAAACCATCGAGAAACCTGCTTCTGAGATAACCCTATTTGATTCGCTAGCAGCAATTTTAAAGATTCACTTGGATACTTCTGCTCTGAGAAATTATATCCAAACTGAGCACGTTTAGATTTGATAATTCACGCAATACAAAAACAATGGTTGTTGAAAAGGAATACTAAGCATACCGTTGTAAACTTTTTCTAATGCTTGAACTTGTTCAGGAGTCTTTAGCCTGCTCTTATTCTTTTGTGGAGAAAGATTACCCTCATTCCAATCCATATCATGTGAAAAATCTAATAAGATGTTGACCAAAGAGAATATGGTGTAAAACATGAAAACCACCCTCATTCTAATCTCAATGCTCAATTAAAGTAACAATTAAGAGAGCGTTTGGTTTGTAAAAAATTTTCATTTTCTATTTTTGTATTTTCTAATATAGTTTTTAGAAAATAAAAAATGTATTTGGTATGATATATTGTATTTCTGTTCTATAGAAAAGAAAATTGAAAAATGCGTTTGGTATAGAAAAGAAAATTGAAAAATGCATCATTCAACTAATTCAACTGAGATCAGAGCTAAGAGGTAATTGCAACTAGAAAACATTTATTCCCGATCCTACTAAAGCATCTTAAACTTCTAGTTCTTCAAAACTTAGCTATCTACACATTTCCGTAGCCTCGATGTTAGCATTAAACTCCCAAATTTGACAACTTGAAGACATACGAATAACACGAGTAGCTCAAAGTTGAAGCACGATCGCAGAGAAATGACGGCGTATCACAAAAATTACATCGAATCACCAATAAAAAACAAGGATCCAGTTGTTGCTTACCTTGTTCCATGGCGAGAGGAAAGGGGGAAGGCGGATAAATCCCTGAGCCGTTGTTGAGACGAACGCTCTTCTTGCGAAGGCCGCAAGACCAACAGAAACATCGAGGGTTCCGAGAAGAAGATGGAATCGAAGAGAGGAAAGGCCCAAAAGGAGGAAGGCGTGGCAACTGAAATATGGCGTTATTCTTGGCTGTTCCTATTTATACCCTTTTCTGGCTCGTCGGCGATGGAGAGACACCGCCCTTTTTTTACTTAAAAAATAAAATAAAATATATATCGTGATAATAAAAACTAAATAAATCCTGATGTCATTTAAATTATAAAACCTATTGTAATATCTTATTTTATATATAGGAGGTTTTTATCTGGGCGCCCTTGCTATGCAAAAGGTTGGAACCGCTAATCGCTCCTTTGCTCCGACCCTTCAAAATTCGAGAGAGAGTAAATTACGGAAAGATTATGCCTGTGAACATAATTGATTAGACAATAAGTAAGCTCAAGACAGAGTTTTAGATCGCTTTCGAAATCGATCCTTATCCATTAATGTCAGAGTCCAATCGTATTTCGATCACAAATCCGATTGTGATCTGATTGGTAGGTCGATCGCATAATGACGACGACTCCAACGAATTCAAGGGTTAACTATAATGCTCGTCGGAGAAGAAAAGTTATAAGCAAAGTGTATATATATATATACCAAGATCTCCTGTGTATCGATTAAATCCACGATTATGCATGTTTGTGTCTGCAATGTGAACAATAAATTCACTGTTCATAATACAGTGAATTGAATTGTGTGAGGGGTATATATATATATATATATATCACCTATAGATACGTCTCCACTGTGCGCTTGCTGTGTGCGCGTGAGGAGCAAATTGATGTGACATATTAATGCCATGTCAGTCTGCCCCTCACGTGCGCACAGCAAACGCACAGTGGAGATGCACAGATGATCTCCATTATATATACTCTGTTTAATAGCTCTATCGATCATTAGAGTAAATAAAAAAAATTAGTTAGCGATTTAACAGCTAAGTCTAGCGATATGATCACGTCGTCCCTATAAAATATGTTCGATGTAAAAGAGATATTTTATTTGGGAAGATAAACTTCCAATATGTATTTGATTCAAAGTCGCCTATTTATTTCATCTGAAAATTGAATTGTATTAACATGCGAGATGCAGTCCCGCTATTGTCCATAGGAACAAGTATATTTTGACTATATAATTCGAGAGTAATAAATTCCCAATTGATTATAAAATTTAAAATATAAAAATTCGGAGTATTTTGCTATCCGATTATCGAAGTTAAATAGGAATAAATATTTTGAAAAAAAAAGAAGAATTATAATTCAAACTAAATGCTCGAATAGAAGTTAAGCCCTACTAAATATATTTTATATCTTCTATAAAGTCAATATAACAATTTAACAAAAATTCAGATTACTGCAGAGTTATTTTATAAATTTGGCTTAAATGAGATATAATAATTTTGGATAAATTGTTATAATACATCATGCAAATTTTATTAGATGCGAAAATAAAATAAAATAAAATGGAGGGGTCATATAGTAATTTAAACTAAAATTATGATAATACAATAAATAATTGGACCATGTAGCATAAGTTTCGTAGTCTGCGATGCGAAGATAAGAGATCTGTCAGTCCCTCGGTCCCTTTCCGAGTTGCTCCGCCTTGCGAGCTGCGAGCGGCACTGTCGCATCGGGTGATCACCGGTGAGTTCTACCCTTCCGCTCCTCCATCGGCCGCCCACGCGTCTTGACTGATCCCCTCTAGGACGGCCATCTTGTCCTATCTCTAATCTTCATAGTTTTCCCTTCACAAGTCACCGACCGGCAACTCTTTCATGTCTATTAAGATGTTATCTTGCAAGGCTTAGTATGTTTGGTTATTCTCCCAACTCCATGGCGATCCTTGAGTTATATCCATGCGGATCATGCCCCATTGTGTTGTGGTTTTGAGTTTTAACGCCTGTGTGGATATTCACTTGTGTTTCGAAGCTTTTGCGTCGACGTTTCATTCAAATTTCTTGACTTGGATAGCGATATGCATATTTTATTTGGATCGCGATGTTATTTGGTCAAATTTTCCTCTTATAATGAAGTTCTAATCAAGCTCTGATTGTTTTAGTTGAATATGAATGAACTGTAGGTACTATATTTCCATACTACCAAATTTGACCTGAATAATAGATATGGTTTTTTTTTCACTTCTAAGTTTAGCTGGCCGATGCTTTTGAGAGTGACATAATAACGTCCTAAAACCGTCATTGATCGAATTTTGGATTGGGATTGTGGTCGTTCTACCACCCCTGTTGATTGGCTAACCAAAAAAACTGCCATTGATTCAATAAATTATTTGCACGAATCCACATATCAAAACTACACTCTGTAAATGGAAATTGATGTCGATAGGATGCTAAAACCACTCTCTGTTGAGCCACGCTACAAAATCTTCGCCATAGTGGTAACTGATACCTTGTGTGTTATGTCTCTGACAACAAGATTTAGAAAAACACAAATAGATTAAGAGAAACAGCAGCAGTGATATAACAATTTATTTTGACCCTACTTCACAAAGAGAATCCAATTCTATATGATATGCAAGTAAAAGTATTGAGAAACCAAATGTTTGAAATTAAATTGACCTGTTCATCTAGTTCATCCAAGTGAGCTTAAAGCCACTTTGATCCCGTTGAAATAATTGAAGACTTCCAATGGAAAAATTAAAATTTTGTTTGAAAAATTCATGATCAGGAGGGATAACCAATTCAATCCTTAAGTTGGATTTCGAAACAATAGAGAAATCTTGACAAGTCCCTAACTGTGCCTTACAAAAGTCTCCTAATCCTCCCTAGACTTCTCCTTCAATGTCAATGAAGAAAATGAGTATAATCTCATCTCATAACCTCCTTGAGAAAAAAAAAAATCTTTCTCTCTAAGGTATTTTGTTTCTATCTGGCTCTGCATACACCTAAGCTGCTGTAGTATGCTTTTGTAGAGGAAAAACTATAGCCCCATGTGAAATCAGGTTGAAGATCCACACAAAATGGTGTACTGTTATGTGTGGGGATGTTGAACGATATGTTCCTTTGATTCTTTTCAAATCCCTTGTGATTGAGGATATTTTATCATGAAGACAGAAAGTCCAGTTAACAAGTAATGATCAAGTTATAATTTCGTAATTGATGTAATGATGCTTTAGAGAGCTACGGAAACATTTTATGATTGCAAAAGATAATTTCTATTTATTTTTCTTTTGTTTGTTGTAACAACTGTAATCATCATTGTAGCTTTCTAAAGGCCTTTCACTTTTTCTTTTGTCTATTTTCATTCTCTCATTTGATCCTGTTACTTGTTAAAATCTAGGTATTATTGCCCTTGTTTATGTCACCTTTATGATCAAATGGTAACCGACAAATAATAATTGCTTGAACTAAAACTTTTGGCATGTACCTGACATGTTACTGTTGTTGCTTAAAATTTATTTTTAACATATGATGTAAAAATACTGTCATCTACAGAATTCCTTTTGACAGATTTTGTAAAATACTGTTCTCTACAGAACTTTTGTTGCACAAAAGGGAAAAGCTTCTGATAACATGGCAAGCGTTTCTCCAGTTGGATTGCTTTCTCCCATTAACTATTCTTATAGAATCTGGGAAGATCCATCAGTTATTAAGTGGAGAAAACGTGATGCACATGTTCCTCTTCACTCACATGATACAGTTGAAGGTAACAACATTATGATATATTTCCAAGGGTTGTAATGCTTTTATGAAGGTTTAAAGTTTAAGCTCAGTTTTCAAAGTTAGAATTTATAGTTTGGTCTCGCATGAGGTTTGTCATGTTATGAACTTGGGTGTGACGTCTTTTCATTGGATATAGTTACTCTATTATTTTAATCTAGTATAATGTTATTGTCTGATTATTTTCATGTTTTGGAAATGCTGATGAAGGTACCTCAGCTTTGTGATTCCAATGAAAGCATACTTGTGATAATGATATCACCTACATAGACAATAAGGATACATTTCTTTAACGTATACGAGATGAAATAATGAGTGATCTGACATGCTTTTTGTAATTTCAACTTGAAGACGACAAAGCCATATTTTCTAATCCAAGCCTTTGGAAATTGTTTCATCATGTACAATGATTCCTTCTGCGATTAGGAGTTTATTAGCGGCTCCTTACAATGGTAAGGCTTCAGGCATTGACTGTTCCTTGACACTGTATAAGTATTGGAAGGAATCTCATGCAGCAGTATTGTCTCTTTTTCATTTTTTTTCTATTTTTCACTGTATGCCTGCTTTTAGATTCACTTTAAACGAATTGTTACTCTATATCGTTTAATTGAAGATGTATAACTGTTGATCTTGGTCTTTGCTTATTTATCTTACTTCCTGGTCACGACAACTTAGAGGTAGAGAGAATTTTTTTTTTCCTTATTCATACATTTATTCCTTCTATTCTTCTATATTCAATAACTTGAGCCAATGCAATTGCATTGTTATATAGTTAACCACATAGCTTCTTTTTCAACTAATGTAGGCTCTCTTAGATATTGGTATGAACGAAGCAAAGTAGACTTTCTAAATGCAAACTTGGCTCTCTGGCATGATGATGCTGTTATTGGTGCTTTGGAGAGTGCTGCTTTTTGGGTCAAAGGATTACGTTTTGTGAAATCTTTAAGTGGGCACTGGAAGTTCTTCTTAGCTACTTCTCCCGAAAGTGTTCCTGTGAGCTTCTATGATATTGCTTTTGATGATTCAGACTGGGCAACACTGCCAGGTAAGTTCAACTGTTTCTAGTTCTGATCTATTTCAACGACATTTTTCTGTTATTTCCTGGTTGCAACTGTCTTCATTTCATGTGATGTACTGAAATATTTTCTTTGTTTTTTTTGTCTTTGCTGCATCTGTTTTCATTCCATGTGATATACTTTGATGTGCAGAAAGGTGCTAATAGAGAAAAAAATGGAGTCAAAACTCCTGTTAACTTTCCTTGATCTTTGTGCCTCATAAAATCAATGGAGTTAATTTGAGGAAATGTTGGACATTATCATCTTATATTTATTGAGGAAGCTGAAGTTCTCAAAGGAAGAGTTTCCATTGTTTTTAATATAAAAAGACAGTCCGGTGCACGAAGCTCCTATCATATGTGGTTCTAAGAAAAGGTCTATTGTATACAATCTTACCTTACTTTGCAAGAGACTATTTTCAGGGCTTGAACCCGTGATCTCTAGGTCATAAGACATTAATTTTACTGTTACACCAAGACTTCCTTTCATTGTTTTTAATATGGCACTGAAATATAAATATTTCATACTTTTATTGTTTACTTAGCTTATATATTCTGATCTTCAATGATCAACCTATGATATTATTTTAAGATTAATAGAAGGAAAAACTCAACTAGTTAAGTATTCTAGATATGTTTGTGCTTTCTTCACAGTACAGATAATGCTTTAATGATTGGCGTTAGTTTAACTTTAATTTTGTGAAAATACTAGACTCTCTGTGACTTTTCCTCTTGGTTAATATTTTTAGCATGATTTTATGTATGTCCATGCCCTCTTTCCCTCTGTCTTTCTAATGTACTACTGTGTAAGTACCAACTCTGATACAATTGCCACTGTTGAGCAGTTCCATCCAACTGGCAGATGCATGGCTTTGATTGTCCCATTTATACAAATGTTGTTTACCCTTTCCCCATGAATCCTCCATATGTTCCTTCAGATAACCCAACTGGATGTTATCGTAAAAGCTTTCGTATTCCGAAAGAATGGAAAGGTATGTTTGTTTGGCTTATTTACTGTTTCTTTAGTTGTTGCTGATTCTTTATATTTATGTTTCTTTTTTTACTTTTCTTTTTATTATTTAGCAGAAAATGAATTACATCTACCCCTTGGAGTTGGATTTTTTCTTCTTACATTTCTTTTTGTCATATGGAATTGATAGAGGGATTTAAGTGATGATTTGAGTTTAAAATTTGAGTGAGATGGTATAATGGAATATCCCCAAATTTCAAAGGATGCATCTGTGCATGTAATTTATCTGAATTATCCATCATTTCCCTGACCATTAGTTTTCTATTTGATTCATATTGTTGTAAGATATTGCAAAAGAAGATAAAACAAGAAGAAAAAGAAACAAGAGATAGGGCACACTATAGTACAAAGCTATTTATGGCATTTGTGTTATTAGTCCAACTGGATTGTAGTGGTCCAACCAAGGCGATAAGGTGATGATGTGGATTGAGAATGTGCATTTGCAAATGTAATTCATAATCTCGTAATGAACTAATGCATCAAAAGAAGATAAAATAAGAAGAGAAAAAGTGATATGATACGGTATTAGGCATAAGCTATATTACATGTGTTATCAGCAATAAGTACAACAGGGTCATAATGGTCCAACCAAGGCAGTAAAGCAAGATGAATACTTAACATGTGCTTATAGGAATGACATTAGCAAGTTACTAAGTAATTCGCAGCAGTTCATCTTTTGGAAGAGAAGGGAATTCTTGATCATTGCACCACTTGTGAGCTTGAAAAATCAAAACGGAGGATAGTAGATGAACTTGTTATATTTGTACAGGTTAGCATCTCTGACCTTGGATAGTAGATGAACTTGTGATATTTGTACAGATTAGCATCTCTCACCTTCTTGTGTTCTTTAACTTTATTGTTTACTATTGATTATCCAGTAGAGACTGTTTTGAACTTTCGATGTACAATTTCTCCACTAGCCATTTAATTATCCCACTTTGTATATATACTTGTCAGGTCGGAGAATACTGCTGCATTTTGAGGCTGTTGATTCTGCCTTTTTTGTTTGGTTGAATGGTGTTCTTGTCGGGTATAGGTGTGTCTTTTAGAGCTTCTCATTTATAATACTGTTGTATTATTGCTCCCTTTTCATGCATTTTTCAAGGATTCTCTCTCCCCCCTTTTACATTTAGCATGTTCATATGAAATTCAATCACTGTAGATTGTGCTAGCCATCTGATAATTAATTTATGATTCTTGTTTGTCAGACTTGGTATAATGAATTTTAATCATTTTTGTCCATGGATTCATCAAAGTAAGTTTCCCTGGCATGGTCTAATAATCTGTTGTTTTATTGGCTTGGCAACATAGTCTAAGCAAATTCATTTAAGCCAGGGATAAACAGCTGGAGTAGATATACCAGCTGAGTGTAGGAGTGTTGTAGCTTTGGTCTGAATTGTAGTGGAGTATTTTGTTGCCCGTGAAGGTGAATCAGGAGGTTGCATCTACTTTGCTTGTGCTTGGGTGGAGATTTAATGGTTACTATCAACAAAAAGGAGAGCATGCAAATCCTCCACATAGCTTCCATATTGTTGTCAAAATCTGGTTATTCTGAAAAGTGCAAGATATTGCCACTAAGAGTTGGATAAAATTGTCGATGGGAGATCACAAGAAGGAGAATTAGTAGCTCTTAACAGGTTGCAAGTGTGCTTGTGGATGTTATCGTGTGGAGGTTGAACTACAAACATTATGGAGGTTAAGGGGATTAGATCTGATGGAGGAGGAGTTGAATGCCAAGGCAGGCAGCGAAGAAGGTGAGGATAGCTAGAGTCGGTGCAAAAGCTGCCTTGCGTTAACATGTAGACGAGGTAAAAACGATGAGAGAATTTTGAGAAGAGGATCATTCACTTAATGTTGTGGCACTCTTTAGCGGTTGCTGTGGGGACCAGTGAAGAGGATGCAAAGAAAGAAGCTTGGAGGAGGTGTACCTTGAAGAGAGTTATTGAGAACATGGTGTTTACCATATATGATGGGTTACCATTGCATTAGTCTTCTCATCATGCGAAAAGGGTAACAAAGGAAGCGTGACCAGTGGGAGAGGGATTCCACAATCCACATAATGCTCGTGGTCAAGGGTTTTTGGCATCAGTAGGCCGTGGAGGTGTTCCTAATAGATTGGAAGCATACTATTGTTGGGGAAAAGCAACAGTGAATGGCAATGGTGGACTAAAAAAAATTAATTAGAGTAATTTTTAAAAATCTTTAAGGGATAAAATTTAAGAACCACCTCCAATCCCTTGTGTCCCCATTAGCGAGTGTGTTTATGAAAAGAGAAGTGGCGAAAAAACTTTAACTTTAAGACAGCATGTTGCGAGACAAAGTTGAGCAAGATGAAATATTGTATTATTGTTGTTAAATGAATCATTACATTATGCGTGTATATATATGTATATGTGTATATATGTGTGTGCATAGATTCTAGCCCATACTCTGGAACTGGAATATCCACTGTGGGATTAAACCCACAATACTGATAAACCAATCACTCAAATAACTTGATTTCTATGGAATGAGGAATATTTGCAAAATGATGTTTAATATTAAAATTGATATGCCTTGGTAAGTATTATGTTGATAGCCTTTTTGAACATGCCAGTTTTTTGTCCCAACTTAAGAATAATATGCCTATTTAATTGCTCGAAACCTTGATTTTCCTATTCATTCTTTGTACCATGTCCCAAATGTGTTGATGCAGCCAGGATAGTAGACTTCCAGCTGAGTTTGAAATTACTGATCACTGCTACCCTTTTGATTCGGACAAGGACAATGTTCTCTCTGTCCAAGTCATGAGATGGAGTGATGGTTCATATTTGGAAGATCAAGACCATTGGTGGTTGTCTGGTATTCACCGGGATGTACTTCTTCTATCGAAGCCCCAGGTTTGGTTTATCTCAATGTTTCTGCATGCATAGAAGTCTTTGTTAATTTATGTTGGGATTTCATTCATATCCACATACTAGGGCTATAGGACTAGTTTAGCGTGCCAACATCCTTGCACCACACATATACCATTAGTTAGTGAATACCATGGTTCATAACAAGGTTTCACGCTTCAATTCTTGGATGTCTGTTATTGATTGTATCAGAAAATTTTCTGGTCCAAACAAAAATACCTGATCCAATTGGAAATGATAAAAATATATGATATTCAAATTTAAGTTTAGATTGGATCAAATTTGAATGAATGAAACCATCAATTTTGGAAAATCAAGCTATCAGTTGGCAAGAGGTCACGGGTTCAAATCCTGGAAACAGCCTCTTGTAAAAAAAGCAAGGTAAGACTACGTAAAATGGATTCCTTCTCCGGTACCCCGCGTGGCGGGAACTTCGTGCACCGGGTTGTAGTTAAGCTATCAGTTGGCAGAAAATTCTTTGTTGGTGCAAAAAATTGTCCACCTCAGTTTGTCCCAAGTTGTTGACTTATCAATCTGGTGCACGACATTGTTTTGTGATTATGAAATTCACCTAATAGGGATTCATAATTGCGGATATCATAATCCTTTGATGAAGTCAAGCCTTCATCATTACATACCTCTATCTACATAACCTCCAAACTGAAAACCTCTCTATAGTATTTCTTAAAAGTGTTATCATAATTTCCTTAGGTTTGATCTATTAGTAAATCTTTAAACTTCTCTATCTTATTTGATGCCACCTCTACTTCTATTTTAAAATTCGTAGACAAGCAAAGTGATTAATGTTGGCGTGAGTTGTGAGTTGGCTTTGCCTACATCATTGCCGTTTTGGTTGCACTCTTCCTCTCCAGATCCATAGATGCCTTGGTTATCCTTGTCTTCAATCCTTAAAGCTTATGGCAAATAGGGGTAGCAAGGTCAAGTGAAGAGACAGAGTACCAGGCCATGACCCTAGCAACATGCAAGCTCATCTGGGTTGAGCAAGTGATAATCGAGATATGTTCCTACAAACCTAATGAAATTATACTGTGATATTCAAAATGTATCGTATATAACTTAGAACACAATATTTTATAAGAGGACAAAAATTACCATTTTTAAGAGAGAAGATACAATTTATGGAGATTGTCACCTCCTTTTTGGCTCTAATAATTAATTGGTAGCTCTAACGATTAGTTGGTGAATTTGCCTACCTAATCATTAAGAGGGTTTACAGTCACAATATATCTATATAAGTTTGGTTTCTGTAATACATCTGAATCATCTTGAGGAGGAGGATTAGGAGCATGACATGTATTGTGTAATATGGGATGTTAGTGAAATGTTTCATTGATAATATCTATATATATACATATACATATGATATAATATAGGTGATAGGGGCTACTAAGATTATGTAGAATATATAACAACAACAACAAAGCCTTATCCCACTAGGTGGGGTCGGCTATATGGATCCTTCTACGCCATTGGACTCTATCCCCTACTATATCATCATCTATATTTAAATAAATTTTATCTTGTTTTATTGTTGCTAATCAAGTCTTTTTTGGTCTTCCTCTTCCTCGTTTGATGTGTATATTTGGTATCGTTTCACATCGCCTAACTGGAGCATTTATTGGCCGTCTAAGTACATGTCCGTACCACCTTAAACGTGTCTCTCGGAGCTTTCCTTCAATAGATGCAACACCAACTTTTTCTTTAATGCTCTCATTTCTTATTCTGTCTATCCTCGTATGTCCACACATCCACCTTAACATCCTCATCTCTGCAACTCTCATCTGCTCATACGCCGAGTCAGAGCTCCAACATTCTTTTGTAGAACTTCCCTTTAAGTTTTAGAGGCACTTTACGATCACATAAAATACCCGATGCTTTCCTCCATTTCAACCATCCTGCTTGTATTCTATGTAAGACATCTCTCTCAAACCCTCCATCATCTTGCAAAAATGATCCTAAATATTTAAAGCTCTCAATGATAGACAACTCATCATCTCCTATATTAACACTAGTCTCATAACTTCTAATATTTCTAAATTTAAATTCAATATATTCTGCTTTACTCTACTAAGCTTAAAACCTTTCACTTCTAGTGTTTCATTGATTCTAGTTTAGCATTTACTCCTTCACGTGTCTCATCTACTAAAACAATATCATCCTGACAAATACATGCACTACCAGAATGTGTGTCTTGAATGTGTCTAGTGAGTTCGTCATGATTAGTGTAAAAGATAGGGACTTAAAGTCGATCCTTGATGTAACCCTATCTTTATTGGAAATGCTTGATTAATCCACAAGTCTTCTCTGGTCGTTCTTACTTATACATATCCTTAATTAGTTCAATATATTTACACTACCTCTTTTTCTAAAATTCTCCATATTATTTCTCTTGGAACTCTTTCATAAACTTTTTCTAAATCAATGAATATCAGTAGATCCCGCTTTTGCTCTCTATCTTTTTCAATTAGTTATGCGAGAAGATGTATAACCTTATTATCGACCTTCGCATTTAATCCAAATTGATTTTGAGAACCATGGTCTCCTTCCTTAATCTTTTTCTATTACTTTTTCCAAAGTTTACGGTATGACTCATTAGTTTAATACCTATAGTTTTCACAAGTTTGTATGCCTCCTTATTCTTATATAAGGGAATTAGGATACTTATCCTCCATCGATCGAGCATCTTTTTTTGTTTCAATATCATGTTAAATAATTTTTGTAAGTCATTCAATACCTTGTTTCCTAGACACTTCCATACCTCTATCTAATATCATCCGTCCAACGGCTTTTCCATTTGCAGATTCCATTTAAAGCTTGTTCTACTTCTGAAATTTGAATTCTACGATAAAAATTTAAATTTCTATACTCATTTGACCTACTTAAATTACCTAAATTAAGTTGGTCTCCTAAACCTTCATTAAAAAGTTGATAAAAATATCTCTTCCACCGCTCTTTTATTTCTTCATCATTTACTAGTACCCTATTGCATTCATCTTTAATACATCTTATTTGATTAAGATATTTTGTCTTCCTCTCTCTTACTTTAGCTATTCTATAAATGTCTCTTTCCCCTTTTTTTGTATCTAATTTTCGATATAACTGTTCAAAAGTTTCAGTCTTAGCTTCATTCACTGCTTTCTTAGCTTCTTTCTTGGCTATTGTATATTTTTTCAAATTTTCTTCATTTTTACAAATATTTAATTTCTTATATGCTATTCGTTTTTCCTTGACTTTCTCTTGCACTTTTCCATTCCACCACCAAGATTCTTTACTTGGTGGTGTATCACTCACTCAAAGTACACTCTTAGCCACTATTTTCAATTTTGATACCATCTTATCTCACGTTGTATTAGGGTCACTGTATATGTCATCTAATACTTGTACTCCTACCTTCTCTTTGAATATATTTAGTTTCTCATCCTTTAACTTCCACCACTTAATTATAGGGGTCGTGTATATTTTCCTTCTATTAATACTATGTTTGAGGCGTATATCCAATACTACTAACCTATGTTGAGTAGTTAAACTTTCTCCAGGAATAACCTTACAATCTTTACAAATCTTTCTATCTCTCTTCCTAACCATAAGAAAGTCAATTTGTGATTTATTATTTCCACTTTTGAACGTGACTAAGTGTTCTTCTCTTTTCTTAAAAAATGTATTAGCTAGTATAAGATCATATGCTATTGCAAAATCCAATATAGTTTTACATTCTTCATTTCTTGTTCCAAACCCATAACCCCTATGCACCCTCTCGTATTCGTCATTTTTCACTCCGACATGCCCATTTAAATCACCTCCTATTAAAATCATCTCATTTGACGGAATATTTTATAATACTTCATCCAAGTCCTCCCAAAACCTTAATTTGATATTTTCATCTAATCTTATTTGAGGTGCATATACACTAATTACGTTTATAGTTTCTTTCTCTACTACTATTTTGAGAGCTATAATTCTATCCCCCTTTCTAATTACTCCTACAACTTCATCCTTTAACGAACTATCAACAATAATACCACTTCATTTCTTGTTTTACTCTTGTCTGTATACCATAACTTAAAACCCGAGTTATCTATCATCTTTGCCTTCTCACCAACCCATTTTGTCTCTTGTACACATACAATATTAATTTTTTTTCTAATCATCGTATCTACTATCTCCATTGTTTTACCAGTGAGGGTTCCTATGTTCCATGTACCAAATCTTAGACTACTAGTTTTTCTATAATATTTGTTCTTACTCAACCTATGGTGTGAGAACTCTTGCTTATTTAACACTACACCCAAGTTCTCATGGAGATGTAGCGGTCCTTGCCGCTACGTTGCAGTCGGACCCTGCAACGTGAACTCTAGCATATTTTTCACTACACCCGAGTTCTGAAAATGTAGCGGTCCTTGCCGAGACATTACAGTCGAACCCTGTAACGCGTTCCTTCCGGGGAACAACCTAGCATTAGCACAATAGTTTGATTGATCCATTTATTGAACATTTGCCTTAGTTTAACGCTGTCTGACAATCTAACGCAACCCTCCTCCTTTATCCGGAGATGTAGAATATCTCTCCCAAAATTAACACACTTAAAGTACAGAAATTTAAGAACTTTATTCTAAATTATCAAACAGCTATTCTTTTACTTTTCATCATGTTTGTCAAGAGATGTATTCTCTTCTCATGTTATTGGTCCATTTCTAAACTTATATGTAAAGTAGGAATTGAATTCTTTTTGACAGTATATTTTTATATGCAATGTCATTCCCCGTTGTTGGTAATTTGACATCTTTATTTTATATGATGATTGCAACCTTGTACTTGTGCAGGTATTTATTACAGATTACTTTTTCAAGTCAACTCTGGACCAAAATTTTCTCACAGCTGATCTTCAGGTAAATTACTGAATAAATTTTCAAAACAGTTATTCAAACTTAGTTGTTCAGTTGCATAAAAGGAATTGTAGGGTATTTTGTGTTTTATTAATAGTTGATGTGAATATAATCCATTATGCATTCTGCCATTGCTGTTATGTTTTTTGAAATCACATCTAGAGCTCCTGTTCTTTGTGTACAATTTCCTTAATTTCATAAAAGTCTTCTTGGTTGTGTAATTCAACAAGGAGAGAAGAATATAAATATCTTCCTTGGGGTGCAGTTAAATTTGAGAGGTATTTCTGGAATCTCATGTATTGTATGTTGATATCATTATGTATCATTCGAGCCAGCAATTGAAATTGGTCTGAACCAAAATTTTAAACCTTGATTTAGGTCACTTAAGTATTATTATGATGTGAATTGCAACAGATGTAGCCTACCTAGGGGTGTAAACGAATCGAGCCGGTTCGCGAGCTTTTCGAGCCGGTTCGAATAATATTCGATTCGAATTCGAAATTATCGAATTCGAGCCGAACTCGAATATGTACAAATATTTTTCGAATCGAACTCGAGCCGAAATAATACTATTCGAACTGTTCGCGAACTTTTTTTTTTTTTAAAAAAATTCGAATATTAAATCGAGTATTAATTTTCGAATATCAAACCGAGCCTTATTCGAATATTAAATCGAGCCTCAATTTCGAATAGTAATCGAACCGTTCGAATTAATATTCGAAAATTTCGAATCGAATCCGAACTCGAGCTTTGATTCGAATCGAATTCGAGCCCAAAATTATTAAATTTTCGAATTTCGAATCGAATTCGAATATCTCAATTCGAACTTCGAATCGAACTCGAATATTAAATTTTTTTAAAAATTCGATTCGATTCGGTTCGTTTACACCCCTAAGCCTACCCAAATAATTGATACAGTTCTAAGATAACACAAGGAATATGCTTTATTATCTTCTCCTTTTTTTCTTTCTCAAGTTGTATAATAGCCAACATACTCTGCCTTCAAATCAAGAATTGTTATACATAAAGGAAAAACTTGACCTTTGTACTAAAACAAAGTAAATTCATTATTCATTTAGATCCTTGACTTCTTAATGTTAGGTCTTGTTATACGTCATTCCCTTCAAATTTTGGTTTTTCTATAGTTGATTTGTTACATGAAACTAAACAAATCCTATAGTTTAATTTTTGTTTTCGAGACAATTGGGTGGGAAACATGGTTTTAAATTTCGACTCATCTTGGATGGTGTGGGCAGAATTTACCATTCTGCCTGCCGCTAGCACCGGTACAAACAGTATCGACGCCTCACGTGGCCGTGGGGGCCTTGCATGGGGTCGTAGCGGCCTCTGTGGGGGCCTCGCGGTCTTTGCGGGGCTACGGGCATGTGGTTATGGGCATATTGAATTTTTAATTTGAAGTTATGTTGATAATTCAAATCAACTTTTAGCTATAATTCAGATAAAATAAATAAAATTAATCAAAATTTAATAAAATTATCTTGTTAAATTAAAAATATTCGGTAAATTTATTTTGTTAATTTATATATTATGAATAATAATTTTATTATTATTAAATTTTATTTTATTTTATTTAATCCTATCTAATCGAAATTAATTAAATTAATTTTCCTATTATAATTAATTTATGGTATTTTTATTTTTTTTTATAGTTTTTTTAATATTCAAGTTAAACATTTTATTTTTAATTTATGAATTTTATATTTAAAAATTATCGAAACTTATCGGCATGGCAAGATACGATATCAAAATCATATCATTCCAGTCATGAACCGAAATCTCGGTACGAGTTGAGTTTTAAACCCTTGGCGTGAAGTACCCACCAAATTTTATTATCTACAAAAAAAATAACCATAAGGTGTTTTCTTTATGTACCTTTGATTGCACAAATCACCATAATATATGTTTGCTAAGATTACTCCTTTGAACTCCTAAAGCAACCATTACGACATATTTTTTTTGTGAATAAAAGAAAATTTCCAACGGTAAATCCTCATCAAGGTGATTTTTAAAAAATCAGTGATGCAGGTGCCTTACATTCAGACACTGAGCTATATTGCTAAATTATCTGAAAGTATGTTATTTAAGACTATTAATCCACCTCTAAATTGTAGTTTTGATTGGAAACCCTATTTCATATCCTACTTGAAAACTAGCGAAGCTTACTTCTTATACTAGTTAAGAATAAGATTCATAATGAAATTAATTTAAGATAGTTTACCTTGCAAGAATTATGTTCTTTAAGAGCAGAATGAACACAATGAAATGTGAGTGAGCAGACACTAGAGAGAAGTGAAGGCAAGAGAGCTAAGAATACAAGACCAACTGTGAAACTTGGAATGAAAGAGGCATGGATCTGCAGGAGGACAACATGCAGAACACTATAATAAATTGCATGCATGGATTGAACAATATTTCTGTTGGCATTGCAGTTACTAGGGCAATAGAACTTATACCTCATGCGTATATATAGATATTTTTGCTTATATCAAGTTTCTGACAAGCAGTAATTTTTATAAATTGCTCAAGTTTCAGTGCTTGTTAATCTGGGTAAATTTCCCCATCATTTTGTTAGTGGTTAAATTTAATCATGTCTAAATCTTTTGAACATCATTATAGGATCGTTGTATCATTTCAGGCTTTTTGAAATGAAATCTTGATCTAGAACTTGTTGCTAAAAAAAAAAGAAGAATTTTGAAGGCCTTGAAAAGGTGTATTATTGACCTTTTAGCAAGGTGGCACAAACTTGTTCAAGCATAGGCCTTCCATGTGTTCATTGCTCTTACCATTGATGATTGAACCAAACTATTGACTCACAATTTCTTAGATCTTATTCTGAAAACCCCCAGCTAATCTAGACTTTTTTTTGTTTGGATTACATTTAGTTGCTTATATGCTGCTTCATTTGTATTCTCTAGATCCTGAATTTTACAATTTCAAAGCATTTTACTGAGGTGTGGATTTGTTGGCTCGGACTCACTATCTATGACTTGTTCAGGTTGAAGTAAAACTTGATCTGTGGAAGAACAGCAAAAATGTTAGTCTTTCCAACATAACCATGGAAGCAATATTGTATGACAATTCTGGATGGTCTACCAGTGGAAAAGATAATGAAGAATTGGATCTAGTTTCGTATGATGTTTTGCATTTGAATCTGAGACCACCACCAGCTGGAACTCTTGGGTCCCATTTCTATTTGCTTGAGGGTAAATTAGAGAAACCAAGGCTGTGGTCGAGTGAGCATGTAAGACATCTCAACATTCATAAAAACAAGCAATTTATTTTGATGCAGAACATGACAATCTATGATCTTTCATTTTACTACTCAATCATTGTGTTTCCCTTGCAATTCATTTATCATTTTACTGGTTAGCTTAGCTATAAATTTAATTGGCTTTATCAATTATTTGCAATCTTCATGAGCCCAAAGTGAAGCCATGTAAAAATAGTTTGCTTTGGAAGGAACCCATTTTCTAGAAAGTAAATTGTGTGTATTGATTTGAAAATGATTTCTGGTGTTTGTTGTATATTAAGTACAGCATCACATGGACCCAAAAACGACCTAACATGTGGGTTTATTTTACAACCGTTTTATTTTGTCTTTATTAAAAGATTTAATTTAAATATTCTATAAATTTGGCTTTTTTACTCGTTTCTTCTTTCTTAATTTGGCTAAGCATAGTCTATGCTTGGCTAATCTGGGCATACTTTTTACTAGATATGTGTATTTAATATCTATGTATGGATCTAAATTTGTCAGTCATGGTTTTAATATTTATTTATTTAAATATTTATATCAAATAGGATAGCCATGGTTATTAAAAAAAAATCAAATATTATCCTTTTGTAAAGCAGAGTAAGGCTACGTACAATAGACCTTTATTTGGGACCTCACATGGCAGGAACTTCGTGCATCGGACTGCCCTTTTATTGATAGTTAAAATTTTAATGAAAAACATTGATCAAGAATATCTTCTTGACTCACGAAAATGCTTCTCTGAGCTAACTTTTGTGTTTGAAATATTTATGGCTGTTAACCAGTTTTTGCTGTCAAACAAACACAACAATGCCAGTTAGTTTTGTATGGAGCAAACAGGGTTGTATAACAATTAATTATTATTGGTAGCATTATCCCAGCGTGCAAATGTGTTGAAGATGCCATTCTCTTTGAGGTTTCTAAAGGACAGGAATGTAGAAACTTTGGACAAGTTAATTATTTGTTATATTTTTCTAAAGTCTTGATGCAATTTGGATACATAATTTACTTTCTAGAATTCATTATATTTCTTTCTTTTTTTTTTTTTTGAAATTCTGTTGGACTAAAATCTAGGTGCTAGTTCTATCCAGGAAAATCTACTTGTCAGTACAACTATTCGAGATATCGCAGGATCTTTTTGTAGCGACATTGAAATATTTGGGTTACTTGTTTATTGTTGTCAACACAAAATATTGCAAGTTATGCTAGATGATTGTTTTCTTTCAAACTAATTTTTATTTAATTGTGGCATTGTCAAACTTCATGGGCAAATCCATATCATACTTGAGTTTTATAGATCAGGGGACGCTTTAAATAGTTTTTTTGGCCATAGAATGTCTGATTAGATGAAACAAAATTCTGTTAATTTTTTCTTTGTTTTTATTGTCAATCAATCCAACCTTCCCATATGTGCAATTTCGCATTGTGTAAGTCAAATTTTGATTTTTTGCTTTTGTTCATTATGAAATTTTTTTGACATTATATTTGCATTAAATACAGCAGGCTGATGTCCTGTTGTTTGCTAGATATAAAATCTTGTCAAAATCTGTTATTGAAGATTTTTAAGCCCGAGCATAATGCCATGCGTGTAAGTGGCCTAGCAATGGTCTTGGTACAACTTCTCTGTATATTGGCTGCTACTGATCAGTTAAACGAGAGTTTGCTATGGATATAGATACCAGTACTTGAAAATTGAATCTTCCTTAGGACACTTGATGTCAGGCATTCTCTTGCTGGATTCTATAGATTTAACTGGATATACTTAATCCAGTAATAAAATAGGCGGCTTCAGCCAACCTATGCTGATGGAGGAAGAACCTATGTTTGAGGAAGAAGGAAAGTGGGGGAAAAAATGAAGTAGCAGTGGATTGACAACGTTTGTGTGTTGTTGGTTCTTTGCTGTTCTCTATTGTGACTTGTGTGAACATTTACCAAGGTGGAATTTTAGGAGATCACGTGGCAGTTATTTGTGGCCCACGTATAGCATGTGCAGTTAAAACCCACATATAACACATGCAGTTAAAAAGGGACAAGTCAACCATTTTAGACTAAGCTGAATTGGCTTAAAACTGATTATTCTATTTGGTATCTGGTAATTGGTAGCTTGTAACTTTTAACTTAAATACTTATTTTGCAAATGATACTGTGACAGACAAATTAATTATATGCTTGTCACTCATATATATGATATTCACCGCATTGAGGATCACAATTTACGATGCCCCATCAATCCCACCCCAACCTAACCAGATTGAGGCCACTCTACTTCACCTGAAACATAAATGGGATAGGGATGAAGCCTAAGAAACAAATCGTATATGTGGGGCGAGGCAGATATGGATTGAATTTTTAAGCTCTGCTCTGCTAGCCTCCTTTGAATTTAATTTACAACAACGACAACAATAATATGTATTTTATATTACATTTTATTTTGTCCCTCCAAACCTAACCTGCATGAGAAGTGAGGAGGGGTAGGGATGGCGAAGAATTTCTCTTACCTACCCTGTTTCCTATATGGAGTGGGATAGGATTTGAAAAACCTCTTTGCCTCATTGTCATCCCTATCTTATGGGATCTATTTACAAATACTGATTGATATATTTGTGTCCTGCATTGTATGATCAACATATTGTTTTTATCCCAATATGATGGATACTTTGATTAAATATACTTATTAATTGCTTGTACGTTTGAAGTCTTTTTAATGTAATTTCTGTTAATATTTTTAATACAACAACAACAACTAGCCCTTTATCCCACTGAGTAGGGTTGACTATATAGTCACTATTTTAATATTGATTACATATGGTTGTAAGTTGACTAGTTGAGCACTAGATATTAATTATATGCAGGTTACTTATATACTGCTGATTACTATTAATCTTTATATTGCATGTGTTTTTCACTTCTATGTGAAGTTTAAATTTATGTGTTGATATGTAAGCTTGTCATTTTTATCAATATAAATATTTTCAATATTTAATATTGACCATATATCCCTCCATCTATATATACGGGCAATGGTAGCGCCCAGGGCAAACCCAGATGGCTAGCGCAGCCGTGTTAAGGCTTGAAAGGGCAAGGGGTCGATTCCTGGAGGTGACGACCAGATTATCGATGACTCCATATTTCTGCGCTAGCCACCTGACACCTGATTTACCCCCCTCCACACGTAAGGGCAGCGGTGGGGGGCCGTTGATGTGGCGGTTCCACATTTTTTATATATACGGGCAATGCAATAGGTTTACGTACCACTTGCATATACTTTTTGAAACTTTTCTTCTTATATATGATTGGAGAATTAATGTATGGTGCATATCCATTTAGAGCTTTCGCAACTATAGTATTAGTATGATAAAAAATAATAATAATAAATTGCAACAGGTAGAATATTCCATGTCTTTTGAAACATGTCGAATTTATAGCTTCCTCAACTTTTAAGCAAAGCTAAATAATATATTACAAATAGTAAGGTAAATAAAACACATTTAACTTTCTAATTAATACCAAACAAATTTGTCTGTCCTAGACCCTAAATGGCATTTTCTCATTTGATAAACAGCCAAATTTGTATACTCTTGTTCTTGTGCTCAAAGATTCTTCTGGGAACATACTTGACTGTGAATCATGTCAAGTAGGCATAAGGCAAATATCTCAAGCTCCAAAACAATTGCTTGTTAATGGCCAACCAGTGGTTATTCGAGGTGTGAATAGACACGAGCATCATCCACGTACTGGAAAGGCAAATCTGGAAGCTTGCATGATCAAGGTGCTTGTTTTTCAGTTTATTTATTTGTTTTTATGGAGTTGTACCTCAAAAAAGACTATCGCAGCTTAGGTAAAGTACACCTTTGTACCTGACTACAATTCCATCTTTTTCAAGGATCTGGTTTTGATGAAACAAAATAATATCAATGCTGTGAGAAATAGTCATTACCCTCAACATCCCAGGTGGTATGAGCTGTGTGACCTTTTTGGGGTTTACATGATTGATGAAGCAAATATCGAAACACATGGATTTGATTTATCTAGTAATTTTAAGCACCCAACACAAGAATCTAGATGGGCAAGTTCTATGTTAGATCGTGTAATTGGCATGGTGGAGAGGGACAAAAACCACGCATGCATCATATCATGGTCTCTGGGAAATGAATCTGGATATGGCCCTAATCATTGTGCCATGGCAGGTAAATGAATTGTAGAGGAATTATTGTAGTGTTAGGCTTGTACCCATCATTTCTCCATAAGCTTGACTATATGTGTCAAATTCTATTCTAGGTTGGATTAGGGAGAAGGATTCATCAAGACCCTTGCATTATGAAGGTGGTGGTTCTAGGACTTCATCAACAGATATCATTTGCCCCATGTATATGCGTGTATGGGACATTTTGAAAATTGCTGAAGACCCAAGTGAAAGTCGGCCCTTGATTCTTTGCGAGTATGCTTGTTAACAGTCTCTTTTGCTATCACAATGTTTTAGTGTGTTATTTCTTTGCCACTTTATTTGTTATTATTTTTTTCTGAAGCTTTTGTCTGTCAGGTACTCACATGCTATGGGAAATAGTAATGGAAATATTCACAAATACTGGGAGGCTATTAATGGAACATTTGGACTTCAAGGTGGTTTCATATGGGATTGGGTTGACCAGGTTAATTGAAACTGTGATGCTTTCAGCAGTTTTTTGTTTTTTCTTGTTTATTATTTTATTTTATTTTTTGTTTTTAAGTTCTATCTACTCTGATCCCATTATACTGCATGCTGATACTTTGGTCGCTTCTGTTACTCTACTATAATAATTAAATTGATTCTATTATGATTCCGAACCAGATGTAACCTGAACACTTTCCATTAATCATGCTAATTCGCTATATGTCCATCTCTATTTTTTCTCTGTATGTTGGTCATGCAAAGTTATAGTATTGTTATCAACTTAGTAGGACTTTGAGGTTGAATATTAGTGACACTAACATAACACATGCTTTAATTGTCGATCTCCTAGTGAGAGATGAGAAAAGAATGGTGCATTTGGTTTATTGGAATAGTTATTCTATTCCTTATAAATTCTCATGGAATATGTGTGGTTACAAAAATTAACAGAAATACCAATCCCACTGAATTATTATTCCCTGATCATCTTTTCTGCCAATTCCTTGCTTTATTCCAAGGAATAGTTATTCCGAATCTATCTTACTCACCACAGCATATTTGTTGCTACTACATTCAATCCTTAAAACTAAAAACAAAAAGAACGCAAATTTTGATGGCAAGACAGGTAATATAGCCAGTTTTTTTGCTAATTTAAAGACTTGTAATTTGATTGAGAAATGATTTTTTTGGGAGCTTTAAATTGAGAGGATTAGCACTGTGATTTAAAGAAAATTGGTGAATTATGGATGTGGTATGAGTCAGTTTAGTGAAATTCCAAATCGATTTTATTGTGTTTGGGGGGGGTGGGGGGGTTGGGGTTTACTTGAAAATGAATTAGTAAAATTCTGAATTAATTTTATCGGGGTGTGTTTTAGTTGAAAAAGGATCAGGCTTGATTTTTTGAACTGGAGCCAGCTACGGGGTTAAGTTGCATTCAAGACTAACTGTGTTTGTATAAATGAGAGAGAAGTTGATTTATTTGGTTTTACTTCAAAAACTGGGAATGAAGGGGTTGAAACCTCTCCTTTATTATTTTTATTTTTATTTTTATTTTTTGTAATGTGTTCAACCCAAAGGAAAAGAAAGGGTTTCTCATCTTCTTCTTTGTCTCCTCTTGACCACCAACACCCTTTCTTTCCAAGAGTTTGGTTTTTCATCTTCCTTCTGGTCATCTCCCCACAAGATATTCCTCTCCTTGTCTCTCCTTTTGGTGGCCAGCGCATCAAGCAAGGAGAACTGTGTGGAGTCTTAGGATTGTGACTTGGATCTCTGTACTCTTGTTTTAGGTAAAGGATTGACAATCTCACCCTCCATGTCTAGTTGGAAGTCTAGGGGATCCCTAATGGCCACAAGGGAAGACTAAACTAAACCTTGTTTTTTTCTCTCTCTAATCCGGGGTCATTAGAATAAGGCAATGCATATGAAGGGGATTTGAGCATGTTCCCTTTATGGTTGTGAGTACCCTTGGATGGTAGGGTGACTCCTCAAGGGAATTTTCAGTTCTGAGATGGTGAACTGTTGTGATCATAGGTAGCTGCTAAATAAGAGGACTTTGGACCAAGTCAAAAACCCAGCAACCCCTCTAAAGGACTATATTCCAAAGTGAGTGTATAGAGGAACAATTCCAAATTTGAGTGTCAGGTATAGCAACTAAGCTGTGGCACGGAAAACATATAACACTTAAGTGAGGAGATCTGTTGTTGGTTTCAACAAGTGCCATGCTGTACTGTGACTTTAGGGAGGGTGAGTTGAAGCTTTTGGGTTGGACCAAAGGGAAAAAACAACATTTGGTGTGGGAAATGTCTTGTTGGCTGATGGACCCTTTGCCTAGAATAGGTTGCTAATCCAGGTCTATTGAGAACCTGATAAGTTTTATGTTATGCACACTTAATGAACATCAACTCTTATTCTTTATCATGCACATGATGGGGGAGTTGGCCCTTGGTCCTTATTTTTTATTATGCATTTGAGTATCTTGCATGTGCACACAATGAGAACAATCGCCGGCACTCATAATCTATACGTAATAAAGAAGAAAGTCATGAATATCAAAGTTGTGTATCTCAACTAAAGGTCATCAAAGTAGTACAATTGTCTCCAATAAATCCAATGAAAGGTGCAAGGTTGTCCCAGACCTCCAGTAACTGATCTTACAAGATGTTTTAACTTCTACAGTTCTCTGTGTATCACTATCAATGTTAGTGAGTAAAACATCGTCCATATATAGGACATGAATAATGGTCACCGAAGAGCGTTTTGAATAATAACTCAGTTGTTAGAAAAGTTACTTTTGCCATTTCCATTGGTAATATTTTAAGCTTTTACAATTCATATTAACATGGTTTGAGGCACCAGCAGTAGTGGTCCTTGCTGGTTTGACAAAAGACTGGTACCTATACTATACCAAATATTGTTAGTTGCTGTTTGTTGTTTGCTATAAATGGCCTGCAAAGATACGCCATTAACCAAACTCATCAGTTGTTCTAGTTTTAATAAACTGGTTTGGTGGTTGTTCATAGTTGATTGCCTGCCTTTAGGCTTTACTGAAAGTGGATGTTGATGGACGTAAACACTGGGCTTATGGAGGTGACTTTGGAGATAGCCCCAATGACTTAAACTTCTGTCTGAATGGAATCATGTGGCCTGATCGAACTCCCCACCCTTCAATGCATGGTAGTAATTATATCAATATCCATCCCCTTAATGTGGATGAATGCTGATTTTATCGTCATCTTAGTTTCCTTTCATCTTCATTTTTTTTAAAATCCTTATCTGTTGATATTATGTTTATTTTTCAGAAGTTAAGTATCTTTATCAGTCAATAAAAATTGGTTTAGCTGAAACCAAAGTTGAGGTACGTCCTTGATTCCTCAAAACTTCATTGTTTATCTGAATGAACATCATTTTGGCATCTTATACTTATGTTACTCTAGATAACCAATGCACAATACTTCAACACAACACAAGAAATAGAGTTCAATTGGTATCTTCATGGAGACGGATGCAACCTAGGTTGTGGAACACTTAATCTTCCAGTAATACCAGCCCAAGAGAGTTACAGCATTGAACATGAATCAGCACCATGGTATCCTCTTTGGAAAGCATGCTCAGCTAGAGAAGTATTTTTGACGATTATTGGAAAGCTTAAACATTCAACCCGGTGGGCAAAAGATTGCCATGTCCTTGCTTCTACTCAATTAATTTTATCTGCTAAAGATGATTCCATTCCTCATGTACTTCTTCATCAAACCTCTATTCATATCAATATCGTGCCTTTGGTCCTTTGCATGATCTGTTATTCTTATTGCAGGTTGTAAGATTGATTTCAGATTCCAATTTGATATCCAAAAATGTTGGCAACACCATAGCAATTGAGAAACAGAATTCCTGGCAAATCAAACTTAACACCCAGACTGGAACAATTGACAGCTGGAAGGTAATTTCGTGAGGGCGGTGCTTATATTTACATTCCAATCATAATTTTTGCGAATCAAACTTAAGATCTGCATCTTGTGGTGCTTTTGAAACTTAAAATTTTTTGTCAGAATTTTTCCCCTATATATCGTGAAATTTCTGGTATTATACCCCAGGTTTGTTATATATCGGTTTAGCAAGTGTTAGAGATAAGATGCTTGTGGATGATGGAGGTCCTCAGATGTATCTTATTCATATGTTTTACTGAAAAGGATTACTAGCTGGACCTTGGTAATAATAGCTTATGCAACTAGCAGAATAATTATTGCATATTTTTTACATCCCACCTAGAATCAACTATACCAAGGTTTGTTATACATTGGGTGTTTTTGGTGATCGTAAAATCCCTTTAAAATTTAAAGAAAAGTTTTACAAAATGATAGTTAGACCTACTATGTTATATGAAGTTGAATATTATATTATAAGTCGAGCACATAAGCAGAAGGTGAGACTTGCAAAGATAAGAATATATAAGGATGTATAAAATAAGAAATGAGAATATTAGAGCGAAAGTTGGGGTTGCACCTATTGAGGAAAAAATTCTAAGAGACATGTTTAAGATGGTACAAATATGTACTTAAATGATCGGTAGATGTTTTAGTTAGGTGATATGAAACTATTATAAATATACAAATCAAACGAGAAAGATGAAGAAGACCTAAGAAGAATTGATTAGCAACGATAAAATAAGATAAAATTTATTTAAATATGAATGATAATATAGTAGGGGATAGAGTCTAATAGCATAGGAGGATCCATATAACCGATCCCACTCAGTGGTATAAGGCCTTATTGTTATTGTTGTTGTTGTTTAGTGTCTAACCATGTAAATAACTACTTGCTACTATACTTAGAGCAAGCATATTAAAATATATCATATCTCTATTGAATAACCACAATGATCCTTGAAAAATCTTGCTTAATTAACTTGACATCCACTGCTGAATCTTAACTTGGAATGAAACAAGCAGTAAATACAAAAATTGTAGTTAGGAAGGCAATAAAAATGTGTGCATGCGTGTGGATAAGGCCCAACAAAGGCATATATCAACACGTCATCGTTAGCATCTCAGTAGGACAACTACAACAGTGACTTATATGCGACCAGTAAGCCATGATCAATAAAATTACAAGCCTAGTATAAGACTATAATGGTATAAGTGTTCTCTGACAATTGTGTTATATCCATAAAACTATGAACAGTCATGGGCCAAGATCAATTAGGTTACCTCACTCCATTGAAGTGATTCACAGTGGCTGCCCAATAGAGGTATGACTGCGCAGTACAGTTCATGGCATTGCATCTCACACTCAATTTCTGAGTGAATAACTATTTTAATATATAAGTTCAAAAGCCAAAAAGTCATGTCCAAATAAATACATGGGCCAAACCCTAGATAAATGACATCACTATCAAACTCAGAGGAGGAATAATTTTTTAACAAGTACAGAACTCCAGAAACTTGAACATCCACCAACACTAGATTGTATCCCCAATGTAAACTAGGAATGAATTGGTATAAATCTTTTACACGTGTAATCTCACTTGGAGTGTTATGAGCTATAGGATTAGGTAAATGAATTGTTATTAACTTGAAGAAATCCTAATATAGTTTACATTTTAAAGTCTTCGAATTTTAGAGTGCAACGTTTGTCCTACCATATCATTTAGAAAATTTTGTGAGATTATTCTATAACATCTCAAATTCTCAATGCATTTCAACTCTAGTTGGTCCTATTTTTGTGAACGTCTGAAAGCATTTATGAGCCAAAAAATTGTACTTTGCAGTATATTGATCATCATTCGATCACCTTTAGCAATATTAACTATTATTTCATCTGTCAAGGGCATTGTTTACATTAATTTGGGTTATAACATTAGTAATATTTGTTTGCTTATTTTTGGTTTGTCAACAAAGGTTCAATCTGGTTACCAAGGGAAAGTGATTAACGAGGAAATTCCATAAGTCATTTGTTGTACTTGTAGAGAATATTTTAAATTAATAATATAAGAAATTGTTTAAGCTCTTGATTGACCGCAGGTAGGAGAGTGTTCATTGATTAATCAAGGGTTACTTCCCTGCCTATGGAGAGCACCTACAGACAATGATAAGGGAGGAGCTCCCAACAGTTATTTCTGCAAATGGAAGGATGCCTTACTGGATCGTCTCACATTCCAAACAGATGAATGTTCTGTGAAGGAATCGACAAGTAATATGGTGCATGTCAAAACTGTATTTAAAGGTGTTCCAAAGGATCAAGAAACCCTCCTGAAATCCAAAAGCTTTATCCAGGAGTCTGAGAAGCCTTTACATGTTTTATGTGAAATTGAAGTTAATTATTACATCCACAGCACTGGCGATGTCATTGTTGATTATATGGTAAATCCTAAAAATGATCTTCCGCCTCTTCCACGAGTTGGAGTTGTCTTTCATTTAGAGAAATCACTAGATCATGTCTCCTGGTATGGCAAAGGACCATTTGAGTGCTATCCTGATCGAAAAGAAGCTGCTCATGTTGGCATATACGAAAGTAGCGTCCAAGATTTGCATGTTCCTTACATTGTTCCTGTAGAATCTTCTGGACGTGCAGATGTAAGATGGGTAGCCTTTCAAAATAGCAGTGGAGTTGGTCTCTATGCTTCTGCTTACGGTACCTCACCACCTATGCAAATGAGTGCAAGTTTCTACGGAACCGCAGAGCTTGAGAGAGCAACTCACAACCACTACCTAGTTGAAAAGGACTATGTTGAGGTATTGCTCCGACATATGTGCATACGCATGATAATTACATTGCATTTTCTTGTTTTATATCTTGCATGAAAATCTATGGTCAATAAAGTTGCTCTATACATGCAGTTTCTGAAAAACCAGCTAACTTATTCATGTGGTTGATACAATAAGAAACCTGCTATAGTTGTTTTTCATATTCTAAAATTGATCAGATGCTTGAACTAGTGAAAAACAATTAAGAGGAATTGCCGGATCATATACCTTGTGATTTATTTCTGGGTCATTGCAAAATCTGTCCAACTTTTTAATGATCTCTTGGTCTTAACTTGGCAAATTATTCTATACAGCACATCCACCAAACTGGTAAGCATTTATCTGCACAGCAAATAAACCACCAAGACACTTCTATCGTGTTTAAATGTTTACTCCATTTATTTTTTTTGTACAAAATCCTTGGGTAAAATGTTGTGTTCCGATTGCAATTACCTTGTGGATTTTGCATGTGGGTGCAAAGAGTTGCTAGAAACTGTTAGCACTCACTGGGGAGTCATGGCTGTTGTGAAATCATGCTCCTTTTCCGATTGCAGGTGCACCTTGACCACAAACACATGGGTCTAGGTGGCGATGATAGTTGGTCCCCTTGCGTCCACGAGGAGTACCTAGTGCCTCCTGTTCCTTACTCGTTCTCCGTAAGATTAAGTCCAATCATTCCTCCAACCACAGGCCAAGATATCTACAGATCTCAGATCTTCTAGTAATGCTTTTGGCGATTCTTCTGCAAAACAACTTGATATTGAGGCAGATGGAGGTCTCGCAATTTGAGGTATTTATTGTTTTCTGGAATAAGAATTTGGTTATTGTTGATCAAACGAATGCCTTCGATGCTGAATTTGATATTTAATAATCTCCTGTGCCATATTTATACTGCGTTTAGTACGGGCTTCAGTACATTATGAGGCATGTAACCTAGTCAATTTCCTTTACGAGTTACGTATTTATTTTTGGTGCTAAGTTGCAGACTTTGGAAGCTTGATATATATGCCCGACCATTTTGGATGCCAAAGTGCTCCAGTTTTGAAGCTTTTGATCAATATAAATTATTTCAATGATTAATATTTCTCTTTCTTTTTTTTAATGAAAAATGTCTTCGAACTTTCTCAACTATTGCATGTCTTTGTGCAACTAAATTCACAATGCTGCCCTATGATACCGTGCAGCGGTAGATGCATGTTTACTTAGTCTTTTAGATGTTTCTGATTTAATTTTCAGTTAGATTTTTCTTTAAATAGCATGATAAATTTTAAAATGCTATGCTATTTATTACAAGTATTTTTTGATTTATCTTGACTATCAATGAGATATTTTTGTGGGGTAAAAAAAATCCACTGCCAACAAGGAAGAGTCAGTGAACTTGTATATTGGAATCATTCTGCTGAGTGGCCCTCCTGAGTTCTGCGAGGTGGTTGAAATGACCCTACAGGGCTGGGTATGGTTCAGGTTTGGTTCGTTCATTTATGTGGTATGTTAGGTCAGATTCAGCTTATGCTTGGTGTGGGCTATATATATATATAGAGTATTGATCTGTTAAGCGCTGTTTCATTGTCCGACTGTGCACGACGCACAGTAACTGTGCACCTGACGCCGTCGTTCTCGCCGACGGAAAGTCGGATTTCGGCCCCGATTTGGCCAGAATCTGGCGACGGTCCGATCGGAATCCGGCCACGATTCGGTCGGCACTGGAATCCGGCCGGATCCCGATCGGAAATGACCGCAATTGGGGCCGCCAGTGGGCGTGCCATTGGCGGCTGCAATCGCGGCAGTTTCCGGTCGGAAATCGATCGAGATTCGGTCGGACTCTGATGCCGGTCGGCCAGTGGTGAATCGGCAGCGACAACGGTGAAAAATCGCGTGGAAAAAATACTGTGTGTTCTCCGTCATTGGACAATCGTGATTTTAATCTGACGGCTGAGATATTGTCGCGCACGAGTCGCGCAACATAAGGCGCGTAGCAGATATATATATATATATATATATATATCAAAAATTAAAAAATAAGGAAAAAACAAATATAAAAAGAAGATTAATTTTTATTTTTTTTTTAAGAAATATTATATAATATCTATTTTTTTTTTAAAAAAAAATTGAGTTTGGAGTCATGGCCAGCATGACTTGTTACTGAACCATGTCTGGCATGATTTATGGACAAACTATCTCGAGAACCATGATCCGAGATCATGTTTGGAATATTACATGGGTATTATGCAGCTGCACCATAACTTCAAACACTCGGTGTGTTTAGACTGACCGATTCCATTGAAATATTATTCATTGGGACCGGTCGACATATTTAGATTGATAGGCTTATATATATATATTCCTCTAACAATAAAATAACAAATAATTATTTTTTTATAAATTTATAAATAATTATTCCATCAGTTTGCTTTTGTTTTCCATAGTTAATTAAATCGTACATGAATTAAATGAGACAACTCTAGTTAAATAGGTAAAGGGCCTGAGGCTATTGCCCTGCCCATCAGACCAGTTGCATTGCATTGTAGGACAAACAAAAACCCTACCCTACCCTAGCCTGACCTAACCATCGAAGCTACAAATATTTACATCATTTAATCCATGCATGTTCAGACGAGCAAGGCCCCAAATCCCCATACTCTGGTTCATTGAATCCTCGTCTACAAAACAAAGGCAAGGAGAGTTGAAAAATACAAGGGGAGAGAGTAAATCCAAACCAAAGCCAGTGGCCCTTCTTGTAACCCTGGTTTGTCCTTGGGGAATCAAAAGAAATGGAAAGAATTGCCACTTGGGACTGCAGGGCAGTGCAGGTGTGTTTGCACTTGGAATTGATTGGTTTTTGAACTGCATGTTCAGACTCGCAAAAAGCTGGGGATGGTTGGGTGCATTGAACCTTTGGCTTGTCATCGAGAAAGGTCTGACGGTGTCCATTCCTATGATGAGCGACACTCTCGATCGATTCAACAACATTCATATGACAGATGAATATTAACCTCTGGATCACGATGCACGATGATAAAAAGTGAGATGGTTGCTCGAATAGACATTTCACAAAAGAATACCGTTTAATTTTTGACTGTGATATCGTTCGACGATGAATTTAAAAAAAATTCATTCGAATGATCTTGGAGTTCAAGAGTTTGTTCGGTGAATAAAATACGATTTTAGCATTTGACCGTCGTTCAAGAATAATGTCACTGCGAAGTTCGAATTGAATCGTAAAAAAATTACCAGAGAGATGCTTATCTATGTAACGTGGATTTGATTCATTGCTGGATAGAACCGACTGATATTGTTAAGGATGATAAGCTATGCTTTGGAAAAGAGAGTCTGCAGCGAAAGGCAGAAAAATAAAAATCTATGGAAGGAGAACTCTGGTCGAGTTAAAAAAGAAAAAAGAAAACATTATTGTTGCTAAAAAAAATAGTATAAATACGGATCGGAGATGCAATGCATGTGTAATGAGCTCGGTGGACAATTCGTTGATGCTGAGTTTGCATGCCGGCGCTGCTGCTGCCTCCGGCCGGCCCTCCGCTGATGGTTTCTAGCAAGAAAGGAGAGGAGATAAGCGTTTAGTTTGGTTTGATGGTGAGTGGAAGTGCAACGGCGGTGCTGCTGGCCACGGCGGCTCTGCTGCTGTTGGTGCTGCCGCTGGTGCTGCCTCCTCTGCCTCCGCCTCCTCCTTTCCTTCTCCTGCTCCCTGTGGCCATGGTGCTCCTCCTCGCCTTCCTTGCCTTTCTCCCCAGCACGCCCACTCCGCCTCACCTACACTACTGATCCTTCCTCCCACGCCCTTCACAGAGGAGCAAGCTTAGCTGCCCGTTGAGGACCTTCTTCTTTATGATCTTTTTCTTCTTCTTCTAGTTTTCCCTTTCCGTGCCTTGTTCGACGGATCGAGAACTTCTGTTGAGCTACCAGTGACACGGAGATTAACTCGCACTACTTTCGGACTCAATTTCCATGTTTCAGCCGTCTCATCGAATAGAACAGTGTCGCAGTGTCTCTTTTATTTTTTAATTCCTCTAATTATTTTGATTTCCTTAATTTTTCACACCCAATTAATTCCTCGGCTCTTTTAAATATATATTAAATAAGTTCTCACGTATAAAATTAGATAGTTAATACAGTACAAACATTAGGAAATATAGTACGAATCAATTTTTGCTTATGATAGAGTTTCGATTCTTCAGGCGTCGATAAGTAAAAATTTATCATGATTTATCCTCTATATGTAGAATTGACAAGAGCAGTCTGTCCGCATGGGGATGGCGCGGTGGTAAGGTAGTGTGGTTGTTTTGGATACGGAGTGGGGTCGATTCCGGAGGGGGTCTAAAATCACCAGGTTCGGATGACTCCATTTGTCTTGTCAGTATCAGGGCGTAGAATCCACGTGATTTACCTCCCTCTCGCCAGCGACCACAGGGCCGGATGGCGAGAGGCTCTAGTTAAGCGATTCTAACTTTTTGAACAAGCGATCTCCAATGGAGATTGCGCGATAGTAAGACAGGGTATTGTTTGTAGAATTAGTAGGGTTCGATGCCGGATGAAGGATCTAAAATTTCTCCTGGTTTCAGATGAATCTCTCCTTGTTTTGTCACCGTATCAAGGGACTTTGTTCCCTCACGATTTACTTCCCTCTCGTCAGTGCCCTGGGACGGATGACAGGGGACGACTAGTTGAATAGATTCCCAACTTTTGTAGACAAGAGGAGTCTCCACGGGGACGGTGCGATGGTAAAGCAAGGTGTTGCTTGTAGAATGGACTGGATTCAATGTCGGATGAGGGGTCTAAAATCTCTCTTGGTTTCAGATGGACCCTTTCCTACCTTGTTATCGTGTCGAGACTTTCTCCCCCCCGCGATTTATTCTCCTCTCGGTCTTGAGGATATGGCGAGGTTGTTGAATGAATAGATTCTCAATTTTTACAGATAAGAGAAGATCTCAAGGGTCGTATTTGATGTAAGATCAGAGAGATGATAATCTCGAGTTCATTTTTAAAATAATTCAAATTATTTTTTTTAGAAGAGTTCGGAAAAAAAATAGTATAAAGAGTCTAAAAATTAATTTATTAATATATTTTTAAAATTTAATTTGGATTTTTCAGATACGGCTCTCAGATCTCAGGAGGAGAGTTTCCTCTTTTACATAATAAATATATATTAAACAAAAAATAATAATAAATTCATGAAAATAACTTTCAATTGAAATTTCTCACAAATTTAATAATTCTTTACATTATTATTTTTTTTTACACGTTATAAAATGAACTATGTCGTAGACCAACTAATTTGACCCCGGAATATTCCCAGAATATTCCCTGCCGAAGAAGATGGCGGCAGATTAATCAGTCAACGAGACCAAGCGCTAATCAGATCGATCCCATGAGACCTGCCCCGCCATGAGATCCAAAGCCCCCCGACAACGACTCCGCCGCTTCCACCTCGCAGTACAGCTCGCGGGTGCAAACGTTTGGCGTGCGTCGGACCGTTTCCATCGCCGTCGTGGTGGGGGCGGCGCGCGGGCGTTTGACTAGCCGCATCGCCGGGTCAAACCATCCTTCGACCGCGCGGCGCCTCGTCCGCAGCAGCAGCAGCGGCGCCCAGCCGGCGTTGGACTGGAGGAGAAGGCATTGTGCGGCGGCGGGCGTCAGGTGGTAGGGGTGCGCCGGGGAAACCGAGGCGTGGCTACGTTCCCCTCGCGGTCGATCTGGTTCAGCCGCTCCGGGATTGTCGAGTCGAACAGGCGCGAGGTCGGGTTCTCGGCGTAGCAGACGTAATAGCACGCCACGCACGCGTGCGGCAGCGCCATGCCGATCCGCGTCTGCGGGAAAGGGATTTGGGGGGTTGGGTGAGTCCCTTCGGAGTAAGCAAGCGAAGCGAGACGGAGAGAGAGAGAGAAGAACTGACCATCAGATAGCCGACGAAGAAGGCGACGCAGGAGACGGTGGCCGTGTAGTGCTTGTGGGAGGAGAAGGTCCACGACGCGGCGAAGATGAGGGAGAGGGCGCCGCTGGTAACCCCAGTCAAAAAGCAGACGGCGGAGGTGATGTCCGAGTCGACCAGCTCTTCCATCTTGTTCCGCTCGAATAGCCCCCAAGTGCTCATCGACGACGCCACAAACGGCTTTCCGTACGCTGCGATCTGCGAGCATTCGTCATCAAGATCGCATTTTTGGTTCGATTCGAACTACAATTGATTGATGATGCGGAAGGGTGGAATCGATCGATTACATGAACGAAGGCCCAGCTGTTCCCGTAGCGGAAGATCGACTCCATGACTCCGAGGCAGCAGTGAGCGCAGGAGAACAGGAACTCGTCCTCTCCCTCCAACAAGTTGAGGCCGCGGGCGATGATCCTGAGCGCCTCGATGGAGGGGACGAAGAGCGAGCCGAGGCAGGCGCTGCCGAGATTGATGGTGGTGGCGCGCTGGAAGCTGAACTGGGTGTTCGACTGCATTCCCCTGAGGTAGTACAGGGCGATCACTCGGCTAACCGTCAAATTAGCCACATTGCGCATCACCTCGGCCGTCCAAGCCAGGCTCAGCACCAGGGCGAGGATGGTCAGCGGCGGGTAGTAGAAGTTGAGGGCTCCGATAATGGAAAAGCACCACACCGAGATCCAGAGGAAGCCGACGCCCATCATGAGGTAGGCCGGGCCGTTCAGGTCCGGGAATTTGGCCACCGGTCTCATCGCCTGGGCGAAGATCTTCCCCGTGAATGCGACGCGGCGAGTGACCCAGCAGGTGTAGAGGCCGGCGCCGATTGAGAAGGCGATGAGGGCGACGCCGAGCCCGTCGGTGGCCGGGAGGGAGAAGCAAAGAAGGAGGATTCCGGCAGCCATGGTGGCGAAGAAGCTGGCCCAGAGGATGAAGTGGACCATGACGGTGGGGTATAACCGCACCGTTTTCTGCCAGACGAAGGCGAGGATGATGCTGAGGACGGAGGCGCCCTCGATGGGCGGAAGCCAGAACTTGAGCGCATGCCTCCCCCTTCGAGCCCTGGGAGAGCCGAAGTCCAGCAAGCCCTCGACTCCCCTGTAGCAGAAGAAGCACACGGCGGCGCCGACCACCAGGAGGTGGAACATGAAGAGCAGCAACGAAATCCGATTGGTGTACGCCCTGGAGTTTAGCGAGGCCAGGCTGACGACCTAATCCCCCACCATATTCGATCAGAGAGAATCGCACTTGCCCCTCATTCAACAATAAACAACGATCTCGCATCACGCGAGCATTACCTGCGTTGGGGTTGGGGCGGGTTGGAAGCCGGCGGAGGCGGTGGCCGATGTGGCGGCGGCGCGCGAGTCGACATGGATGGGAGCCACCGGGTGCTGCGTCTGCAACCTGGACACCCTCGTCGTCTCCGCCGGCGACGAATTCACCACCACCACCGCTTCTTCCTTCTTCCACTCTCCTCCATCCGATTTCTCTCCTCCGCCGATCTTCTTCTCCTTTCCTCCGGCGGGCGGCTCCATCTCCTGCAAAGAAACGTCAAGCGACGGCCTTTTTAGCTCAAACTGAAGGTGGGAGATGCGGGTAAGCAACCTGCAACCGGTTGGGTGCAAGCGCGGGGATCGAGTTGATACCGTCACGGCAGCGCCCATCTCGTGTTCCTTTCCGGACGGCGGAGGAGGGAGGGGCTCGCGTCGGTTTCCTCTCGATCGGTCTGCGAATCGGGGAGTGGCCGTCGGCGGTTCACCTGGTCGTCTTCGTTTGTTTTGTTGTCCTCCTAGCGGTTGCCGTTGCTCTCTCTCTCTCTCTGTCTTTCCTCGTCAGCGGTGTCAGGCCGTGCCGTGGACTCACAAGTCTACGACGCCGCCGCCGCCGCGCACGGTGGAGACCAGGCGATGACGGAGACGGACGGCCTAGATGTGCTCCGAATATGGGAACCGCGAGGTGGGGCCCGAGACAGCGACGCTTTCTTATCTTATTATTGGTGGGTACGTGAGGAATTATTGATGGCCATTTGTTTCACCAACGTGATGTAAAATAAACTAATAATATAATACCAAAATCATTGATCTGATAAACGTTACTTGAATGATTTAAAGTCTTAAATAAATAAGTTGTTCATTGAGAGGTAAAAGTAGGCATGATTAACAGATTGATTCGATTCGGAATGGAGTCTGAATTAATTCGTTGAATTCAAAATCAGAATCGATTCAAATGAATCGGTTCTAGAATCAAATCGGAATCGTTCTAATTCTGATTCGATTCGGTTCCATTCGATTTCGGAATCAGTTCAGAATCGATTCGGAACCGTTTCGGAATTGATTGTGTTTCGATTTAGATCTGGTTCCGATTGTTAATTTAAAGGTGAAAATTCTTAGCATGCTAATATATTTACAAGATTATTTTGCGATAGAAAAAAAGAATATGATCACCAATACGTTAGATGAATTTGAAAGCTCAAATTCGAGGAAGATGATCCAGAGTAATTTTGGAATCGGTCTGGAACCGATTCAAAACCGGGCCAGATTGAATTAGTTCTAAAGTTAAAACTTTGGAATCGGAATCGGTTCGAATCGATTCTAACATTGGTGAATTCGAAATCGGAATCGAAATCGAAATCGAGGAATCGATAAACATGTCTAGATAAGAGTGAAAAGGGAAAATTTTAATTATTATTTTCATAAAAAAAAAAAAAAAAGAGGAAAAAGTATACGATATAATTCAATGGCACGACTCCCCTCTTGAGAACTTATCTAAGATAAACGCTAGCCAAAGGTAGGGCAGTAGAAAAGTTCGATTAAATTGGTGAGAGTCGATTGATCTTTTCAAATCGCGATTTTAAAATCACAAATTCACGATTCTATTTCATCTTTAAATATTTAATCCTTAAATTTTTTTGACATCAAATGATTGATAAATTTATTAGTGATTGATAAACATATTAATTGAGTTGAATAGTCGACTAAAAAAAATATTATGTGATGAATTAATGGGCATTCAATCGATTAATGAATAATATCAATCGATTGAATATTTATAAATTCAACATATAGTCGACGGTTCATATGTTCTCATATGTTCATTAATCGATTGACATTGAAAAATCAAAATTTTTTTCACTAATTTTTATCGAATTAATCGATTTTATTGAAATTTTCAATCGATCTGATTAATTAAAAAAAATAAATTTATTCTGTTTGATCGATTCGATTAATAATTGATTACATAGTTCCAGTCAAAGGGTGTCAACATAATCGATAAAACTCTTTTGGTGTTTAAATATTATAGAGAATTATAGAATGGAGTATGAGAAAGTGAGTAAGATCGCTCTATCTCATTGTAATCATCGTCCCTTTTAATAATCTTCTACCTATTCTTCATTACTCTTCTCGACACAAATCATGACACATTGTTTTCTAATGCACATCGCACTTTCAGACCTCACATAAAAAGCCATCACATGAATCTCATGTTAACCAAATTCTTGGACCACCCTACCTAATGATCCGGGTTAACAAACCCTTCTAAAAGGTGCCGCTTAGAGCCGCGCCTAGCCAGTGGACGATCATCTATCATTATGTCTTTTGCAAAGACGGCGCCTCTAGGTGTCATCGAATTGCGCTCAGGCTATATAGACGACACCTAGACTGTCTAATATAATTATTGAAATCGGATTGATTTATTATCGATTTAGAAATTCTCAAATCTCTAAATCGATAAATTCTTGTTGTTTCATGCACATATACACGACACTTTCGACGATTGCTTGACTCTCTTTTCTTTCTCTGTCCTCGCACCACCTCTCTATCGTTGTATCGTCACTAACTCTCTGTCACCTCTCTGCAACTGTCGTATTAACGATACAGAGGAAGTGTTGGAGAAATATGGAGATGAACTATGAGAAATTAAAAAATTAAGGATATATTATTAATGAATTATATGAATTATTTTGTGTACTTTTGCTATTTTCATTGTATGTTAATTTTTTTAAATATTATAAAATATTGTATATATTTTTATAATTATTTAAAATATTAAAATAAAATCCGTCTAGGTGTCACCTAGGCATTGCCTAGACGCCTAGGTGCTAGGCGGTGAGTGACCGTTCATCTATCGACTAATGCTTTTGGGAACACTGAACAAACCTTCTATCAAAGTCCTCGGGTACCCATTTTGAATCGCTGAGTTGCCTGAGTTCATGAACATAACAAGAATATCGTTGCCTCGAGAATGCACACCCTAACGTTAAAGTATTCGATTGCTCGAGCGTTTGGTTAGCTCGTATTGAAGGGCTTGGTCACTTGGAGGAAGGGCTTGAGCACTCGAGTGTTCATTTTACCTAAGTCGAAGAATGGCTCAGTTATCCATACGAAGGGCTTGCAGCTTGCTCACTCTAGTGTTTAGCTTGGAATATCAGTATCATTTTATATATATATATACACACACACAGAAATCCTCTCCTGTGCCCCCATCTTTTCCTCGTTTGTGTGCACCTACTCATATGAACAGTGAATTCACTGTTCATGTGAACAATGAATTCACTGTTCACATCTGACGGGCGCACAAGCACAGAAATATTTGGCGCACAGGATATATATCCTGAGCGTCCACGAATGCGCGGCTTGTGTGCGACAGTGTCTCAGTCATTCGATCGTCGTGATTGCATAGTGAATAAGGAATGCACAGTGTTTCTTCTCCGCACAATTTCATCGTCAATTCACGTCGGCCGGATTCTGCCGCGATTCGATCGAGCGGGCCGGCCGTAATCGGTTGAATTCGGCCGCGATCGATCGGGATCCGGAACTGGCGGATCACGATCGGACCGCCGCCGGATTCCAGCCGGATCATGGCCGGAATCCAGCGGGAGGGCGGCGATTACGAGCGACGTCGGGCGTGGTTACCGTGCATTCCTCGCCGTCGCACATGGGTCACGTAAATCGTGCCGCTCAGGATATCAAACCTCTCTCTCTATATATACACACGACGTTGATCTGCTGCGCGACTCGTGCGCGACAATGTCTCCGTCGTTTGATCAAAATCACGATTGCACAGTAACGAGGAATGTGTTAGGAAAGCCAATCATATCCCATGATTCTTGCTCTATCGTATCCCATGATTCTTGTTGTAAATATGGTAGACATATTTATATTAAGAATAGATTAATTATAGAATCGCTAAATTGTAGGAGCAGATTTATCAAGTGCAGATATGTACTCTTGTATATATATACATTGTATATTTATCTTTGAGAATAAGAGAAACAAATTATTTTCATTATCTTCCTCTATTCTACATGGTATCAGAGAAGTAACGATCTGCTCTATTTTCTTCTTTTTTCTAAACGTTATTATGACCAACGATGCTTATTCTCTTCATCATTCTGATCATCCCGGAATGATTCTTGTTTCTAAATCTCTTGATGGTGACAACTATTCAACTTGCGTAGAGCGATGACCATCTCTTTAAATGCAAAATCTAAATTTGATTTTGTTGATGGAAGTCTCGAGGCACCATCTGCTAGAAGCAAACCAGAGGATTATGCAGCATGGAAAAAATGCAATGACATGGTATTATCATGGATTCTCTCTTTGACACCTGATATTGTAGATAGTGTTATTTTTTATGACACTGCTCATGAAGTTTGGGAAGATCTTCAAAATCGTTTTTCTCAAAGCAATGCACCACGGATTTTCCAGATCGAGAAAGAGATTTCTTGTCTTGCTCAAGATCAGATGACAGTTGCGGCTTATTATACGAAGTTAAAAAAATTATGGGATGAGTTAGGATCCTACAATGATGTTGTTTGCACTTGCGGTGTAAACAATAAAAGATGCAAGTCGATGTAATTTCTCATGGGGTTGAATGAGTTTTATAGTGCTATTCGTGGTCAACTCCTTCTCATGAATCCGTTGCCTGATGTTTCACAAGCTTATTCTTCCATTATTCAAGAAGAAAAACAATAAAATTTAGGTACAAGACGGGAGACAATAGAAGCTTCTGCTATGATTGTTCGAAAAGATGAACCAGTAGCCCTTGCTGTTCGACACAAAGCCGCAACTTCCTCTCGTCCTAATTTCAATAACCGTAAGCCACTGCATTGTTCTTATTGTGACAAAGATCATCATACAAGAGAGACATGTTGAAAATTACATGGTTATCCACCTGGACATTCCAAGCATACAACAACCAAAAACAATCACTTCAAGTCAAATGACAACAATCAATCTTCAATTAATAATATCAGAGAGACTCCGACGACGCAACAAGTTCAACCTCTTATGGCTGGATTAACTGAATTACAACTACAACAAATTTTGTCCATTATGCAGGGTAATGAGTCATCTCAATCAACCACTCCCAAGGCAAACATTATTACTTCTTCAGGTTTGTCTTCATCTAAATTGATAATCGATAGTGGTGCAACGGATCACATTACTTCTTCTCCAGCTTTGCTTGTCAACAATAAAGAGACTTCTTTACCACCTGTTATTTTGCCAAATGGAGACCAGACTCCAATTACCTCTACTGGAAATTTACCTTTGAGTCCTAATATTTATTTAAAGAATGTGCTTGGGGTGCCATTTTGCAAAGTGGATTTGATATCACAAGAGATTTAAATTGCTCAGTAACATTCTTTCCTTATTGGTGTACTTTGCAGGATTTGAAGATGGGGATGACAATTGGTTTGGGTAAACAACAAGACGAACTCTATTACTTGGTTGCAATGGAAACAAATAAGTCACGCCATCCTACCCAATCTGTCCATACCATCAAAGCTTCCTCTTCTCCTACCACTCCTACAATCTTATGGCATCGACGTCTAGGACACTTATCCTCTTCTAGATTAGACTTTATGGTCAAAACTTTATTGCATTTTCCTTTGGAGCCACATAACAATTGTAATGTTTGTGCTCTTGCAAAACAAATAAGGCTTCCTTTTTCAACTAGTTCTATTTCCTCTATGAAACCGTTTGAATTAATCCATTGTGATATTTGGGGACCTTTCAAAATTCCTTCCCTTTCTGGTGCTAAATATTTTTTAACTATTGTGGATGATTTTTCTCGTTTTACTTGGGTTTTTTTTATGCATCATAAAAATGAGACGAAAAATTTCCTAATCAATTTCTTCTCTTTTGTGAAAACCCAATTCAATACTCCTATAGCAAATATTCGAGTTGATAATGGAGGGGAGTTTTTCTCCATGCGAGATTTTTTTCAACAACAAGACACCACTTACCAACATACTTGCATTTACACACCTCAACAAAATGGAGTGGTCGAGCGTAAACATAAACATATCCTTGCATCAGCTCGAGCTTTTCGTTTTCAAGCTAATCTTCCTTTACAATTTTGGGCAGAATGTGTCTCCACCGTTGTTCATATAATTAATAGGCTGCCCACACCAATACTTTCTCATCAAACTCCATTTGAGAAACTTTATGGGAACATTCCTTCTTACTCTCACCTTAGAGTTTTTGGTTGTCTAGCCTATGCCACTAATGTTCATGTTCCCCATAAGTTTGCTCCTCGTGCCACCAAATGCGTTTTTCTTGGCTATCCCGTTGGTCAAAAAGCTTACAAATTATATGATATTGAAACTCATCAAGTCTTCACTAGTCATGATGTTATTTTTCATGAGGACGTTTTTCCCTATGAATTCACTTCCCCCCCATCACCTCAAACCGATTCTATCATACCTATTGCAATCTCAGATTCCTCCTCCATTCAACCAACACCTACAGAATCCATCCCTATCGCTTCTTCTACTTCACCAACAACCCCCTTGCGTCGTTCTCAACGACCTCATGTCCCTTCTACAGCCTTGCGTGATTATATTTGTAATCAAGTAAATTCTCCTATATCATCGTCATCCTCGTCATCTTTTCCAAGTAAAGGTACACGTTATCCTCTCTGTGATTTTATCTCTTATGATCGGTACTCATCACAACAAAGGTCTTTCATTGCTACTATTACTAATGATGTTGAGCCTACATGTTATGAACAAGTTGCCTCCCAATCTCATTGGCAAACAAAGAATGCAATCAATTAGCTTTAGAGGCCAACAATACTTGGTCTCTCACACATCTTTCTCTTGGAAAGCAAGCTATTGGTTGTCGTTGGGTGTACAAAATCAAGCGTAAATCAGATGGTTCCCTTGAATGCTATAAAGCGAGGCTCGTAGTAAAAGGTTACACACAACTTGAAGGTGTTGATTATCATGATACTTTTTCACCCACTGCTAAAATGGTTACAGTACGTTGTTTAATAGCTTTGGCAGCTGCTCAAAATTGGTCTCTTTCTCAACTTGATATTCATAATGCATTTCTTCATGGAGACCTTTCAGAAGAAATTTATATGACTCTTCCTCCGGGTTTTCAGCGACAGGGGGAGAACCTTGTGTGTCGCCTCAATAAGTCCTTATATGGATTAAAACAAGCCTCTCGTCAATGGTTTGCCAAGTTCTCTACAACTATTCAAGATGTTGGATTTGTTCAATCCAAAGCAGATTACTCTTTATTTACATGTAAGAGAGGGAAATCATTTACTGCCTTATTGATCTATGTTGATGATATCCTCATAACCGGTAATGATCTCATTGCCATAAAAGTTCTTAAACAATTTCTGCATAATCATTTTCGGATTAAAGATTTGGGTGACTTAAAGTATTTTTTGGGTATGGAGGTCTCTCGTTCAAAGAAAGGTATTTTCATTTCACAAAGAAAATACGCTTTGGAAATTCTAAAAGATGAGGATATTTGGGAGCTAAACCCATGCATTTTCCAATGGAGCAAAATGCAAAATTGTCTGATGAAGGAGAGTTGTTAAAAGATCCATCCTTATATAAGTGGCTCATGGGACGTCTAATTTATTTGACCATTACTCATCCAGATATCACTTATTCAGTGCATATATTAAGCAGATTCATGCATGCTTCACGCAAACCTCACTTGGAAGCTGTCATGCGTGTATTACGGTATTTAAAGGGCAACCCAGGTCAAGGTTTATTTTTTCCTTCCCAAATTGAATTATCTTTACGTGCTTTTTGTGATTCAGATTGGGGAGGTTGTCCAATATCTAGAAAATCAACTTCAGGTTATTGTATTTTTTTGGGATCTTCTCTAATTTCTTGGCGAACAAAGAGACAAAAAATAGTTTCTCTATCCTCAGCAGAGGCTGAATACAGAGCTATGACTAGTGCATGTTGTGAGTTATCTTGGCTACGATCATTGTTGAAAGATATACATATATTGCATCTAAAGCCAGCATTATTGTACTGTGACAACCAAGCAGCACTTTACATTGCAGCCAACCCGATATTTCATGAAAGAACCCGACACATTGAAATAGACTGTCATTTTATCCGTGACAAGATTCAAGATGGTTCTGTTACAACTAAATATATTCCTTCAGCAGAACAACTTGTCGATGTGTTCACTAAACCATTAGGAAAGGAACTTTTTTCCATAATGAAGCGCAAGTTAGGAGTTCTTGATATTCACTCTCCAACTTGAGGGGGAGTGTTAGGAAAGTCAATCATATCCCATGATTCTTGTTGTAAATATGGTAGATATATTTATATTAAGAATAGATTAATTATAGAATTGCTATATTATAGGAGCAGATTTATCAAGTACAGATATGTACTCTTGTATATATATACATTGTATCTTTATCTCTGAGAATAAGAGAAACAAATTATTTTCATTATCTTCTTCTATTCTACAGAATGCACAGTGTTTCTCACGCGAGAGTTCACCGGTTGAGGGCGTCGATTCACCCCCGGTCGGTCGCAAATTCGGCTGAATTCCGACAACGATCCGGTCGGTTTTCGACCGCAATCCACTCGACACCGGAGTCTGACCGGATCGTGGCTGGATCGCGATCGAAATCTGACCGGATTGCAGTCGGAAACGATCGTGATTGCCGCCGCCAATGGCGCGCCCACTGGCGACCGCATTCGCGATCGTTTCCGACCACGATTTGGCCGGAATCCAGCCGCTATCCGCCCTGGACTCTGGTGTCGATCGGATTCCAACTAGACCGCCGTCGGATTCCGATCTTTCATTGACGAGATCGACGACGCCGAGCATGCGATCACTGCACATTTCCTCGTCGTGCAATGTCAAACAACGAAACGGATTCAACAGGTCATTTCTCTCTATATATATATATAATTCTCATTTAAAATATATTCTTGCTACAACAACGTCTTGAAATAAACTCATTCGGATTAATTAAAATTATTATACATCAAATCTGTTATATTTAAATTAAAGATTGTTTAAATTTAATAAAATTGCTCGGTTATTCTTAGTCCCTATTTAAGAAAGAAAAGGGAGGGAAAAAAAAAGAAGAAGAAGAAAAAAAAGAAACAAACAAAAAAACTTCTCGAGAAAATAAAAAAAAAAAGATAGACAAAATAAAGAGAGAAAAAAAATATCTACATATGACAACGACAATGACCGTCGAAGGCAAATAGCGATGGCGGCTGATGGCAATGACCAACAAATTGCTTGATTTCATCCGTCCATTAAATAAACAAAAAGAAAATTAATAATTATTTTAAAGTAAATAAAGAAAAAAAATCAATTCCGAAAGAAAGAAATAATAAAGTGAATATATATATATTTCTCGTTTACTTATTTTTTTTTATTATTCTGGCTGACTTTGGTGAATTAATTAATTATTCTAAAAAAAAAAAATCACTCTTATTTTCCTCGATAAGTTGTGACTGGCTTCCCTTCGTTATATTCCCCGCTTCGGTCGCGTCGGGCCATGGCGGCCACCTCCCTCTCGGTCTCCATCTGTTCGTCATCGGCGCCCCTCTCCTCGGTTTTCTGCTCCTCCCGCAGAAGCTTCCCGCTCCGTCGCGCTTGCTTCCGTTGCGGCATGTCCTCCCCCACCCCTTCTTCTCCCCAGTACTCGCGCTCCCATGGAGACGGCGCCCCCAACGCTCCCCGTTCGACCGCCGCTGACGATGGAGCCTATTTGGATGCCGAGGTCGAATCTGGTTCCGGATTCACCCGCAAGCTCGCCGCCGATCCCGGCAGCAGTGCGCTCCTCCACCCGACGCCCACCACGGAGTCCACCATCGAGAGGGTTAGCGACGCTGTTTCTGTTCATCCTTGCTTTATCCTCGTCGATCGGGGAATTTATAATTTGGCCTATGATTTCGCTTTTTCCTGAATCACTGATTTGTGAACGAGGGTTCAAAAGAAATCCCAATCAGCTAGAGACCAGGGAACCCTGCTACATTTACTGTGAAAATAAGATTTACATTTTATTTGTAAAACGACCTAGTTGATGGGGATTTTTAGCTAGAAGATATCCAAGAAGTAAAAATATCAGGATTCCTTTGATGATCGTTTTTTCTTTTTCGACCTTCTTATAGGGAATTTCTGACTACACAATAATTTGGGGATGCAAATGGCTTTTTTGAATGGTTAAGTATTGATCTGCAGTGAAGTTGTACTTGGACAACAGCTTGTGAGCTTAAGTTGAAGACTAATTTTTGCAAGTTGCTGGGTATCGTAAAGAACTCTAGATTCAAGTTTCTTCATCTCATTTGCACTCGTGTAGAATCTTTCTACCCCTTAGTGTTCTATACTTCTTGCAACTAGCAGAAACCTGACTGTTACAGAAGGCAGTTAAAATCCTTTTCGCCTTGTTTTCCTCTTAAAAATAAGCTTCAATACAGCTGTGCAATTAATTGGTTGGTTATATAGCTTTACAATGATACAAGGATATGGCTCACAAACACAAGGAGAAACATGGATTTTTTCCCCTTTTTTATTTTTATTTTTATTTTTTGACTTCACCATGGGTTGTTCTAAATACATTGCTATAACATATTTTCTTATGACAAGGTGAGAGAACAGGACAAGATTCAATGAGGAAACCTGTGGATAAGATGATGGTACAAGGAACTCACCGAATAATTCAAACTAGCCATTTTCCACTTCCCATTCTGAAATTTTATCATCCTTTTTGCTATATGTTGATAATCATATGTGCTATTTAAGCTTTATGGAAATCTCAGTAGTTGCGAATATTCAGCGATAGTTCTTGCTGTAGTATGCTTGTTAGTATTTTACTTCCTTTTAACTGGTAGTATTGTTGAATTTCAGTTAACCAAATAAAGCAGATTTCTTTAACTGTTATTAGCTTAATAAAATATGCTTCTTAACTAAAATACAGGTGATTTTTGATTTTCGTTTCCTAGCCCTGCTGGCTGTTGGAGGTTCGCTTGCTGGATCTCTATTATGTTTTCTAAATGTAAGTAATTCCAACTTCCAAGTTAAATATATTCTTCTTATAAAAGGTTAAAGAATGCCTTTTTTTTCAATACGAAATACATTTTTGATGTTTCTTATCAGCAATGTATTCATGTACTAGTTTACAAGGTACTAGTATGATTAAATAAGCTATTCTTCAGGTGCGTGTGAAGATCTAAAAGTTTCAATAGTGGTATTCTATCATATTATTCATCTTTTATTTAATTACTTAAAAAAAATGGTAAGTTGAGCAGAACCATTTAGTTTCCCAAATTTCATAATTGACAGTATACTTACTAGCTGAGTATTCTATCATATTATTTATCTTTTATGTAAGAACTTGAAAAAATGGTAAGTTGACAAGAACCATTTAGTTTCCCAAATTTTATAATTGACAGGATACTTACTAGCTGACATAAATAATCATCTTCAAGCCATAATCTCCCCAACTATTTGGTTCATATACAGGGATCTTATCTCTCCAGTGATTTTGATACAAGCCTAAATTGGTAGTCATACGTATCGTATCTGACATGAATGTGTTCACTAAATTGTTATGGAATATTATCTCTAATCTTTGGTACAAAATTAATGGAACAATTTTCAAATTTGGTGCCTGTTTGTCAAGTTGATGTAGTGCATATATATAATTGAAGTTTTTGCAAATTGGCAACAATTTCTCAAAATTCAAACTAGTTATAAAGCTGTATGAATTATGAAATATGGAGCTACATTTCACATTATTGAGTTCCAATGCTTATAGTGCTCGTCTAGACTCTATACCATTTCAGATTTGTGTTGTCGTGTTGTTTTCTGATTTTATTCATATTTCTTTAGGTCCTTCAATCTCCTATAAGCACAATTTTTCTTCCCGATCAAGTTTCAAGTAGGCTGAATGTATTTTCTAAAATTTTCTCTTTAATAGGGCTGTGTTTACATAGTTGATGCATATAAAGTTTACTGGACAAGCTGTGTTAACGGCATTCATACTGGTAAAATGGTACTCCGGTTAGTCGAGGCTATTGGTAAGTACATTTCTAGAATTCTGGTACATTACTTCTTAAGTTAGAATCAGAAGTAGTATGGTATGGAACACATAGTATACTTCAAAATCTACCGGCACTGGCAAATCTAGTTTATACTAAAGCATATTATGGATCGTGCTTTCTATTATGCTCGAACCATATTTGATGCAAATATATAATAGCGAAAGCAATTGCGCTTGCTTTCGTTTAGCAAGGCCATATTGAATTGAGCGAGTAACATTATGATCGACAGCCATTTGATTGTCTCTATATTACTTAAGATACATAAGTTTGTGTTTTGTCTTTGGTCGAGGGTGTAACCTCTTTATGCGCTAGTATCCTACATATGTCAATGTATTGGGTATTTACCTTAAACGACATCATAGTCCTTGTGAGATTAGAACTTCAGTGCATATAACTTGGTCAATGTCTTACATGTTCACAGTACATAAAAGTGCCAAAAATATAAAATATGACTAAGACACTGACGAAGTTATCAAAGACACCAGTGCTTGGTTGAAAGCCACCCTTAGTATGTTAGTGTGTTGCTCAAGTCTGTGACTCAATATGTGTTTGAGGAGTGTATATGGTCAGTAAATATGAGATGAATTTGGATATCATGTTTAGACATGGGACTTGTTAGCTCATTTATGCTTAAATGTGATATGAATTTAAGAATTTGCAGAACGATTTGTCTGGCCTTCTTTTGACATGTGATCCGAGCTTGCTTGAGGTGTTATTTCCTCCCTGAAAGTTAGAAGTGTCAATTGATTCTTCCTGCAGACGTTTACCTTGCTGGAACAGTGATGCTGATCTTTGGTATGGGATTATATGGACTGTTCATCAGCAATATACCCAGAGGGATTCCGTCTGGGGTCGATCGCGCTCTAAAGGGATCTTCTTTGTTTGGGATGTTTGCCTTAAAGGTACTAATGATCTTCAAGAGATAAAGAACAATGTCAGGAGTTGAATCTTTTCAAATGGCCCAAGTCAGTTCTCAATTTTTTTTTTCTGTTGCACACAGGAGAGGCCCAAGTGGATGCAGATTAGTTCGCTGGACGAGTTAAAAACAAAGGTTGGGCATGTCATTGTCATGATTCTCCTGGTGAAGATGTTTGAAAGAAGCAAAATGGTGACAATAGCTACAGGGATGGATCTTTTTAGTTACTCGATATGCATATTCTTGTCTTCAGCATCGTTGTACATCTTGCACAATCTTCACAAGTCCGAATGAAAATTCCGAGTGGTCAGATGCGTTATAAGGTATATATTGTACAAGATCTCTTCTTCCAGTATGTGTAAATAGCAAGAACACTACTGTGATCTCGTTTCGATGTTGTTGTTGGTGCATACTCACATGATGAACAAGTAATGCAATAAGTGGTATTAGTTTTTCTTTTTTGTGGCAAGGGTAGTGTATATTCATCCCATTTGAGAATCGAATCTTATTTCTTGGGACAATAAACCTTGCACTTTATTTATTAACTTCTTAAAAAGGCATCTTTTTCATTTAGAATGGTAAATGAATCTTAAATTCGTGAATACATTTAATAATATTTGGTTCTTTTATGTTCATTCAATTGTGTGTGTATATATATATATATATATATATATTAGCGTCCGTGCACGACATGCTCTTCACTGTCTGATCCATCATGATTGCACAGTAATTGAGAAATGTACAATGTTCTGTCAATATCTTCTCTTCTCTAGGAGTGCTATAGCCAATGCTTGAATCTGTCGAAGTCGTCGCCGTCGTTGGATCGAATTGTGTTTGAAATTCAATCGAATTGCAACCATTGGCGATCGCAACGGATGTATAAAAACGAACGCTCAAGATAACATTCTCATATATATATATATATATATATATATATATATATATATATATATATACTATGCTACGAAATTTATTCGTGATCATCTCTATTATCCATCGTTCAATCCTTTAGGGTTCAAGGATTGAACTATAACATGCATCCAATCGAAATGGTGGAAAATGAAGATGAGTTGTGTAGCATAATATATATAGAAAGATTTTGTGCTGGGTGCACAGTATGCGTGTCCAGCATGAGCGCCTTCTCTGCATGTGCACAGTATTATATATATACACGACGTGCAACTCATGAGCGATGATTCGATCCGGAACCAAACCGTTAAATTCAAAATCGGAACTGATTCAGATGAACCGGTTCTGGAATCGAACCGGAACAATTCCAGTTTCGGTTCAATTTCAATCGATTTCAGAACCGATTCGGAACTATTTCGGAACCAATTCTTGTTCCGATTTGGATCTGGTTCCGGTTGTTAATTTAAAGGTAGAAACTCTTAGCATGCTAACATGTTTATAAGATTATTTTGCGACAAAAAAAATAGGATCACCGACGTGATAGATGAATTTGGAAGCTCAAGTTCGAGGAAGATGATCTGGAACCGTTTCGAAATCGATCCGGAACCGATTCGGAACCGGTCTGGATTGAATTGGTTTCAAAGTTAAAACTTTGAACCGATTTTGAACCGGTTCCAATCGATTCCAATGTCGACGGATCCAGAATCGATAAGCATGCCTAGCGTTTGAGCATGCACAGTAACAAAACGTGCACAGTAAACGCCTCCATCTGAGCTTCTGTCGTTCGGCATTGCCGTCGAACAGTCAAATTCCGACCACAATCTAGTCGCAGTTCAACCGACATCGGAGTTTGGCTAGATTGTGACCGTCAATGGATGCGACACTGATGACAATAATTCGATCAAATTTCGACTGCGATCCAATCGGAGTTGAAGGTTAAATACAGTTATTGATGCATTCCGGTTAATAATGCATCCCAGCCGGATTTTGAAAGCTTGGACTATTATTGAGATGAATACAATTAAGGTTTCGAAAATAGATTTGGAAAGGAATTCAAAAACAAGGAAATAGAAAGAACATGACGAGGTTAAATGGAAAGGAATGCATTACTACCCGATAGTAAGAAATTCAGAGTTGCAAACGTGTTTAGGGAGAAGAATAAAAAAACAGACCACATGATATTCAGAGAGACAGAGAACTGTCATCGCAATGCAAGACGAACAGTCATGAATAAGTAGCAGAGTTTTCTATACAGCTACGAGAACTGGGTTATAATAATAATAGAACAAAATGTGGAAGAATAAGTAGCTAGAAAAGATGGAATTCATGGTGACCTGGTGATGTTTCCTGCTCTGCATTCACAGGTGCACAAGTTTCTGGAACCTTCTACCTCGCGCTGCGACCTCCTTGTATGCAGTTTGATGTTCACCAACTTGCCAGCAATCTGTTGCATCAAGAAGAGAGAAAATTCGGCAATTGCCATGTAAATAGATGGTGAGAAAAGCATTGCATCAATAACTCATCCAAGAATAAGGGCAGACCATTCTCCATGCCAAGTCCTCTGCGCCGAGAGGCTGAGCTGGACTCGAGAATAAGAAATGCCTCGCGTACTGCAAATGCCATCGATAGAACAGTCAGGTTGATAAGGGGTTTGTGCTAGTTCTCTCAGTCAATCAGCTTTGACTAGATTCTAAATAGACAGTATCTAGGAAAAGTTCATAGAAATCGAAAAAGGACCTTCGCTAGGTTGTTTTGCATTTCCCTGATTTGCTTAGAATCCACATTCTTAAGGAAATTAATCAGCCATCCGGGTTGTAAAGCATCGTTCGAAGAAACAAAAAGTACTATCTGCAGAAAGAAAAGGGCAAAACATTTCACTAAATTTGACACGAGGGGAGTAAGGTGAAGTCACTATCTATAAGGGCACTGAAAGAGAGGAGAGAGATTAAGTAGAAATGCAACTCAAGTGGTTAAATTATGGATGATCGAGTTTTCTAATAATGAGTGATAAAGATAAAGAAACATGTTGTATTGGATTCAGAAAGCACTTTGTAAAATTTGACATGAGCAAGTAACTAATGCAGGTAAAATCACCTACTGATCCAGCAGCCACTCAAGTGACGTGTAAATGTGTTGTATCAGCAGTGTTAATAGAGATCAATTCAAGAGCTGAGTTCTTCCAATTTGGTATTCTCTAGTCAAGTTACTCAACCAAGAGAGGAGCTACAACAAGAGACAAGCAGATTTCTGTATCTATTATGATTTTCTCCATAATTAATTTTTAGTTATCATCGCAGATGCCCTTTGGGCCCCCCCTAGACCCAAAAAATAAAAAAATAAAAAAAATCCTAGAAGTTTTTAACAAAACAGATAGAAACATCTTCAAGAAGAATTAGTTATAAGACAATAGTTAGTTCTTAATCACTGAACATGACTATCACTGTCAATTACCAGGAAAATTGAGTAAACTTGTAACTTTAATGATGATCGAATAATTAACTTCGCCAATTGAGAAGTTAATCGACGCAAACCGTGTGCATTTCCATGGTAGAAAGAATAAAAATATAAATTTTGCATAGTACAATGATCAAGTATTCCTTCAATCTGAATCGAAAACATAAATTCTGAACATACCTTACGATAATCAAGTATTCCTTCAAATGGAAGCTCTAATTCATCACTGACAATAACTGGAATACAACCGCTAACTATTGCATCAAACAACCTGGCGGAGGATGGGGTATCACCAGCTGGGTTTAGGCAAAAGAGAGATCTAAAAGGATGCAACAGATGACATGATATTATGTTTCCATAAGAAATTAAACATCTAGAATCACAAACATGTTACCTGCGCATCCCAGTCTGAGCTGCTGCCTTCCCAGCTTCACCGGCACTTCCATCTACCATAACGACACCCTCACTATTCTGCAGTGCTGCTGCAAGTTTACTACGAATTTTACCTCCCTATGTAAAGAAAATACACTCATGACTTAGCAAAGCATGCAGAAACCCCGATATAGTTGGGGCCCTAAAAAAGATATAGTCAAGAAGGCAATAAGTTATAACAAAAAGGGAGACAAAACTCATACAGCATTTCTCTTCAGCCTTCCACGAAAAAATAACAATGTGCTTCTTTTTGACTGAGAATCATGTACGCATTGTGCATCACATAGATCAACATTAGGAACGTAAGGAAGAATAAGGTCCTTTTCAAGCCAGACTTCCCCTGGCTTGTACCTGCACAAGGCAATTAGGTCAGTTCACCACACTAATAAGAGAGATACACTAGTTGATTAAAAAAGGTAAAGGTCACAATTACCAATTCCCTGTGGAATCCATATCTGGTAGAAGCCAGATTGCCTTTTTCATGAATCGGCGGACGGATTTAAAAGACCAAGGATGATGGACTGGAAGTATATGATCTCTTCCTCCAGATCGTTGCCAAGTTGGCTGATCAGTCACCCACTTTAGAGCTTCCTAGTATCACAGGCAACTGCAACTTCAGTCAGCTGATACAGAAACCTGAATACTAATAACAAGTAGAAGCAATTTTCAGTGAAAGTGCTAAAGATTCACCATGTTACTTCTAGACTTCAAAAGAGGTTGGCGTGTGACACACTTAAAAGAGATGAGAACAAGTATAAGAGAGAAGACATAAGAAGAAACTTTTTCATATTCAACAAGCTTTTGTAATATTAGGATAGCCAATATTGATTAGAAGCAATTTGAAAAGACACAAGCAGATCTATCTTTGTGTGGAGGCATCAAAATGTTACACAAAAAGGTCTAGCATTATAGATAGCTTAACAAGTACTCCCACAAGATGCAACGAAACTTTGAATTTAGGACATCAGCATAAATGAAATTAACTTTTCACAAGCCATAACTTGATTTTTAGTACATATCAGAACAAAGACAGGTGGAGGACGAGAGATGACTCAACGATCATAGAGCATCAAAATTTTAGCAAATAGGACTCAAAAGATGAGAGTAGCACAAACCCAGTAATGGAAAGCAATATCAACTTCAGAGAACACTTGCAGGAGCTCAAAGTCAAGCAAAACTATTACAAGGGATGACTGTGTATTCAACTAGCATTCCAACTTATATGAGTTGTCAAAGATCCCTATATAAGGATGGCAAATTTTGTGGTTCTTACTTCCAAATTTTAATAAGGTTGTGGTACAAATCAATTAAGCTGCCTTCATATTATTAAATAGGAAGAAAAGCCTTGGCCAAACAACAGAGCATATGTCTATATTCCTAATATTTGATCGCTTACATTCATCTAGTGTAGAAAGAAGAAAAAGAGGTTGTGGTAAGTACCAACTACTTAATGCTTCAAGAGTAGATGCATTATCTTGAACTTATATGTTTAAAATTTGTTGGATTTAAATGCTGCATAATCTACAAGATAGCATGGTACTCAACAATGTGACAGCTCATAAAAAATAAACCTTGAGCCATTCATCAGACCCTGTAAAGTGCCTTGCATTGCTGTCTCTCAAGCAAGAAATAGCTAATTGTTGTGAAAAATGGAATGTAGAAGAAGTCTGCCTCCTCTTGCCTATGAACCCTAATGACATTCTTCAGAAGCCTCTCAGACTCCGGTGCAATCAGATCTGCCCAGAGCCAGTAATCAACAGAATGCTGCACAAAGATTACAAAAATAATAAGTCATGCTCAAAATCATCTAACATTTTGTTATAATAATTAACTTGTGAAATCAGAGATGAATTGGAGTTTGTTTCTAGATGACAGTATATCAAAAATATTGAATTACTATACTCCATCAGAACTAAATCTCATCTAGAGCAAACTAGGAACTAATTAGGAACAAAAAAGGAAAGGTCGAACCTATACCAACTGGAATGTAACCCATGAAAAGAAAAAGAATAATACTATAAAAATCTTATGTTATTAGTAACCAGTAACAAGAGTTTCTGATTGAGATTACACAACCAAGTGAAAATGGCAGTAACAGATACATAATAGCAATTGAAGTCTATGCTAAAACATTCAACATATTTTGCACTTCTAACAATGTCTGCAGTTGGTCTTTCATCCACTAGGCTCTAAAATGGGATTAACATATGTAATCAAAGTTCATAGACAACAATTGGAAAATGATAGAGGAGCATAAGTGAACATTTGTGCGTTAATTCAGGGTCTTAATCCATATTGATTCTGTAATCAATAATGTTTTTCCTGATTCCAGATTTCTGTTTGGCCAGCATATTTGATGACTCCTTTTTTAGAATCCACAATATGATAAGAGGATTATTTTTTATGTAATGTTAATTAGTAGGCATGACCAAATTGCATTGCTCATCAACTCCCAGATAAGGATTTGAGTGATTTATGCCTGCAAAAATCAGAATCTGATTGTAGTCACCTAATCGCTAGACATATCAAACAGGGACACTCCGCTACAGACCGAGCACCCCAATCTAAATCAATTCGCTTTGCTTTGCGTCAAAGATCAAATTTTTCCTAACATCACTAACAAAAAACGGCCACAGCCTTGAAACTAGAACAGAAATCCATCGACATACAGAATAAAGATCATGAGTTACCTGTTCGATCAGCCGGTGCACAGGGCTGCCATTGGAGGTCAGGTTCGACGTCTCTCTATACGTGTTCCTGAACAGCCACAGGAGATCGTAGGTAAACTTAGCCGGCATCTCATATACGTAGACGCGCACCACCGAGGGAGCCGACCACGGATCCACCGCATCTCCATAAAGCCTCTCCGCCTCTTCCTTCCAGATCGAGTCGTCAAGCGCCTTGACCGCGGCAGAGGGAGATCCGCCGTCAGCAGCAGAAGCGACGCCCGGGGATCCGGCAGGTGGTGCACGCGAGGTCAGGAACTTCTCGAGCGACGCGAGGAAGGAGTACTCGGGAGGAGGGGCAGGGTTAGGGCTTCCCTTGGAGAGGTGGAGAGGGGTGTCCAGGGAGTCGGAGATCAAGAGGCAGCGCGAGGAAGAAGAGTACCTCGCGTAGTAGAAGAGAAGGAAGGCGGAGAAGAGGGCGACGAAAGAGAGGGCAGCCACGAAGGAGGTGGATCTCACCGCAGTAGTGAAGGCTTTGCTCGCCCCCGCCATCGATGAGGTCCGCTACGCCACTGCGATTGGAAAAATTGCAATGGTTTTAATATATTATTATTTTTCTATAATTAGATTACTAAATATAAATGTCGAAATTAATATACATTTAAAATTAATTTTATTATTATTTTTTTAAAATAGCTCAATTATCGTTACGCTTACCGTACAATTTAATGAAATTTAGAATGTAATCAAATTTAGAATGCTAATCATCAATATGTAATTTTTGATTATAAAAATAATGAAATTCTTTTATTTAGGATTAATTATTTATTATAAAGAATATAATTTATATTATTATAAAATAATAAAAACATCTTTATAATTTCATTTAAATGTAATCAAAATTTTAATTGATTTTTTGTGACTGTCATCGTTATCGTCGGTACTCGATTGCTCATATTGACCTCCGATAGCCATCGTCGTCAAGCTTCGACGAGTAACAATTGATGGGACCGCCTATCGATCGGCGATCGCTGACGGTCGACAGGCGACGATCGCTCGGTGATCGACTGGTGGTCCATGACCGTCAGCAATTGTTCATCGATCCTCAATCGTCGATCGATCAATCGTCGCCTACAGACCAATGGTCGATTACCCATTGATCGATCGTCGACCGATCATCGATCATCGATCGACCATCGTCGACCACCCATCGACCGTCGACCAATCGTTGTCCGTCGACCATCAGTCGTTGGTCGACCGTCGATCTACCGTCGATCAACCATTAGTCATCGATCGACCTCGACCCTCGGCTTGCCGTCGATGGTGGGCGTCGACGACCTTCGTCAATGGTCGTCATCGACGACCATTAGATAATAATAAAAAAAATATTTGTTACTATAAATATTGAATTCGTATTATAATCGAATTATATAAATATTTTTTTGTAATTCAGATGAAAAATCTTGTCTCCCCTAGATCATATTACGTTAATCTTTAAAATATTATCAAACAAATTAATCATCTTAATTACATTAATGTCTCGACTCTCGAGAACATTCGGGGACTTTCCTGAAGTCTGCTCCTGCCTCCTCGTCGACAAATAGCAGCGACGCGAACTGCGACGAGCAAGTTGCCATCTTCTACGAGTCTCCGAAATCGAAGAAGTCAGCCACCGATCCGTCAGCTCAACCATGAGGTACTACTCTTCTTCTCCGATCTCCTGCCAGCCTCGTCTCTCTCGTTTCATCCGATCAACGCTTCGATCTCTGGTTCGATCCTTTTCTGTGCCGCATTTGATTTTTTTTCTTCTTCTTTGGATACTTCGCATTTCCTGAGTTGTTTGAGGAAATTTGGCAAGTCGGCCTGATCAACTGACCGTTTGATCTGTTTTCTCTGAGCAAAATTTCCTATTCTGTTTTCTTCGGTCTCTCACTCGATATGCTCGGTTCCATGATTTTCTTGTTGCAGCCGCCATCCCACTGTGAAATGGGCTCAGAGATCCGACAAGGTCTACCTCACAGTTGACTTAGCGGACGCCAAGGATGTGAAAGTCAATCTTGAGCCCGAAGGAGAATTCAGTTTCTTCGCCACAAAAGATGGCGTTCCCTATGAAGTTGATCTCGAGTTGTTTGATAGGATCAATGTCAAGGTAGTACCATCGCTGTCAAAGTCACTACTGCAGGTTCGGATCTCATTGTCTCGGATGTGTGCCTTTATTTCAGGAGAGCAAACTCAACATCGGCGCAAGGAGCATTCTGTATGTGGTAAAGAAACTCGATAAGAAATGGTGGAATAGGCTGCTAAAGGAAGAGGCAAAGCCACCAGCTTTCCTTAAGGTGGACTGGGATAAGTGGATCGACGAAGATGATGAAAACGGTAAGATGGATTGGAACTAAAGTGGAGTTCCTTTTACTGACTTTGTCTTCTGCTCCTTGCTAATCGATCCTTTGCCAATTTAGCAGAGGAAGATGAGCACAAGGATTCCGATGACAAAGAGGTAAGAAATCATTTTTCGAGGAGATCTTGCCACTTTGATTTGTCTCCAGCTAAACATTTCGTTGCAGAAGAAGCGCAAGAAGAGGAAGAAATCAAAGAAGAAGGGCCTGCTTCAGCTAATAGCACAGAAACTGAGGTTTGCTTGTATAAGCAAAAGGTGAGGTTGGACGATTCAGCTTGGCGTGGTCTGGATGGCGGCTTGCTCTTTGTAGAGTGTGTACGCTGATGCAGTAAATTGTATATAGTAAAGAACAAACTAATTATCGATGATGTTTGTTGCGAGTTTGGAATTGTATTGTTCATTAAATTCATCTTTAACTAACTTGGACTGCTTGTGATGTGTAGTTCTGATAATTAGAACCCTAATGATTCGATCTTTTGTCTCTGGTCCTCTTACTCTTTGTGTTGACCGTGAATTTACATATGATTATCGTAACACATCCGAGTGTATCGTATTAGTTCGGATCCGATTAAAAATAATTTAATCATTATGATTTTAAATTAACGGATTTGTATTATTGAACGTGGATTAATGAATTTTGGATCAATACGTGTAGAATCTTTTAATCCGTACAATTAGTATTGATGAGATGTTAATGGATTTTGAGTTAACATTATATATAAAGTGTGATCTTAACAGGAGAGGAATGATTTGGTTGACTCTTTTTTTTCATTGGACAGAGCATTCGGGGTTAATTCTCTCGATCTGTGAAAGATCAATCTCTACGATGTTTCTTTCAATTTCAGATTCTTTCGAAAATACTGACTTTGGATTAAGGTGAATCTTCTATGCTTTTATTTTTTTGTTTTATTTTTCGCATTCTTAGTGTAGATCGTTCGAAATCCGAAAGATCCGTCACTCCGATCTCTTAATCTTGCATCCCTCTGCCAATAATGTCTCTGTTAGTCCAGAAATCTGTATTGCAGTATGACAAATTGTGACCGGATGTTTTAACTTGCAAAGCATGAAAACAGAGTTCTGACGAGAAAAATAGGGAATAAGGATATCTGCTTGTGCGATGTCATTACTCACACAAGCTTTTTTCATTGGGCACAGAATCAACTTTAGGAAAGGGATGGATATCTGCATAACCTCGAGCTACTCTTTCTAGTTCTATGCTGAACAATGAACTAGCTCTGATACTTTAAGAAAGTGCAGCAACGACTGGTGTAGAAATGACAGGTTCAACGAGGACGGCTACGTTTCTAGTTACATGATAGAAAGCCGCGGTGGTCTCCAAGTACTCCCAGGTCATCCTTCGTTTCTCCTTCATTAAATCTTGCTTCGTTTCCTCCTCCTCGAACTTCTTTTTGCAGGCCAGAAATAGCTCTTCGTCCATCTCGACTAATATCTTCTTCACGTTTTGTGTCGAGTTCAAAACACCTTGGTTCCAATGAGTGAGAATGTTCCTCTCTAAAGCTGGCAAGATTAGCGGCACTACAGCCTGCCGATTGTGTGACACCAGATTAATCACTCGGTCATTGTTGCACATGAGCAAGGCCCTCTCTGCAACCTGTAAGCCAATTAAAACATTTTTGTAAAAACAAAAGGCACAAAATCCAACATCCAGTTTGATTATCATCGCCAAATGTGCTTAGAGCCAATATACCGAATAGAAGGGATAGAAACAATTGCTTAAAACCAAACATACTTTCAAACGATAATAACCACAACTCTAATTTTTAGTTCACTATTACGATTTACATTGGAACTAGTGATGAATTTTAGAATTCTCCACCTATAAAATAGTTAGATACAAAAGGAGAATCAGACTTTACAGAATGTGGTCTAGACGTTGGGAGTCATTGTTTCTCATGACTACTCCCAATACCAGGTAGGCGTTTCGTAGGCCATACAAATGCTTACTAAGGACCCTAAACTAGATTATTGATCGTTATTGGCAAGTTTCTTTATTGATGAATTTGAATGATTCGTTAAATCCTCATTTGTCAGGTGTTGGATGAACAATGTTGTATTCACACTTGATTCCCGAGGACATAGCTATACTATGGAGTTACTGGTCTATTTGATACTAAATGATTGGTTAAAAAATTAACACCAAACATGAATCAATTTCACAAAACTATATTAGATAATTAAAGGAGCGCGATATATCTTGCATAACGAAGAATATCCAAAAGTTCATTATAAAGTTGGCATGAATATTTGATGCATGCACATTCAATTTCATTTGGGCCAGAACCACAAAGAATGTACGAAATGTGAAAGGTAAGTCAAAAAGTTTTTGATGTGAAAGTGTCAACTAGTTTAGTCAATAAGGATGTTGGTGGTCTTGCATTTACATATGGTGATGGAAACAAATCCTATATTTTTCACGAATTTTAGAATCTAACCCTTCCATTCTCCCTCGAGAAAAGGTTTTGAATGCTAGTCAATAACATATGAAAATATCATCTCTAAATTGTTAAGATCATAATTCAGAGATAAATAAATGGAACATGAAAAAAAAAAACTTTAGGACTGTCTTCTTTAGACAAAAAGAAAAAAAATTGGAAATTTAAGGAAATTAACATACCAACGACATTACTAATATTTTAAAGAGCATGTATCTGTAGGCCATAATGATCTATCTTATTCCCACAACATCAAAATACATAAATGGTAAAAGAATTAGCATTACCTGGAAATGAGAACTATTCATGCAGTATCCAATCCGACGAAACAACAACGGAAGCACACATTTTTGGATATCCACATCATTTGCAGTCTCCAAAATTTCCTCCAACTCACTTAAGAACATAACTTCCTTCTGACAGTTAGTCACAGGCCAATATCTCAATAACCCATTTATAACTGAAGTCACCAGCTTAGGCTCTTTCTCTACAAATTGAGTCGCACAGTATGTCAGTTGTTGATGATAGATACCTAGAGTTTTTGGCTTGTGCAGTGGAATTAGGACCCTACACAAGAACAGTTTATGCTCCTCTTTTAGAGGCAATGCAAACCCACTGATGACACTGCCAAAAACTTCCAACAATTCAGCAATACCATTATGTCGGTTTGTCTCGAACACAAACTGGTAAAATATATTGCTTATGGCTTTCCGGATGAAAGGCCGATGTGCCATGAATTTCCCATAGACCCTGTGCAGGATTGCTTTCAAGCAATCCCTTTCCCTAGGATCCTCGGACTCAAAGAGGTGTAGCAATCTCACAACGAATGAGTGATTCACATACTTCTTCGCAATTTTGGCATCGAGCGAGGATGACTCTATGAACTTGAGGAGCAAATCATAGACGAGTTGCAGATGGGACCAAGCTGGTTCGAACACGGGTTCTTCTTCTTCGGTCTCCGCGCCGCCACTATTGGATCGAGTATTTGGTGGGAATGCCCTAAACAAGTTGCAGGCGACCATCTTACAGATAGCAGAAATGGTCGGCTCCGTGAAGCGAGAACCCCCGGCATCAACATGATCGATGATATCTAATAATGCCTGCCGCTTCATATCCTTCTCGGCGGAGTTATTGTTGGGATCCGAGAAATCGAAGACGACGCAACAGAGATTCAATTTGTTGATCAAAAGGTTGTGCTTTTCCGCGTTGGGGACATCCTTGAATAAAAGTAGAGGTTCGATGCTTGTGACTACGCTCGACGGGAAGATGGAAGAAGCAGTCCGCTTGACGGTGGTTGATCGGGAGGGAAATATACTGCCACTGCTGGTCCGGTGGATTGGGTTCCCGTTCGAAGAGGCCGTCACATTGCCGCCGGAAGCATCAGATTTGGAAGACTTTCGAGGTAATTTGCTGAGGAACTGCTTCCACATTGTGCCTAAGTTGGGGACGGAATCAGATCGAGCTCATGCTGCGAAATTTTACAGCAAGAACAAAATGTATCGAGGATTCATATAAGATCAATCAAAGAGGAAGCACAAAAATGCCCAGCCACCTGATGCCAATGCCGAGTAACCTGAAGCGAGCCCGATCAAGATGTCAACCTGGAAAGCGATTGCAAGAAGGAAATCCAGTGAAAACAAAAACAAAACAAAACAAAAAACCCCAAGCCGCTGGAAAATAATGAACGTATGATGGGTTCTCCAGGTACAAGATCACGGATCTGGCGAGACAAAACTCGATCGGGAGCTGGAAACGAGCTCCGGATGGCACGCAACAGATCAGAGCTTCCCTCGTTCTTCCCCCGCGCTCATTCCGAGATCGGACTGGATCAGTGGCTCCGATCAGAGGCGTGGTGGAAGAGGAAGAGACAGGGGCGAAACGAGTGCAAGGGGACAGAGAAATACGCCCGCCAGTAAAATTATCAACGAAGGAACGGGTACGATTCCTTCTCAGGGAACGGAAGAAAAATCTCGACCGTCAGTCTCCTTTTCAAATTAAAATAATAAATAGAAAATGCAAGAAGTGACAGTGATGTGATTGATGGACGGTGGTGTGCAGTTGGCGTATCAGGTGACCACGAGATCCACGTCAGCAGTTGAGAAAGTTTGAGTCAGTTTTTTTTTTCAGATTTATTTTAAAAAACAATCCGCGACAATTTTTTGTTATTATATGTAAAAATTAAAAGGGCTATTAACATTTTGACCCTTCTCTTGTTTATAATATATTGTAGCAATTATAACATTTCATTTTTTCAACTATATTGAGCAATATTATATTATATAATTATAGATCTGCTATATATTGTTATAACTATATAACAACTATAAAATCATATATGCTATAATATTCGACGATTTATCAAACAGCGCACGTGAAGTTTAGAAATGCTCAAACAGTGTCCATACTTTCATATTTACCAAATAACACATTTAATTTTTTACCTCTCGCCAAAGCGGACTGCTAACACAAAATTCTCGAACGTGGTCTTTGAGAATTCAAATCCCAGCGGTGGTGGTCTTTGGGATCGCACCACCACCGCTAATCGAATTGCACACCACCGCTTGAAAATTAAATTCTGACAGACCACGGTGATCTTTGGAAATTCAAATCTCAGCATCATAGTGGTGCTAAGATTTGTAATTTCAGCACCACTGTGGTGGTACTGGGATTGCACCATCATTGTGATGCTGAGAATTCAAATCCCAGCACCACAGTGGTACTGCGATTTATAATTCTAACATCACAGTAGTGCAAATCTTTTTGACGAGAGGGGTAAAAAGGAAATTAAGTACGCTATTTGATAAATATTAAAGTATGAGATGTTGTTTGAACATTTCTAAATTTCACGTGTGGTGTTTGTTAAATCGTCGTATAATATTTATTATCCCATAGCTACTTCAATAAAATCTGAAATAGAAATATTTTTGAAAATAAAAATAAATTACAATGAAATAAAAACACCATTTTTGATAATAAATAATCACTTATAATTTGAGTTAATATGAAATAAATCAATTCATATTTGATACAATTTAACTTTAACCTGTATCGAGCCATCGAGGACGTAATAAAAAAAATCATATAGTCTATATCTAAAAATGATTAAATTGGTATCTAGTATCTTTTCAATTCTTCGGTGACGATGAAAAGAAATAAATCACGAAACAATATCCTTTGATCCATTGATTATGATAATAGAGGACTTTTGAATCCGACCGAGAATTTTAAATCCCGTATTAAAAATTAACTCCTACTCAAATATAACAACATCTAGAAAAAAAAAAAAACATATAGTCAATCCTTACCCTCATCAAGGTCTCAAGGATGAATAATGTGCAAAGATGAACACATCGTCGGCTACCTTGTACAGTATCCTTTTCCCCATATGATAAAAAACTGACAAAAGAGGAATAGAAAATACAAAATGAAAGAAGGATCAGACCCCAGATCCCGAAATGCTTCATCTCCATCTCCATCTCCATCTCCATCTCCAAAGGCTCTGTGTAATACAGACAGACTGAGAATGAAGTGAACAGGCAATAATTATAAATGGAGACGCATTAAACGCACTCCTAGATTTGGACGACTCTTTTCGCAGATTCCAGCTCAGGATGGCTGAGGAGTCAACCATAGCTCTGCAAACTTGACTTTGGATACACTCTCCAAGACCTCGAATGGAGTGATGTCGCCGACCACCACCACCTTCTTGCTGTCCAAGTCCACTTCGAAGGAGGAAACTCCTGCAGACATGGAGTGGTTAACATAACTCGATTGCCCATTCCATATGAGACACCGAGTGTTTGCTGCAATCAAATTGGTTCGAGGAGCCGTACTTGTTCCATGAAAAGAAAAACCCCATCTCAGAAGTTCATTCAGAGTAGAGAAGAATTCTTTACCTTCCATCTTTGAGATGTGCTTCTGAACTTTTCTCGCACAGCCATTGCAGTGCATGGACACCCTCAGCACTACTGTCTGGATAGCATCAGGATTATTTGCCATAGTTCAGGAAAATCGAAAAAAAAAAAAAGCCTCAAATGATTACCTTGGGTTCCAAATGGAAAGCCAGCGTCTTGGCACCATCAAAAGCATCCTTAATCTTCAACATCTGGCTCTCGATTAAAGCCCTCCTCTCAGCTTCATCATCTTCGTCACAAGTGTTCATGCAAATGCAGGAGTTTGTCGAGATTGCGAGGGAAAAACAGTGGAACACCCTTTCCAGACCGGATCTCCCCATCAGCTACTCTTGTTGCTACTGAGTTACATGGGAATTCGAAGTGCTCCTACAAGAACAAGTAGCATTCAGCCCTCCGCTTATAAGCAGGCTGGCCAATGCCTATTATATAAATTTAAATGTCAAGTGTTGTTACTTTTACTCAAAGCTTTTAATGTGCACAATACTTCCTTGCAGGAAGGGTATCGACATTAATATATGATTTCTGATCACGAAACACCGCTACTGGTTGGTCAATTTGGGTTGACTAATTAAGTATAGCAGGGCATGCAATAGTCAAAGCCTAGGAAGAAGTCAAGTGGAGCTGTAACCCCTCCATGTGATCAGGTCCTTAAAACAAAGCTAATAACATGTTGATATCATGAGAAGAGAATAACAGGGGACGAGACCAGTCGAAAGCAATTCCTTTTAATGTCTATAATGTTGGCACAACTCATATGTTCTAATGGTGACTCGAAAAAAGTAGACCAAACTCTAGTGCATGAATTAATGTAGGGAATCTAATTACCGGAGGGCATGTGGATGTTGGCCTAAGATAACAAATACGTACAAGAAGAGTTGGATAATAGGTGGAGAGTGTAAGCCAGGTCAAATTACACAATGCAACAGGGAGTGCATGTGAACATTGTATATCAATGACATGACATCTAGAAAAAATAATTGCAAGTAAAGATAGGAACCCAATACTTATGCTTAACATTAAAAAACTCTATCTTTGGTTGGTTACGCCGTCCAATGCAACTTGACAATGCAAGGTCATAAAGTGCCAGTTTGCTTACGTGATCATGGATTAGGATGATGGACAATTGATGGAGGAGATATCTTCATTTGCTATGGCCAAGCTTCGAGGAGGAATGACCTCGTTCGTCCTCAGTTTTAGCCAATTACATCACAAAGATTCTTACCTGCAACATAACAAAGAATGGGATTTGAGTCGATAGTTTGCAGTACCAATATAGCAGTTAAAGTCTATGATGAATCTTTAGCTTAATATCCAACTGCGGGATTCCTCTGGATCGAGTAATAGCAAAGAATCGAACGAGAATGTGGCTCCACTAGAGCACTGTGGCCAGCAGATAGAGCTGAAACAGAATAGATGCGAACTAAATGTATTTGCTAGGATTTGTAGGTCTATTCTTCTGTTTTCATTTTTCTGATTGTTATGATTATCTATTTACATGATCAAACTGTTAAACACAAGTCACCAATTTTGATTACAAGACAGAGGCATCGACCACATTAAGTAAATGAATAAAAAAAGTTATGGGTGCTAACTCAAGCACAGTATTTTCCCAACCAACCTAAAATGGAGTCTTTTACGACACCAAAATAAACAGACAATAATCTTCTACAATTTACAATAGCATCTGAGTAAATCTTGACTTGCAGTCTCACCATGGTCATACAATATTAGAAAAAGGACATTTGATAGTTGAGACAAGACTCAGTGGTAACAGTGACAATGGCATTAGACATCTTCAAGATGCTATAAAGCAGCTTTAAGAGGCCGCGTGATGGTAAGTTCTCTATTTCATATCATGAATAAGTTTTTCCTGTAGTAAAATGAAGTCATCTGCAGTATTTTGTTGACTTCATTGACGGGGAAAAAGATGATGTTTTAAATGAATACTAACAAAGTCTTTGATGCAGAAATGTAGGGTCGCCTCGTACTGCTCTGTTAATTTCGAGGCATTGACAAGGTAAAAAAGTACTAACAAAGACTTTACTGTAAAACTTAAAAAAAAAAAAAAACTAGTAATTTCAGCATTTTCTTGAAGCACATGATCGTTGCTTTTAAATTGATTGGTATTGCAGCTTTCTGATCGTGGTTAGAAGACAATAAATATTTGCATCAGCCGAGTCGTCAAATGTATATGTAATTTTAAAATGCACCATTCTAATCTCAGTCATCAAAAATATAAAATATTTCCAAACGTGAATACAATTTTACACTTCAACTTCCAAGCACAAGATTCTGATTGTAAATCTCTTCTTGTGCGTACATAGAGTCAACCGAAATAGCCAATGGATGGGAAGACATCTATCAGAATCTAGTTCTGTGGTTCACGGTTGCTATTTTGCTAATTGATGAAAATTTAATTAAAACAAACTATCAAAACTTGACTTTGGAATACAGAATGAATTAATTGTCCTTGTAGAGTTGTATCAAATAGATGAGAAACCAGTATGTTTAGCAACACAAGTAATGATACCGTACCCAATAGAACAACAAGCCCAGTGCTCCTAGTCCTCTCTCAATTAGGAGTGCAGACTAAAACCGTGTCTATATTGCAAAAACTCCCAAATGTTAGAAAGCCAAATTGTATAAGCTACAAACACCAACCAAACCTGCATCATGCAGAAGATAGATTTACGGGGCAAATTGTTATGATTATCTATTTACCTAAACAATGGCCACAACAAAGAATTGACAGGGGAAGAAAAGATCAGGAAAACCAATCAGGAAAAGAAAATTAAGTCAGTTGGAGTGGCAATAGATTACCCACTCAAGCTATTAGACTTCATCATCATCACCAGCAAAATCTGGCAATTTTGCACCTCAAATCCCTTTGGAATTCCCTCTTCATCCTTTCTATCTCTGCCATCTGCTGCCTCTTCGTATTCTCCAACTTCTCCCAGATCTCCCCGAACCTCCTAACCGACTCGGCCAGCATCCTAAAGGAAGAATCTGAGCTGCCTAAGACACTCTCCCTGTTTGGCGGGAGTCCATGAGAGTCATCCTCCCTCACACTGCCCCTGGACTGTCCCTCGTCGCACTGCTTTCCATGCATCGACACCATAGGGAAGCTTTCCTGCGGCAGTGACGGCGGCTGCTGTCCTGCAGACGGTGGCAACGATGATGGAGACGACATCAACCTATCCATCTTCTTCTTTTCCATGGGCATTCGAAATCGCCCTCTCTTTTCCGACGCCGAGAGTCTGAGAGACTCCGTCCGACGAACCCTGGAACTCGCAGCAATTTCTTTAATAATATTAAACTTAAATTATTTAAAAAAATATATAACGAAAATTCAATTAAAATCTGAAACAATTTTGGTTAAAATCAAATTTAAAATTTCAATTCGATTTTTATTTTGATTTTCGATGTTAATTATTAGAATTAGTGAAGTTCAAACCATTTTTTGTATTTATATAATTCAAAAATAGCTTCATTTTATTGATCTCACTGAAATAAATTGAAATCGAATTAAAAAAAAAAATAATTAAATTTGATTTATGGCCGACGCATGGTAAGGGTATTTATGTAAATCGGGGAACAAATAAAAACAAGCTAATTCCTGCAGCTCGCTCGCAATATGATCATTACTGTTCTCCGCCGCTAGGGTTCCCGATCCCACTTCTGATTCCTCTTCCATCTCCGACGAGCGGTGCTTCAAGCTCCCGCTGCAGCTCGAGCGGTTCTCATCTTTTCAGTGCCTGCAATTGCTTCTCCGGTGAGTCATTTTTCTGGCTCAGGTGTCTCTTCCTTATCGAAATTCCACTTTGTTGTTGTTGTTTTCTTTCTCGCACGAAGCATGCTCCACACCACCTCCCTCTTGTTTCCTTTCCTTTCTTGTGTTTCTTTTTTTAGTGTTTGTTTTTCTTTCTAAACAAAGTTTTTTGTGGGATAGATGCGTTCATGGAAGCTCGAGGGTCTTCTCGCTTTCTAGATTAATGTTATAAAACGTTAAAAGTAAAATTTCAATCCTGTACCGTTCACTATTTTGAATTTACGGGACAAGTTTATAAGAGTGTCTATTTACCTAAGCAATGGCCAGCAAGAAGTGAAGGTGTTGACAGAAAAAGATCAGAGAAACAAATCAGGAAAAGAAAATTAAGGCAGTGAAACCAATAAGATGTTTCCCATTCAAGTTCTCATTCGAACCGCCATCATTATTGTAATTGTCTTTTCTGTCTTCGTCATTATCATCACCCCGTCCCTACCTTATTTTTGCAATTTCAACTTGTGCTCTCACAAAAATCTGCCTTTTTGGCAACCCCGAATCCCTTGTTACGGTTGGATTAGTACTGCTTGCTCTTTTCTGGAGACTGAAGTGAAGCCCATGAGGATAACTATGTAAGTTCTTGGAGTTGCAATGTATTTACGCATATGCAAGCGAACACAATGCTGAAGGTGGTAAAGTACTTGGTGTTTCTTTTTAAAATTTTTGTAGGTGACAGCTTTGAAAATTTATTGAAGTTTAGTTTATAGGCTCTTAAGCTAATACATAGTTCCAGTCTGGCTTTGGCTTTGGAATATGTTGAAAGGGATATGGGTGAGTTGTAATGGGGTGGGAAAAATAATAATCTATATCCAGAAGCAGTTCGAGAGTGGCCTATCATTATTTGGCTAAGAAACTTACACTGATGAAACATAATCACAACTCTAAGCATATGGTTGCCCCACAATAATATTTTGATGTGCAGTTTATCGCTAATTGTTGGTAGAGAAGTCTTCTTTCATCAATTGATGGTTCATGTATTATGTTCTATTTGCGTTTACACTAATAACTTTTTGAAAGTAACTTCGTGTACTTTCAGCTTAATAGTGCAATTCCTGCATGAATTCTGTAAGAACATTTGGAAACATGATTGTTATACTCATTCTTTAATTTAGTTAACGTCAGATTTTCATTTCATTGCTTATTTCTCACATCAGTTTTTTTTCTTTTTCCTCTTTCCTTTGATTCTTGTGCATTGGAAAATAAATATTTGTGCACATAGACCAAAATGATTACATTGGACTTCTGCTTCATATCTTATTTAGTCATATTCCCTCATTGTTTTGTGCCCGGTAAAAATCACCTTCTGATTATCATCGAGATATTTTTCTCTTGCTTGTCTCTTAGTGCTCAAAATGTTATTGACCACAAGAAACAATGACTTTGAAAATCCTTTGAGTCATATAATGGCTCATACTGTCTTCAGATTCTTATTCTATAACACTTTGTTGGCCTTTCTTTTTTCCTCATTCTGGTGTATCTATGCCTCCTCTTGGGAATGCTTTTTGCTCCTGTGCCTCTTCCACAGTTGCACTGCCAGATTCTTTTAAAAACGTAAGATGCCAAGGACAAGAGCAAGTGTGACCAGTACCGCTTATTCAACTGAGCCAGAAGACCCAGTTGAACCTGAGGAACATGTAGACTTTGATCCAGAGGATATGGAAGAAGAGGTTGAATATGAAGAAATAGAAGAAGAGGTAGAAGAAGAGGAAGAGGAAGTTGTAGAGGAGGAGGTTGAGGAGGAACAAGAAGCTACAGCTTCCAATGGAAATAATGATTGCAGGAGAGTCAGTGGTGATGCTGGCATGGTTGACAGTGAAATGGATGCGGAAGAGAGAAAGAAACATGAACATCTCCTTTCGCTTCCTCCTCATGGATCAGAAATTTATGTTGGTGGTGTACCTCTTAACGCTTCAGAAGATGAGTTGAGAAGCTTTTGTGAGTCTGCTGGGGAGGTGACTGAGGTGAGCTATATTTTTGGTTTCTGTCGTGTTCTGCTATTATTGTTAAACGAACTTTATTCAATATTTTGCAACCGCAGGTAAGAGTGATGAAAGGGAAGAATTCTTTGGAGAACAAAGGATATGCATTTGTTACTTTCAAAACTGCAGAGTTAGCTTTAAAAGCTATTGAACAACTAGATTACACTGAATTCAAGGTTGATTTCCTTCAGATATTTCTGTATCAGTAACTTTGGTGCTTTGTTTTGAAATCACTAAATGAATATTCATGGTATTTTAATGAATTCAGAATAAAAAAGTGAAGTGTTCAGCATCTCAAGCTAAAAATCGACTGTTTATTGGTAATGTTCCTCGAACTTGGTCATTGGATGATTTGAAGAAAGTTGTCACAAGCATAGGTCCTGGAGTGAATAAAGTGGAGTTGATAAAGGTTAATAGCTGTCCTTACTGCACATTTTTCCTTCTTTTCTTGTTTACAGTACCATTCTTCAAATCAGACCTTGTCCATGTGGAAGTTTCACTTTTTTTTTTTTTTTGGTATTATTGGATAATTATTTCTTTTGTCAGTCCGCAGACCCCAAAAATCCTTCTCATAACCGCGGCTATGCATTCATTGAATATTATAACTATGCATGTGCCGAATACTCGAGAAATAAGATGTCCTCTCCAAAATTCAAGTTAGATGAAAATTGGCCAACAGTGAGCTGGGCTGATCCTAGGAGTAGGGACGCTTCTAGTTCTCAGGTAAATTATTTACCGTCTGCTTTATTACTGTTTCAAAACTCATTACTTGGCTTCCTTTGCCAGAAACTGCTCACGTACATTGCCTGACTGCTAAACCTCACAGGTGAAGGCTATTTATGTCAAGAATTTGCCAAAGAATGTGACAAAAGAACAGTTGATGGAGTTATTTGAGCATCATGGTGAAATTACAAAGGTGGTACTACTTCCTGCAAAGTCTGGCCATGAAAAGAGATTTGGTTTTGTGCATTTCAAAGAGCGGGTCATGGCTATGAAGGCAATCCAGAGCACAGAGAAATATGAAATAGATGGTGATTCCTTATGCTATTTGCTTTGCATTTGTTATCGTTAAAATTTAGATGTTTTCTAATTTGGTCCATCTTCTATATTGTTTGTCCTAAACAGGTGATATTCTTGAATGTTCACTGGCAAAGCCTCCTGCAGAGAGTAAAAAACCTGAGCCAGTATTAACTGCTCAGAAAGCTGCATTGCTGCCAAATTTTCCATCCCGGCTTGGATATGGTGTCCTCGGAGACCCATATGGTGCTTTAGCCCCAGGGCTTCATCAAGTACAAAATTCTTTTAGTTTTAAGACAGACAGTTGGCGAGTTTTGCTCGTATATTGAAAATTGAGTCGCTCTATTTTGATAATGTTACCCATGTGTTTCTTATTTTGTCTACCTTTCAGCCCATGATATATGGAAGTGGACAGGCTCCTGCAGCTGCGGCCATGGTGCCAATGATCTTACCTGATGGACGTCTTGGATATGTGCTGTAAGTTCATAATTTGCCTCTGAAATAGAACCATAGTGCCAACGCTAGCTCGATGTTATAAATTGTTTTGATTCTAAACACTCTGAAACTCCAGCTAGCTGGTGTCCTTGAAAAAAAAAATCCTCTCAATTAAGACAGAACAGCACATCTAATTACAGTTGTCCTTGTGTTTCCAAAAATGTTCTAGGCAACAATCTGGAGCACCCCTAGCTACCGAGCAACATGGGCGAAACCGTGGTAGCAGTTCAAGCGGTGGGAACAACAACGATAGCAACCGCGGGCGCAGATTTCGACCATATTGAACTCTTAGCTGATCCTTGTTCTGGTTAGAGCTACAGGAACCCTTATGGAATTGTAGCCAAGTTCATCAAGTTGTGTATTGTCTTTCTGTAAGCTGGAGAATCGATCGAATGTTATTCTTCGCCTGTAGCTTCCTTAGTGTGGTAGTAGTATACTCGATAACGAGTTTACTTGATTAGTCAAACAATCGATGTGTGTGCAAAAAACAATCAACTGCCATATATTTAGTTGTTTCTGGTGCTCCTCTGGTTCTTGCAGTTGAACACTGTCAGCTATGCTCTTACTGATGCCTGGTTGTAAAGATTACCTGGGATGGATTTTAGAACACCAGAGAATTTGAATTTTACTATTAAATTGCTTTATTAATTGGTTGTTGCATTTTCTTCAAATAAAGTTGGCCGAGTTCATAAGGTTTAAACAATATTGATTATTTTCTCGTCTAGACCAAAATCATTATATATATTTTTTAAAATAATAGATCGTTCAAGAAGAGACAAATAAACTTGTTTTTATAAATTATTTGTTAAAATAAAAAAAAATATTATAGCAAAATGTTATTTATGAACTCGATTAAAATTATTTAAATTTTATCAAAATCATTTTAAAATAATTGTAGCTTAATTTTAATTTCTAAAACATTTGAATCTCAGGCGCTAAAACCTTAAATTTTAAAATTTAAATCTATTATATCAAAATATTTTTTTATTAACTTAATCAAAATTATTTAAACATCATTAAAATCGTTTCAAGAGTGTTATATTAACTTTTATAACGGTGACACTAGAAGGATAAACAATATAATTAAAGAGATATCCTGACCATTTATAAAATTTAAGGTGCTTTTTTTATTTTTGTCAGTTTTCATGATAACCGAGTTAGAGTTTTAGCTGTGTTCTTGCGAGAAAAAGCTGAATCAGGCAAACTATTTTGGAGCTCCTCGATTTATTCAGAATGAGGATGATTCACAGTGGAGACGTACTCTTATGATTCTATAAGGTAAGGAAAATAAATCAGGGGTAACAGAACGACTACATAAATGAGCAATTAATCTTAAAAAAATAAATCTCAGAAATCCATCCATATCTCATTGACAGTAACAATGTAATTATTAACTCTGCGATAACCATGCCAATTTGGGTTCTCTTCTTTTCTGGACTAGTTAGGTTTTGTATTACGATCATAAATCATGTGTGATTTACCTCCTCTTATAATATCGTAAAATTGATTATAATAAACCGTTAAATTGATGGTTGTAATTTATAAAAAAAATAAGTTAAGCTTTCCCTTTAATACAGTATGCATTTGTTTTAACATGGTTATAAACCTTCTAAGTATACTCGTTTCTTTACCATATTTGCATCCCAGTGCCTGTTTCTCCATCAAGCTAAGCTTATTTAATAATTTTATAGATAAATTAAGAATCCTTTTTTAATTATTAACGTTTAATTTTTTTTAATTGATATCATATATTCAGTCATTTGACTCGACTAATCTTGAAATGGTAAATTCGATCCCACGAAAATTTTACATTGACTATCAGAGTAAATAAAAAAAATACTCATAATGGATAATCTAACAGTTCAATTTGTTTAGATTCAATATTTTATTTGGAAGAAATTTCTATAAATATACGACAATTGAAATTCTAATCTTATATGTTTTAAAAATTATATGAATATTCTACCACTGAACTATCGCGATATTAACGTTTAACTTAATTCTAAGTAACATATTTTTCCCTTAATTTCTTGCACTTTTATTTCAATCATATAAAATAATAAAATTTTTGAAATATTTAAGTAAATATTATATAACGATATTTTTTTTCTTGCTTAATTGATAAAAGCGATAAAATAGAGGCTGTGGCGGCGGCGCTGCGGCAAGACACGTGGATTCTCGTGTCTATATAAGAGACCCATTGCCCTAACCTGCAAAAACCCTAGCCGCCCTTCGGAGAGAAAGCAGATCTCGCCTCCGGCTCCTGCCGTCGTTTGCTACGCGTCGCCATGGGTTAGTAATCGAGATCTCGCTTACTTGTTACAATTGTTTTACTGGGGACCAATTGGTCGTCTTCGTTCTGATGGGCCTCAGGTAAGGTGCACGGATCTTTGGCTCGCGCCGGGAAAGTTCGAGGGCAGACGCCGAAGGTGGCGAAGCAGGACAAGAAGAAGAAGCCCCGCGGCAGGGCCCACAAACGCATGCAGTACAATCGTCGTTTCGTCACCGCAGGTATTGATTTTTTCCCCCCTTTTTTCTTTTACTTTCACAGCCATTCATGCGATTCTTTTCGTAGCTCTCCTTTCGCACCGGCCAATTTTCTGATCGTTTCTTCTTCGTTGCAGTTGTTGGATTCGGAAAGAAGAGGGGTCCAAACTCGTCGGAGAAGTAAAGATCCCGGCGGCAACGGTGGTACCAAAGTGTCTCCTTTAGCTACCTGTCAAGTACTTTATATGCTTTTGATCTGTCTTTGTGTATCTTTTTGTCTTTGATTACAGTAACTAAGTAGGATATGAATTGAATCGTGGAATTCTTCATTTTCTTACCCGTGTTCTATATAGGAAAAAACAAAATTGATGCTTTAACTATGAATAAAGTCGTTTATGCAAATCTTTACATTGATGTTATTGCTATGCTGTTCTAACGCCTAATATTTTGTCCTGGATCTCACACATGTTCAGAGTTAACCTGGAAACAGATCTACTATTTGCTTGATCATGAGATTGCACTTGATTCCACGTTGTATTAAATTTCCTGTAATTCCTTAATGTTCCATCATCAAAGTTGATTTAGGAAGATGGATAGCAACTTTAGACATTGTTTCTTCACTGCATAGTTAAGGATGTTAAAGTGACAATTTAGCTGACTTTCCCTTCCCTCGAGTTCCCCTCTTGTATTTCCATACAGCCAAATCCAGTCTAGGTATTTGTTTACCTGGGGAGTGCGAGGGGAGGATAGAAAATTTGCTTCAGTCTGTTTACTTGCGACTCTGTAAACATTAAGATAGGATTGGAAATGCAAGGCTATATAACTCATACCACTCCATCCAAGTAAACCTAGTTTGAGCCCTTGTTTAACAAGAGAATGTATAGGGGACAGGAGGCCTCGTCGAAACCTAGTTACTTATGTGGGTGGGGCTGTGTAGGCACAATGAGCAAACCTGTAGTCCTTGTTGGATAGGGACTGATCTGTTTCTGAGATCACTGAGTTGATTGAAATGTCTTCTGCAGTAACGATCAGAGGTTCAGAGTCATGACCTCCTCATGAATTGATTCTTGTTTAAGAGTTATTTTATCTAGCTTTGGGGGTTAGCAGTGCACGCTTCAAAGTTTGAGGCCGGATTGGCCGTGGTGTCCTGTCTCTGTAGTCAGGAAAGAGGCTAGGAGAAAGGGATAATCCTTGATGAAGTCCTACATTCAAGTCAAATTTATGAGAAAAAAGTATGGAGGAACTTAAACAAGAAAAAAAAGCACAAATATTTCAGATGCTTTTACAGCTTATTGCTCATTCTGTATTTGTATCATTTAGAAAATAAATGAAGTGAAGTAATCATGCCTCCTTTATGATGGATGAACAAACAATTTATTAATTATCAACTATTCAATATAGTCATTAAAATTACCATCACCACCAGTATTACTTGAAAACACTTGTAACTGACTATCATTAACATTGATGAGTTAAGAGTATAGTAGAAAAGATAAATCTGATCTGTGGTTTCATAACTGATGAGACATCAGCCATGTAGACAGACCATTTGGATTGCCACGTATTCCCTTGCCGTAGTAGGGAGTTTCGAGTTGGATTGGATTGGGTAGACAGATGAGTGGGAGTGGTTGGTCGAATGAATCAAGCTGATCTAGTTGGACTACACTCGCCAAGCTATTTAGTTGGGGCAGTTTGAGTAGACCAAGTTGGTCGAACAGAGAGAGTCCAGTAGACAATAGGTCCAGACCAAGGTTTTGAAACATGCACTGTTCCAGACCTAAAATTTCCTTGTAGAATTTATTTTTATTTATTAAAAAAAAAATTGGAAACGTTGTATTGATGTAAATCGGTGGCATTTTTTTATCCCTTAATACCTGTTAATTTTTTTTTTATTTTTTTCCTCAAAGAAAGTTGAAGTCCCTGCAATGTTACCTGCTAGTGTTCCAGTGATGCAATTTTATTTGTATATTATTTCAATCATATTTATAATAATAAATATGGAACTTCTGTGAATTAGTTAATGATGGTTGTGATTGTAAAGTTGTGGCTGAGAAGTTGCGATTGTGATAATATTAATCGTAAAATGGAAGAGAGGGCATTTCAATTCCAGTGAGCACTGCGAAAAACATTTTTAAAATGAAAAATAGTTTTTTGTGGAATTCTTGCAAGTTAAAACGAGCTTAAGCAAAAAATTTCAAAATTGAAAAGGGGAAAAAAATTATCCACAATGAATATTGCAAGAGTTAGGAATTTATTCAATTAATAGTCTCCTACTATCCATTTTAAGAAACTGATGAGAGAGAGGTAACTCGTGTGCGGGGGAGGGAGGGATAAAGTCTCTTGATAAGGTGGCAAAGCACGGAGAGATCTATCTGAAATTAGGAAGATTTTAGATCTCTCATTCGGTATCGAATTCTGTTCAATTCGCAAGTAATATTCTGTCTTATCATCGTGTTATCTCCGTGAGGACACATAATGAATATTGTCTCCGTGATAAATTAAGAGTCATTAAGAATTAATCTATGCGGATTATGGAGTGGCCAATCTGAAATAATGGTTTATTCGTTTCAAAATTAAATGAAAAACGCAGACACATACTGCATATAAATTCGTAATTTATATAAGCTCGTTTTCACGGGATGGTCAGTTGCTAATGCAATATGATACTGTCACACAGTGAAATATGGTTCGAATATGGACGGAGATTTAAAAATCTTCTTTCCGGCTCAATCAGGTCTCTCGTTGTGCTAGTCAATTGATTAAGGGTAAAATTCACTCGTGAAAATGATTTATCTTTTTTCATGGTAATCTTGGAATCGACGATGAGGCCCCTTTGGGACAGATAATTTATATAGGCTCTATTAAGAACACTAAGAAAGATAAATTCGGCCAAATCTAATACTTTTTTAAATGCGGGTTTTCCTCTGCAATACGTATGTGACACGTTTGTTCAGTTGTCTGATTCACGTGATTATATAGTAATAAAAAAAATATATAGTATTTTCGCTGAATACTTTATAGTCTCTCTAAATTCACTAGGATTATCGATGTGGTGCTCATCATCGGCAACAGATCTATGATTGCACGTGATTAAGTCAGATTTTGACTGTGATCCTATAAAATTGCAAATTTCAATCATAATTCAATTAGAATCTAATCGTTGAACAGTGATGTCGACCGATACTAATGAGATCGGATGGGATTATTATGGGTGTACAGATAGTCATCACGCACGTTATTAATTTCGTATATGTTGTACTGTATTATTTAAAGATTTAAGGTATTTAAAAAGAATTTTAAAGATTTTTCAGGTCTGAGAAAAACTTTTAAATATTACGTTGGATTGATATATTAATATTTATTTTATGAAGACAATTTATTTATTTTAAAAAAATCGATGGTGGGCTGTGGCTGGGTCGTCCATTTATTGCCGCAGACTACGCCAAGCGTCAGCTCTGAATCCCTTTCGATTTCCGAACGCTTTTTCCTCCTGCTGGCCAGATCGATCGCCCTATTTTCCGGTAGTCACCTGCTTTCAGCGGCGCCTGTGAGGAGCGATCAACCCGGGGATTCCGCCATGAACCCCGAATTGTAAGCAGCTTAGTTTCCCCTACTGTATTAGTCGTTTGTTCTGCAAAGTTTCCTTCTGATTCGATCTAACTAGGGCATATCTTCTTCTTATTTTTTCAAGATTTTTTTTTTTAGTCGGGTGATTTCTTCTCCCTGTTTTATCGATCTTTCGTTTGATATTGATATTTTTTTTTATGTCAATAATGGCTAAAGTTGGGACACAGCATGGAGTCTCCAAATTTGGAAGAGCACGAAGTTACCATCTGACTTTGTTTCTGGATCGTTGATGAGGAGATAAGGAACAGTCGTAGTCGATGTGAAAAAATATCTTTCTTTGTTGGGCATATTTAGTCTGATACTTTGAGATTTCCGGTTCATGGATAATTTCAAAGATTTATTGTATCACCAGTAGTTTTGTGGGAAGAAGGTTAGGGCACCATCACCCAGATTCGGAAAATATTAGCTTCCGGTTGGTAATCATATATGACATGTAGGAGGTGCATGCACTCTCCGTATTGGAAATCTCACTCATAAAAACTGCGTAGTATAATACTATAATTGTTTTTAATAACTTAATTGATATGAAAAATATCTTACCTTATTGCCTTATTGGGCATATCAACTCCATGAGTGCTGGGAAGGATGATTACTGAGAACTTTTTTTTTTCCTTTAGCTATATGGTAAGAAGGCAGTTTTAGGGTACCATGACCAAGATTTGAAAAACATAAGCACACTGTTGTGTAATCATGTAGGGCATATAAGACATGTAGTAGGTGCATACATGATCTGTAATAAAATCTTACTCATAATTAATTACATAGCATTCATAAACTTGGTGGTATAAAATATTTTTAAGAACTTAATCACTATCTATTCACAAGTTTTTAAATTTTAAATAAAATATGTTTCAAACACAAACCAAATAAACAAGACTTTTATCATCTATGCAAAAGTTTATTCACAAATTTATCAAATTTCTTTAGTAAGAAACCTACCTTGTAGAATCGAATCATAATTAGACCCCATAAGCTCAGCATTTCAGTTATCTGAGTCAAAATTGGGGTTCAATAGTTTTAGTTATTGCTGATTTGTTGAACAGAATGGAGTTTGGAGCTTTTTATTAGCTGAGAGATTTGATTAGCTCCCAGGTGACTGCTTGCCTATACTTTATTTTCTCTTTCATAGCAAGGAGAGTTTTGTCAGGGTAAAACAAAAAAAAAATCGAAATTCTCAGAAATGATTCATGTGAGAACAAATTCCTTACCAGGCGACTCTAAGTACACTAAGTTATATCAATAAATGATAAGTATTGATTATTCAAATGCAACTAATAGCAATCCAAGAACACTGAGATTTATGCAGAAAATCATTGAAGATGAATGTGAAAAATCATGAGCATACTTTGAGGGGAATCTACAAGCATGCAAAGATCTCCAAGAAAAAAAATCTCAACTTTCTTTTTTCCTTCCTCTCTTCTCTTCTCCTTTTCAGTCTTTATCCCTTTTGTTTGAAGCTACACATAAACTCACAGGACTTTGTTGCTTTATTCACACACCTGCACACAACTGAGACAAGTAACATTTACAGACCTTTTCTTTAATTAAACCTCAAGCCAAGTTGACCCACCTATAAGTTGGGGTGAATTGTATGAATCGTACTTGCAGTCCAACTTTGGAGGGGTGAACTTGTACTGCTCAATGGACATGCTAGCTTATCTTTTGCAATAGTGAAGTTCTCCATGGACAACTTTGATTAGCATGTCTAAGAGATCCTTGTCAGTGTGGATCATTATTAGTATTCCAATTTGTTCTCAATTGCATCATGATCCAATGATAATGAACATCAATGTGATTGGGTCAAAGAGGGATTTGTACAATTCTTGCACGGATTGAATGCATTCTTTCTATGATAGCATGTTGTGATTCTTCTATTCAAACCCAATTCTTAACATTTTATCAACTTCACATGCTGCATATGTTATGGTTAAGTTGTCGATATGACAACACACTTATGTGAATACTGAAATAGCTTTTCTTTAATTGGCATATGCATCTGTATAACCTTCAAGATTGATTTTGATCTCTCAAAAACCATTCGTATTTGTAATTTACAAAAGCTATAGCCTATACGGAATACATTTTATGCATGAAAATGGTATCTTGGTTATTTTCATTTCTGAAAAGAACCAAATCATCTTATTTGATACACAAGTAATCATTTTGGAAATTGGGTCCATTTCTTTTACTAGTCAAACTTGTGCCAACTGGAATTTGTGTGTTTAATTTCTATCTTGGTTATTTAGTTGGAAGATATTCTCATTCTTGTTCATGTTCTTTCACTTGCAACCTTGTTTTCTTTGGTGAGACGTGTACCACTAGCCTTAGTAAAGAAAGAATTATCTGACAATTAAGTATTTGCAGTGACTATCTTTTCAAGCTTCTGCTTATTGGTGATTCGGGTGTTGGAAAATCATGTCTTCTGTTGAGATTTGCGGTAAATATTCATTTAAAATCAACTGCTTTGGAGTTTTTCAATTATTTATCATCATCTTCAGTCATTCTCCTGCCTGTATTTCATCCAGATTTTTGCTGAATGTTTGAGTCCTTTTGTGACAAAATACCCTTTGTTTCCTATTCATGAAAATTAAGTTTTTTTTTTCTCTCCTAGTGTTGTGTCAAAAACAGGGTGGGTTAAACCGATATCAAAACTGAGGATGAGCGGTGGTATTAAGTTGTCTATGAAGGACCTTAAGAAATGTCATTCATGGTGGGTGAATTTTTGTAGGATGACCTTTATGTTCATAGATCAGGTTTCAACCTAGAATTCATTGTTTTCAGTTGAGTTTATCAGCATTAGAAACTTATAGAGGTATTTATGATTCCTTTCATGTGGGTTTGCAGGAAGGAGATCGTTCAGAAGTGTGTGATTTCATGCAAGTGGCTTGTTCCTTACAAGTCCACTTGTGATGAAGGATTTAAAAGTTGTGATTTACAGTTAAGATTAGGTGAACATAATAATTCCACAAAATTGAAAAATAACTTGTTTAATTTGACGTTGTAACTTGTAAACATGCTGGCACAATCTTTGTTTATTAGAAAATGGAATCTAACAAAAATAAACTAGTAAAAATATATAGAAAAAGTAAAACATCTGAGATTCAATTTATAGGTTTACTACGTAAATGGTCGTGTATTTGTACCTGCAGGGATCAAAGGTGATGTTGCTGCAAGGGTTGCTTAACCTGTAAACAATCAAATTAATTCTAGAAGCTTTACTTTTTCTTTTCATGGTAGAGTTAGAACTTTTCTCTTTATTTATTTTTATTTTCATGTCAACACATGCTTGCTAAATAAGAAATTGCGATGGGTTTATACGAAGCACTCAATGTTTGTGGTAACTTATTCAAGCCACTTCTAATTCTATTCTCGATTTCTGCTTTCATGCACTTTCATCTGATGTAAATTTTTTCTATCTTGCATAGGATGACTCATATTTGGAGAGTTACATTAGTACAATTGGTGTAGACTTTGTAAGTATCTGTGAAATGTTTGCTCTTTTGCTTCATGGATCGGTGTCTTTAGCTTATGCATGCTGTTCTCTTATCAGAAAATCCGCACGGTTGAGCAAGATGGCAAAACCATAAAGCTTCAAATTGTAAGAGTCATGCTTGTGTTATAAACACTCTATCTCGACTAATCGCTTTTTCCTCTGTAGTGGGATACTGCTGGTCAAGAAAGATTCAGGACCATAACAAGCAGTTATTACCGTGGAGCTCATGGGATTATTGTAACTATTTGTCCACCTATTTTGTTTGTATTTAAGCTAAGTTCTTCAGATTAACATGATCGTCCGCATTGTCAGGTGGTTTATGATGTTACTGATGAGGAAAGTTTCAACAATGTGAAACAATGGCTTAATGAGATTGATAGGTATGCTAGTGAAAGTGTAAACAAGCTACTAGTGGGAAACAAATGCGATCTGACTGCAAACCGAGTGATTTCCTATGAAACGGGCAAGGTAGGGACTCAGTTTCTTAACTCAGAACCATGTTTTAATATCAAGCAATGTAGTTTTATGCCGAGTTCATTCACTCAGATACCTTTATTAAGATTATATAGTTTTATGACTGAAGGCATTTGCGGATGAAATCGGGATACCATTCCTGGAGACGAGTGCAAAGGACGCAACGAATGTCGAACAAGCTTTTATGACCATGGCAGCTGAAATAAAGAACAGGTTCCCCTTTGATATCTTTTTTTATACTGTCCGTCCACATGCTTAATCAGAACATGGCTGCTGAAATAAAGAACACGTTCCATTTTGGCATTTTTTTTTTCTGAAATTGATTCCTTAAATCTCGTACATTTCCGTGCAGGATGGCAAGTCAACCAACAATGAACACTGGTAGAACTGCTACAGTGAAGATACAAGGTCGACCGGTGGAACAGAGGAGCAGTTGTTGCTCTTGATTTGCGTGCGAAGTAGTCTTTGATCCTAACGAATGTGCTTTGGATAGATCTTTTAAGGAATGGAAATCTGTCGTGGTTGTGGACGACGGCTTGTGTAAATAATCAGATTACTTACAGAAGCTTTATCTTTCAACTGTGGTTGAGACGTCTTGTAGCCTGTGTTACTAGATAGATATTACTGGTCTGGTGCCGTAGAGATTGGTCTTGAAGCGTATCGCAACTTATACAGGTCATTATCGACCAGTTCTAATATTTTTCTGTAGAAGTAATGCTTCAGTAAGGCTGACAAATTGTCACAGATTGCTACATAAACAATAGCATTTTAAAATGCTCATATGCTGCAGTAGCCGCCTTCCAACTTACTAGAATAACTGGAGACTCGCGCGGAAGTTGTTGAATCCACAACGGTATTAATGAATGGGAAAAAATAATAATAATAACAATAACAATATATCAGAATTATAGCTTTTGTTGAATTCGGCGTGATTGCGGCCGCAATGTTGACGGCTACAATTCGATGAGATTCTGATCACAAATCCGAGTACGATTCAATCATAGGATCGACGGCAACGATTCGACAAATTCAAGAATTGACTACAATGCTCATTAGAGAGAAAATCACATGGTAGAAATATTATATATTTTTTCTTAATATGAAATCTCATTTGATCGAATAGTGGAGAAGCCATTATGCGACACACAAAAGCTGTCGTGCACACATCGCGCAGCGATGGTCGCCCAACATTATATATATATGTATATATATTATGAAAAATACATAATATTTCTCTCTCGCGATATCTAGTCAAATTCTTCCTCATCAACCTCCATCCGCAATATAGGTCAGCTCCTGAATCCATCAAGATTGTCGTCGATGTCTCTCCGATCAAATCATGGTCAGATTTCGACTGCAATCTGACCATGGTTGTATTGGATTCATTGTCCAGTGAAATCACGATAGAATTTCAATCGAATTACGATCGAAATCTAATCAAATTGTGACAGTCAACCTCGAACTCCGACAGGATCTATGAACTCATGAAAAACCAAGCATCACCCGCTGTCATTTGAGAACCGGACCGGCAACCGGTTGGTTGAATTGGAAAATCAAATGCCAGATCAGGCCATTCATTTAAGTACAACTGCTAGAGACAACAAATGGTCTCCTTTACATCAAAATAGTTTCTTTCGGTGCTAAATCACACATCATGGTTTATGAGAACGTGGATAACAACATTCGAGTACACTCACAGCTTTATTCCACTTTACAACATAAATAAGTATTCAGGAGGATGAACTGCTAGTTACTTTCACAAATTTCCTAAAGAGAACTCTCCACAAAACGAACAAAGCCAATGTTTACCCAACAAACTTCTATTGTGCAATAGTACTGCCCCAGGAAGAAGAACAAGGAGGGAGCAATTTGTCTACTTTCGCACATTTGCTCGAAGTGACTGAAAGTGAGCGGCAATAGAGTCGTAATCAGGAAGGTTGGGATGTACATGAGATGAATGTTTTGAAGAGCTTTCTCGTGAAATTGACGTTGAATTTGAATTGGTTGCAGTAGATTTTTCATTAATTTCTTCAACAGAAGGATGCCTAGACTTGTCCTGGGATAATCTCTGACTTTCCCTCGCTGCAGATGGCTCAGTTGGCAAGCGTTTCGCTGAAGGCTCACGTGAAGTTGCTTTTGAATCTGAATGGGTTGTAGTTGATTTTTCATTATTTTCTTTAACAGAAGGCTGCCTCGACTTATCCTGGGATGATTCAGTTAGCAAGTGTTTCGCTGAAGCTTCTTGGGTCAATGAGTATGGCTGTCGATGCTTGGAACCCTCTGTCCCCTCCGAAGCTTCAGAGTGCTTTATTTTTGGGTAAGAAGATCCTGTTGCAGACTTTAATTGAAAAGCCTGTGATTCCCTTGCAGGATTCAATGTGGTTGGGGCTTTATCTTCTTTAACTGGTGGTGCAGGTCTTGTTCTTCGAGACAACTTAATAGCATCATTTCTGTCTCCTCTTACAGAAGCAGTTTGCAGCCCAAGGTTGTCTGTCTCGCCGCCATCGAAATTAGAGTTACTGATTGGCTTTCTGGAGCTCAAGGCATTATAAGATCTCACATGCGTTTTCTGACTGTCGAGTCCCTCTTCTAAGACTTCAGAGTCTGATGGTGATTTAATTTCCATGTTCAACTTCTGGCTTCGGAAGGTCCAATCATTGTCTCTCGACTGTCTAGCCCCATCTGCATAAATTTGCTCTGTGTTGCTGTCTACGCTTGGGTTCGTTGCTGAGGTTCTTAAAAATGATTTTCTAAGCTCTTTTCTTTCTTGCTGCTGGAGATCCGACTCATGAACTGGACTGCCCAAATCCTCAGATCTATACTGAGAGTAAATTGATCTTGTTGATCCATCTGGAAATTGCCTTTCACCACCAAGACTAGTATCTGTATTAGCTCTAGAAGCTGTTATCTTAATCCTGGAAGCATTTGTATGCAAATCTTTACTATGTTTCTCTTCAATGTTTGCTGAAAAAACAGCTGCACTGACAGTAATCTCTTCATTGTTACTAAGAGAAGTATCATCAGAATTTAATTTTGTCCTGGATAAAGCATCAGCATTGCTTTTTTGTAAAAGAGATGGACGACTGCGACCTTTATTCCTCAATCCACCAGATAATCTACCAAAGCTCAGGACTCCACTTTCATACCCTTCATTTGATGCCATTGCATCTGCTGATTCTTCCTCTGTTGATCCTTGCACTGTATCATCAGAGTGCGAAGATATGTCAATTCTTTGACTTTGTTGGTTATCACGCACGATAAGACCAGATCTCCAATCCTTATCATTAGAACCTTTTTCAACTTCAAGGTTTCTTTCATTATGAAAGGCAGGTGAAACTTGATTACCTTCATCAAATACCATGGAATCATCCATGGGACTGGTTCTGTGACTAGGTTGTGCTGGTAATGGGCCTCTCCCAGCACTGCTACCAGCATCTACAAAATTGTTTGATCCCCTGCGCTCCATTAAATTCACTTTCTCCATCTCGTCTTCACTCTCTGAAGGAGAATCATATCTTGGTGAGTCATATTTCGGATGCAGATTGTCATCGGAATCTGACTGAGGACCAGCCTTTCTGATATTCTCTGAATGATCACTTTTGTGTGGTTCTGAGAAAGAATGTGAGGATCTGATTTCATTATTTTGAACTCCAGCATTTTCTTTCTCCATCTCGATTTCGTTTTCTGGACCAGAGTCATATTTTGGTGAGTCATACTTTGAAGGCAGATTGCCATCTGAATCTTCCTGAAAATCAGCCTTTTCTATCTTCTCAGAATAATCTGTTTGGTGTGGTTCTATGAAAGAATGTGAGGAGATCAATTCATCATTTAGAAATCCAGTAGCATTCTCCTTATTTCTCCAGGAGTCCATGTTTAATGAGGGACTAGGAGGTCCTCTTTGTTGTGGCAAAAATGAGTCTAATAAGTTCCTCTCACTGTGCCTTGATTGATCATCATAGTCATCAAAACGTACAGCAAAAGAATGGGCTTCATTTTGATCCTCAACATCCTCAACATAATCCGTTGTTTTATTGTCCTTAAAGATATTAGAATGAAGTGAAAAATGATCTGTGCCATGTCCTTGATCATAGTCTGTAATACTATCATCATTACCTTGAGCATTATCACTGTCATCAGCATCAGCATCATCGTCGTCATCATCAGACTTAGATGCAGGTCTAATATCCGAAAGGCTTCCTTGAGCATAATGATGTGGTTTGGTGTCATCTTGGTGAAGATTATTTCCTGATACTGGATGGACTACCGAACCAATGAACTGAGTCTTCTCTGACATCGGTTTTTCTCTACCGTTGAGATTGCTATTTGAGGTTTTATCTTCAGTTAATTTGTTGGTCCTTACCAAGTCATCTTTCTGCACATCTTGTGTCTTTGGTTTCACAAAATTGGAACCTTTTCGATTAGTATCCTCAGAAGTTTCTAAACGAGAAGTGTAATTCCTATCCTGATATGTGCTTTTTGTTGACTGAGAACCTTCATTTTTCATAACATAAGCAGATGGTGCATTACCAGAAGATGGGCTAGAAACATTTCCACGCCTTACTAATTCAGCAGCAGCTCTAGCTGCCATGCTAGCTCTTTCAGCTGATTCAGCAGCTGCCTCAGCAGCAGAAGTTGCATCCTCAAATTCAAGTTTCCAATTCGAACCATGCACATTCTCTTCCTCGGCAAGTGTTGATTTGACTGCTTCCACACCACAAAAGATCTCATTTTAGACAACGAATGGAAAAAATAGCTTGTAAACAGAATTAACCAAGGATGAGAAACTAAATTGTTTCATGTATTTAGGCAGGAACTGAAGTACTAGTATGGGTCATGTTCGTTAGGATAATCGGCAATACCTTGTGGTTGACTTGTAGTATCATACTGAGAAACTGTGGTAGTCGATTCATTATTCTGCCTACCAACAAATGAGGGTTTCTCATTGAAGGATTTAATTTCCATCTTATCCAAACTACTGAAGGAGGATGGGCCACTCTGTTCAAGTGCAGATTCACAAGTTTAGAATTAACTGCATCTTGGAGCTTACAATATATTTATGAAGTCATGGAATTTACCAGCAAGTCATCCTTAGACTTTTGAACTTCCTCCAATGCTTTTGATTCCCATTTAATGTCATGTTCTTTAGCAATTTCAGTCATGACATTGACTTTTGTCTGAATATCAGGTGCATTTGCTGACAATTTTTCAATCATCTAAACAACAGTAAATTAAAGGGAAACAACAATAAGCAAAATTTGTGAATTAAACGTTAAAAAAAAGTCTATTTAGGAAAAAAAATGGAGGCCTTTTGATTCCCAATTAAAAAAAGGAGGGAAGACAAGAAGCTTTGCCACTTTTATCATATTTCCTATTAACATAGGTAACTTAATAAATTGAACCTTACCATACGGCTAACTCCAGATTCTGGCCGAAGCTCAAGAGCAGCCTTAGCAAAATCTTTACCATACTTTGCTGTTAAATGTTTGCGAATATCCATAAGTTCTGGGATATCTGCACATCTTGGGGATGCAAATATTACGCTAGATATTGCTTCCTTCAGATCTATTGGGCATGTCCTACAATATTTACATTTTTCAAGATTAAAAAAATTGAATGCCAGGAAAGATCTTGTGAAAAAATAGGTAAAGAAATACTATCAACAATCTTGTAGATTTATTTGGAATTTCTATTCAAGAAGTTTGTTAATTCCTGCTATCTTGGTAACAAATGAAGAAATGCATTTTAGCAGGCCAGCAATGAAGACAATAAAAAAATTGCTTGAGAAAACAACTTCAGTGTGAGAGAATTACTTAAAAAGAAGAAAAACAGCTGATATTGTACAACAAGGAGAAATAACCAGTCCAGGAATTTCTGTAAAAGGTTCCCTAAAACACGTTATAAAAGCCAGAACCCAACTATCAGATTTTATATTAATGATACAATCTAATGGTTATCTATACTGCAACAGCCATGGGTAACTAGAGTTTACACAAGTTAAAATTCTGTTTACCAGAGAAGATGAGATAACAATGTTTAATATGTTATTGCTAAAAGGCATCACACAAGAGAACAAAGTAAAAAATGGAAGCAGCATTTGATAGAATAATGAAACGGACTAAAAAACAATAGTTCTGCTTGCTTTATCTTCTTAGATAAGGCCATCTCAGTGGGGGATGGATGTAAGACGTTTGGGTGGTTGATTTAACATGACCTTACAGAAATTGGGCATATAAAATAAAGGTATTTATTCTAACATGCACACCAGTGCATCTAGATAGGGAGAGATGTTTTCAAATGCAACATGTTAATAAATAATCAGAAGAATTACATAATATATTGTTAGGCAAAAAAATAACTCAATGGCCTGTACCAAGAGGGGAAAAATGGTAAATGATAGCTGATCAGATTCACTTGAAAAATGAAGGGTTAAATTGGAGATTAGGACAGAAGGCTATAGGAAAGAAATATTACTGCCTGCATGGGTTGACTGGTGGCACGTGTCGGCACATTTAGAGAGTGTGTTTATACTTTTTCCTACAGTCTTTTGACACTAGAAAAGGCAAGTCATTTACTTTAAATTGAGTGATCACTTCTGTCAATTAAGATATCTGTGTCTGAGTATATATATATCACATCTAACAACTGAATATTTTGCATGGACAAACAGAAAATTTAGTGCACAGAGGAAAGAATAAACAAAGTTATTTAGAGGATGAACAAACAAACAAAATATAGAAAATAAGTTACATACTTCTGTGACTCGATTATTGGTAAACGTGAATCAATGATTTCACAATATATCTCAATGAGCTCATATGCTGACATAGTCTTCTGTTCCCTGATAACATGTTCAACCTGTAATCATCAAAGTAGAAGGTTTAGACAAAGTAGATATTGTATGCATTCTGAATTTTCTCAGTGACAATATCACTAAACTCGCTAGGGAAGGAAAGTAGGAAGGAACTAAGGTGGCAAAAAGAGGTAATCAAGAATGCAATTTAAATTTCCTCAGGGTGGCAATATCGCTAAAATCACCAGTGAGAATAATCTCTTTCAAGATATTGCCACTTAGACAAGCATTTAAACTGCTCTAAAATCTAAATAGATAGAACAAAGATATCAAATGCAGAAGTTATCTATTGTTAAACTATATGTGTCTGAACTAATACAAATAGAAGAAATTAGTGCAAAATCATAGCTATCTTCCACACTCATCATGAGCATTTCATGTTCCTCCTAATGCTCTTCATATTGATGAATGCAATATCCACCAACCAATCTTTGTTGTACTTCCTAGAATATCTTCATTAATTCGTCATTGTTCTTGATGATATTCTTGTGTATATCAGCAATCTTAAGAAGCAAATGGAGCATCTTCTGGAGTATTAGCCATCCACTAAACTTGTCAATCATTCCTCAAATAGTCCAAATGTAAATGTTACATCACTTGATGCATGGTGACTTAGAGGGGCCACATCATCTCAGTGGAAGGAGTAAGGGCGCGCGCGCGCGCGCACACACACACACAAATACAAAGTCCATCTTAGAGTGGCCTTAACAGAGATCGACCACCAGGTTGCAGATTGTCCTTGGACTCATGAGCTACTACAGAAAGTTCATCAAGGACTGCGGCCTCATTGCTACTTCCTTGGGTGTAATTCAAGGACTACACGTAACTAGTTAATACATCTTGGATGAATGCCTCTGCAAAAGTCTATGAAACCAGTCAACCTACGTCTTTTAAGCCATGACACCTACTTCTGCTAATTTGGTGCACCTACGTGGCTAAGTCCGCTAAACTACTGCACATACAAAGAGAGAGGGAAAAAACTAACATGCTTTAAGATTAAAGCAGGATAGGTGCCATGCTTTGAAGGCACCTTACGTTTAGAATCTTCAAGGCTCGTCAGTCAGTCATGATCCTAAAGGAATCAATGGCTGCTAAACAATGAGATCAGAGATCCTATGGTGCAACCCTATGACGGGGTCATGCCATTGTGACTACCATGAAGACAATAAGAGCGAATAAATCCATTTGAAAGTATATATAAACGCAGATCAAATAAATGCACAAACAATGATGAAAAATAAAGCAGACACCTGCAAGGAGTCAACTCATATAAATTGATTGAAACAATCATTCTAAAAATCCATCCTTTTGCAACGTGGATCATTGATCAATATTAACTTAGCCATTCAGTAAATAGAGACATACCCGAATCCTAGCAGTTTGCTCCTGTCCAGTCTCCAGGAGCTGAGCCAAATCCCGCCGCATCTGCTTCACTAACACCTCCCGCTTGTTCTTGAGCAGTTTTATACGAGACACCGCCAGCTTCAGCGACGTCTTGCTGCAGCCAAATCCAATCGCCCACGAGATAAGCAAATAAAAGGGGGAAAGAGCAAGAAAATCGAGATGCCCAACGATAATAGTACAGACAAAGGAAACAAAAAATTAAGACCAGACAGCAACGGAAAATCTCACCATTTCTGGGGCTTAAAGCTCCTGGGCAGCATCTCCGAGACCCTCGACCTGCTCATCTTCCCGCACCCAAATCGGACGCCCAAACCAGGAGATGAACGCGGAAGAACAGAGACAATTGAAGACGACCACTTCAGATCAAAGCCCACGCAATCGAAGTATTCGTCAATTTGCTTCGCCTCATCGACGGGCTATCCAATTAAACTCCCCAGCCGACCTCATCGACGAAGCAATCCAAGAGTCGCAAAGGGGAAATAGAAAATGAGAACGACTGGTATCGAGTGACGGAATTACCCTTCCCTTTATAATTGTAGCCCAAATTCTCGGATGGATTGACCGGGGGTAAAATGGGCAAATCGAAGCTTCCCTCCCCTTTCCCCACCGCGTTTCGTCGTTACGCCCGTCAGATCGAGATTAACGTTATGTGATCAAATTGTAAGATTCAAGGAACTGCGGCGGTTGATGGGGATGAAGCGCAGTAGAACCTTTGTTGACACAAAAAAAAAAAAAAAAACGTCAAATATGTAATTTCAAACGATTATATAGTATATTTCTGATTAAATTATGTGCAAAAATTGGAATAACAATATGCGAATTCTTCGAAAAGGCAACAAATGCGTATAACAATATTAAATGTATTTCTATATTTAAAACATTACATATTAATTATAAAAAAAATACTAGTAAATTTGACTATCATTTCATTAAAAAAAACTTAAAAAATTAATTGCGGTGAAAAAATATATATAGGAAAGATAATATATTTTATGATTTTTTAGAACCGTGATTTATAAAAAGTAACAACGCATATCTATATCTGGCGCATATTAATTAATAAAAAAAATAAGGGACTTTTTCGTTAAGGAATTGGAAACGTTGAACCGGTTAAAGGGCCAAGCCGGTTCAATATCCAATTCTCACACGGCTGTTAGATGGTCGTGCGAACAAGTCGGTTATGGCGCGAGCCTCCCGCTACCATCGACCGGTCTCCCTGATCTAACGAATTAAAATCCGCCACGTGTTATGACGTCCAGAATCTTCTCGTAAGGTCTAACGCCGGCTATATAATGCCCCACGCAGGTAACCGATCTAGGGTTTCCTGTGTTCCGGATCTCGCCGTCGACCAGCCCTTCCCTGATCTGCAAATCGAAGGTGATCTCGTCGATTCTGGTTGTTTTTTTTTTACCTCTCATGTGCGCGAGTGTTTTTGTTTTGATGTAGAGAGCTTGGTGAAGCCCTTTTTACATGATCCAAGCGGTTCTCTGCCGTTTGTTTCTTCGGTGTTTTGCGGATTAGAAGATGGTTTTGTAAGGCTTGTTTTAATCAGGGATTCTTGGGTATTGATCAATCTGAAATTATTGTTTCGAATCCGTGTTCTTCCGCTCGGTTCCTTCCAGGTATGCGGCCGATTTGGATCGTTCTGTTCTTGCTGCCGAGGAAGCACTGCAGGCGAGGAAGCAGATCGGCGGCATGAAGTTCGGGTCGACCCCTCTTCTGTGCACGAACTCCAGTTGCGTGGAAAATAGACGTTTATTGCCTGAATGATTAAGTTCTTGCCCAGAACTTATCATCTGTAAAGAAGTGGATGTCTCTTGGTGATTGGAACAAGACGGATTGGCTGGGTTCTTGATGATAGATTGGGAAGGTAATATGCATTTGAACATGTTGCATCGACCTTTGCCATGTTGGGTGCGCTCGCATGGCAGGTCACCCTGCTTAATAAAAGTGATATTTTTTGTGTGCTGGTGGGGAGATCGCACGGGGCATTTGTTTTTATTCCCCGGGTTCTCCATCGCCTGTGTGTGTCTGCCTCTACCTCTTTGAATTTCATGTTCCCTATCGTCCCATCTCGCAATCAGTTAAATGCGGTTTCGTGGCGATAGCAGCAATATCCCGATTCTACGGCTGCATATTCAATAGTCCATCGACTACGCATCCATTCCAAGTGGTGAAATCATGGTGTTCCTGGCAACTTGAACCATCTTTCTGAACTGATAAGGTACAATTCTTATAAAAACTTAGTAGCTCAAGTTCGGTGTTTGATTAACATGATTAGTGGATTAATTCTTTAGTAATATAAGACAAACGTGTACATGTTATTTTTTTGCCATAAGCGGACTGAACAGGAGGGAGTTTTTGATAAAAACAACGTGATTTAAGTGAAAGAAAAATAGAACTCTATAAATCTTTGGTCGTGTTAGGATGCATTGGATAGAATGGAATCTAATGGTTCATTTTCTCTGGAGATGATTTATCACAATGTCAAGTAATTATTTCCAAACTAATTGGAGATAGTTTATATGAGTGACTTGGACTGATCTGGTCAACAATATTCGCTCAATCTTATCTAGTAAGCCAATCTGACTAATTGAATCGAGTGAGCTTCACAAGTTCCTTGGATTGGACACGTTTTGCTTGATCTGATGGATCAACCAAGCTAGGCATGCCAGAAACACAAGTGACTTATGCACATTGAACATATCGAATGAACTAAGTAATATTGTTTGAAAATTTCAAGTGGAACATACATCAAACACAGAATGAATTACTTCATGCATTATTAAGACAAAAAAAATGAATTTAAATTGATCATTCCTTTAAATTCGATTCCATTCCTTCTCTATTTTTAATCTAATTTAATTTCATTCCAGTATACTGTATTAAATTTACTCTTTACTTGGATACATTCATTGCAATTTCTTTGTTTTACAGATTGATTCTTTTATGAAAAATTAAAGATTATGAAATTTGCATATATTTTTTTTTTATCAAAATAACAAATCACTAGCAGTGATCAAGTTTTTTTTCTGGTTTTTTTACCAGATGTGCATAATTTATATTGGATATTACAAATTACTAGTAAAGATAAATGTGGTTTCTCTTCGAAATGCACCGCATGACTTAACGGTGTAAATGGTTTCTCAAGTACAATAAATTGCAGGGGTTTTCTTGTCCCCAATACTTGGTAGCAAATGGTTATCTTATATCAAATTGTTAGCTAGTTTGAAATGTTTAATATCAATCCGTGCCTTAAGCTTTAATGACAATCTAGTTATTGTTTCATAAAAAACAACTTTGTAAGTTGAACATACCTCGATTAGTTCCATCTCATTATATACAATTTGTAAAACTTTAAACAAGGCTAAATATGCTGAGACAATTACATCTATGGGCTCAAATATATTTGCAAGTTCATGATTGCGGTTGAGATTGTTTAAACTTCTGTTATGTCTGCTGTTCATTTCTACAGTTTTCTCTGGCGTGTTTGCCATTTATTCTTATAGAACAGTTGTAAATTCGGGTCTATGTTGTGTAGTGGTTGGGTGACGATTTTGTTGGGAGTAAAATCATGTAAAATCATGTAGTAGAAAAGGTGTCTATGCTCTACTTATTCCATGGATATTACAAGAGGCTTGAGACCTGCCAACCGGGGAAAAGATTTTGCAGCTGAAGCCCTCTAGAGGTTTGTCAACTGTATTCAATATTAAAGTTGTTACTTCTGAAGATTCTCTGAAGCTAGTCAGTTGAGCTTGAGATTGAAGATTTTGCTGCTGTCTAAAGCTTTGTCAATTGAACTCGAGGCGCATGTAAAATAACTGGAAAAGACCTGGAATTCATCTCGCCCTGCATTTTGGTGGAATTCATCCTTGGTACAACATTCTGACTGCTTGTTAGATAATTCATTTATTTGAAAGTTTTTCTCATGAAGATTAAAAAAGACCGCATATCTTGCTCGTAACTATGGGTATGTTTCATTTTAGCATCGGATATGTTGCTTCCTGGAGCGTTCGATTTCATTGCAACTTCATAAGCTGTGTTGGCTGAAATTGAGATGCATTAGTTGTAGTTTTCTCATGGAGCATAAACTGGGGCTTTTAGTGGCCATCGTTTTTTAGCACTATTAGAAGATGTCAAGTTCAGAAGAATCCTATGAGATCAACTTTGAATCTGTAAGCCTGATTTTGGATTTTCAGTTCTAGAATTCCTATTTGGAAGAAGCAAAATTTATCAAACACTATTATTTGTTTGTGATTGCGACTTCAATTAACTCAGTACATTTTTTTTACGGTGTTCATGTACTCAGTTTCTACTATTTTCTTTTAATTACAATTTGTTTCCTTAAAAAAAACGGTCGAACACTGGGACGCGCCTGTAGCTCTGTTTAGAAATATGTTTCGTTTGGCCTTTGCGAGGTTTAACAGTTCTGCTGAAAGTATTTTTAAACTGCTTTAACTTTGCACATCAATATCTGTGGCTCTAAATTTCATGGTAGGAGCATACGGTGAAATTATACTTTCTTCCTGCTCCTATTTATTGTTAGTTTTGTTTGACCAGATGTTGACTCTCTCGATTCTGAACTAGAAGAAACTCATCTAAGAATGATTGTTTTTCGTGTAAAACACCATCGTTTTGCACTGGATCTTTAGCTCAAAATGGCAGAGCGCTCGGTCAACCATTTTCCTATGACTGGCTCGAGAGGTTGGTGGTTCAAATCCATCAAGATCCGCGTTCCTTGTGTTTTAACGATTTTATTTCTTACTAATTTACAGGCATAAGCAACGAACACGTTGCTCTATCTTTCCTGTGAACGCTTCTTACCCCCTCCCATCTCTTCCCTAGCTTCTCTGTGGAACTGGTTGAAGGTGTAGAGAGAATTAGCAAGGTTAAATGATTCATTGATGAATAATGAATCACGTCGCCTTTCCTTCAACTTGGTCCCATGGTCTAGTGGTTAGGACATTGGACTCTGAATCCAGTAACCCGAGTTCAAATCTCGGTGGGACCTTTAATAAATTTTTGAAAAATATTCCTTTTTTATTTATTTATTTTTGGTTTTTTGAAGTTCAAGAAGCCGGCTCGTTTTATTTGGTCTCTTCCGTGTACCTTCGACGCGAAATAAACCCCAATTTCCCTCCTCGCCACGCCAAAACCCTACCAGCCATGCCGGAGACCGACGCCATTCCCCAACCCTACGCCCTTCACCGCACCCTCAAAGGTCACGAGCACGCCGTCTCGTCTGTAAAGTTCTCCCCTGACGGCACCCTCCTTGCGTCCGCCTCCGCCGACAAGATTCTCCGCGCGTGGTCCACCGCCAACTTCTCCCTCTGCGCCGAGCTCTCTGGGCACGAAGAGGGAATCTCGGACCTCTCCTTCTCCACTGACGCCCGGCAACTTTGTTCCACCTCCGACGACCGCACCGTCCGCATCTGGGACCTCGAGACTGCTACCGCCGTAATGACCCTCTCCGGCCACACCGACTACGCCTTCTGCTGCTCCTTCAACCCGCACTCGGATTTGATCGCCTCCGGCTCCTTCGACGAGACCGTCCGAGTGTGGGATGCCAGGTCCGGCAAGTGCCTCCGAGTTCTCCCTGCCCACTCTGATGCTGTGACTGCTGTCGATTTCAACCGCGACGGAGGCCTTATTGTATCGGGTAGCTATGATGGGATGTGCCGGATTTGGGACTCGACGAATGGGCATTGCATCACGACGCTTGTTGAGGATAAGAGTCCGCCCGTTTCGTTTGCCAAATTTTCCCCAAATGGAAAATTTGTGCTCGCCGCTACCCTTGATAGTACACTGGTATGTATACACAAACTGCTCAAATGGCTAATCTTTCCCGTTTAAATCTCGGAGATAAACAAAAGATATTGGTTTCTTTATCTGCATTATTTATTACCAGAGAAGCTATTGCTAAAATGGATTTTTTTTATTAGTCTCAATTAATGCTGGACCTCAAAGTGAACTCTGGTGCAATTGATGCATTCCAGATATTTTCTTCGGATCTAGTTATATGTCTTTTGGACCAGCATATTTGCTTATTTTTGTTTTGGCTTTTAATCTTGCTGGAGGGCTAATTGGATCATTTTCAAGCTTGTTTATCACAAAGCTTATCAGCCTAGATACATGCTTGGTCTTGCAATGATTTTTAAACAACTTGAACCAGCAAATCAAATAGACTGTAGTTGTGAGCTTATTAAAATTATTATGATTAATTTAAAACAGCTTCATATGCTTTTTTTGTCTGACTACAGGACAATTTGGTTGTGTTTGTTGTAGTATATGCATCTCATCTCAATCTATTTTTTTAGCTTTTCTAGTAGTCATGTGCATCCATCATGTGTCTTGCACTATATATGTGAAGATGGAATAATTAGAAAATAGTTTATCTATGTATTACTGATACACATGAAATGGGACAGTTTGGAGATAATACACCTATTAGTATATAAATATAGATTATCTTTAATCTTAAGGACTGAAAGAGCTTGTTTCTATACATTGTTCAAATACTACTTATGAGATCTTTTACATGGAAATTCTTCATTAGTTGGTTACAAATGAGCCCTGCAAAATGACCCATTTTAAATGTGTTCATTTTTATTTGTTTATTAATCATAGTGCAGAAGGAGAGCCTTGGCGCAATGGTAAAATTGTTACCTTGTGACCTAGATGTCACGGGTTCGAGTCTTGGAAATAGTCTCTTGCAAAGCAGGATAAGACTGTGTACAATATATTCTTCCTTGGAACTCCACATGGCGGGAGCTTCGTGCACCAAGCTACCCTTTTATTAATCATAGCGCAAAAAGGTTTCCAAGATCGTAGATCAATCAACCTAATATGAGCTCTCATTGAGCCTTCTAGTCTACTCGTTAATATTTTGTTCGGTAACAACCATATATAAGGATTCATTCTAGTATGAAAGAAGGGAAGGGGAGGTAAGTTGAGAAAATGAAAATGAAAGAGTATTATGGAGAGGAAGCATGATATTATCCCACTTGGCAACAAGAGCTTCTCTTTATATATCTGTAGGTTTTTTGAAATGCCTGATTCAGGTTGATAGGTTGTATATTATAATAAGATTGATTCATGGAATGAATTATATATATATATCTTTTTTTTTGTGTAAACCTAGGATTCCAGCATCAAGGTACTTTTGGCACATTATTGTATCAAAATAATGTTGAAATATTTGATCATTTTTCCATCATCCTATTGTTCTCGAGTTGGCCCATTCATTGACTCAAAATATGACAATATTGTAAAAGAATTGGATTTCATACTCCCCAATTTTTGGCCTAAAAGGTTTTTTTGTAACTCAAAATTCATGCATCCTTGCTTAATTTTGTGATTATAGTTATTAGCGTGGGATCTAGTTCCAACTTGACCTAAAGGACTTAGGTTGGCTAACTGGTATAGTTTGAATTCATCGGGACAAACTCAAATGGTAAAGAAGATTTAACATGGATTGGACTTGGGAAAATTTACAACTTATCTATATAGAAGTCTGCTAGGCTCAGACCTTTGGTTGTGGAGGAAGATCATGAGCATCATAAAATAGAAACTAGAGCATCTTACTATATTTATATTAATAGCACTTTTGCTGGTGTCAATATAGTGCTTCATTTCTGATTATATCATGGTTTTAATAAATGCAATAAGTAGTCAGATGTGTCCATATAATGTTCTCTTTCTGATTTTATTGCTAACATGTTTTAGAAAGCACCCACGTTGGAAATATCAGATCAGGTTATTGAAGTTTAAACAAATTTTGGTTGAAAAGAAAATGCGCCTTTTCTTCATTTCTCTTATTTAGAATGAGAACTACTATTAAATAATTTTTTTCCTCCTAGAGAGAACTTTCTTATGATTATGTTACACTAAACTGTTTCTGATGTGGTAGCATGGAACTTATAAGTGATAATCACTTGTTTTGCAAGAAATAGACACTTTAGATATTAATTATATTCATATTAATTTTAAAAAAAAATCATTCCTACATTGTTATATTATGCCCTTTTTACATTTTATGATTATTAATGCATGTGGGGAATTGTGAATATAGTGAATATACTTTTATTTCAAACATATGTTATTCATTTTATCAGTATAAATATATTTATATTATTAAATGTGTATCACGTTTTGTATATGTGCTATACGAAGGCTTGACGGCAAAATGTCTACATATGCTGCTGAATCCTTGATCATTGTGTTAATGACTTGAACCAATAGGTTGTTATATTGAATATATTTACATGGTTGAATAGCTGCTTTCCTTGACAGATTTGGGAAGGAACTTGTATATGAATTGAAAAAAAAACAAAAAATCTACGATTTGTTCATTTGACCCGGTTTAGATTGAACCCAATTGACCTGAAAACCTATCCTATCCTATTTGGTGGTTTGTACTCTTGAGTTATTAAACTACGTGTATGTTATACAGTGTTGATTGTTAGTGGTGGTTATATTTCAAATATTTTGGATTAGGATATAAATCAGTAAATCGAAAGTAAAAGCCTTTAATATGTTTCTTGCCTTCATTGTTGATCTATGGCTATTGCATGTCTTTCGCTTAGATTCCTCTAATATATGGGTTAGTGTTGCAAACCTTCTAATATGTTTTTGTTTTTTTTCAGTTCTGGCTTCAGAATTCAGATTAAAACTGTTTATTACTATTATTATTTTTCCATAGAAGGACTGAAATCATACCCTCCTTTTTTGAATCCATCTTCAATGCAGAGACTCTGGAACTTCTCCACAGGTAAGTTCTTGAAGACATATACCGGACACATTAATACAAACTTCTGCATTCCAGCTGCATTTTCAATCACAAATGGCAAGTACATTGTCAGCGGTTCAGAAGATAATAGGGTCTACCTGTGGGATCTCCAAACAAGAAAAGTAGCGCAGAAACTCGAAGGTCATACTGATACTGTTATAGCGGTTACATGCCACCCCTCGGAAAACATGATTGCTTCGGGTGCGCTCGATAAGGATAAGACAGTTAAGATATGGGTTCAGAATGGCAAAGATCAACCAGAAAACTAAATTTCCTGGCAACAACCTACTGCTAATCTGTGACTCATCAATCCAATTCAGTAATCTTCATTGTTGAAGAGGTAGAATTCATGCATTTACTTGATTCATATCTGATGCATCTGTACCTGATAGACAATGTATGGATCTTCTTGAGTTACGATACCCTCCGAGAGTTCTTCAATTTACAGATTGCAATCGTAGGAACAGCTTACTTTTCAGTTTTGTGCTTTTATCTTTTTTTGGTCTTTTTTTTCAGCTATGCATTGGCCTTTTCTCATTTTAACTGATCCAAAGTTTCGGGCTAAGTGATTTTTTTGGCACAAAGATGTTTCTATTTCTCAAGCTCATCGCCTTGTTGCTTAAGTTAGTTCAGTAGTTTAATCGACAAAATGAATTGTTCAATTTTATTAGCTTAACTTAATTTGATTTTTCTATTTATAACTAACATTTGGAACATATCAAATATTAATTGATTATGTAGATTGGATTTCTATTCATGTAATATTTTATCTTACATAACATAATTAATAATGTTACTTTTTCAAGCATCAATTGGTTTTATTATTTTCAATGGCATTTTTTAATTTGCAACTGAAAATGTGTTAAAGGATGTCACGCTCGAAAAATATCATTTGAAAATGACTTCATTATTAATGTGGTATTTAAAAATTTCATTGAAAGTGATATATTGTCTCCATTAACGTGACAGTTGAAAATGCCATTAGATTTGACGTTTACTAAAACGACGATTATTAATTAATAGGTTATCTATATTAAAGCTCAAACTGGAGATGATCTGTTCCCCAAGAATCAGCAGCACTCTTTCATATCTCCGGCGATCTATCGCTTGCTCGACGGTCTACTTCCAAGTTCCATCTGTACTAGTAGCAGAAGCTTAGGAATCCCATGTATTCATGGTGCTTGATCATGGAAATGAATTTCTCTGTGCCGACGACGACTCCTGGAACATGCAAGAACTCAGTCTCAGTGACGATCTAAAATAACTACAACTCTGAATCTCTGATGGTAGTAGAGATCGTACGCATGGTCAGAGCACTGGCGAAGATGACCGAGGAGAGGATGAAGACGATTATCGATGCTCTTTTGAGATTCTTTACGAGCTTCCTGACGACCAATTACTGGCCCCAGAAATCGGCCAAGATAGACCCGGCGATGAGGTAGAGAGCTGCGTGCAGCAGGAAGAACAAACAGACTGGTCAGTATGAATATTTTCGATGCAATTCAAGCAATTACTGGTGTTATTAATGTAAGGGATGGGGAATCTCTTCAGGAAGTAGAACTCCGGCACTGATAAGGACGACGAGAACGTACATCATCACGAATGTTGCTGTGGCACTGGCCACCTGAAATTTAGCAAATGGTGAAGATTAGATTTTTGGAGGGGGTTTTTGTTCAATTTGAGTCGATAGATCAGCACTTGTGGAATGACGCCGATTTCGAGCAGGATAGGGCCGAGAATGAAGCCGCCGCCGGAGCCCAGAAGACTGCCGACGGTGCCGGCGAGGAGGCCGCAGAACGCGCAGAACAGCGACAGCGCCGCCGTCCAGAAATAGAAAAGACAAAAGTTGCAGGAGCTTTTTTTTTTTTTTATGACAAAGGACGCACCTTGAGCATCTGAACTAACAGAAAGGTGAACGGACCAGACTAGCATCAGCACAGCGATCTCCTTCCACCTTAAGTTGAACATCACCACCTTCTTCATCGTTCCATCGAGTCAGTAACACGATCAGTAGTGAGAGCAGTAGCACTCGTATTTGGAGTCAACATCGACATAAAATTGGCTAAATATTTAATTGCTTTGGTGCATTCCATTCTTTTGATTGGATTGCAGAGCCCGTGCTTCCTTCTCCATCTCAATCTGCAGTTGCCATGTTAATAAACAGAGGGAGAATCTAACCCATGAAAGAAACATATAACTGAACCCTGAGGATAGTTTCCTGCTTCCACATCTGAAACATTGATCTTGAAGAAGTGCCTACGAAGAGGATGATGATGAGTAGGGTGATGAGCCAGTAGGGGAAGACGACGTAGAGGTCGACGCCGATGGTGATTCCCAGCATGAGCATGAGCTGGAACAGAAGGGAGAAGCTAGATTGTTGTGATCAAGGCGTTATATTATTAAAAATAATCCTTTTTTTTTTTTTTTGCTCCTTTGGGAAGAGATCTGTAGTACGTTTGGGAGAGGGCGGCGGCGGACTTGGCGTCGAAGCCGACGACGAGGTTGAGCATGGGGACGAAGATGCCGCCGACGGTCCCGAAGGCGGAGCCCAGGAAGCAGACGACGGTGGCCAGAGCGCTTCTCCAGCTCAGCTCCGGGTCCTGCTCGCGTTGACAACGAGAATGAACACAGTAGAAGGAACGCGAGAGACGGGTTCGAATCACGGGGCGGAAGGTGCGCTGCTCGCGGGGCCAGACGCGAACGGTGCGCGAGGGCATGGCTAGGCTGCGGCGGGAGAAGGCGAAGGCAGAGCCAGACAGGAAGAAGGCAGTGGCGAGGAGGCAGACGGCGAAGACGAACTTTAGCGTACTTAAATTTTCGTATTTTTTCAAATGGCACGTATTTTTTCGTATTTCTAAAAAAAGTGCACTTCTTTTTTTTAAAATGTCATTCTCATAAAAAAAAATAGAAAATATTTTTTAAAAAAAATCAACTTTGTGGCTAGACGGTCTGGTGGCGCAGTCAAGCGACCACCATGGCGGCAAGCAATCGGGTTGCAAGCATTTATCGTGGCTTGATCGTGCGGCCAGAGCCGATTGATCGAGAAACCATGCGACCACATGGCTTGGCCGCTCAATCATGACAATAATCTAGCCGCTCAATCAGGGCTGTCAGTTGGCTACTCGATCAAGACGATCACGATGATCGCTTAGCCATACGTGGCTGCTCCGTCGAGATTTTTTTAATTAAAAAATAATAATAATAATAATAAAATAAAAAATGTTTTTTGAGAAATATGAAAGCACGATGTATAGAAGAGTTCTAATATTCTAGACGCCAATCCTGTGTAATTCGTAGATGATATATTCTTCGTGGTTAATCTATTGCAATTGCATGATAAATAAAAAATAAATAATGATTCCATCGTGAATTTTTTCTTCGATAATTCAATCCTTGAACTCATCAGAGTCAATCTCCATTGTCATCATCGGTCAATTGATCAAATTTCGATTGAATTACAATCGAATTTCGATCGGATCACGATTGAATCACGATCGAAATCCGATTGTGGTCCAACTGGACTCCGACGTAAATCAGACTACGATTAGATTCCGACCAAATTGTGGCCGGAATCCAACATAACTAATATAGAAATTTTTTTCATACGACAAAAAAATATTATGTATTTTTCATTCGATACTGTGCAACTCGAGATATCAAATTTGCATATGAGAAATACTAAAATTTAAGTGTGCCCTCCATTAAAGACCCTAAACTAAAGTATGTCTCAAGTATAATTATAATCTTTTTCTCCTAGCCCCACGGCATAGCGCCTGACTTCTTTGGGAGGAGGTGAGGGGAGGATAAGTAATGAAAGAGAAATAGAGGAGAGGAGAAAGAGAGTTTACACCTCAAATTGAAGTGTAAGAAAAATTCAATTTTTATAAGGAAGAGGGATACAAGATCACCCTCATTCCCCTCCCTTTTCCTTATCTTTCCCCCTCCTCTCACTTCTTCCCAAACAAGAATAATCTTTTTTTCTTGGTCAAAAAAAGAATAATCTTTTTTTCCTCTTTATTTATCTTTACCTTACATTACTTACACCTCCCTTGTCCTCTCCCAAACCCCTTAAGAAATTCTTTCACTCTGCCATCACAGAACCAGCGGATGAGCGAGTGCACAAGGAACACTAAGATCACTGATCAGATCATTCCATCCCACACAGTCACCCTCTCAGAATCAACGAGGATAAAGCAATCGTAATTAGGAAAGGCACGATTAACTAATACCACTCCCACAAAAATTAAATACATGATCGAGCAATGACATTAGGATCGACATCATAATTTGAGTCTACAAGGCCAACTAGATCAAGGAACAATTGGCCAAGCTCCTCCCGCAATGGATAAATCATACTCTAGCTAAGCAACGAGTGACATGCCATAAACCGAGTTCAATTCAACACGACGAAATCTAACAAAAGATGCATGCAACGACTGAACAATTCAGATCATCTCAAGGGATGGTGCAAGAGGAAAACCTTACCTGCTTAGGCGATGTCGTCTTGCAGAAGAGTTTGCGTATTAGCAAATTTGTCCAGAACACATTCTCGTCGTCTATCCCATTTCACTTCTTTGATAAGCTTCCGCTATCTCTGGAGCTTTGTCTTGATACTCGGTCACAAATTTCATGTGGAAGTTCTTGCTCGAAATCATAAAATAATTCGCCTTGAAGCCAGTCTTGATTAATCCCTTGTGCATGAGAATGCTCAGGACGGCATGCCTGGGTATCATCCTCTTCTCCAGGCTCATCGAAATAAGAATCGGACTCTTCGCTGTGATCTCCGGCGTCCATCCCAGCTTTTCTTCAAAAAACTTCACGGCCATCCTTACCTTCTCAGTCGATGACCACCAATTTTTTGGATACCTTGCAAAGGCCTCCATGATAAGATCCTGCGACCAGCCCAATCCCTTAAAGTTCTCCATTTTCTCCTCCCACCTCTTCTTGGGCAATGCAGCAAGCACCCCGAGGGCATGGGCGAAAGTGGTTTGCTTCGGAGACATACCCATCTTCTTTATCTCGTCAAAGGCTTCGTTGAATCGAGCTGCATCTTTCAGCAAAGCATGGCCACTACGGATGAACATCACTAACATTACATCATCGGGCACGCCGTACGCGCGCAGAGCATCGACTTTGGGAAGAACGATAGTTTTGGTGTCGTAGGTCATCAACCAAGGCCCACGCTTTAGGGCATTCACAAGATTGGCATCCGTTTTCAAAATCGATTTGAGGAGCACAGCGTTGGGGAGCAATCGGTTCTCCACGCGGCACGTGAGCATCCGGGGGTTCTTTGACACGATCCCCGGGAAGGTCGTGTTGGTGCAGTGGGCACCAAAGTCGAACCGATATTTTGATTATGGCAAAAGGCTTAATAGTTAAGAGTATATTTGTTATCTTACGAGCTCAATTAAGTGTGCAGAAATGCTAAAGTTGAGCGGAAGGTCTGCGACACCCGGTGGGAACCGAGGTGGTCGGGCAACGCCAGAGGGATTTCGGAGGAAGCCGAGGTACTCGGGTGAAGACCGGAAGCGAGGCTACAAGGTAAGCTCGTGTGAAAGCGAAGCGGGGCGTTAGCGTAGATCCGACCCAATACCTCCAATGGAAGGTGCAGGTCGAGATCGGTTAGTTAGAACCATCGCATTTTTATATTTTAAGCTAACTTATCTGCGATCAAAACCCTTTGACCCGTGCCTACTACGATCAGCCATTGGTCTAGTTCGACCTCGAGAAGAGCTCGAATGTCAAGGGGGTGAATTTGGACTTGACTCGTGTTTTGGTACAAAGGGTGATGTGGCATCAAGGTGGACATCCAAACCATCACCAAGCTTGGACCCCCAAAATTAGGTGATGTGGCATCAAGGTGGACATCCAAACCATCATCAAGTTGACGCCCAAAATGAGGTGAGTTGGCACAAGATGGTTGGCAAACCACCATCGCTTGGACGCCCAAAATGAGGAGAGTTGGCACAAGATGGTTGGCTCCCATGATGTGGCACAAGTTGGATGGCTCCAACAAGTTGGCGTGAAGGCCTCCTTGAGGTGGCACAAGGTGGTTGGATGAGCACCTCATCCTTGAGTTGTGGCACAAGGTGGTTGGATGAAGCACCTCATCCTTGAGTTGGCGCAAAGGATGTGGATGAGCAAGACTTGGGATAAGAACCTCACTGACACTACCTATGTCTAAATTCATAGATCAATATCCATAAATAGACATGTTCACGCCAAGCAAAATGATAAGAAATCAAGAGCTCTCAACACGCCGTCGTAACGCCGCTACTACTACTCACATTTGCTACGACGAAGTGCCGCCGACAATGAAAGCTACATCTTCTACTTATAAGAGTTGTCGGTATATTTATTTAAGTTCTACTTCTTTAAATTGTCTTTGTGCTTTAATCGTAACAAGGAAAGGGGGAGTGTCCCTTTGCCTTGATTTCTTTTTGTGATCGTGTTCTACTTCCAACGAGGAGGAGTGGTTTTAGTGAATTGCCCTCCGTGACGTGATCAAGGATCACTAGGGCCGTGGATTAGCAATCGAAAGATTGTGAACCACGAAAAATATCTTGTCTACTTTATATTTCATTGTGCACTCTCTACTTGCTTTTTACTTATTGCAAAAGTTTTTTTAACGACATAATCAGATCGCTATTCACCCCCTCTAGCGAACACTTTCGATCCAACAATTGGTATCGAGTCGGGCGCTAAGATTCGTGTGAAACCACCAATCTAGCTTTGTTTTTCTTTTTCACAGATTTTTTATTTATTTATTTCTGTGATAATTATTTCACTTGCTTATCTTCTCCTACATATAGAATTGCATTAGAGGCTTTAGGATCCGGATAAGGTTGTCCTTCGGTTAGATCCCGAGTAAGGTTGTCCTCCGAACTTCAACGACATTCGTGATTTGATTGTTTATTTCTTTTGCAAGTTACATTTTATATATATTTTTTTCTTTACTCAAGATTACTAATCCAAGACGAAAGTCTTGGAATATTCTTTTCGTGTGTGTTTTGCAAGATTCTTTTCGTCGCTCTTCTTCTTGTTTTTAAATGGCCCATCTCAAGGGTTTAGCAACCCCGCTTTACAACGGGTAATGACTTTCGTTATTGGAAGGGTCGGATGGAATGCTTTCTTAAAACCCAAATCGAGATGTGGATCGTAATCCAAACCGGTTTCACACTTCCTATTAATGAAGATGGTGAATCTTTGGGTTACGATCAATGGTCAAATTTCATGAAAAAACAAGTAGAAGCCGATGCCAAGGCAACTCAAATCTTGCAATGTGGGTTGTCCAAGGAAGAGCTCAACCGCGTCGGCCCCTTCATTAGTGCAAAGGACTTATGGACCAAGCTAGTGGAACTACACGAAGGCACCGACGACACGAAGGTATGTAAAAGAGATTTACTTTTAAATAAATTGTATAACTTGAAAATGCAGGAAAACGAGACCGCAACTCAACTACATGCTCGTATCCAAGACATCGTCAACCAACTCCATGCCATTGGACAAAAGGTCGAGAATCGCGACCTTATCAGGTATTCTCTTAACTCGTTTCCTAGGACCACCTTGTGGGCATCCATGGTCGATGCCTACAAGGTCTCCAAGGACCTTTCTAAAATTAGGTTAGACGAATTGTTTTAGGAACTTGAATTACATGAGCAAACTAACGTGGTCCAGGCCAAGAAGAGTATTGCGTTAGTTGCAGGTTCCAAGAAGAAGAAGCCCGCAAGCAAGCCACCCCCGAAGGAAGAAGACGAGTCCGAATCGGAAGTAGACTCCGAAATAGAATCCGAACTAGTCAATCTAGTTCGGAAGATGATCAAGAGACGAAAACGACCAACAACTCAAGGTAAGCCTAAACCTAATTCAAATACTTCTAATTTTAGATGCTATGAGTGCAACATGTTCGGTCACATCAAGTCCGAGTGCCCAAAGCTAAAGAATAACGCATCAAAGACCAAGAAAGCGCTAAACGCTACTTGGGAGGAGTTGTCGGAGGAAGAAGACGATATCCAAGCTCTAATGGCCAAGCCGACCGAGCACGACTCCGAAATCGAAGAAGAGTCCGAGTCCGAATCCGATGATGAGCTTCCATTCAAGACAAGCCACGGATCCGTATCCGGTTCAAAAGAATCATTAAGGGTAAGTCGGTCGTTACTTAATACTTTGTATGGTGCAATTAAATTTTTAAATAAGAAACTAGCTAAGTCCGAGTCCAAGGTCGAGACCCTAATTGAGGAGGTTAACCTCCTCAAACATGAGGTCTCCCTAACCTCTTCGACTACTTGTATTCAAGAGGAGGACTCAACTCAAGTTGAAAAGCTTGAAGTTGAGAACTCGCTTTTGAAAACACAAGTCGAAGACCTTAGGAACACGTTGGAAAGGTTCACTTTGGGATCCAAGGGACTTGACCTCTTACTTGATCACAAAGGGCCGTGGTACAACAAGGCCGACTCGGGTTTAACTCAAATACAACCAATAAGTCATATATGTCTATAGTAAACCAACATAAGAAAAATGTCCAAGCATGGGTCCCTAAGATCACTTTGATTTCAACTTTAGGATCTAACATGTATTGGGTTCCCAAGGACCAAATTCACTATGTGAATAGACCCACTCGATTCAATGGTCCAGGGGGAGCCAATACAAAATGTATTTTTGTTAAGTCTTAGAAATTGCATGCTTAGTTTTTCCTTTATTTTTAGAATGGTTAGATAGGACTCATAATCAACTAAAATCCTACGAAAAGATTGAGCCTCGGGGAGCCTCTTTTCAAAAATAACTAGTTAGACCAAGATGTAGTCTCAAGTAAGTCGAGTTATCAATTTCTTGAAATTAGCTTTGTCTAAGGAAGTGGTCGTTGTTACGATCAAAGAAGGCCTCTGTGCCTCGCCACGACCTGGAAGCTAATCTCTTGAAAAGATTACTTGATGAGCTTAGACTAAATCCGAATCTAACCTAATGTTGGTTAATTTAAATTCATTAAAATTAATCAAGTAAAATTGAAAGTCATCTCACAATAACACATAGGAATAACATGTTTTGATCATGTAGATATTGGTGAGATGATTTAGGTTTGAAAACTTACAAACAACCCTTTAGTAATTCCAATATCCGATCCAACTACCTTATATGTAGGATCAATGGATGTTGGATGCGGTTGCTCCCGACACATGGCATCGGGATCAACTCAAATTTTGAGATTACGATTCAAACGACAAGGATCGGTAGCCTTCGAAATAACGGCAAGCTTCAAAATCATCGGATCAGGTGATATTGAGCTCAACTCTAACTTTACAATTCAAAATGTCTTATTAGTAGAAAACTTTCAATATAATTTACTTAGTGTAAGCCAATTGTGTGATAACAATTATAAGGTCATATTTCTAGAAAATGAATGCGTAATCAAGATAAATGCAACATCTAAAATAATACTTAAAGGAACTAGGAATAGCAACATCTACACAATAAATTTACCTAACTCCTCAACCAAGTGTCTTATGACACAAAGAAGAGGAATCTTGGTTATGGCAATCAAGACTGGACACTCGCACCCAAGACTCGCCCACAAGATGAGTCGAGTGGCTTGGTTATAGGTTTGCCTAAACTAAACAACTTGGATAATAAAATATGTAATGCTTGTCAACAAGGTAAACAATCTAGGACACAACATCAATTAACTAATCAAGAACGAACCAAAAGTGTTCTTGAGCTCCTACACATGGATCTATTTGATTCACATGGAGCTAAGTCACTCAATGGTAGTCAATTTTGTAGTCATAATTGACGACTATTCTAGATTTACTTGGTTAGGTTTATCAAACATAAAAATGATACCCTAGACCAACTAATCAATCTTCAGAGGTTAATCGAAAATCAAAAGAACCTTAAGATTAAAAGACTTAGAAGCGATCATGGTGGTGAATTGAAAATCACGGGTTTACTGATTTACGTAACCTAAGCGGATACCACCATGAGTTTTCATGTCCTAGAACCCCACAACAAAATGGGTTAGTCGAACGGAAAAATAGAACCCTACAAGAAGCCGCTAGGACAATGTTAAACGAGTATAACCTACCCGATAGATTTTGGGGAGAGGCCGTTAGTACGGCTATATGTCCAAAATAGGATCCTTATGGTAAAGAGGCACCAAAAGTCCTCGACGAGATTTATCACGATAAAATACCGAACATCAAATACTTTAGGTATTTGGATGCAAGGTACATATCTTAAACACTAAGGATTACCTAGGGAAATTCAAATCCAAAACCTCTCGAACCTTTCTAGGATACTCAACCACCAGAGCTTATAGGGTATACAATCACGACACTCTTAGAGTCGAAGAAACCATTAATATAGTTTTCGACGAAGGACACGAACCCGTTCAATCCTTAACAAAACCAACTAGCAAATCAACTTATAGCAAACCCGACTGATCTTGAACTCAATCTCGCCCTAACCCAAGTCATCCTATCGACCAAGTGATAGATGACCCTAACCCAAGTCATCCTATCAATCAAGTTATAGGTGATCCAAATTTAGGGTTCGAACTAGAGCTTCATATCAAACATTAGTCAAATCTCGTTAATTTCCAAAATCGAACCCAAAACTATTGAACAAGCACTTCGATCCCGATCGATTATTGCTATGCAAGAAGAGCTAGCTCAATTCACTAGAAATGAAGTCCGGGAATTAGTACCACCACCTAAAGAAAAATCAATTATTGGAACAAGGTGGGTATTTCAAATAAACTTGATGATAAAGGTGAAGTAGTTAGAAATAAAGCTAGGTTAGTCGCAAAAGGGTTTAGTCCAAGTCGAAGGTTTAGATTACGATGAGACCTACGCCCGTAGCAAGACTAGAGTCCATCCGAATGTTGTTAGCATATCGCACATCGAGGTTTTAAATTGTTTCAAATGGATGTCAAGTCAGCATTTTTGAATGGATACATTAAGGAAGAAGTTTACGCTACCAACCTCCCGGATTCAAAATCTAGATAAACTCACCATGTCCTTAGACTTAAGAAAGCCCTATATGGACTCAAACAAGCCCCAAGAGCTTGCACGAAAGGCTTTCGATCTATCTTAAGTCCAAAGGATTCAACCAAGGTTTAGTCGACCCAACCTTATTCGTAAAAACCGTAGGAAAAGAAATCTTTATAGCCCAAATCTATGTAGATGATATAATTTTGGAACTACCAACTCGATCCTCGCTAAACGAATTCATCTCACTTATGGAAAGTGAATTTGAAATGAATTTAGTAGGAGAGTTAAGTTTCTTCTTAGGTTTACAAATTAAACAAACTAAAGATGGAATATATTTACATCAACAAAAATATACTAAGGACTTAATAAATCGATTTGGAATGCAAGATGCTAAAATAATTAATACACCTATAGCAACTAATGTTAATATAAACGAAGATGTAGAAGGAAAACCGTTGACCTAAAATACTATAGAGCGCAATAGAAGTCTCCTATACTTAACCGCGAATAATTCCGACATTTTATTCGCTAGAAGTATGTGCGCAAGGTTACAAACCTGCGCTAAGGAGTCTCACCTAACCCTAGTCAAGCGTATCCTTAGATATCTAAAGGGCACGCTAAACGAGGTATTTGGTACCCTAGATCTACCGAGTTTAATCTAATCGGCATCTGACTCCGACTATGCGGTAGTAAACTCCGATAGAAAGAGCACGAGTGGTTGTTGTCAAATCCTACCGAGCCCAGTGAGTCTAGTGCAAGAGGAAGCGATTGCGTTGCCTTATCTACCACCGGCGAATACGTTGCGATGGGTGAGTGTGTCTCTCACTCCCGTGGATGAAGCACACTCTCCAAGACTTTAGCTTAATCTTTAACAACATTAAAACCTACATAGATAACATCAGTTCAATTAACTTAACTAAAAATCCAATATGTCATTCTAGGACAAAACATATAGAAGTTAAACACCACTTCATTAGGGAACATGTAACTAATGGAACTATACAACTAGAGTATGTTGAGTCCAAATCAAACCTGGACATCTTCACCAAACCACTACCCGAATTTAGTTTATTAAGACGAAAGTTAGGTATGTGCGTAATAGAGTAGGATTTAAATTTTTCTATATATGTACTCTATTTTTGCTTCTTTTTATGAAATTAGCCTAAGTCTTACCTTAGAAATCATATACCTATAGATTTAAGGAGCTAACACATCTCACAACACATAGACTAATGTGTTTGTGTACTTAGCCACGTAGGCAGGCGTGAGATGTTAGGACCTTACTCCTGGTTCCGGATGTAGATTCAAGCATCGATATGAACCATGGAGTATAATTATTTAAAATTAATCAACTCCTTCAAGACTTATTGATCATTCTATATCAATAACGTCCAACCGATGTTGTACATTTTAGATTAAAATATTTACAATCTTATTATTATTTTTAAAAATATATATATATATATATATATATATATATATATATATATATATATTGGGAACTTGCTTGGACTTACAAACCCTAAAATATATATACAAACTTTTTTGAGTTAAGGCAAAAGGGGGAGACAGTCACAAAAGTAACCAAAATTAACCAAAATTAAAGGGGAAGAAAGTAAACAAAATTATTACCTTTTATATTAAGTAATTCCGATTACTTAAGCAACTATTAAGGGGGAGTAAAAATTATTTTTCAAGAACTCACCTTCGGTCAAGGGGGAGGTTACCTCAAAGGGGAGAACTTGAAACAATAATATTTCTCATTCATATTTAATCATTATGCTAGCTCATTCATATTTAATCTTTATGCTAGCTCATTCATGCTTAATCATTATGCTAGCTTAATTTTTCCTTAACTTTTGTGTCGGTTTGCCATGAATCAAAAAGGGGGAGATTGTTGGTGCAGTGGGCACCAAAGTCGAACCGGTATTTTGATTATGGCAAAAGGCTCAATAGTTAAGAGTATATTTGTTATCTTACGAGCCCAATTAAGTGTGCGAAATGCTAAAGTCGAAGCGGAAGGTCTCGACACCGGTGGGAACCGAGGTGGTCGCAACGCCAGAGGATTTCGGAGGAAGCCGAGGTACTCGGGTGAAGACCGGCGAGGCTACAAGGTAAGCTCGTGTGAAAGCGGCAAGGACGTTAAGGTAGATCCACCCAATACCTCCAATGGAAGGTCTAGGTCGAGATCGGTTAGTTAGAACCATCGCTTTATATTTTAAGCTAACTTGTATCTGATCAAAACCCTTTGACATCGTCTACTGATACCAATCGGTCTAGTTCCTCGAGAAGAGCTCAATTTCAAGGGGTGAATTTGGACTTGACTCGTGTTTTGGTACAAAGGGTGATGTGGCATCAAGGTGGACATCCAAACCATCACCAAGCTTGGACCCCCAAAATTAGGTGATGTGGCATCAAGGTGGACATCCAAACCATCATCAAGTTGGACGCCCAAAATGAGGTGAGTTGGCACAAGATGGTTGGCAAACCACCATCAAGCTTGGACGCCCAAAATGAGGAGAGTTGGCACAAGATGGTTGGCTCCCATGATGTGGCACAAGTTGGATGGCTCCAACAAGTTGGCGTGAAGGCCTCCTTGAGGTGGCACAAGGTGGTTGGATGAGCACCTCATCCTTGAGTTGTGGCACAAGGTGGTTGGATGAAGCACCTCATCCTTGAGTTGGCGCAAAGGATGTGGATGAGCAAGACTTGGGGGATAAGAACCTCACCTTGGACACTACCTATGTCTAAATTCATAGATCAATATCCATAAATAGACATGTTCACGCCAAGCAAAAATGATAAGAAATCAAGAGATCTCAACACGCCGTCGTAACGCCGCTACTACTACTCACATTTGCTACGACGAAGTGCCGCCGACAACGAAAGCTACATCTTCTACTTATAAGAGTTGTCGGTATATTTATTTAAGTTCTACTTCTTTAAATTGTCTTTGTGCTTTAATCGTAACAAGGAAAGGGGGAGTGTCCCTTTGCCTTGATTTCTTTTTGTGCTCCTACTTCCAACGAGGAGGAGTGGTTTTAGTGAATTGCCCTCCGTACGTGATCAAGGATCACTAGGGCCGTGGATTAGCAATCGAAAGATTGTGAACCACGTAAAAATATCTTGTCTACTTTATATTTCCGCTGTGCACTCTCTACTTGCTTTTTACTTATTGCAAAAGTTTTTTTTAACGACACCGTATCGCTATTCACCCCCCCCTCTAGCGACACTTTCGATCCAACAGGTCGTTCCGACGATGCCGATCCCGCGGTAGAACTCCAGCTTGGGCTTCAAGGTTTTCTCGACGTTCATCGAGAGGACAGGAGGATGGCGCTTGACGAGGCGGACGAAATGCAATTCGTCGAAGCCGTAGTCCTTGAGGATGGCGAGCACCGAGAGCGCTTTGCCAAGGCCGCCGAGCCGAACTTTCTTGGATATGGAGAGGGCGGCATGGTCGGAGATCCCACACGATCTCGCGAGGGAGGAGGCGATCAGGGATGAGGACTCGTCGGCGACGTCGGAGGAAAGCGAATAGGGTTTGGGAAATGGGAGGAAGTGCGGACGAGAGGCGGCGGCGGCGGCGGCGGCGGCGGCGGCGGCGGCGGCGGCCCTACGATGCCCGAGAGTAGCAGTGACTTGAAGTTGACGGTGGCCGGCGGCACAGAGACGCCGAAACATCGCTGAGTTCGCTCTGTAAAGCAACTGTTTGATGTAACGACGGCGGTAGATCTTTCATCAGCCCAGCCCAAACTTAGTTCGCTGAAAAAGTTACCCCTTCGTCCCCATTTATACGAAATTTTTCATTTTTCTAAGCAATTTACAACGTTTTCTTGCTCTGTCCTCCATTTCTCTGCTCTGAGACAAACAATATGCCAAATATCAATGAGAAAATAGCGTCCAATATATCACACATGGGTTACAAACACTTACAAAACATCCTCTTATACAATTCACAAGAACCATTTAAACCCTCTATTTACGTACATAGAAAAATCAATCATTGAATTATATGAGAGCCATTGCTTGTTGTTGTAGAGAAATTGTGAATTCGTTGTTCAAAGTGGCAATTGAGCAATATCTTGGGCATCATAATAATAAACACCAAGTCGACGAGACAATCTTGACGTCTCGACCACTCTTGTATAGGCCTAACATTACTAAGCTGCGAGTATAATGACTACACACTTTCTCATAGATGGCAACTCAACGTACACTTTGGAGGATTGTTTCCATACTTCTTCCGAGTTTGAATAGCTCGAACACATTCGATTCACACTTCAAAATCTTCATATTGACTCACATGTGTCTCAAGCATAATTATCACCTTTTCTCCCAGCCAACTTTGCTGTATATACCACAAGCAAAATAGCATCTCAAAGAAATGTGCTTAGTTCTGCAGTAAAACATTGTTCCTTGGTTAAGGAACACTAAGATAGCTGATCAAATCTTTCGGTCAAATGATTTTCTTCATTCCATCCCCCATAGTCATATTCCAAGATTCGATAGTGGATAGAGCAATTGTAAGGCACTAACAACTAATTTGAGTCTATAGAGCCAACTAGATCATCAATTCGGTGAGCAAAACAACAAGCACAGTTGAAAGTTAAACATGAGTATGTAAGATTTCATTTTAACATATACTAGTGTTGCTTCCATAAGTTTTCCATGTATCTACTCACCTCACAAATTGCATGTTCCAAATGAAATGGAGTGCACATCATATTGTGAAATTGTACTAATGTATGACATATACTGAATCCCATAATTTGACACCAGGGCAATGTTTAAAGATGCTAAAGTCACTTGTCTCCACGGGAATGACGTGGTGACTAAGATACGACGATGCTTACAGATGTGATATAGGTCGATTCCGGAAGAGGTCTAAAATTCTTTTCTGGATTCAAATGACCCCCATGTGTCTTGGCCACCACGTCAAGACCCTGATTTATCTCCCTCACAATGACCGTGGAACAAATCGATGAGAGCCGTTAGATTGACGGTTCCTTTTGGAGAATATGTTAAAGTAACTTTCAAAAGGCTGACATTTTGAAACACATCAATACTTTTCAGTAGCTGTAAGAACTAGTGATCCAGAAACAACTGCCCAAGCTCCTCCCCCTATGGATAACTAATTCCTTCAATCAAAAAACAATTTTCAAAACCTTGATAGTATTCGTTTCAATCATACTCTAGCAACAAGAAACAAGCCATAAACTGAGTTCAAGTGAACACTACAAAACATAGCAAAGATGCATGCAACAACTGAACAATTCAGATCATCTCAAGGAATGGTATAAGAGGAAAACCTTGACGAAGCAATAAGACAATTGGCTTGTCTTACAGCAGCTTTGCTTGTTAGCAGGTTTATCCAGAACACATTCTTGTCATCTACCCGATTTCACTCCTTTGATAGCTTCAACTATTTCTGGAGCTTTGTCTTGGTTCTTGGTCACAAATTGCATCACGAACTTCTGGTCCAAAACCCGGAAATGATCCCCTGTGAAACCAGGCTTGATTAGTCCCTTGTGCATGAGAATGCGGGCATACCTGGGCATCAACGTCTTCTCCAGGCTCATCGACAGAACAGTTGGATTCTTCATTGTGTGCTCCGGTGTCCATGCCAGCTTCTCTTCCACAAACTTCACAATTTTCCTTATCTTCTCACTTCTCAGTCGATACCCGCGCAATGTGAGGATGCTTTGCGAAGGCCTCCAAGATATGATCCTGCGACCACCCCAATCCCCTCGAGTTCTCCACTTTCTCCTCCCACGTCTTCTTGGGCAATACAGCGAGCACCCCGAGGGCATGGCCGAACGTGGTTTTCTTCGGACAGATACCCATCTTCTTTTTCTCGTCAAAGACCTCATTGAATCGAGCTGTATCTCTCAGCATAGCGTAGCCGCAACCGGTCAAAAGCACTAAGATTACATTCTCGGGCACGCAGTATGCGCGCAGAGCATCGACCTTGGGAAGAACGGCAGTTTTGGCGTCGAAGGTGATCAGCGTTGGGGAGCAATCGCTTCTCCACGCTGTACGTGAGTAGAATGGGCGAAGCTGACAGGATCCCTGGAAGGGCGGTCACGCGGAAGAACTCGAGCTTGGGATTCAAGGTCTTCTCGACGCCCATCGAGAGGACGCGACTATAGCGGTCGACGAGGCGGACGAGATGGCCTTCGTCGAAGCAGTAATCCTTGAGGAGGGCGAGCACCGAGAGCGCTTTGCCCGGGGCATCGAGCTGAACTTTCTTGGAGATGGAGAGGGCGGCATGGTCGGAGATCCCGCACGATCTCGCGAGGGAGGAGGCGGTCAGGGATGAGAACTCGTCGGCGACGAAGGAGGAAAGGGAGTAGGGTTGAGGAAATCGGAGGAAGTGCGGACGAGAGGCTCCAACGGTCCAACGATGGCCGAGAGTGGTAGCCACTTGAGGGTGGCCGGCGGCGCAGAGACGTCGAAACATCGCCGAATTCGCTGTGTCGACAAACTGTTTGACATAACGACGGCGGTCGATCTTTCGACCAAACTTTTGGTTCGCTGAAAAAGTTGTCCCTTCGTCCCTCATTTATTAGGAATTCACAAGCATCTATAACTTAATTCTCAATTACCATGCACTTTAGAATATTTTTTTTCAATGGAATAAAAATATAAAATGTTAAACTACGACTCATTCACTGAGTGCCTACCAACAATTTTATAAAATCAAACCGATCATATTTCAAGATTAAACAATTAAAAAAAAATTGGATAATGAATGCCAATAAAAATAAATAAATAAAAATCTTTTGTATTGCTGTTTCTCACTTCAAAATTGGAGAACATGCAGACGTAGAGTTTGGAGAGCAAATTTACAAAAACTTCATCAAAACTTTCAAATCTCAATTTTGTATTAATCAACGCTCTTCGTAAAAAAATTGAAATTCGTTGACTTATCGACTTCTAATGATCTGTCTCACGGTCATTGTAAAAGAGATAAATCATAGATAATCCTATGAACTTTAACGTGATGATCAAGATAAGTAAGAGTTATTTGAATTTAGAAAAGAACTTTAGATCTCTTCCGAAATCAACTCTTATTTTATCCGTAAATTTTGCAGTGTCTTAGACACAATGTCATGTCCGTAGGAACAGTTTTAACACTCTCTGATGATACAAAATGTTAGAATCTACCGACCTAGCGGTCTCTACTAATCTGTTCTCGGACCATCGTAAGGGAGATAAATCACGATAGGACGGCATCCTTGAGACTAATAACTAGCACATGAAGGAACGACACTCTCATATTTACGAAGAATTGATCCGTTGTCATATAGTACAACAACTACATATATTAGTCACTAAACTTTTTTCGCAGGGACAATAATTTTAACACGACAAAAGAGAATGCAGTAATAAATTGTACATTTGATATTTCATTATTATTATTATTATTATTATTATTATTATTATTATTATTATTATTATTGGCTAACCGAATGGACCAAACTTTTTCAAAATGCACAGTCGACGGATTAACTTTGTGATCGATTTTTTAGTTTAATCTATTCATCAACTTTTAGAGACATCATTCGGTTAATGCTCAACCCCTAATAATGAACTATTTATAGAGACAAGCATTCTTTGTGACCACTGGGACAACAACAGTGGATTAAGAATATTTCTATGAGAACTTAGGTGTAATATTAAATAAGTAAGAGTTCTCACATCATAGATTGGATTAAGAATAAATATTATAGAAAAATTAATAGACTAAAATTTAGTATATGGAATATATGAATCCTCACTGGTAAAGCAATAGAGGTAGTAGATATAATGATTAAGAGAAGAATTAATATTTTGTGTAAATAAGCGACAAAATGAGTAAACGAGAAGGTAAAGATGATAAAAAAACTCGAGTTTTAATTATGGTATATAGGAAAGAGTAAAATAAGAAATGAAATGGATATTATTATATATAGTTCATTAAAAGATGAAATTGTGAGACTAATTAGAAAGATGAATAGAATTATAGCTTTCAAAATAGCAGTGGAGAAAGAAAATATGAACATAATTAGTGTATATACACCTCAAGCAGAATTAGATGAAGATATTAAATTAAGATTTTGGGACAATCTAGATGAAGTATTATGAAATATTCCATCAAATGAAATGATTTTAATAGAAGACAATTTAAATAGATATGTCGGAGTAAAAAAATGGAGAATATGAGAAGGTGTATAGGAGCTATGAGTTTGAAACAAGAAATAAAAAAGGAAAAACTATATTAGATTTTGCGATAACATATGATCTTACACTAGCTAATATATTTTTTAAAAAAAAAAGATAAGACCACTTGGTCACGTTCAAAAGTGGAAATAATAAATCGCAAATTTACATTCTTATGGTTAGGAAGAAAGAAAGATTTATATGATTTGTAAGGTTATCCGTGAAGAAAGCTTAACTATCCAACATAGATTAGTAATATTGGATATACGCCTCAAACATAGTATTAATAGAAAAAATATAAACGACTCTTAAAATTAAGTGATGGAAGTTAAAGGATGAGAAACAAAAAATATTTAAGGAGAAGACATGAGAACAAATATTAGATGAAATATACGGTGATCCTAATACAACATGGGATAAAATAGATAGTATCAAAGTTGAAAATAGTAACCAAAAGTATACTCTGTGAGTCAAAAGGACATGCACCACCAAGAAAGGAATCTTAGTGGTGAAATGAGAAAATACAAGAGAAAGTATATTTGTAAGAACGAGAAAAATTTGAAAAAATATACAATAGTCAAGAAAGAGAAAGAAAGTAATGAATGAAGCTACGAATGAAACTTTTGAACGATTATATCGAAAATTAGATATAAAAGGAGAAAGAGATATTTATATAATAGCAAAAGTGAGTGAGAGGAAGATAAAAAAAATCTTATTCAAATAAGATGTATACAATAGAGTACTAGTAAAAGATGAAAAAATAAAAGAGCGATGAAAGAGATTTTTTCATTAACTTTTTAATGAAAATTTAGATAACCAACTTAATTTAGGTAATTTAAATAGGTTAAATGAGTTTAGAAATTTAAATTTTTATCACAAAATTCAAATTTCAGGAGTAGACCAAACTTTAAATGGAAAAGTCATTGGATTAGATAATATTCTGATAAAAGTATGAAAGTGCATAGAGAAACAAAGTATTGAATGACTTACAAAATTATTTAACATAATATTAAAAATAAAAATAATGTATGATAGATTGTAAATACTCTAATTCTCTTATATAAAAATAAGGGAGACATACAAACTTATACAAACCATAGGGATATTAAACTAATGAGTCATACCATGAAATTTGAGAAAAGAGTAATAGGAAAAAAAATTAAAGAAGGAGACCACGGTTCTCGAAAATCAATTTGGTTTTATGTAAAGAAAGTCGATAATAGAAACTATACATCTTCTCAGACAACTACTTGAAAAGTATCGAAAGCAAAAACAAGATCTATAAATGATATTCATTTATTTAGAAAAAACTTATGATAGAGTTCTAAGAGAAATTATACAGAGAATTCTAGAAAAAAGATGTGTTAATGTACCATATATTTAACTAATTAAGGATATGTATGAAGAAGTAATGACCAAAGTGAAGACTTCAAACAAGTTAACTGAAGTATTTCAAATAAAGATAGGGTTACATCAAGGATCAACTTTAAATTTCTATTTTTTTACACTAATTATGGACAACTCCCTAGACATATTCAAGACACAGTACCGTGGTGTATGTTTACAAATAATATTATTTTGGTGAATGAGACACGTGAAGGAGAAAATGTAAACTAGAATCTTAATGGTAAACACAAAAAGTAAAAGATTTTAGACTTAATAGAGTAAAGACAGAATACATGAAATTTAAATTTAGCAATATTAGACGTAATGAGACAAGTGTTAAGATAGGAGATGACGAGTTGTCTAGAACTGAGAGCTTTAAATATTTAGAATCATTTTTGCAAAGTGATAAAGGGATTGAAAAAGATGTCTTACATAAAATACAATCAGGATGATTGAAATGGAAAAAAGCACGAGGTATTTTATTTTATCGTAAAATACCTCTAAAACATAAAGGGAAGTTCTACAAAATAATGATTAGACCTACTATGTTATATGACGTTGAATGTTGGACTATGACTCGAGGACATAAGAAAAAGATAAGAGTTGCAAATATGAGGATGTTAAGGTAGATGTACAAATATACGAGGATAAACAATAAAAAAATAAGAGTATTAGAGAGAAAGTCGGAGTTGCATCTATTTAAAGAAAGCTCCGAAAGATACGTTTAAGGTAGTACGTGTTGGTGCAATCGGCCCAGCTCACTATTGACCAGACTCGAGTCTGACTCGAGTAGTGTCTTGATGTTTGTGTTTTGATGTTTGACAAAGAGTTGACCATTATTTGACAATGGGTTGACTATATGGTTGACATGAGGTTAACCATATGATAGAGAAGTCCAAGTGGGACACTAGGCAATGGAAAATCCAAGTCTTATGTACTTGGCATGGAAAGTCCAAGTATGGGTCTTGGCAAGGAAAGTCTAAATCTTGGACACTTGGCATGGAAAGTCCAAGTATGAATCTTGACAAAGAAAGTCCAAGCATAGGTCTTGGCAAGGGAAAGTCCAAGCTTGAGTCTTGGCAATTGGAAAGTCCAACATGGAGTTGGCATGGAAAGTCAAAGGGTGTAGTCTTGGCCACGTAAGTCCAAGTGTGTAGTTTTGGCGGTGAAAGTTCAAGTCATAGGTACTTGGCAATTGGGAAGTCCAAGGATTGATATTGGCAGCGTAAAGTCCAAGAGTGGAGTCTTGACAGCATAAGTTCAATGGTTTGGCAGCGTAAAGTCCAAGGGTAGAGTCTTGGCAGTATAAGTCCAATGATTTGGCGGCGTAAAGTCTAAGCGTATGTCTTGGCAGCGTAAGCTCAAATGTGTCATGACAATATAGACACCATTAGCATGACAATAACCGATGGAAGCACCTGAAGGCTAGTGTATAGATGAACAAGTTATAGATGACTTAGAGGGATCCGATAGGCATGAGGCTGATGGAAGTGGCTAGAAGGCTTAGGCTTAGGCTTAGGCTAAGGGTGGTCTAGCAAGTATAAGGGCATCATACTTGGGATTAAACCTCATGTTTGAGGTTATCAGTCAACTGAGACTTTGGATAAGTCGACTGGTCAAGTGTTTTGACACTTGACAGCCGAGTTGACTTTGAGCAGTCGATTGGGATTATGACCAATCAACCGATGGAAGTCGACTGGCGTTCGACTACGGCAAAGTGGCCTTGGCAGTCGACTGTCATGGATGGGAAATCAACTGACCTTCGAATCGGCCGGGTCAGTCGAGGTCATGGGCATGAGAACCTTCCATAGCCGATCGATGGCTATCATTGATGCAATGATCACGGTAAGGGCAATGATCGCGCTAAGGTATCCATTGGAGTTTATCCAGTGAGGATCGAGTCATTGTAAGACAACAGCTACAGGAGCAGTCGACTGATGGCTATGAGCAGTCAACTAATGGCAAAAATCAGCCCGAGTTACAACTTTAAAGGGAGCTCGAAGGGGAAGATTTTTGCAGCGATTCTTTGGACGATTTGGAGCAATTTGCTCGTGCAAGTCAGGGTCTTCAAGTGCGGCTCAAGCAATCAAACAAGTAAGCATCCAAAGCAATTGTTGTAAAATTATCTTTATGTTGTTTTGTGTATTTCATTTGTAATTGTTTGTATTTCCTTGTATTACTTGTGTAATCGCTTGTAAGAAATTTTCTCCATCTTCAGAATATTTTTCGAGAATGAGAGTTGATTAGTGGGGGTGTTTGCATCGCTAGGGCTCATTCGAGCTCTACCCGTGGAGTAGAAACCCTAAGGTTTCAAACCACGTTATATGTTGTGTTGTGTTTGTATATTTTGTTTATGCTTCATTATTATTTCCGCTACGCATATTAACAAGAATTGTAGACAAGCACGCAAGCACGAACGAATTTCGTGAAGCCGACGAAAACACACCATTCGTCCCCTCCCCCCCTCTCTAGCGCTCACCGAAATTCCTACAGTACGCACACGTACTTAGACGACCAATAAATGTTCTAGTTAGGCGATGTGAAATGACAAAAAATATACACATCAAACAAGGAATATGAAGACAAAAAAAAACCCTGATTAGCAATAATAAAATAAGATAAAATTTATTTAAGTATAGATAATGATATAGTAGGAGATAGAACCCAATGATGTAGAATGATCTATATAGTCGACCCCGCTGAGTGAAAAAAAAACTTGGTTATTATTGATATTATAAGTGTGCCCTCCATACAAGATGTTAAACTAGCTCACGTATGTCTCAAGCATAATTATTATCTTTTCTCCTGGCCCCACGGCATAGCACCATAAGAAAATGTTCTAAGTTGTATAAGTAAAACATTGTTCCATGGTTAATTCTTTCACTCTGTTATCCCCTTTTCTTTTTTTTCAATGTAAAAGATGATAATGTCCACCTCAAGCGTCCCTCAATATCGGTCCCACAGCAATATGAAGAAAAATAGATCACAAAGTCAACTTATAACCGACCACTATGTGACCATTCAAGTTGGTGGAGTTGTCCCGGTTGGCAAGCGTAGAATTGATCCTTACTCCTTTAATACAAATCTATCCGATGACCATCGCAGCATTCCTGTAGGGTCACTCTGCTATCCAAGAACCAGTGGATGAGTGAGTGCATAAGGCACACTAAGATCACTGACCAGATCATTCCATCCCACAAAGTCACACTCTCAGAATCAATGAGGATAAAGCAATTGTAATTAGGAAAGGCACTACAGACTAATATCAATCCCAACAAAAAAAAAAATACATGATCAAGTAATGACATTAGGATCAACAGCATAATTTGAGTCTATAAGGCCAACTAGATCAAGGAGCAATTGGCCAAGCTCCTCCCGCAATGGATAAACATGCCAAGTATCTTAGTATTCGTCTCAATCATACACTACCTAAGCAACAAGGGACATGCCATAAATTGAGTTTAATTCAACACAACGAAATCTAGCAAAGATGCATGCAACAACTGAACAATTCAGATCATCTCAAGGGATGGTGTAAGAGGAAAACCTTGCCTGCTTAGGCGATGTCGTCTTGCAGAAGAGTTTGCTTATTAGCAGATTTGTCCAGAACACATTCTCGTTGTCTATCTGATTTCACTTCTTTGATAAGCTTCCACTATCTCTGGAGCTTTGTCTTGATACTCGGTCACAAATTTCATGTGGAAGTCCTTGCTCGAAATCAGAAAATTAATCGCTCCAAAGCCGGTCTTGATTAATCCCTTGTGCATGAGAATGTTCAGGACGGCATGCCTGGGTATCATCCTCTTCTCCAGGCTCATCGAAATAAGACTCGGATTCTTCACTGTGATCTCCGGTGTCCATCCCAGCTTTTCTTCCACAAACTTCACGGCCTTCCTCATCTTCTCAGTCGATAACCACAACATAGTAGGATGCTTTGCGAAGGCCTCCATGATATGATCCTGCGACCACCCCAATCCCCTCAAATTCTCCATTTTATCCACCCACCTCTTCTTGGGCAATGCAGCAAGCACCTCGAGGGCATAGGCGAAAGTAGTTTTCTTCGGACAGATGCCCATCTTCTTGATATCGTCAAGGGCTTCGTTGAATCGAGCTGCATCTGTCAGCAAAGCCCTGCTACATCGGGTGAACATCACTAAGATTACATCATCGGCCACGCCGTACGCGCGCAGAGCATCGACCTTAGGAAGAACGGTAGTTCTGGTGTCGTAGGTGATCAACCAAGGCCTACGCTTTAGGGCATCCACAAGGTTGGCATCTGTTTTCAAAATCGATTTGAGGAGCTCAGCGTTGGGGAGCAATCGGTTCTCCACGCTGCACGTGAGCAGCCAGGGGCTCGCTGACAGGACCCCCGGGAGGTCCGTTCCGACGAGGCCGATCCCGCGGTAGAACTCCAGCTTGGGCTTCAAGGTCTTCTCGACGTCCATCGTGAGGACAGAAGGATAGCGGTCGACGAGGCGGACTAAATGCGATTCGTCGAAGCCGTAGTCCTTGAGGAAGGCGAGCACCGAGAGCGCTTTGGCAAGGGCGTCAATCCGAACTTTCTTGAAGATGGAGAGGGCGGCATGGTCGGAGATCCCGCACGATCTCGCGAGGGAGGAGGCGGTCAGGGATGAGGACTCGTCGGCGACGTCGGAGGAAAGCGAATAGGGTTTCGGAAATTGGAGGAAGTGCGGACGAGAGGCAGCGGCGGCGGCCACGGCGGCCCTACGATGCCCGAGAGTGGCAGTGACTTGAAGTTGACGGTGGCCGGCGTCACAGAGACGCCGAAACATCGCTGAGTTCGCTCTGTAAAGCAACTGTTTGATGTAACGACGGCAGTAGATCTTTCATCAGCCCAGCCCAAACTTTGGTTCGCTGAAAAAGTTACCCCTTCGTCCCCATTTATACGAATTTTTTCATTTTTCTAAGCAATTTACAACGTTTTCTTGCTCTGTCCTTCATTTCTCAGCTCTGAGACAAACAATATGCCAAATATCAATAAGAAAATTGCGTCAAATATATCACACATGGGCTACACATAGACCTGGCCACGGTCCGATTTCGGTCCGGGTCCGGGTCGAAACCGTCGGGTCCGGATTGACAAAATACCGACTTTAACCGCCGCTTCGTGGCGATTCTGATCCGGTCGTGGAACCGCCGGTTCGGTCGTCCGGTCCGTCCGGTCCGGTTCGGTCAAGTCCGGTCGGTCCGGGTCCGAGTCCGATCCGGTTAATCGTCGTCTTAGTTAAATAAATAAAAAAATAAAAAATGATGTAAATAATTAAAATAAAAAAAATTCACAATTAAACTTATAAAAACTCTATCAAATATTTCATTATCTCAATACAAAATATATTACATCTTAGACTTAAATAAAAAAATCTATTACAATAAAAAAATCAAATACATTTCACAGATTCTAGATTTCCTCCCGTCGTAGTTCCTGATGTTCCTTCTGTTTCGCCTTGATCTTCTTCGTCACTTTTAATAGTTCGACTTGATTTTGACCAATCATCGAGTAAACATCAAGGCGCTCCAAATTTTCCCTACTTAAACTAGAACGCCTCTCGTCCAATGTATTTCTCCGATACTAAAAGCTTGTCTAATCGCAACCGCCAAACCGACAAGCTAGAATTTCTTTGCCATTATAGATAAGATTGAAATAATGACCACCATTTTAGAATGTCGCTTTCTTCATCCGCAGATCACTAAAATCAAAAGAAGTGGTCAATAATTCTCAAGTTCCCGACCGAACTCGAGGATCCTCGTGACGCTTAGTCCGCTGCTTTAATAACAATTGCTTTAGTGAGTTTAGAAGTAATAATACTAGTTGTAGTGGATTGATGTTTTACGTCCAATAATTTGTTCTCACCATATTTAATGTTATATTCATTATAAATATCATGTAAATGTGTTTTAATATTAAACAAAATCAAAGGAATATTAGAGCAGCTTTTTGTAATAGGACTTAAAGATTCATAATATAATGCTAACATATCTTGCAAACCATCTAATTTAAGTCTAGGATCTAAAACAAAAGCACATAAAAATATTTCAGAATGTTTAAGAAATATTTTTCCCATTTTTCTTTCATTACATAAATACATTGAGATAAATAAGTATCATTTGATTGAATATGTTCATTAAAAATACATGCAATATTACAACAATGTGTTAAAACTAAATGTGAAGTTGGATAATAAACACCTGATAATTGGTCACTAGCATCACTAAAAACTTTTAGAATTTCACAAATACTAGTGCATATATTCCATTGATTTGAAAACAAATAAATATCACGTGATTGAACATGTTGATGAAAAACATACATAATAAATCTTTATATTCAAAAGTAGATAACAACAATTTATAAGTAGAATTCAACGAGTTGGAGCGTCACGCAAAACCGTTTAGGCTTCATGCCATTTATTTTACAAAATTTTCTCCATTCTTTCATTACTTGAGGATGTGTCCATAAATAATGAATTGCACTCCTAATTGGTTGAATATGTGATCCTAAATTTTTAAGTCCATCTTGAACACACAAATTTAAAATGTGACATGTACACCTAATATGAAAAAATCTTCCACCTATTGATGGTTTACATATATCAATAAGTTCACTAATACTAGAGTATTTGCACTAGCATTATCAAAAGAAATTGAAAAACTTTAGAAGTTAGACCATATTCTTCTAAAATAATAAAAATAAGTTGTGAAATATTTTTTGTGTCGTGTGTGTTTCGTTAAAACATCTATATGCTAGCAATCTTTTGAATGTCCCAATTATTATCAATCTAATGACAAGTAATACCCATATATGAACAACTTTCACAATGATCACTCCAAATATCGGAACACAAAGAAACTTTCTTGTTTAAACTAGAAAATTCTTTAATCAATTCTTGTTTTGTTCTAGGACTAATTTTAAAAGTGTCGTTTTAGAGTATTTCTTGGGATACGTTTAATAGAAGGATTTGCACTTGTAGAAAGCCAATTTTCAAAAGATAATTTATCACTAAAACTAAAAGAAAGTTGTTCAATTGCACAAAATTTAGCGATTTCTTCTCTAAATTTAGTTTCAAATTTAAAGAGTTTAGATTCGTTACTCCCAACCCGATTGAGAGAGAATGTCGAATTTGAGTTTGAGAACGATCAATACCAATTTCCACCGGATGATTTCTCTCCACATGTCGAGTAAGGGTTAGTAACCTCCTCCTTGTTGAAATTTGTAACATTTCAACAATATTTGCATTTTGCTTGCATATCACCGGAAGGAGCGTTACTTTTGAAATATTTGGTGAAGATATCGGATGCGCGGCGAGGCACTCGAGTTGGTCTTATCAGTAGAACCCACCATCGTCGATGTATTGCTCCTACTTTCTTGACTTTGATGATGATGGCGTATTTGAAATTCATCATCGAAATATCAAGATCGTAGTCGGCCGATATTCGAATGGAGGTGAATTGCCGCTTTGCTCGAACTCGAACTTCGGGCGGTGGTAGCATTATGCTCTTTCCTTTCGCCGTACGCACCCTTACGACTTGATCCAGGCTCAGGACATTTGTAAAAATATGATTTGAGAGTTGAGACTTGAAAGCGGAATGAGAATTAGAAGAAGTTGTGATTTGTGAAAAAATGAAAGAGAATGGAGGTGTATTTATAGGAAAAAAAACTTAAAAAAAAAATTCAGCGGTAGGCCAGCGGCGTAGTTACTAACCACGAAATCGTGGCGTTGATCATCAGCGACCGCGAAATCGTGGCCGTCGGTTCTTCTTAATAAAAAAAAAAAAGCGACCGTAGGGTCGACCGCTGTCTGCTCAACCGCCGCCGCCTTGTTTGTCACGACCGCCCGTCGTCGTGATGATGACCCGACAACGCGCGCGGCTGGAGTGTCGTGTCTCGGAAGCGGCGACACGCCCGTGTCATTTGTCGACATTCTGCCCGTGTCATTTGTCGTCGCCTTCGTGTCATTTGTCGTGCCTTCGTGTATTTTTCCGGTTCGGTTTTTTAAAAAACCGGGACCGGACCGCCTAATAGGCGGTCCGGTCACGGGTCCGGGTCAAACCCGTTGACCACGGTCCGGTTCCGGGTCGGGTCCGGGTTTGACCCGGACCTTGGCCAGGTCTAGCTACACACACTTACAAAACATCCTCTTATACAATTCACAAGAACCATTTAAATCCTCGATTTACGTACATAGAAAAATCAATCATTGAATTATATGAGAGCCATTGCTTGTTGTTGTAGAGAAATTGTGAATTCGTTGTTCAGAGTGGCAATTGAGCAATTAACCATGGATGAAATGAAACAGAATGAGGCATGTAATTCAGATCCAAACTAGGTACTATTTGGAGATGTCACTGAGGACCTGCAACATAACAATTCCATGAACCATAACAAATTCATCACTAGCATCTAATCTCAATTTTCAAGCTTATCAATAACAGCTAATCTGAGGCTAAGATCGAGTCTCCATCTCACATGCATAAGAGCAACTACGATCTTACTGAAGTTAAAATCCACCATTTTACAAACAACAGCAAGCCATTGCGTCTTCCTTTTCTATACAAAGCTGATTACTAGCTTATAAAAAGCTGAATTGTTTCAAAATACATTACGACTGTAAATGCTCCAAAATAATACACAGTCTCTAACTGATTCGAGCTGAGCATGTAAGTTAACATGTAGAAGAGAACAATGCAGCTTACTATTACTAATTAAATAATCATGTAAAGAACTAGACTGAACAATCAACTAATAACCAAACTGACTCTGTTCAAATTGATTTTTTTACAAACTGAACTGACCAAACTTTTTCCATAAAAAAGAACAAACCAAACCAATAAATTATCGATTAATTCGATTGCCATTGTCGACCAATTAACTGCGTTCGATTTTTTAATCGAACAATCGATTGATCAACTTTTAGGGACATCAATCAACTGCTCATAACATGACAATCAATTGATATCCCCGATTCAGTTTAATCAATTTAATCGACTTTTAAATTTCAAAATCGAAACCGAAGTAAACAAACCAAAATAATATATATTTTTATAAAAAAAATCGAATTTCCGAATTAACTGAACTGAACTTCCAATTTCGATCAGTTAATCCAGTTAATTCGATTTAACCAATATTTTGCTCAACCCCTAGTAATGAACTGTTTATAGAGAAACATTCCCTTCACACCATCAATGCATATTTATGACCACTGGGACAACAACAGTGCGGTGTTGAGCCCTACCATGCATTCCCAGCATGATCGTAACCGTTCTCATGTTTTCAAAACTTTAGGCGCATATTTTTCATCTTCTTCCTCAAGATCACTAAAAGACACGTCCTCATCAATAGGGATGCTGATGATCCTTGGGGTAGTATCTCCAGCCTCATCTTCAGGCCAGTCGTCATCATCTGTCTCCTCGACAGAGATGCTGGAGGCAACATTGAACTTATTGAGGGGTTTATTCTGCGGCTCTTCTTCAGCGACAGTTTTGTTAGTGGCTGTCAAACTTGCTATGACTGGGTTTGGGTGCTTATCTTCATGAAAGGATTCAGTTTGTCGGTTCTCCGATGGAAAGGTATCAAATGAATCCCTTGAGGTTATAGCTGGCTTTGAAAATGGAAATGATGTCTCAGACTTCCCATGGGAAACATCTACTAGTTTTGGTGAATCCAACTTGCTCTGATGCTGCAATTTCTGCAGCAACATAGTTCTGGCTTCCACAACCTACAGACATCCATGATATAAAACGAATTATCACTTACGAGGAAAGAAACATAATGAACTGAAATAGCAAAAGTTTTATACAAGCGAGAAAGCAGCCCATGTGGTTAATGAAAGATTGTACAATATACAAAACATTCCAGGTCAAGTAACTTCAATTCTCTCCCCAACAACGATATTACAAATCCAAAGTACTAAATTCAACTCAAAAGTGAAGGTAATAAGCATAAAATAACCAAATACACATATGCAAGCATGTGATAATCTAAGACTTCTTTATAATATAGGTCAGCATTAAACATTTTGCACAGATTGGTACGCCATGTTGACTGCATTAGAAAGATTTGCTTATTGAAGATCTTACAATTCTCAGTCACGCGGTCTAGAGGCATTGTAACAAAATAAGCACCGCTGGATAGAAAATCATGCCTTAGTCCCTACTAGAAAAAAGGACTTAAAAAATATTTACTTTAATTAAAGTTCAAATAATCAAATACTTTAAATGCTGAGAAGGAGAAACTTCTTCACTTGATTTACATCCCCGTCAAATTGAAAAAAAAAAAAAAATCATCAGCTAAAGGGCAAAGATTCCAGTATCCACTGGCCATCATACAGCCATGCCGGGTGGTAATAAACTGGAAGACATGAAACTTGAGAAATAACTGTCACTCAAACAATCAACCTTCTCGCCAGAACTAACAAACTGGGGAAAGGCACATTCGGATGATCATATCCTCCCCAAGCGGAATGTTATCAAATTTTTGGAAACATATTGCTTTCACCCCACAGTTCGCACAATTGACAGTGGAGACCAGAAACTGTAGTCTTCTCTGGAATTTGAGGTACACAATTGCCAAATGAAGAAACACATTATAGGTTATAATATCGATGTTTTCTGGTAAAAGCTTTCAAAAGTTTGTTATGTGCTTAGATTAGACAAAAGGATCATGTAACGAATGAAGGCTGAAAATTCTCAAGTTGGCTGCCAAAAACTTGATAACTACTACTATACATGTGATGGATAGCCAAAAAGGAAGCTTATCACAATTGTTATATCAAAAATTAACTGTTAAATCTTATGAGTCGAAAAAGTTAACTATAACTTAGTTTTTTTCTTCTTCTTTTTCATTTTGTTCATATTCTTCCTTTTTGGCATTCATTGTTAGTGCAACTCTAATTTCCTAAGTCCATCTGCTAAAGATTGATCAAATCCATAGAACATATTATTATTTACACTAGCAGGAAAAAACCAGGTGTGGTGATGGGTATGTTACCAGGCCTAACAAGATACTGATACCCTTTTATGGTGCAATTCCTAGCAACGTGATTATAACTACTTGGTTTATCAGGAAACCAATAACTGTGCTGCCATAGTATGGTTAAATATGCATTCAAGGTACTCTCTTGTTGCAAAAATTCAAGAAAAGGGTCTTTGATAAATATCTAGAACATACTGAGATACAAATATTCAAAAAAGTAATTAACAAGTACAAAGCAACTTACCTGAGGTGTTGAGAGAAGTTCTGCATCTTGCTTATTTAGTCTAGGATGCAAAAGCACAAAATAGGTTTTCCAAAAGCTCCCTTCACTCATGATATTTGGGCAAAGTTCAATTCTTAAAGCAGCCAATCTTGGTGAAAAGCATTCAATAGTATATGCATGCTCTAGTTGGGCATCGGACATGTGAAAATCTGAAAGATGACAAAGGCATAAGTTGTTTGGAACCAAAGAAATTTGAAAATCTTCACATATGTGACACATGTTCACCCACTGAAAAATAGGCAAAAAAACTACTGAAGTTCTGAAAGACCATGCAGGAACTTTATAAAAAATAATAATAAACAATCCAAGTTTAAAAAAAAAAGAAAAGAGAGAAACAACCATACAAACTCTTCTACAAGCAATCTCAATCATCAATATGAGAGATAGGCTTATAAATGCTTCTGCTCGCATATGTGCATGAAAGCATAGCCCTTACATGCACGATATACAGAAATAAAAAAGGAACACTGTGAAGGACAAGCATAAAGCCAAGACCCTTTACATAAAATACTTTATCCCAAGGCATAACGAAACGTAACATGCAACCAATGCCATATATGGAAGATGATACTGCATCTCTTGATTGCTCCAGCAATTCAAGGCGTTCCTAATAACTTGAGGTACTGAGACAGCAATAGATATAACAAAGAACAAAGATATGATGTTAATGAAAATTGGAAGTTAAGTTCCTGATCCCTTCCAAAATTCAATTGAATTGGTGATCTCGATGTGCCAACACTGCTAGCAAGAAATGCATCCATCAAACCAACCTATGATTCAAAAACGTCCAACAAGCCTAATCCCTCTAAAATGAAAATTGGAATTTCTGCTGGTTTTCCTTCCCACTGAATCGAACATTGCCAAAATCACTTCACCAGCTTTTGCAATATAAGACCCAGATATAAAAAGTTAGAAAAAAATTAAAATCTTCCATAAATCAACACGGGAAGAATATCTAAGAATGAAATTAGGGGAATTTTATACGAGTAAAAAATTGCATTAGAAGTTCCCAAATACTTCTTCCGCAAACCATTCAATACATTTTCGAATTACGAAATTAAGGTAGAGTTATATCTATATCCAACCGATATAGAAGAAGCCTTACCATCAGAATCTTCGTCATCTGATAAAAGAGGAAAATCCAACCATGTCTCAGCATGCATCGAGATGTTATGGACAAAGGACATCACTTCATCCGTAATACCAATAGCTCCAGCACCGAAGTTCCTGTCATCTTCCTCCTCCTCCTCCTCGTCCTGAAACGGAAGGAAGTTGGAGGCGAATTTGGATATTTCCGAGACGCCCATATTGCCGGAGATTTTGGATATCCCGGACCTGAATCTCCCACCAATCTCAGCGAAATCATTCCGAATTCCTGCTACCACTGCCGAATCAGGTTCCTCCGTCGGGTGTTCCGCCTCGCTCCGAGCAGCCGAATCAGGGGGGACCTCATCGACGGCGGAGGACTGGGGAGGAGGAGCAAGAAACGAGGCGACGCCCCACAATTGGCGGGCTAGGGTTTGGGAGAGCACAGAGATGTCTTCCTTGACGCCCCGGCCGGCATCATCACCTTCCTCCTTCTCGTCCACTCCGCTTCCCTCGTCCGATCGGAAGGATCTTCCATCGTCCTTTGATTCCGCAAAGCTACTGTCGCCGCCACCGTCGCTACGCTGGTGGTTCGGGGCAAGCGAGCTGGCCAGCGATCTCGAGAGCCAGGACATCGCCGACGCTGGACTGGTATGTTTGTTTCCGTAGCCATCAAACGATGCTCGTATCGACGTGGAAGTGGGCTCCAAATAAATAGTGGGCTTCGTAGAACGCAAAAGGCCCAAATTAAAAGCATTTTATAAAAATTATTAAATAATATTATTTTTAAAAAAAAAAAGAGAAGCAATTGCTAAATTTTTATATTTGTTTTTCTAATATAGTTCCCAAAATTTATTAATCTTAGGCTGAGTTCGACTGGGACAAGGAAGAACCTCCAAGAACTTTTCATGCTTTAACAGGGAACCAAAGTGTAAAACTCCCAGGATTCAACAGGATGGGCTACTGGCTCTGTCGATTTTAATCGATTTTGAATCCATCGACCTTAGAATCAATTGGAACCAATTTAAAATCAATTCTGAATCGGTTCTAGTTCTAAAGTTTTAACTTTGAAATTAATTCAATCCGGATCGATTCTAAATTGATTCCGAACCAGTTTCGAAACGATTTCAAACCGATTTCTAAACAGTTTCGGACTATCTTCCTCAAACTTGAGCTTCCAAATTCATCTATCATGCTGATAACTCTATTCTTTTTTTTTATCGCAAAATAATCTTGTAGACATATTAACATGCTAAGAGTTTCTACTTTTAAATTAGCAATCGAAATCAGATCCTAATTGGAACAAAAATCGGTTCCGAATCAATTCAAATCGACGAACTAAATCGAACTGTAACCTAATCTGCCCAATTCAATTCTGCATCGATCATCCAATCGATTCCAATTCTAAATTGATTCTGACTCGATTCCGACCGAACTGATCCGTTTAAACATGTCTGACCTAACACACACACACACATATATATATATATATATATATATATATAAATTATTTAAACTTATTCATTAAATTAATCTTTTATATATCGAATAAATATAAATAAATTCTTATCGGAATTGAAAATAATTAATCCGATTCTATTCAAATTTCTTATTGGTCATTAAAATAAATTTGAAAGTATTCACAATAAATAACCTAACAATTCAACGTCCTAAATTTTTTATTCTGTTTGAGAAAAATATCCTATAATACCATAGTTAAAAAGCAATTTAACATCCCAAATTTTTTACTTTACTAAATAAATATTCTATAGTGCACCACAGTTAAAAATCGAATCATCGAATACGTGACCGCCACACTTGCAGCCCTAGCAGTTGCTGTAATTTCACCAGTGTTTGCAGGCAAAGCTTTGCATCCTTATTGAGATTTCTATTGGCAAATTAAAGACGTTGAGTTTCGATACAATCCCGTCCATAATACAATATTACCAGCCATGCATAGAAAGGAGGTTCATTTTAAGCAAGCAAAAACAAAAAAAAAAAGGGTGCACAATAATGAAAACTTGGGTATGAAAGACCTTGTGGTTATTCATGGATTTATTCTATCCAAACCGATAAGCAATGCAAATGACGAGCCGAGCCGACATGTATGTACCTTTGGGCTGGAGCAGGCTCGGAGAGTTTGAAAATGGAATGCAAATAATTACTCGGGACCTGAAGTTGCTACACAATGTGTTGATGAACTGCTAGTGTTCCCATCAGTGCTGACTCGATTGGCAATAAGATCCACATTGCTCGGTTCCATGACCGCGTCTACTTCTGCATTTGGTGGTGGAGCAGAAGTGCTGCTCGATGTTCTTCTTCCTTCTCTTGTGTCCAACCGCTCCATCATTCGTGTTACGGTGGCAATTCCAGCATTGACTTCTCTTCTGACTCCAGAACCAATATCTGCCATGGAACTGCTACGTGAAAGTAGCCTATCCCTCCATCCTCGAGTATTCTTAGCTATAGAATCCTTGTATCTATTTTGTTTTTGGAAAAGAAGCATAATCAACGTGTGTATTCTGGAGATTGAGGACATACATAATCTACAAGTATCTACCTCATCGAAACAGCATTCCAGCGAGATTTCAAATTTTCTGAAAAGGACTGCAACTCGGAGGGCCCTGGTCTTTCTTGATTAACAGGAGAAGAATGTCCGATAGGTGTCCTACACAATGACGAACGGTGAGAAGAACAATATAGTGATGTATTGTAGAACTTATGCAAAGTGATTCACATGCCGATAGTGCTAAAGCTCACCTGGGATTTGAAATACTATGCCCGGTTGGATCGCTATTGGTTCCAGATATCGATGAAGGAAACTGGGTAGCCTGAGCTGGGAAACCATTGGCTGATTCAGCAGCTACATCTCCTGGACTAGGAGTTGAAGGTGATGGATTGGCATCCATTATTACATGAACTGATTCATTTTCACTTCCTGAAGCAGAAACAACAGATGCAGAGCCCACGGATTGGGCATTTGAATTTGTAGAGAACACTGAATATTGTGACTGGTCATGAGATCCGGATCTAACTCGTTCTTCCCTTCTGGCAATGTGACGTGCTCTTCCCATGGCGGCGGCAGCAGCTAAGTGCTGAAAAATACGCTCTTCGAGTTCAGCATCACTTCGAACAACTGGCAGCTGTAATGAGAAGTTCAGAGAGAAATAATCATAGCACACGAGGAAACAACCATTATCTTTTTGCTTGCAAAATAAATCACTGGAGAAAGATCAAAATCACTTAACAGGGGCACCCACATGCTGCAAATCCGAATCACCGAGAGCAGGATGATGAAAAATGGTCATAGTTTGTGCCTGGTTACTCCTTTCATGCTCTACAGCCTCTAGGAGTTCTTGGCTGCCACAGACGATTTCAAAACATTTCATTTGTACCATTAATCTCAGCAATTTATATCAGTTGATTATGACTAATATACCTGGCTGGATCTTTCAAACTAACAGTCTGCCAACACATAGGGCAATGAGAGCTTCTCTGGCACCTAATCACAATGATTTTTAAAAAAAACAGAAATTTGGAAGAACAAAATAATAAATTGTGAAAGCAGATTAAGTTTGGGTATGTACAGGAAACTGGCATGCAGAATCAATATCGCAGTTAAGTAAACCGAAACAGATGGGATAAGCTTGTTCAGCTAGTACGAAAATATACACTGCAATTCAAGTGGGCTCAGCACTGCAAAAATACTTCTATGCCTGTAATTCCAACCAATAATGCAGCAAAGTAGGTTTCTTTCGACCAACAACTTTTTTCTATGAAGATGAATATGCTTTCGACTTCGCAGTTAAGTAACCGATGCAATATGAGGCACAGAACATCAACAGAAGAGAAATAGGTCAGTACCATTCAAGAATGCATTGGAGATGGAACTCATGCTTGCAACCAGTAACCTGAAGAACAATGTATTACAAGACATAATGCATCGAACGAACAGCAGGGTGAAAGCAACATTGTTAGCAAAATTTGTATATACATATACACTAAAGACCACACACCGTGGAAGGATCACTCCCGCAAAAGGCTTCAAGACAGATGCTGCAAGCATCATCACAGGCATCCTGGATGCCTCCTTCCACAAATGCTGCAGCTGACGACAAGTGGTTCTCCATCTCTGAAGCCTCCTCCATCACAAACCTAACCCAATACTTCCTCAATCAGGGATCAACAAGAAAGAAAAAACTCAACCCCCCAGGAAAATAGCTCATCGAGGATGGTTCAATCAAATTCAAACTAAGAATGTGGATATCCGAGATATAACACTAAAATTAGGGCGGAAATAACATCAAAAATGAATTTTTAAACAAGCATCCTATAGTTCTAGCTGACGGTCATCACCAGGGGCGCACATCACCATATCTGAGATAGTTAATGGGGGGAAATAAGGCGAACGGGAGATCGGCGGACCATGGGACCGAGAAATTAGCAACATGGAGCGAAAACAAAGACGGAGTCTAACCAACGAGGATCCGAGCAAATATACAATGAAAAAAATCAAAGAGGGAAGCGATCAATCAAGTACCTCCGACAAAGAGACACGGGTGGAGGTTTCGTGAGCCGATGATTCCTGGGATAGCGATGAAGAAACCCTAGAGTGAGCGCGGAGAAGAAGAATGGCGTCTCATTCGCTTCGCTCCCTCTCGCTATTTCTGGGGAAGGAAGGCGGATGGGTTAATTAGAGAAGTAAACGTACTTGTTACGCAGTTTTAATTAACCAATGGATGGGGGTGAAGGTGCGGAATCATTTAATCCCCTGGCTCCAGTACGTTTGGGTCGATACATATTGCGTATCCGAAGCTAAAAAGAAGATCGTATTAGATTATGGGCGAAAATTTAAGTTACACCCTTTATTATTATTATTGTCAAAAATACACCTAATTTGACATTCTTTTTTATTTTATTTCCATTATTTTTAACAATTTTTTACAATAAAAATATTCCAATTTAATAAAAATTAAATACATAAATAAATATTTAGTTAAATCATTTCTCAAACTTAATAAAAATCATTTTAATTTAGCAAGATGAAATTTTTATTCTATAACTTATAATTATTTTTTAACAAATTCTAAAAGTAAAAAAAAAAAAATTATAAAAGAAGCGACATATTGTATTTTTAAGACTATTTAAGAAATTATGATAATTTTACCAATAAGAGCGTTTTTTTTCTTTTCGTATATCACTATTAAAAGATACGTTTAAAATGATATGGACATCTGCTTAAATAATCAATAAATATTCCAATTAAACAATATGAAACGATGATAAATATATACATCAAATAAAATAAAATTTATTTAAATATAGATGATAATATAATAAGGAATATAATTCAATAATATAGAATTCATATAATCGTGTCATACAGTGAGATAAAATTTTATTCTTATTGTTCATGTATCACTATCAAGATAATAACTTGAAAGGACTAAATATTGAAAATGTCACTAGCATTCAAATGGTTATTGGTTAGGGACACGGTTACAATCAGTATATCACTCATGAAACCTTAAAAATAAATATATTATGTTAGTGTAATATAAGATAAGCAAATATTTCTTAGGGACGGTACATTCAATTTTTAGTATTCTTAAATTTGATCACCAACATGCGATGAAAGAACTAAGGAAACAACCTTAACAGAATCAATTAAAAGATGTAATAAAATAATATCAAAGAAAATTGGCGAGGAAGAGAATAAAATACACAATTTCCTCAACAACCTTACACAATTTCAATTGTTGCAAAAATCGATCATAATTAATTGAAGCTAGAACAAAAGAAACAACCAAATTGCAAGAAAACAATGTCAAGGAAGCTGGAAGCTGATCATTGAGTCAACAAATTCACAAATTAAGTTTAAGCAGAAGCTCGAGTAGAAAAGGTATTGATAATGTGCAATGTATTTCCTCTTTTTGCACCAAACAATAATTAATGAATTATACATATATATAATATATTTAAACTTTGTCACTTTTCAATTAAAATAACAAAGAAAAAATTGGTGTTTTAAAACCAAGATACAGTTGATAAAGATAGACATTCGAAAGGAAAGTAAAGAAGAACACCCACTCGAAATGGATTTGCATGCTCAACTCATGCTTCAGCGTAATTATTGATATCGACTGAGAATTAGAGAAGCTTTCTTTGACTCGTGTGACAGGACTTGCCTAAGAACAGGAGTAAGCCAACGGCGCCAGCTGTTATCCCAAAAGTATACCTACTAGGATTAAAGTGACAAGTCACCTTGGTCAGGCATCAGTTTTGTCAGGACAGTCCAAAAACAATATACCAAATTCAAGTGAAACGTAGATACTTACTTGGCTTGAAGTGATTGCTTCCAGAATACAAAATGTGAAAATACATCCTGGGGAGACAGAAAAAAAAAATCAGGGAAAACTAGAATGACAATGAAGTAACAATTAGTTCAGGTTTGTATATACAGGATCTAATTATAAATACCATATATTATAGGATCTATAATGCAATTTTACATTTATGATAATAAATGTGTGTGGAGAAGACTATCAAGGCAGCAAGCACAAGTGACTCCCTATCATTCCTCAGTGTATCAAACCATGGTGACTGAGAGCCCCTCTACATGAGAGGTTCTTCCCTTTTGCAGGCACACAACATGCGATCAACCTCGACAACGATGTTGATTCAAAGGGGTAGCACTTTCAGAGGAATGCAAGTTGGCATCGCCAAGACACCATAGTCTGGCCTGGTGATTCCCTTTGTGGTGTTGACTACCGCGGCATACCTACCTTCCTGTTCATCCAGAGAGTATTTATCTCCTTTGTTGCCCTATTCTTGAGCAACAACCAACACCTAGCTTTGAGTGACAAGAGTCTGTCTTTCTGGGCAGTATCCTTTACTTGGTGACCAACAAGCTCCTGTCGATTCAAAATATTTGATTCCTCAAATAGCTCTCTATCATCTCCTACCATTGACTGGGCACCAACACCTATGCTTTTCAGGCTCAATGATAACTACCATAGAGAGATTGAATGGAAAGAACTAAGTTATGTGGGTTCAAAAGTTTAGATTTGGTTCACAGGCCAAGTCCAACTAAAGCATCTTCCGCCCAGGTTGCTGATATTCTTGAGTTCGCTAAAGCCCATTGGGAGTGTATTAATCCATGGTTGACATCACTCGAATCTCTACCATATGACTGGCCGATTCCATGCTATTGCCACTGATTTCCAAGATATCTTCCTCATGATGTTTAAGCTTATGTAGGGATCTCTTCAACAAACTCCTCACCAAACTCAAGAGGTACAAGATATTTTCTAGTTGCCAATAATGAGATTATATTAAATTAGGATACGACTCAGGTTCCTAGTAAACCACTGCAAGTTAATTCATTATCATGATCCTTTGAGTTCCAAATTCATGTTTCCTTATGCCAGCAAAAATAACACTCTGATCACTGATTGTTGACACAAACTCAATTTGAATTAATAAATGCACCTGAAATGAAAGCTTTCCTTGGCTACTATATATCTCAATTGCAATCGACTAAAACTGCTATCGTCAAGAAATAGAGCCCAAATATCGAAGCTAAACCTTAAACATTGGTAATTTCCATCACATATAATTTCTAGATTATAAATAGCGATTGCATTATTCATCCAAGGTGAGTTATACACAATATTACCATGCTTTTCTTTCCTGCAATGCTTTCAACATTATTCCACTGACATCCTAAAGAATTATGAGAATATTTACTAATAGTAAGAGATTCATAGTGCATAGAATACTGAAATATAATGGAATCTCATAACTATAATACATTTGATAACCATGGAATAACTCCATTATGATTCAAAGATTCAAGTAGTCAATGTATGTTGCTTCCATAAATTCATTGTCTAAATCAATTTAAATAGGTATACACCTTGCCAAATTATGACGGCAATACATTTATCCAAAAACTCTAATTTCATCTTGAAATATCAATTCATTCTAAGATTTTCTAAAATGAAAACTATTGCCAATTTAATCACTTATAAATCATTAAATGGCTGATGTGGCATTATTAAATGAGTCATGATTGTAATGTTGACTTAATATTTTCTTTCATGGCAGAGGGCAAAGTCACAGATTTGATTAAAGGTTAGGATTCACCTTGCTATGGTTCAAAATTAATCAAGATAGGTAAACTTTGGATAGTTATCCCAACTCCTTTTGGGTTCATGACTAAATGATGTTTCTCCTTTGCCTGTTTTATGTCAGTAAAAACAAACTAAGTGCATCTTCTGGAAACCATTTGCATGTCAAACATAGTATTTTTCTTTAAAAAAACACTTGACTTAGCCTATGCATGATATAATCTCTGCAAATACAACCATGCAAATTTTCTTTTCCGTATTCAACATATAGTATATATTCACAAAGGTGAGCGCATATTTAAATTTGATCTACACATGTAAAAAAAAATACTATAGGAAGCATTAGTGAATAAATTTTTACCTTCATGATTGACATGAAAGGAAGCCTCTGGGAGAAAGATGATTTCTTTATGATTTTATTGTCGATGGTTCCTTCCTTGCACATTTTCTGAGCAATTTCTTTCAATATCATCATCTGCGCCTTATCTGCACCCATGGAAATCAATGCCTGTCTCATATACTCTCTATCAGCTTCAAGCTCCTGCAGACGCATATCGAGCTTAGATATTTCTGCTTCCTCGACCACATCACCCATTCGGAATCTCCTGGTCTGTAGCTCCCTTGGTGTGGTAACATAGTCATCACTGGCTCCATGCACCGCATCCACTGTATACACTCTGTCATTCATTTCCTCGTAATCTGATACAGCATCTAAAGATGTCGGAAACTCATCCCCCTTGTTGAATTCGATGACAGATCCATAGCTTCCGTAGGAAAGATTTCTGAGATGCCTAGGCCGAGCTCGTGGAGAATGCCCCACGATGATTCCCTTGTCGATGGCGCTGCCAAATCTGCTGCTTGGCGTCCTCTCGAGCTGGAAAATTCGCTGCTCCAGCTTCTGGAGGTGCTCGCGTGGAGTTTCACCAGGGAGGTACTTATCGATTTCGGCACCACCGTCCCCAACACACTTTATCGAAGGATATTGATACTCCTGTGGAAACTCGATTTGGGGAATGGCAAAGGCGGAGGTCGCTGTGTCAGGTGTTTGTGGCTCAGAGGGAAGCGCATCTCCGTCGAGGCTAAAGCCGTAGCTGAGGATGCGGTGACGGTAAGCCTGGACCTCACAGGAAAGGGCTTGCATTTCTTGTTCGCGCTTGAAGAGAAGGTCCTCAAGACTCGCGATCTCCTCCTGGTTGTGCTTCAGATTCTCCTCAGTGACGCGCTTGAACTGGCGGGTTTCCATGATGGCCTCCGCCTTCTCGTGCTGGAGCCGGACAATCATTGACATGGCCTCTTGCGCAGCGGACGCCGCGGCGCTCCGCTCCTCCTCCAGCTCCTCGTGTAGCTTCTGGATCGTTTGCTGGTGGCTGAGGAGGGCCTCGCGAAGGGCCTCCGCCTCGTTCCCGATCTCGACTCTGGCAACGCTGGCGCCATCTCCGAGATTGTCCCCATCGGGGCCGACGCAGGATGCCAAGTGGGCATCGACTGCTCTGGCATCCCGCTTCCGCCTCAGCGACCGATGCCAGGGGGTCGAAGGGGAACGTCCAGGAGCGAAAGCCCCGACGGAGAATCCTTCCCCTCCTCCACCTCCGCCAAAGCCTGGACCCTTAAGCTGATCACCGAAATCCATAGATTTCAAAAAAATAAAAAACCTAACCGCTTATCCTCAACCGGAATCCAATGCTGCCATTCGAACGCCACCTCCTGATGCGTCGCCCCCCGCCGGTGGATGAAATGCTTCGTAGGCGGCGGCGGTGGCGCCAAAGGATGGACGACGAAGACAAGCCCGCGAGGGACGGACCGCAGCGCCTTATTAGACGACGAACTATACCCGGGGCGGAGCAAACACGTGGCTTCTATTTTTGCTCGAAGGAAAGCTCCGTCTGGTGGTTTTCTGCGGTGGAACAGAATCGAGAGGGATTAACAAACCGTACCGGACGACGTCGTACCCACCGTTTGATTGTAAATGAATAACAAATTTAATATTCGACTTGGTAAAAAATTTATTTATATTTATTTAATATTATTTAAAATCAATTAATAAATGAGTTTAAACAGTTTGATAAATTAAATAAACAAACTTAAATAAATATGTATTCGACTTGTTAATGTTCATGAATAATGAATATTAACAAGTCGATTTATTATTAAACTCTTTTAAAAATTATTTTTGAATTTATTTATATTCATTTATAAATCAGAATTAAATTAGTAAAATTTTAAATAAATAAAAAATTTTGACTTAAGAACCTGATAACATTTAAATAAGTCAAATTTAAACAAGTTTGAATCAAACTTGAATCAAAATTATTAAAAGTTTGATATCCATTAGATAAGTCAAGTTCAATTCGAGTTCAAATCAAGCTCAAAAAAAAAATATATCAAGTCAAATTTGAATAGATTTTTCAATAGCTTAATTAATTTTAAATTTATCTTAGCTCGACTTGATTATTTTATTAAATAAATTTAAACATTGTAAAATTTAATTTGACTTGACTCGTTTACAATCCTAAAAATCTCCATCGGAGATTAAAATAAGCATCTCAAAAAATTGCCTAAAGATAAAAATTTAAAGTGGAGGTTTGAACTAACACACTCGAAACAGACTTAACTAGATGACTCGACATCCAAATTAAGTGATATAAAAGCAATAAAAGAGAGTTTAATTCTAGTCTCGATTTGATTAAAAATGAGGGAGAAAAAGTTTGTACGCTTGCACAGACATGAGAGAAACACAAGTAGAAAGGTTCAGTGCATTACTGCACGTATCTATTGCTTAAGCGAATGGTTAAAATATATAAAGGAAGAAAAAGGGTTCTGTTTTACTCCCTTAACCAAATTGTGAATGTAGAAGAACTCTTTGGATGAGCTCTAGTGAAGGGGCAGAACCTGGGAGTGAGTATCGATTTAGATGCCAACCGCATGCAGAAGAATCTGGGAGTGTGCTTTAAGTCTGAGACAGTCACTACCTAGAAGCAGAGATACTTCACTAAGATGGTTTACTGTGAGGCCGAGGATCTTTTACCAGCTTTGAAGATCCATCAATGGCGATATTACCCAATCCTAATGGCATTGACTCGCTGAAGGACCTTCTGTTGAAGGTTGAATTTGATTTGGTTGAGGCAAACTTGGCTCGTGTATCAGTGGCCCAGCAGCTAGCCATGGATGATGTAGTAATTGGGCAGCTGTGGGACGTTTCTCAGGGAGAAAGTCTACTATTGGAACAAGAAAGTCAGCCATGTCATTGGCATCTGGTTCACTGAACTCGTACTTTTCCATAATTAAGAACTTTGTTAAAGGACCAAAATCTCAATCTACAGATGTGCCTCGAATCACCATATCTGCTGAAGAAATGGCAAAAAATAATAATTAAAAGAAAAAAGAAAAAAGAAATTGATATCTCGAGACATTGTTTGATGATAATTTTTTCTATTACTGCCTTTAAAATGTTGACATACTTTGCGAGGCATCATCCCAAGCAGTTCCATCATTAATGCCAAGTGGTTCTACAAAAAACAAGTAGCAAGAAGGTCACAGCCAAATAATGAAAACACTCAATTCTTTTTCTATTAAACTAAGCAACCTTGCTACACAAAAAAACTCAAAACATAGATTCCTCTATTTCGAACGACTTCCATTTTTTAATCACAGACTTTGCAGAAAGAACATGAAGCCAGAGCAAAAACAAGGTTGGAAACTAAGAGCTTCGGATAACCATCAATTCTAAGGGAAAAATTTGCATTGTCCATATCATCCAACAGACAAGTCCTCTATATTACTGCTTCAGCCAGTTAGGAATCATGCAATCACTATCTCCATCAGCTCCTAGTAAAATTTATCTGGATTGTGATGCCAATTTATTAGTTGGATTGACAACATTGGCTTCTAGTGCTACAAAATACAAATTCTTATCTTAAAGCTTAGCTAATAGCTAAATCTTGTACAACTAGGCAACAATAAGAAGAACATAAAGGAGCATGATACTTAGAAGTAGATGGTGCTTTCCAAACATGGAACACATCCATGCATATGAAGAAGTGCCACGACTGCATCCAACATTTTGTAACACTTTACTTGGCTACTATTTGATTTTCCCCAGATATAATTTGATGGCAGTGCAAGTTTTTTTTTTTTTTTGTATTGATAAAGAAAAACAATTGAGTGCAGCTAAGCTTACCCAAATAAAGGAAAGGAAGCCAAAAGATGAGTAAATCTCGTGGTTGAAAAAAAAAAAACTGTAATCACAGGGCTAGAAGAGTTAATAAACAAAAGTGAAATTAAAATGCAAAAAAGAACCAGAAAAATATGTTCTCTCCGCTTAGACAGAGCAAAGTTTATATTTGTTCAAAATCAATTAAGGCTTCGAGTGAGGTAAGCAATGGCATGGGGAGAAAAACCAAATTATGGGAGAGAACCTTGATGCATGTGAGGTCCTTGGTCTAAAACAGGAAGATTGTCGAAAAGGATATGTTTAAGAATTAAGACTCCAAAGGTTTTATGATTCTGAACAAAGAATCTTCTAGTTCCCAACTTTAGCCGACCTAAAGCAATCACTCCTTTCATTTTTAGCCCCCTTTATAGTTAGTTCAAGAACAGACTTAAATCACAAATTTAGATAGTGCCAGCATCTTTTGTTTCTTGTTCATTCCTTGCCATCTTATAAATCAGCTTTCTTGCTTCATGCTCAACACAAAGTATGTTGCATATTAAGCAAATTCCAGGTAGTTTAATCCAATGGAAAGTAGGAAATATGATAAATAATATGGAGACTTCCATTTATCAGGACAGAATGAATTGAATGAGAATGATATCAGTAGCCAACTTGAACCAGCAAATTTAGTTATAATTGTTGTTTATTTGATTCAAGGTCTCAATCAAAGAACCCAGCCAACAAATCATCTAAACACAAATTGAAAGTTCCATGAAACTCACCTCATCTCAGTCGAAATTATCACCACTATGTGGATCAAATAAAACATCCCCTGTAGCAAGCTCGAAGCAAATACAAGCAAATGACCATAGATCAGCAGACGAAGAGTATTTAGATCCAAGAATCACCTTGGGACACCGATACTGCCTTGTCTGGATATCATTAGTGAACTGCTTATACGTCCAACATACATTTCCAAAGTCAACTATCTTGCACCTGAGATCTGCCTCCATAGCCAATCTCTTTCTTGTATCTTTATTTCCTCTCCGATGACCCTATGATGTTCCATCATGTGACACCCCACCACCATTATCACTTACTGCTTTTAAATCTCCTTTATCCTCCTTTATCACTTACAGCAGTCAATGCCCCTTGCCATTGCAGTTGAGGTCCTTGATGCAGCAGCAGCTGCACGTTTCACCTTCCTTCTGATCTTTTTCTTCTGGCTTTTGTAAGATTACCATTTGACTGAACAGGAGACATTGGTGGGGGCTCTTCAGATTTGACAGTGGGAAGGATAGGTGGAGTGCCTGATGGATGAGGATCCTTGGCTGGGTCAAGGCTAGATAAGAGGAGAATATTCTCTGGCTTGAGATCAGTGTGGATGATAGAAAGATCCCGATGGAGATAGTCAAGCCCTACGAGGACACAGTGGCAAATCCCCTTCACTTTGGAGACCAGCATCTCTCTTGTTGCCTGTCGAGACAGGGACGATGAGGCATCCGATGGCGAAGGCGGCGAAGGACCGATGACTCGGACGAAAGGACGATTGACGCGGAGAGAAAGCTGAGACGGAAGAGCCGGCGTATCAGGCGCAAGCCGAGTCGAGTGACGTGAGACGACCGAATGGTATATCCTGTAAGAAAAATACAATTAAGGGCGCCGAGAAATATCTCGGCAAGGGCAAGGCCCCTCCGACGCTCAAGATAGAAATTAATAGGAAAGGTGATGAAAGCAATAGAAAGAGTTTTGAGAATGTCAACCTCCCTCTTTCTCCTCCTCAAGAAGGATTATATAGAAGCGAGTCTTCCTGCAGAGCGGTACGATAAGTATGGACGGTATGACTTAACGACGTACTCATGCCTGCTCTTAGAGGTAATAGGGATTATTACCCTTGTAAATATCGTAGACACGTGAACTATGATTAATGCTCATCGTATACGTAGTTGATGGGAGATGATTCTTAATTAATGCGATGAACAAATTAAATCTCTGGAGGCCAATATGGACATTTATTCCTTGGTCGGAGAGAACCGTTGATAAGGACTATCTTGTTGGCTATCTGAATAAGAATATCTGTCACGTCACTAAACTAGCTAAGATAGAGTATACTGGGGAAGATCATACAGCCAAAATAGTATATCACTACCGAGATCCAAGACTGAGATGAAGAATAATGACCGAGATATGGAGCATCTGGAATATAATACGGCTGAGATAAAGAATATTGGTCGAGACGCAAAGCATTTAAAATATAATACGACCGAGATAAATAATACTAACCGAGACGCGAAGCTTCTAGAATATAATACAACCGAGATAACTTATTCATTCGGTTCAAATATGCCAAATCGGTATATCTTCGCCCTTCGACGAAGTCGAGATACGGTGACTTGGAAAGTCAACTGTTATTATTGTACGGATAATTACAAAATGGTTTCATCCGGTATAATCTCTATAATCTGTGTACTTCATGAGTATTAGAAGGTTATCTCCAACAAACTCAAAGACCATACAGACATGGTGTCCATTTGGCCCCAAATGCTTGAAATGATCGAGCAACTTCACCCCACACCGAGTGTCATCACGATCACTATCAGCAATCTGCTTCAATATCTTTATCTCATCCATGGCTGCCTCTGTGTAGTGCTGTGCACTCTTCTGAACCTTGAGCGCTACGTACCGCTACAATTGACGGTGCAAATCAAAATTCAACAATACATTTTTTACTTTTAAGGGGAAAAAAAAGGGAACTCGGCACGTTTCAAGTGTATAAAAACAGAATAGAAACTCAGTTTCTATCGAGGCCAAAAAAAATAAAACTTTCATTTCATTCAAGCGGTGCACTTTCGATGGGTTGGGGTGACCTAGGGATCCCTAGAGAAAGATGGTTGGGATATCATTTGGCAAACAGAATCAAGAAAAGAAGAGGTTTTAGGGCAACTTACGGACTGGGCGGTGTCCCAAGCCCCAGCCGAGCTTAGAGTGCACAACATATGTCCCTTGCTTGAAGGTATCACCTATCCGAACAGCGTGGTAGCCTCCCCGTCGATAGTCCTCGGTGCCCTCGCCCTCCGACGTGCAGTTGCTGCTGTCACTCCGCCCGTCCTCCTCCGCCATCCTATTGCCGTCTCCTCACAGCGAAACCATCCACTCGATTCCCAATCCGCTTCCTAGACAGAGCGATCACACTCCCCCCGGTGCTAGGGTTTCGATCCACCGTCCACGGCAGGCGGCGGCGCCACCTCCCCTTCTACTCCCTTGACACTCGTTGGGCGTCAGCTGAATAAAAAAAAATAATGATTAAGAACACGGGAGAAGGAGAAGCTTACGATGCGTCGCACGTGTTTCTTAACTGCCAGAAATAACTCGCGACGAGCTGGATGTGGGACACGTGCTCAGTTGCTCAAAAATGAAGGGTCCTCCAACACGCTCACAAGTGCGTGCCGATGCGGCGATTAGTTAATGGATATCTATTGTGGGACCCACCTGTTTCCATCGATCACAATCATTCTTCATTTAAAATTATAAATTTGAATATCTCGAGAACAAAAATATACTATACTTAGCAGTTTGCATTCTACGAAGGCCGAAACCTTTTTTGGCCTCAAAAATAAATCAGTAATAATTAAGAGTTTCTTTCTTTTAATTGATTTCCATAAATGTTGCTTTGCTTATCGAATTTGCTTTTCGACCAAATTCTGTAGTAGCAACTTCATATATAAGCTTCAGCGAGTTCCATTTTTTTTTTTCAGCAAACTTTCTTATTTTCTTTTAAGAGCTATGAGCTACAGCTATTACTCAAGTAGCGTATTCATAGTTGTACTTAGACCCGATAAATCTATACACGGTATAAAAATATGATACGGATACGATCTATTTTTTTCATTTTTTAATCGTGCATTTTCGGATTCGTGTCTATTAGACACGTACAAACTTCATGTCGGATTAATGTCTCTTTTTTTGATCCATTAGATCCGTTTATTTTTTTTTACTTAAAAAAATCTATGCACTAAAAAGAAAGGAGATAGATGACATTTGCGTAATTTTTACGAGTTTGAATTATGATGATAATTTTTAAAATTTATTTAGTATTTTTATGATAATTCTATGGTGTATATTTTATGGTCATGCACTATAATTCCAATTGAATAGTATAGATTGTGAGGATTGTTAATTTTTTTTTGTAAGGTCATTTATTTAAGTTATTATATTATCATGTATTTATGGGTTTTTTCGAATCTATTGATTTGGATCATATCTAATAATATATTTATATTTTGTTTGAGTTATTATATTTTCGTATAATTATGGGTCATTTTCGTACCTATTAGTTCAGATCGTATATTGCAATCCATTTTACATGTATTTTTTTTGTGTCGAACGAATCATATTGTGTCTATCCAAAATTAAATAGTTTCGTATTTGGATTGAATCAATTGATATGAAAAATTAAACAAATTGAATATGGATTAATATTTTCGAATGGTATCTAAATTATATCAAGGTACAAATCCGATTCATTATTTCATTCGTCGGATCTAATTATACTTGCCAAAATTGTCAATTGACATTCTTTGTTTCAAATCTTCTACTCGGTGAAGGTCACAAGGCATCCCTATTATTATCATATCATTCCTTAACTTTGAAATAATAAAAAAAAAACTACTCTTATGAAATAATATTATTCTGAGTTATGTGTTTGATTATATTCCATCTGCTAGCATAGTTTATTATCTAACAATCAATTAACATTTAATTAAACAAAGTTAAATTATATAAGAATATAAATTTTAATTTAATTTAACTCGGAATTATTCTTTATTATCTTGGTTATTTATTCAAAATTATCAATAAAAATCTTATTTGATTTAGGATTTGAATAATTATCAAGTCATGATAGATGTCCGATACATCATGTCACGTCAGCAAAAGAATTATACATAGGGAATTAAAAAACCTCCAAGAAGCTTAATTTTTCTTGATTCCCTTGGTTATGATTTTTTTTTTCTAAAAATACTCTCTAATTTTTATCATTTAGAAAAAAACTATCCTTATCAATTTATCAACTAACACAAGACCGTCGATCATCAATCGAATCGTGATCGCTTGGTACTATCGACCATCGTCATTGGTTGACTGTCGTCGTTGTCGATCGTCTTTGTTGTCATAGATCGTCGCTGTTGTCGGTCGATCGTCGTCGGTTGATTGTTATCGTCGTCGCTCGTCGTCTACCGGTCATTGTTGTAGCCTACCGACCGTCGTCAACATCGGCCATTGCCCCCTGCCCCGTCGTCATCGGCCGATCGCCACTGTCAATCGTCGTCGTCGATCATCGACTGCCGATCACCGATCGCCAACCACCGGTCGTAGATCGACTGTCGATCACCGATTGCTGATCGCAGGTCGTCGATCGTCAACCACCGATCGTCAATCGACCACCATCAAACTATCGAATGAATAATATAATAAAATATTAAATTATATGATATTTTAAAATCTCTAAACAAATAAATTTTAGTCAAATAATATTTAATTTTCCATAACTTTGAAATTATATATTACAATTTGAATTAAATCCACCCTTAGAATAAATGGCGATGCGCTCATATAACACATTTCGAAAAATTTTACCACCATATTTATTACCCCTATCTTTAGATTTGACTGTCATCATCAAGAATCAAGTGCTTGGAATCTGGAATCTGGAATCTGTATCATTGTCTCCGATGAGAAAAATATAACAACGGTGAGAATGAAAGAAGACGACTATTTCCAATGTCTTTTTTGACAGAGATAGTTGCATCGATAGTTGATCTTCAAATTATAAAATTTAATAAATCATTTAACACTTCTAATATTCGACCAAATCCGTAAATTTTAAATCCATTCGCCTTCCTCCACGTCAGCGCCTTTTCGATCGGGCGTTGACTCCTTGTTTTGACGAGGCTTGTTCACGTGTCTTCTCGTGATTGATTTTAGTCTGTGGTTTTCAGATCTCGAACGGTTGTCCTCACGGACGGTGCCCATCCGCCGCATACATCGGCGTGGCGTATAGTTTATTTATGCGCGACTCGAGGGTTGGGCTCCATAAATCGATAGAGAAGAGACGCGAGAGGCGAAGCGGCTCCAAGGGTCGACGGAGAAGATGCTGGCGGTGTTCAATCAGACGGTGGCGAAGGTCCCGGAGGGGCTGAAGAGCCCGGAGCCGGCGGGCGGGGAGGGCGGCCGCCGAGTGGTGGATCATTTCGCGGCGGAGCGGAAGGGAGCAGTGGTCGTCGGCCTCGGCCTGGCCGGGTCTTTGGCTTACACTTCGGAGAACCAGAACCCTCTCCTTCCGAGGTACGAATCAATTTCGTTAATCTCGTTCCTTTTGGGGGGATTCCTTTTGTTTTCGGTATGCTAAATTGCAAGGATTGTTCTTCAGTTTCTTTAACCCTAAAAATGTTATTCTGGAGAGTGTCCGTTTTAGGGCAAAATCTTCACTCCGAGGAGGGAAATGTCTATTTGATAAGACAAAGAAGAAAACCCTAAATTGTCTAATTCTCGATTATTTCTTCGATAACCGTGAATGGCATCAATCATCAAATATTGATCTGTTCTTCTATTATCAAGTAAAAAACCATTAGCGTCTGTGAGATTGAGAAAGCTTGTAGGGTTGGTGGGATAATCGCTCAACTGTTCTGATCAAATGTTTTAGTCTCATACAGATCAGATGTTATAAAAAGAAGAGCAAGAATGATACCTTATGATCTTAGTTTTAAGCATAGTACAAATTGAATGATTCATAATCGGCTTCCTGAAATCATCTCCCTGCGATCACTGTGTTAGTGATTTGCATTTGGCCGAGAGGTGGTGTTTACTTGTATTTTAATGTTGATTTTGCTTCTTGATAAAGATGAATTTCGAAAGGAGAGTCTTGGCGCAATAGTAAAATTGCTATCATGTGACTTAGAAATTACAAGTTTGAATCATGAAAATAGTCTCTTGTAAAACAAGATAAGTTTGCGTATAATAGATCCTTCTTCAAAATCCCACATTGATGGGAACTTAGTGCACAAGTTGCCTTTTATAAAGATGGATCTTGCCATTAGATCATCCAAGATGGCTTGACCTTCTGAGTTTGTTGTGATAAATAGAGTATCTATGTCGATACAAATGTAAGTATTTTTAAAAATATCAAACTGATTAACTTGTGGCTGGCAGCACAAACCCAAATATATGAAATGTAAACACCTAACTAACATGTCAAGAAATACTCTTCTTCTGCTGTGGCAAAGGTCGTCCAACTTGAATAACTTTTACCTTAGTTCTCAATTTGAATACCAGATCCATGTTAAAGATTTAGCTAACTTGTATGAGATACATAGAAAATTGTATATTTGGGAAAGAGAGGAAGAGTTTTATCTACTTAGTGTTGACTTTAATGGAGACTCATCCTTCTTGTGTTTTTTTGCTCTGGCAGATTATTCGCTGTGGCAGATGATATATTTTGCATGTTCCAGGGGCATCTCGAGAATCTGACTTCGCTGAAACAACAGTATGGGTTAGGCAAGATTGCTAATGAAGTAATCATTGTAATTGAAGCCTATAAAACATTGAGAGATAGAGGACCATTCCCTGCTAGCCAAGTTTTGAGAGACCTCAGTGGAAAATTTGCTTTTGTTCTGTTTGATAGCTCATCGAATTCTGCCTTCATTGCTGGTGTGAGTACCAAAAGAAGCATTTCTTTTTCTTTCTCACAATTTTTTTTATTGTATCTTTATGTTATGTATGCATATTCTACTAACACAATTCTATGATCAAGTGAACCAGCATAATTCGTATCTTTAGATGAATGATGTTTGTCCATAGTTCAGCAAAGATAGTTTTAGTTTTCACCAGATGTTCGTCCCTGATGACCATATAGTTATTGTTCACTAAATGATCTATGCTTCTTAGTTTGAACTCGACGCTTTGGTACTTTTTATGTTCTTCATTATCGAGCTACTAAATTTGTGGTTCCAGGAACCAGTTATTAGCCTGGTCTCTCTAGTTGGTTCTTTCTGAGGAGGTCTTTAAGTTCGTTATCTCATTCGTTCTTCTCGGATCAAGTAAATCCTTCGAAAGCTTATACCTCCATGTATAAATAAGATCATAGAACATATGCATCTTAAATGGCAACACAAGGTGCTGATGCTTCAATTGATTCAGTTTCTCAAAAACTCGATTCTTTTCTTTGCTCACAGGATGCTCATGAGAGTGTTCCCTTCTTCTGGGGAGCCGATGCAGAAGATCATCTTATAGTATCTGATGACATAGGTATCATCAAAAAGGGTTGCGGGAAATCATTCGCCCCTTTCCCTAAAGGTATGACATTTCGAGAATTTTGATGCGATCATCATGTATACCTCGTTCACATCGTTTCCTTCTCAGGCTGCTTCTTTACTACATCTGGAGGATTGCAGAGCTTTGAACATCCTCTCAACGAGCTGAAGCCAGTGCCAAGGGTCGACAGCGATGGCAATTTCTGTGGTTCTGACTACAAGGTCGATGACAAGGCGAAGAAGGAATCAGGAATACCCAGAGTCGGTAGCGCTGCAGATTGGTCTTCCCAGTTTTGATTCTGCAAATACTGATACTCCACGCCGTCGTTGATGTCTCCGTATGGGTATGGTATATTAGACTATAATGTTGTGCAAACCTAAAAAGTTGTATGTATGACCTAAATCATAATAATGATGTTAATTTGGATCCTTGCATGGATCCCTGAACCTATATTATATGTAACAGTTTGAACTTCCAAAGTTGCTATATTGAGTTGATAACTGGGCGAGTTTCTATCAAGATTTTGACTGTGGAAAAATATTTCTCAAAGTATGATATGAACCCAAAAGTTCTACTATATTGGTTAATTACATCGAGAGTTGGGCTTACATCATCAAGAGTAGATGAAAAGGCTCGATCGTAGATATTATCGTAAAGCTGACGGATCGATTTACCATAAAATGTGATTGTGCTGTTTCTCCATGTGCTAGTTACTAATCTCAAAGGGTTAAAGGTCTATCGTAATTTACCTCTCTTATGATGATCCGGAGCCGTTAAGTTGATGGATTTTAACATTTGCATCATAAGAGTTGGTGATATAGAATTATTTAAAAGATGTGGCGGCCCAGTCCAGCACGCTGAAAGATAACCGACCAAGCCCGAACCGTGGTCGGCCCGTTTGACACCTCGCAAAGCCTTATCTTACATGTCTGCCTGCAATTGGCTGTCGTTCCTTCCAGTGGCCGAACATTATCCATCTTCTCCTTCCCTTCCTCTTCATCCGCAAGACGCGGATACGGACACCGTTTTGGCCTAATAATTCTATTTCCCCTCTCGCGGCGAAGCCAACTTCCCCTTAATGGCCGCCGGCCTCCTCTCTTCCCAGTGTCTCCCGTCTCTGGCACCCTCGATATCGACCCTCGCCGCTGGTGTCGCTCGAAGGCGCCCCCGCCTCGCTTTTCGCTGCTCCGCCTCTAGGTTTCCCTGGTTTGACCTAGGCGGCGAACAGGTACCGCTCGACATTCGCCATTCTGAGGTACGATCTGGTTTTCTTGTTTGAAAGTTCGATTCTTTTTTGTGGTGGGGGAAGGTGAGGTACTACTAATTCTTCTGCTCCCTCATAGGTTCTTTTGTGATGTTTTTTTTAGAAAAAGAGGGCAGCTTTTTTATTACTGGAGTTTTGTGCATCATATTCATTCTTGAGCATTTCATAGTTCACTCTGTCGAAACTTGAAACTTCACCAATATTTTCATGTCGTACAACAGTTTTTTATCAAAGTAATTCCCGAGCTCGCATTGTTTCTGGTGAAATTCTCGATTGAATGGAATTTTATATGCTCGAGAACCCACATTCTCTTTGGCGATGTCCGGAGAAAAATTCCTGGCTAATAATATCTACATTTATCAAATTCTGCTGAATTTCCCTCTTTCTCCGGTTCTCAAGTGAAACACTACTGTGGTTTTCTTGGCCTCATGGATTCTTGAGCATTGCTTTCATTTTCAGTGTTAAGATAAAAGAATGGTTTTTTGTTTCTTTTACTATGCACGATTGGCTTTGAACAAGAATTGAGGCAGTTTTTATGTCTGAATCTTTTTTATTATTATATTTGAATGCAGAATGAAAATTCATGTCGCATAAAAGAATGTGCAATATCTTTGGCACTGGCAATTGGATTGGTAACTGGTGTTCCCGTATTAACCTCTCAAGCCCATGCTTCCCCAATAAGTCCAGTGTTGCCTGATCTGTCTGTGCTGATATCTGGTCCACCTATCAAAGATCCCGGTGTCTTGTTGCGAAATGCATTGCCTATTGATAATAAGGCAATCAGGGAGGTTCAGAAACCGCTTGAGGATATCACAGATAGTCTCAAGGTTTCTGGCGTTAGGGCATTGGACATGGCTGAGCGAGTAAGTTGATTTGGCAGTCTTTTATGTTTTATTTCAATCTTTCAAGCTAATTATGTTATGCATTTTCTTTCACTAGGAAAATACCCTGTTCTTATGGGTTTGGTGTTGGCTATATTTACGTAGACTGTAAGGTGTAGATTAGTCAATTTGTTACACATTGAGTGAAAAACAACTTGTCACTCATAAAGCATTTTCTAGTCAATTTGTTACCCATTGATTGAAAAACATGTCACTCATAAAGCATTTTTGCTAGACATAACCTGCAATGTTCTCACATGTATGAGAAATATAGGCACTTGTGATTTTGATGTTTGAATCTGCCTGTGGATCTAAATCAGAGTAATCTCTTGCTCATGAATTCCTTGCTAAATCTTTTCCCTACTTTATTGGTAGAATGTGAGACAAGCTTCCCGTGCTCTAGGGCAAGGGAAGGCTTTGATTCTAAAAGGTGTATCTGAATCAAAGAAAGAAAATGGGAAGGAATTGCTTGAAAAGCTGGCTGTTGGGATGCAAGAGCTTGAAGGAATTATCCAGCAAAGAGATAGGGATGCAGTGGCCCCAAAGCAGAAGGAACTCTTACAATATGTTGGAGGGTGAGAACTATCTTCAATTTTAGTTATGGGCAGTGGTCTTCTTCTTTAATCATAGACTTCAGCTGCTAATTCTTATTTTGTACTTTGGTTCCTATCAAAAAGAGAACTGTTCTCAGTAACATGTCATGATCTATCACACAATATCTTGTGCCATTTATTCTGTTTTCTTATTTATTGCTGTGTTTCTTTTTTTTCCTATGTTGATGATATGGCAAGCACAAATTGTCACTCAAAGGTTGACAATTATAATTCTTGTGCCTAAACTTGAAGACAATCTAGGTATTGATATTGCAATTTGTTCTAATGGAATAATTGTTCAACCTCCCTATTTTAATTTGGTTCCTAGAATATTTATTTTCTCACCAAATGATTCCTAAATGATTTGGTGAATAAATAATTGTTCAGAGGCATAAGACTCTTAATTTAAGTATCAAGCTCAATAGGAATTTCTCTAGGAAAGCATTGAAGCATAACTCCATCCTTACTGTTTACTTATTACTCTAGAAGCATTGCATAAACGTATCAGGCTTGATTTGAATAAGGTATACTTTTGTAGGGTGTTGCGACATACCTCTGAAATGGGACTCCTATACTGTCTATTGATCAGCTTGGATAAATGAGTTTTCTATCCCCACTTTGACAATGTTCTAATAATCATCTAAATGGCCTGCCAAATTGCAAATGGACAAAAGCTGCTACATGGAACTATTTAATCACTTGATATTTATACTTTATATCATCTTCACATCACGGTGCAAACTTTCTTTCTGACACTAGATATCTTGAGTTTCCTAGCTTCTCACAGTAAGACAATCTGGCACTAGAAGTTGATGCAAGCCTTCATGTATGCTTCATTCTCATATATAACTTTGTCATTCACTGCAGCTGAGACTTCCTGCGACATTGCATTTCTGCAGTATTGAAGAGGATATGGTGGAGGGTTTCCCCTTCGAGATTCCAGAGGAGTACAGAAATATGCCTCTTTTGAAAGGAAGAGCAACTGTGGATATGAAGGTTAAAGTTAAGGACAATCCCAACGTCCAGGATTGCGTGTTCCACATAGTGCTCGATGGGTATAATGCCCCAGTTACAGCTGGAAACTTCGTAGACTTAGTTGAAAGGCGTTTCTATGATGGCATGGAAATCCAAAGAGGTATTTTGGTAATTGTACTTGGAAGAATATTTAACTGTATACCAATACTTGCTAAAAGTCGGGAATCTGTCCAATTAGCAGCCCCCTGCCACCCGTCCCAGGGCTGCGGCGAGAGGGAGGTAAATCACGGGGGAGACTATGTCCCTGGACACGGTGGCAAGGCAGTGGGGGGGTCATCTGAACCCAGGGAGGATTTTAGACCCTACTCCGGAATCGACCCCAGCCCATATGCTAAGCAACCACACTGCCTTACCATCGCACCATCCCCGTGGGGACTCATGTATACCAATACTTGCATGATGGCATAGCAGTATTTCTTTCATTAATTTCACAAGCATGCTTTGTTTTAACTGCTTCACCACACACAAGATATGCATCTTTAAGTATGACAAAGTTCTCATGCAGCGGATGGCTTTGTTGTACAAACTGGGGACCCTGAAGGACCTGCAGATGGTTTTATTGACCCTGGTACAGAGAAATTGCGCACTATACCACTTGAAATCATGGTTATCGGCGACAAGGCTCCCATCTATGGTGAAACTCTTGAAGTAAGTATCTTGTTTTGCAAAATGGACAAGTTACAATGCCTATAATATATCACTGAAGTGCTCATCTGTACATATAAAGCATCAAGACCCAAATTGTAGTCCATTTCTTCACTTTTTGCCGTCGGGGAGCTGGACAACTCGTTATATTGTCAATGTCTTTACTATCAGATAAAGATTGTGTCATGTTTGGTCACATATGAAAAAGATTGGCATTGCTCTCATCATATGCCTATATATTACAAATAAATAGCTCTTTGTCAGGTTTGGTGATATAAGAAAACTTTTCGGCTGTTTCTTCTGTCTCACAGATTAGTCGGTTTTTTATTTACTTTGTGCTTGCTTGCTTGCTGTTCACGAGCATTTCTGATCAGAGATTTTCATTTGTTATTTGAACAAAATGCACCTGCCTAACAAGCACAATGTCAATTCTGAATAGGAACTCGGAAGATACAAAGCGCAGACACGCCTGCCCTTCAATGCATTCGGCACGATGGCAATGGCTCGAGATGTAAGTCATCTGCACACCCTCTTCCAGTTGTCTGATCATAGCTCAACTGCCATCCTAATTTATCAGAATTCGGGAACAGGAATTCGACAACAACTCTGGTTCAAGCCAAGTCTTCTGGCTTCTAAAGGAAAGTGAGCTAACACCTAGCAATGCTAATATATTGGATGGCCGGTATGCCGTCTTCGGATACGTCACAGAGAACGAAGATTACTTGGCCGACCTCAAGGTCGGCGATGTCATTGAGTCGATCCAAGTTGTTTCTGGCCTTGAAAATCTTGTCAACCCAAGTTACAAGTAGGATAGTAATGAGATTTGTGAGTTGGAGCATGAGGCTCCATTTCTTTTTCCTCTGGGTTCTTGCAAAACTTGAGCACTTCGAAATGTTTGACAATCGATTTGATGATGTGCCCATTCTGTTTGTATCTAATTCTTTGCTACGGTCCGGTACGGCCCGGCTTTTTTGTTCCACTCCGGTCCGGTCCGGTCCGGCTTAATTTGTTCCGGTCTCCTTGTGACGAGTACGTTGCGCATTTTCCGTTCACACAAATTTCTGAAACACTCGATGCCAACGGCAACGCGAGCCAAAGCAAGAAGCAGCTCGTTTGCCTGTCAATGGCCGCTCCTGCCTCCGTCGCTTCCCCACCCTCTCTCATCGCCGCTTTCTCCTCCTTCCCTTCCCGCTCATCTAAATTCCCTTCGCTCGCTCCGAGGACTATTAGAGCCTTCGGCCCCAATTCCTCCTCCCAGCCCGCCTCTCCGAGGTTCGTCCTCGACCGTTCTCGCAGGTCGATCGCTTCCCCCTTGCGAATCTTTCTCCCCCTGAGCAGGTTACCGTCTTCCGCTATGAGTAGCGGCGCCGTGTTGTCCTCCGCCTTTGACTGCCTCTTCGCTTTCCTCGCCTCCGCCGTGCTTTCCGCCTCGCTGATCCTCATGGACGTTGGCCCCGCTTCCGCCTTTGTCTTCACTGCCCCGAGGAAGCTTCAGTCTGACGAGCTAGCCACCGTCCGGCTCTTCCAGGAGAACACCCCCTCCGTCGTCTACATCACCAATCTCGCCGCGCGGTGAACATTCCCATCGTTTCGTTTGCTTTCGCAAGATAAGTTGGATATGCCGGTGCTTGATAAAAATCGTTTTTTTTTTGTTCAGACAAGATGCTTTCACGTTGGACGTGCTGGAGGTGCCTCAGGGTTCCGGCTCGGGGTTCATCTGGGACACAAAAGGTCACATCGTCACAAATTACCATGTCATCCGTGGCGCCTCGGACCTCAGGTTGGTGAGGGGATCAGCTCACTCCACTATCCCTCTTCCTACTACTAGTTATTTCTATAAACCACTAAATTCATATGCAGTTCGACTGGTAATTCAACTCGAGCTTTCCCTAAAGAGCATCTTTTGACTCGTATTTCATTACTCCCATATGCTTGTTTGTTCTTATACTGTGGGTTTCTTGCTTTGAACACACCGTTTGGAAATCAAGATTATGTTAGACTTGTTTGGTATGTACAGGGTGACACTGGCTGATCAGGCGACGTACGAAGCAAAAGTTGTGGGATATGACCAAGACAAGGATGTTGCTATTTTGCGCATTGATGCGCCAAAGGAAAAGTTGAGGCCGATTCCAATTGGCATATCGTCAGACCTTCTCGTGGGCCAGAAAGTCTATGCCATTGGAAATCCTGTGAGTGATTCAGCAGTTGTATTATTTCAAGTGGCTTCCTATGCCATAGGCAATTGCATGACGCTTAGAATTCAAATAAATCTGAACATATAGGATATGAGTAGGTTTTTTTGAGAAATGCTTCATTCTGCAGCCGAGGAAAACTGAGGTCAACATACATGGCATCCTATTGGAGAATCACCAGTACACATAATGTCTCGGTTTGCTCCATATCATGTTTCAAAAGCCTATGAAGCAATGTACAATTGGACCATTGCATAACATATACACAATAGTTTTTATTCAATACGTTCAATTCTTCTTTTCCATAGAAAATTGTATGGCAAACTTATGATGCAAAACACATGAAATATAGCAATCCATATTAGTTAAGAATGTAGAATGCAAATTTATAACTAACTTGTAGCTAAAATGTTTTACACTTGCAATATGAATACTGAAATTAACACTCACAGGTTTCAAAAATTTTGTTTGCAATATTTGATTCCTTTCCAAGCCCACCTAGGTGACATATGCTTTATAAACTCGTGGTTCCATGAACTAGGTTGACATATACTTTATAAACTCATGGTTCCATGAACTAGGAAAATTCCTAGTTGGTAGAAAATTATTGCTGATGGACCAATGATCTAAGTATATCATGTCTAATGTTGGGGTTGTTGAATCTGAAGTCGATGAAGTGGCCATAGTTTTGAGGAAAAAGGAGAAGCCAACCTAAATTTGTTTCTTTATAGAAGATGATACTTTAGTAAGATTCTGGATAGCCATCTTTGCTGTCTTCATAGCAATTAGATGCCAAAATCCCCATTGTAGAGATTTAATATTTCTATGTTGATGAAGATTAATAAGCTGAAATGTAAACTTTCTAATTAAAGTAAATGATAATGCTGAAGCTAGAATATCATTCTAAATATTTCTTTATAAGGAAATCTAGCTTATATTATGCCCTACTAGTAGAGGCACAGACAACTATGATTTATTAAGATAGTAGTTAGGGTCATCTAGTAAATTTAGTTAGCTTAGCATTTATTATGCTTTCATTTCTCGATGCAGTTTGGCCTGGATCACACACTTACTACAGGAGTTATAAGGTTGGTGATCTCATTGCACCCCTTGGCTGCTGGAAACATTGAAATACTTAATGCAGTAAGAAAGTTGAATGTCATGACAGATAGACAGTCTAATTTTTCAACTATTGGCATATAAAAAGAGAAATTCAATAATGTATGCGATGTGCCACACACTTTCTTTTTTCTTTTTTTTTTTTGGCTTGATTATATCTTTATTTCATCCCTCTGCAGTGGACTGAGGAGAGAAATAAGCTCTGCAGCAACTGGACGGCCTATACAAGATGTAATACAGACTGATGCTGCCATAAACCCTGGTAATAGTGGAGGTCCACTGCTTGATAGTTCTGGAAACTTGATAGGCATAAACACAGCTATATACTCCCCTTCTGGAGCATCCTCTGGTGTTGGATTTTCCATTCCAGTTGATACAGTAAGCTGATCATAGTGAAATATTGTTTAATCAATTACTTAGTGAAGGTCTAACTTTAATTGTGCTTTTATAGGTTAATGGTATAGTAGAGCAGATTGTAAAATTTGGTAAAGTGACAAGACCTATATTGGGTATAAGATTTGCACCAGAGCAGTCAGTTGAACAGCTTGGAGTCAGTGGAGTGCTTGTCTTGGATGCTCCTGCCAATGGTCCAGCTGGAAAAGCGGTATGGGAAGGATTCTTTTAGGATAAATTTTCGCTTAGCCTAACTGATTTGGTACTTTTTTCTTGATGCACTTTACTAATCTTAATGCTCAAGCTTATGCTGATATGCATAGTTGTATCTTGTAATGATGTGAATGCCTTTGCTCCCAAAATTACACTGAATGCTAGTAGCCTAACTATTAAAAGTGAAAATGTTTGGCATTGGCCTTTGGTTCATCTAAAAAAAAAAAAGAAGACAATTGATAGTACCATTGATGCTGGCATTATCCTGTTAATACTTAGTTGAGGGTTTATCAGAATTGGTTCCATGACAAGACATGTTTTTTAAGTTACTCTTCAAAAGCTGAACCATAATACAGCTATGTTTCAGAAATGAATTGGAGCAGGCCTTAGATATTTGTCAAGCTTTGCTAGCTCTGTCATGAATTGATAAGGTGTTTTTGTGTTATTCCATTCCTCTGCCTAATAAATATACTCCGGAAAAATCCTGAGTTGGTTAAATTCCCAGATATTGACCATAAGATGAGTTGAAAAGAGTTTAAAGTCTAATCAAGATATCCAAGTGATGCTTCAATGCATAAGTTTCATAAATACACTATGTTGCACCAGAATGTATGTATTACGTAGTCAATTTTACATTTTCCCTAAATTTAGGCCATGCGTTCATGTGTTTTCTATTTTCATGTATAGCAGCTAGATGGAATATTTAAATGTGATCTTAGATGTTGGAATATGGTATGATCCTCCCTAAGCTTCTAATTTTTGCAGGGTCTGCAACCAACTAAGAGGGATGAGTATGGTAGGCTTATTTTGGGAGATATCATCACATCGGTGAATGGGAAAAAAGTCACAAATGGAAGTGACTTGTACCGGATCTTGGATCGATGTAAAGTTGGTGAAACGGTAATTCTCATTCTATTATACTATATAGAACATCAATGATTTTTATTGGATGTTACAAGGCTGCAGAATTCTCTTAACTTCTTAATTTGATTTCCTGCAAATGTATTGTTCTGTTGTTCATAGTGCTTATTCACTAAATTGAAAATTCTTCATGAGGCAGCTACTTGGGGAATCGTATTGATGCAATTTTATTCTTTTACATACTGAAGTAAAGAAGCTATGAGAAATTTGTTATAATTCAAGTTCAACTCACCCTTTTATTCATCCTTCTAAAAGCAGCGGCTGACCAGCTACAGCATGGGCCTATCAGTCTCAAGGTTTAGGTAGAGCAGTCAAACAGAATTAGACATAACATTCTTAAACATATCTGGATGAGATGATGCCTTTCTAACGATGATATGATAGTCAGATGATTGTGCACACTGTGCTGATCAGAGGGATGACAATTGGTAGGATGGCAAGCCCCTCATGACCTCGGCAATAAAATTACATGTCACAAATACACGAGTGTAGGCAGGTCATGATACAAAAATCTCTAGCATAGATGCAAAAGCAAGATTGGGTAGATCATGCTACAAAATCCTTCTCTCCTTCCCAGCTTTGTAATTGTAGGACATGATAGGAATGGTGGGCAATATGGAAATACAATGAGTTGATAGTAATATACAAGACACAAGTGGAGTGGGCATAAAATCCTTCCCCAACTATCATGCCTGGCTTCTAGGTATACTTTTGCTTCTCGTTTCCTACCATAGCATGGATAGGGTGGGACAGAATACCTCTAGCTTACTTAAATCAGTAGACTTTGCAAGTTTAGATAGGACACACCAAATTGTCATCCCTAAGACTGGATACTCTTTCTGGAATCTAAAAACCTAATTGAATTGTTTGATCTAGAAGAATCTATCGTTGCGAGATCTCCCTGACTACTTTGCGATTTTGGTCAACTTATCATAATTGCAATGCTGCCTGAACCATGATGCATAATACTGAATGGGATCAAGGGCGTCTTTCGTCTAATTTTTAATCTACTGGTTAGGAATTAAGCAAATAAAAATGGTGCTAAACCTTTTACATTTGTTTACTTCTTTCGGCTATTTCTTCATTGAACTCCTATAGTTTTCTTGTATCTTTGTTGAGTGGTGGCCTTTTCCCATAGCATCAATGCATAGAGATTCTTCTTGTGTTGCTGATATCTACAATCATCAAAACATTATTTTTTTTTAACTGTTAACTGTTCTACTTGTCACCATTAATATAATTCACATCTTGTCCCCTTATTTTATACGCCGCTGTGGTAATTTCTGGTGAAAATTTGTCAATCACTAATGAAATTGTCATGGCAAAAACTTCTTAGGCAATGTGACTCAAGATGGCATACACATCCTCATTGCATTGTGCTAATTTTCTACTGCCCTGACATTCTGTGGTGCTCCAGGTGACGGTGGGAATTTTACGAGGCGATCATAAAGAGAGAGTTTCTGTGGTGCTCGAGCCAAAGCCTGATGAATCATAGGGGTAGGGATAGTGGTCTTCTCAGCATATTCACAACATTAATAGGATCTCCACTCCATATCAGTGGTTTGTGTTTAAAGTTTCTCACTTCCAATTATATAATGTATTATTAGATTTGTATCAAGGAAACTACTGCTTGGATTATTAACATTTTTGTAGTCACTTACTAATCGTTTGCAGTGATTTCTGAATTGCTAGTCCTTTGCCACAATATGTCATACTGGATTCCAATTTTTGTTGATATTTCAGCTAGGTTTTAAGAGAGATTGACTGATTCTTTATATGCAGTTTGGTGAGAAAAAACAAACTGCTGCTATTCGGTCGACTGTCGATGTCATATAGACACAAATCGGTGAAACACATCAAACCCCAACTTAATTCCAAAATATAATGCTCTTAAACAACAGGGAAGGAAGAAGAAGAGGAAGAAGAGGGCCTAACGAAGAAAGAAGATAACTTGGACTCATGCAGATAATCTTGGTTATGTGATTACTAGGTAATCACATAATCAATGATATAAGGAATGAAACATAATCAAGGATTATTTGTTTCAATAGTAAGTAATACAATAAATATTTATTTGTTTGGAGATTTTAATATATAATCTAATTTAATATTTTATCGTATTGTCTTTGATGCAAATTTAATTAGATATTCTTTTAAAAATTAAATGTACATTCTTATTATAATTTTATCATTTTTTTCAAAAATTATTAAAATATTATTTTAATATTTTTTAATTATAAAAATATTTAAATCATACCATGCACAATAAAAAATATAAAGAAAATATATATATATATTGAATTGTTATTGATTTATTTTATAATTTATAAAAACAATAGATTCAATTGTGAGTGTTTTTTTTATTTTTTTTAATTTTGCTCGTATAAGTCGAGAGGAAAAGCTGTATAATTTTTGTACTTATGGGTCGATTAAAATTTCATAAATGGACGGGAATAATTTTGTCCCAATAAGTAAAAAATCGAAGATTAATATTGGAAAAGAAAATTTAACTCTGGAATAAATAAAAATATCTCTTTTCTTAAGTTTTTCAATTCCGGACGGCATGTCTGTAATAGCCGACGTGTCAAATATTCTTCATTGTTTGGTCATCGTTCAAAATTTAAACCAAACAAGGATTTTATTAATAATGTTGAATGAATAATCAAGATTATTCCTAATAATTCTGAACCAAACAACCCCTTAGAATTCATGTGAAAGCAACGTGAGAATCTTAATCCATATCTATAATTTTGAAGAGATTTCAAGACTTTTAGATATAAATGGACTCATGCAGTTATTTCTCGGAGTCATTCGAGTTGAAATCATATGCAAATGCATGATCTATCATTAGTTTCTCGACTGTCGTTTTTGCTATATCAAAATTTAGCAAAAATAGAAAATGATTATTTCATATTTTTAAATTTTTTAGAAAATATTTTTTTATTTTTTTGAAAAATAGAGATGAAAAATACAAACAAAATGCATTTTTTTATTTTCGTAAAAAATAAAAATAAAAAAATGAAGGAGAAAATACCTATCAAATGCCTCTAAATCTCCTCGAAGAACATAATCTCATGGAATTAGATCCACACTGTAAGTCAATGCCTTATTCCTTAATCAAAGGCATCTCCCTTGCTCGGGCGTGCCATCCACTCGATCAAAGCCTCCAACTCGCCCAAAGTTGCTTTTCAAAAGAATGGATAAGATTAATCACTAGGAATTTCTGCACAAAGTCTTCGAGTTCTCAAGTATTATCGTTCATGCATGTGATTGTGCCTGGACTGCTCTGTTTCTTATAAGGAGCTCTCCTAAACCGCCACACTGATGATCACTGCAACGGAGATCACTGGAGAAGAGCAAACTATTGAACATGAAGTTGACAGAGAGTACAATCATTCTCCACTCAGTTTCGACACTGCCAGTGCTCCGGAAAAAGACAACAGGTTTCATTCTCCACGTTACGTAAGTGGACACACAGCAGTCTCGATCATCACAGTCGTATTGCATCAGTTCAGCTACATCAAACAAAACGACAAGAGACAAAATCTGCGTTCAGAAAAAATAATTTTAAATTTTAAATAAGATAGAAATTATATTCGAGAAAAATTGAAAGAGCCTTCTATATTTAATGATTTATCAAATGGGCATTTCCTCCTAAAATGTTTTTACTTTCGGTATTACTGTAACACTTGAGGTTGTATTTGATAAGTCTTAATCTGTTTTGTAATATAATTTAAATTACATTATCAACTTGATTATTTTATTTGTTGTTGTTTTAAAATTATAATGTAATATAATCTGAATTACAAAAATCACTAAAATTTTATAATCTGAATTACAAAATAAAACATATGTAATCCGATTACATTATTATAAGTCGTAATCGAAAAAGTATTAGAAGTTCAATAATCGAAGTCAATTGTCGTCCGTTGTCACCACTGATCGGTTGGCCATCATCGTCATCGCCGTCACCAGAGTCGTACCTAAAATTTAAAGGGTCCGAAGTGAATTTTAAAAAATATATTGATGAATTATTTTTGGGCTCTTTATATTTTTTTGGGGCCCTTTTAAAGAGACATTTAACCTATTTTAAAAATGGGCCCGAGACGATCGCCTTTTTGGCCTTACATTAGGTACGACCCTGGCCGTCACCATTGTCATCGTCGCCGATCGACCCGCCGTCGCTAGTCGTCGGCTGGCTGCTGTCGTCGCCGACCGATCGTCGCCGGTTGCTGCTCGCCATCGACCAGTTGATCGTCGGTCAATCGTCGATCGGTCGTCGGTCGGTTGTCGACCGATCGTCGATGATGGGTCGATCACCGACGATGAGCCAGTCACGATTGTCATCGTTATCGTCATCGATCGATTTCTACCGTCTTTACAATGGACACCAAACAAAAAAAATATAATTACCTTTGTAATTCAAAATTATATATAATTTTTATTCAAACATAGTAATGTATATTCAATTACAATTTAAATTAGATTACGTTCTAACAAAGATAGCCAAAGTTCCATTGAAATAGTTTTAATTTAATTAAAGTCATAACTGTTATAATATTATACTAATTAATATAACATCGTTACAATATTATAATAATAATTTACTGTCACTATTAGAAAAGCTACTAATAACCATTTACCTTTAGTAGTTCATAAAAAAATTTAAAATGATTTTGACAAAGTTAAATAATTTTTGATTAAGTTGATGAATAATATTTTGATATAATAGTATTTTATGTATAATAATTATGATTAAAATGAAATTTTATTTTATTATATTTTAATCATAGTTATTGAAATCAATAATATTTTCGAAATAAAATATACGATGAAGTCAATAGTTGCACGCGATAAATAAATCCGTGGAATTCCAAATGAGCAATAATTCGATAAAACATCAGGATGAAGCTCCTTCCTCAACCACCGTCTAATCGTCCGCGTACCTTTCAATTGCCGCGGATGTTGCATCACGAAGATGCCTGGCGGTGCATGGACATGCAAAAGAACCCCCCAAAAAAATAAAATATATAATTAAAAAAGTGAAAAAAAAAATATAGCAATAATTAATTACACCTAAAAAATTGTATGTTTTTTTTTTTTAAAAAATGAAGATATTTATAAACTAAGTTGCCAGAAATTTAATATGGTCAATGAATATCAACTTTAAAGTCAGATAATAATTTTGGGGAATTAAATCAAATTTAAAATGAATTAACAGCATTTTTTATTAAGCTGTTCTCTGGCTACCGTCGTCTATATATGTACCTGCGCATGGAAGAAGCGAAGCCCTCTCGCTTGAGGTTGAGGAGCCGAGGAGGAGGAAAGGGGCGGCACCTTTTCTCCGGGGGATTTATAACGGCGCAAGCTCGATGGTGTCGGAATCGCCGTCGTAAGAGGTGGGTAATCCCTGTTTTTCCTCATTTCTTGTCTCATTCAATCGCTATATCGCCTTTTTCTTTTTTTAATTCTGGATCGATTTTTCGTTCTGCCAAAGGGGATGGGGGTGGGGATGGGGATTGGTTTTATGATTTGTGTCGATAGGTTTAAATCGAAGTTCGCGGTGACTGATCCCTTAAGGTATGAATGTTGTTATAAGCAAAAGTTAGATCTACGTACTAGTTGATGGCACCGCCGGGTGATCCTGATCAGATCAATGTTGTTTCTAGTAGTGTGATGGGGTTTATACTGTTTGTAGCGAAGAGTGAAATTGATTCATCTGTATATGTACTACTTCTTCTTCTTCTTCTTTTGAAAGTATTTTGCCAAAGATTTTGTTTTCTCCGTTTCTTTTTGTCATTGAGCAAGTCTCCGATCCGTTTAATCTTCTCTGTTTGATTAATTTTGTTTTCTCCGTATCGATACAGCTTGCTACTTATGGTCTGATGGGCTGTTTCTCTTCTAAACTTACTGCCAATCACGCAGTCGGAAACGAGGACACTGTGGTTCTTGCTTCTCAAACAAATTGTACCTTCTTTCTATCTCTCCTTTTATTTATTAGTCCCGTAAATTTTCATGCTCAGGAATATGCCATGCACGCATGCTCCGTACCGTTGCTTGCTATAAATTTTCATGCTCTAGGAGAATAACCAGCGAATGGATGCATTGATTTGTGCTGTCGCTCGCTATCTATCTCTCCTTTTATTAATCCTGTAACTTTGGTGCTTTAGGTGCCATGCATCCTTGCTATTTTGTCTGTCATTAGAAACACACTTGTTTGACACTTTTTCAGCAATTAAGACATCTATATGCACAGTATGGATAAGTTGTAAGTATGCCTTTACCAAGCACCCTAGGGATGACAACAATCGACAGCACAAGATTAGTTACGATACGAAGGTTGAAATTCATCAATCTAATCGTCCTATCAGTTTGCCTCCGGACTATTATAAGAGAGATAAATCATGATAATTTTTTGACCCTTGAAACTAGTAACTGACGCATGGAGGGACAGCATCTTCACATATCCATTGTCCTATAATACAATAACTACATACGCTAATCATTAAACCCTTTCCATAGGACACACAAGGTAATTAGTTATGGAACCGGATCGGATCGACATGTTCCACCCTAGGTCGTACATTCAACACATTATTTTCCGAGGTTGTCCCTTCGTTTACAAATTGTTCTATCCCATACCGCTAAAGATAAGGAGACTGCTACTATTATTTTCCCTACCTTTGTCCCACGTAGCTCTTGATTTTTTATTTATTTATTTTTGTCAGTCATTGGTTCCGAGAGTCACGTTATTCTATTTGGTTTTTTTTGTAAGAAAAATACTTTGCCTGCCTCTGCACTTGGGCCTGTCTGTGGACCGGATCCAGACAAAGAGTAACACGTTTTATTAATTTTATTTAAATTATTATTATTTTTTAATTTATTTATCTTAAATTTTTTAATGCGGCATTATTTTACTTTTAAATTATTAAATTAAATCTCATTTAACTCTTTGTTTATTAGTTTTATTTTATCTTTTTTATACATTTAATATTATATTTATAAAAATTATTTAAATTGTATGATACAACTAATAATAGATTTGTCGAAGAATATAATTTATTTAAAATACAGAATTAAATATAAAATTAATTGAATGATATATATATCAAAATAAAAATGATTCAGATTTTAGTATAATATTTTTTTTCAATTTATTTTAGGGTTCGATTTTTTAAAGCTCAAATATTATTCGATGAATCAATAAAAATTAAAAATGAATAAAATATATATAATTTTCAAAGGCAAAATAAAATTTTTTGATAACGCATAACTAATGTGTTTTAATTCCTTTATAGATAGACAACTTAAATAATTTTATTTTATTTTTTCATATCTATAAATTTTTAAATATTTTTTAAAAAATAATAATTTTGAACTATAACGAATTGTAAATCGAATCTTAATTGATGATTCTAAATTGTAACTGTCTTAAATAGTTAATGTTAAAGATTGATCTTCTAAAAACTATTAAATCGACGATTTTAAACCGTCCAACCATTAAATTTGAACCTTGGCCATATATATCTATTTGCACTTATGGATTCTCCACCGATGGAAATCTTAATTACAAACTAATGTTGTGCCTGCCTGTTGTTGTCCCTTTAGATGCTCACTACACCATGTTGCTTCGAGAACTACATGGTAACATCTATCAGTGGGTGTCGATGATGTTCAATGTAACCCATCTGACGATCAAATTAGCACAATACAAGTGAGAAGGGGAGAGCTAAGAGCTCTCATAAGTGAAGTATATTTGTGTCTTTTGAAGAAAGAAAAATTTCTCTCTCAGCAATACCTCCTCTTGTATTATTGAAGGTTCTACGGGGATGACTCATTAGTCAGGTCGTGTGACAGCTTATGAATGAGACACGGATCGAATATCGGAGGGAGGTCTAAAACTCTCCCTTGGGCTCAGAACGGGCCTCCATGGTCTTGCCAATAGCATTAAGGTTCAAAAGACCTTCCGTGATTTAATACCTCTCTCTTAATGATCCTGAGACAAATTGATGAATATCGCTAAATTGACGGTTACAATCTTGTGTGGAAGACTCCATCCACGTGGGTTGCCACGTCCTTCTTGACTAGTGGCTTTAACGAAACAATGCTAGTGAGACAATGTCAGGATCGTACCTCTAATGTCTGGCATCTACCTACACAACTCACATCATCCTTAGAATTGACTATCTTACTTCTTATATTGTTTATCCTATTAGAAGCAGTTATCGACTTATGTCAAGGTGTGACTGTCGAGATTGATTCTGAATTTTTCTTAGAAGAGTCTATCATAGCAGAGATGCTCCTGGTCGAGACTCAAAGCGTATACTATACGATTGAAGTCTCATGCGTAGCATAATGCGAATGTTTTAGATCGAAAATATTTCCAAAGTGGATGCATAGGTGAAATCTTATAAACACCATAACAAGTATGTTACCAGTTTGGGATACTTCCAAAGTACGTGCATAGTTGAAGTCCCATGGCCATCGCAATGAGAATGTTCTCCATCGAGAATATTTTCAAATTATATGCACAATTGAAGTTCTGTGTACATATAATGGGGATGTCCTTTGACAGTTGATACCCCAATACTTTACCCAATCCGACATACTCCGCCTACATCATTATTATTATGTATTATAAAAATCTTATCTTAAATCTTTTCTACTCGACGTAATTGGATTATATTTTCTATCTATCCTGCTCCATTTTTTTTATTGAGATGGCACGAGGCTCCCTTAATCTAAGGATAAATTGTCATCCCTAATTTTGTGTGGCATACCAATAATCAAAACACCAATTTAGGTCGTTCAATCGAACCACTCAAACTCAAAGCTATATCCTATTAGACTAATTGAATCCAGATATTTGACGGTCGCTTCATAATCACCACTCTATGAAGGTCCTCTATGAGAATTATGTTCCTACTAGTCCACTTGCATTTAAGTTTTCATGCACCGATAAACTTTTACAGGTTCCAATATCTTACGATATGCACATAGTTGCTTGCATGCTTAGCGACAATAAATATGCATCTTTTGATACATTGACTATGCTAATTTTTCCTTTTAAAAAAAATGTTATTTGACAGTCACTGTCAATGACGTAGAAGCACTTCACGATCTATTTAAAAAGTTGAGTTGTTTGATCATTCCGGACGGGCTAATCCATCGGGTATGTATTTTCCTTAGGCGTTTAACCACTAAACTATTTCAATGGTATCATGACCGTTCAAGGCTTTTTTCACTATTCTTAATTATGCCATTGAGCAGGAAGAATTCCATCTTGCTTTGTTCAGGAACAGCAACAGGAGAAATCTTTTTGCAGACCGGGTCAGCGCTCTGGTTTAATGAAAATTTATAGGGCAATAGTCAACCTTCCTATTTCTTTTTTAGCATTATGTTCTAGGGCATTCATGATTTATTTCTTTACCGTCTAATTCAGTGAAGTTTCTTCTCAAACGTGGAAGTTATCCATATGATAAATCTACTCACGCAATTCATTGCAATACTTGTCAGGTATTTGACTTGTTTGATATCAAAGGCAATGGGGCTATCGATTTTGGAGAATTTGTTCGGTCGCTTAGCATCTTTCACCCAAGAGCATCAGAATCAGAGAAAATTGAATGTAAAAGCTTAAACATTCCTCTAGCTTCTTTTATGCCGGCCTTAGAAGCGATATAGTTTGTTAAAGTTTACAAATGATCCCTAGCAATTGGAAGCCTTCCAATAATTGATTTTACGTTCGCTTACTTCATTTTACTTGCAGTTGCATTTAAACTGTATGATTTAAGACAAACCGGCTTCATAGAACCCGAAGAGGTGAGCATAATTTCATTTTTTTCAATCTTGAGATTTTCTTGTTGCCATGAATTCTTTAAGGACTATCAGCCTCTAGAAGTCAGTTTATGCTCTTCCCACTTGCAAGTCTTTGAGTAGAGAAAGACGGCTTATGGATTGACATTTACAATACACTGTCTAGATTTTGCTTTACCGAGGCCTCTCCACATTTCTGCATTAGTCTAGATCGAGAATACACTTCTTGCTAAACCTAGGTCATGTGTTTTGGCATATCATCATCAATGTGGTTCTTGGTGGTAGCTTTCAATCTTCAGCTGCAAACTTTACAAGTTGAAAAGGAGAATGGCACCATGTGAATGACACTTGCGCATGGGTTAGTTGATTCGAGTTTTGCTCTAGTTTCAACTTGCAAATTGCCTAATAAACTCAGTGAAGCTCATAACGTGATTACATTCGACGGTTCATCTCTCTCAATACAAAATGACAGGGCAAATTGAAGTATGAGGACTGATTACAACAGTCTCAGTCTAAGTAACTTGGCTCTCTAAATTTGAACTTGTCGTGATATCTCAAGTTCTAAGTGACATAATGGCTTTGGTGGGGCTATATGCGGTGTCACTTTTGACTTCAATTAATTATCATCCTTCCACGAGCTGAATACTGGTTTCATTTTTCAAATATTGAACACGTTAATTACTGGTTATTTGTCTTCGGTAACTAATTCTCAGGTCAACAACTTGGTCGATTAGAATACTTATTGTTGGATGTGTTTTATATAGCAAAATTAAAAATGATTTGGATGGACAATTTAATTTAATATTGCATGGTTAATCTTATCTGGTGAAAAAACATTCTTGATGGCGGATATGATGTACAGTTGAAGGAGATGGTGTTGGCTATTCTCAGCGAATCAGAGTTATCTCTTTCAGACGAACTTGTCGAAGAAATTGTAGATAATGTGAGTGTGAGTCTTTTCATAAATAATTAAATTCCAAAACAATAATTGACTGATTTTCTAGGAGCTATACTTTTGCTACGTTAACACCGTATATCTTAAATCTTTTGATTTAATATCAACATTTTCTATTTGACTATCAAATATACACATTAAACCCGTTAGATATGAATTTAATAATTAACATCACAAATTGTTTTAAGCTCACTATTCAATTGATTATTAAATCTATTGATCATCTTTGAGCATGTTTAGTTCCTTTTGGATTGTCTTGATTTTTTTTCTTTGATCTTTTTTTTTTTTGGCAATCTTATACATTCATCTTTATATTTTTCATCACTGTTGACATTTTTTTATATGTTCTGTTTCTTACTATCCCGTTCTCTAATCTATGAAGTATGGTTAATCGTTCTCTTTGCTCAACTTTTTTGTATGCACGTTCACAAATTTCGAAAACCCTTATAGCAGTAAATTTCTCTCGTCGAACTCTACTTCTTATTTGTCTGTCTTTTGAAGACTTTCAATCAGGCAGACGGAAGAGGCGATGGGAAGATTGACCCAGATGAATGGAAGGATTTTGTCAAAAAAAATCCATCTCTGCTCAGGAATATGACTCTTCCTTATTTACTGTGAGTCCTAAACCGAATCTCATTCTCAATTCGATCGCTTCTATCTGCTTTCTATGTCTTCACATTATCATATTAATCGGTTTCGGTGACGTTAATTTCTTTGCTGTACTGTACACTCTTGTTTATCAGTGCTTCAAACATACATCTTTCGTTAGTTTGTCCACACTACTGCAGTTACAATTCAATCGATCGTAGAACACCTTACGATCTCTGAAAACTTTGCATATTTTTCTTCCTGAAGAAACCTTCCTAGAAAGTATGGTGATTCCATGTCGTTCGTGCAGGGACATAACGACATCATTCCCTAGTTTCATCGTGCAAGCAGACATCAGCGAAGCAGATACCGTCTGATGTTATATCGACGACTGTCAGCTGTATTCTGATCCGGCCTATTGATGAAGACTTTCCCTGCGTCGAGAAAGGATTACGACCAATGGTTGCTTCCGACCTTACTGTCGGAGTGACGTTGAAGATTGCATAGGGCTCTTATGGTACATAGGAGAGCAGAACTAACTAGAATTGGGACACCAGGACCCATATTAATCTCTTCCACGTATAAAAAATTGATGATCAGGAAGGAAAATTCAGTTTATGATGAGAAATCCAATATATCGTCAGAATCAAAGGCACAGACTTTCAAAAGAAATAAGCTGATAAATCTTTATGGTTTTATCTTTTGAAAGATTTGCAAAAAAACAAGAGTTTGATGAATAAGCTAAATTGTTTGGACATTGCTTCATGTTAAAATAATACAATAAGAGAACATTCGTGCTCTGTTTTAAATGCAAATGGAAAAAATAAAAAGAGACAACCGTCACGAGCTCTCAGCCAGGTCTAATGCAGCTGATGACCCAGGCTAACCACAACGAGTCAATTAGTTTCGTTTGGATGCTACGAGCCGAGCTATCAATTCACTGAATTGGAATTAGCTGCGAACAAAAATAAAATTGAATTAGAAATTAGGACTACGACAATTTAAAAGAAGAAGAAAAGCCTATTTCATCAAAATTTATCAGGCTGGAAAAAAAAAAGAAAAATTAATTTTTACAAATTCATTCGGTTTTTAATTTTACATTAAGTACTCTCCTATTATTGTAAAAGATGATATCTGTGTCTAAGATCTGTTCAATCAATCTCATAGATAAATTAAAATATTCTTATAAATTATCAGACATGAAGAGTAATTAACATACGATTGAATTTGTGAATAAAATAAAGATCGATTTCGAATGAGATCTAAAGTTTTTGTATGAATTCAGATAACTCTTATATATTTTGACTATCATATCAAAATTTATAAACCTTTCATAATTTATCTTTCACACAATAATTACGAAACATATAAAAGATTATTAATTTCAATCTTTTAAGTTGAGGAGTAGACCGTAAAAGGGATTTTAATCCAGTTCTATTGTTACAATCTTTTACTTGCTAGCCATAAAAATGGTCCCGTCAGAACTCGTTAAGTACTCTCCTATAATCCATGCTAAGAAGGGCATCAAAGATTAACAAAATTTGATAGAAGATTATTTAAACTAATCAAGAACTATACCCAGAAAAGGCTCTCATATCGCACCAGACGCTTGGAACGGCACAGTTTTAGCGGCCCTAGGGTTCGATGCCGCATTGTATAAATCGTTCCTCTTCGGAGCCCGTACTTCGCTGCTGCTGCCGCCGCTGCCTCTGCAACTCCATCACCCGAGTACTGACTTGACTACGCCAGTAGGGGCAACGGATCCCGCCTCTCGCGGGAGGAGAGACAGCGGAGAGAAGGCGATCTGAAAACCGAAAAGATGGTCGCGCCCAGGGAGAGAAAATCAACAGGTGGAGAATCCTCAATCGTGCTGCTTAGTGTTTGTGGCTTACTGTTGTTCTTACTTTTCACGTTTCGGTTTTTTGTGTTAGTTTTATCGGCTGAGACAGTCAGTGCTCAAGAAATCCAACAGGTGGAGGATCCTCCTACGTTGAAATACAGGTGGACAATTGAAAACTTCTCCAGGTTGAAGACCGAGAAAATTTATTCTTACATTTTCTATGTCGGAGGGTATAAATGGTAAGCTGAAACATTTAATACCTTCACGGCTCTCTATTCTATATGCACGAGTTGGCTCTCTGTGTTAGGATTTAGCAATTCAATTACATTGAACTTTTTTCTTCCTTGATTTGATTGTTACAGGCGGGTTCTAATTGTCAAGGGAAATAATGTAGACCACTTGTCTATATACGTTGATGTTGTTGATCTAGCTACTTTGCCAAATGGTTGGAGTAGATATGCTCTGTTGTCGCTTGCAGTTGTCGATCAAATTCATGGAAAGCACACAATAAGAAAAGGTATCTCATCCCGTATGAATTCCCACTTTTGGTCATTTTCATTCATTAGTTTTGCTTAAAAATATTCATGAGAAAATCTAATAAGTGGATCCAGTTTCAAACAACTTCACTTTTCATCAGGATTCATGGGAGAAGTCAATTATAGCTCAATATGAGTACTTACCTCAATAGATTGCCATCCAATCCTAAAGGAACTTGAGTGTTTTGGAATGATTGATTCTGAAATGAGCAAGCAAGTTGCTGAAAACTTAGGTTTGACAGTTCAGAACAACTATTCAATGGTGCCAATGAAAACCACTTCCAATGTAGTTGAGAGTTTGAGCACGAATGCTAGCCATTATTATTATTATTTCCTAGCAATCCATCCATCTTAGCATTCTCGTCTCTTTTCCATTATTTTTTTTTGTGTTGTTTTTTAATTACCTCACTTTGATCTAGGAAATATTAAGGGTCTTGTCATTATCATATATAAATTTCTTTTAGCCTAAATGCCACATGGAAATTTTGCAAGACTCTCAAAGTTCCTCTTCATTTCAACCATAGCTTTGTATCCTCCTAATGATACTTTAATGTTTTGTTGAATAATAGATCTTGATATCTGAATCTCTTTTTTACATAATTTATGTCCATTCCTCTCAACTATTCCTTTTCTTTTTATCGAATGACATTCTGACCATTAAGTTAAACTGTCTACAAAATATATCTATCATCAGACAAGGAGGACATCATATGAACTTTTTAAATGATATGCTGATTATAAATGTACAATTGGACATATGATACCATTATGAGCTTTCAGAAGCAAATTTATTTTTCTAATTGATGTAGGTAATATGTCTAACATTCTTGTGAAGGTTTCAGAGTGGTTGTTTTCAAATTTATTGGAATTGTTGTGTTTTACATCTCTATGTATATGCATAAGGATATGACTGAGAATCTGTTTTAGTTTAAAAATATTGATTTTAGGACAAAATTTTTTGATATTTTTAGCACTGCCCTTTTCCTTTTTATCCTTTTTTGATTACAGATACACAGTACCAATTTAATGGGAAAGGATGTTATTGGGGTTTCGCTTCGTTTATGTCTATAAGTGAACTCTATGAACCAAGTAGAGGATATCTAGTCAATGATACATGTGTAATTGAAGCTAAAGTTATAGATAACTCGAGTTATGATGCAAAAAAGGGAACAGGCTGTGTTGGCCTAAAAAACCAAGGAATTATAGATAACTCGAGTTATGATTCCAAAAAGGAAACAGGTTGTGTTGGTCTAAAAAACCAAGGAGCTACTGGTTTCATGAACTCTCTCCTTCAGACTTTGTTTCATATTCCATACTTCAGAAAGGTAGAAGTGGTAGTTCGTTTTGTTCCATGATCATTATGTTCTGTGAATAATCCTATAACTCTGATTTTCAGGCTGTTTATCATATGCCAACGACCGAGAGTGATATGCCATTAGCGCTGCAGAGCTTGTTCTATAAGCTTCAGCACAGTGACAACAGCGTTGATACAAAGGAATTAACAAAATCTTTTGGTTGGGACACATATGATTCTTTTATGCAACATGATGTGCAAGAACTTAATAGGGTTCTTTGTGAAAAATTGGAAGACAAGATGAAGGTTTGAAAATTGCACAGAAACAATCTACATTAAGTGTGTAAATTGGTTTTTTTATTCATTAAATTGTTGTATTGGAAAAACCGGCACAGGGAACTGTGATTGAGGGCACAATCCAGCATTTGTTTGAAGGAAATCAGCTGAATTATGTTAAATGCATTAATGTCAACTATAAATCCGCTCAAAGAGAGTCATTCTATGGTATGAAACTGTTTTGAGTTTGCATTTTTTTGATATGTTTACAATTAATGCATCTTGGTCGTACTTTGTGTAGATTTACAGCTGGATGTAAAAGGTTGTCGGGATGTTTATGCTTCATTTGATAAATATGTTGAAGTAGAACGGCTTGAAGGGGATAATAAATATCTAGCTGAAAACCATGGGTTACAGGTATTTTTATTAAATCTGTTCATTGATACAGAGATTCTTTAATTAATAGCTACATAATTTCTGATCCTCAATAAAGTTATAATCATATTCTATGACTGGTTAATAGTGCTTTCTATGAGACTATTAAATATGTTTGTCTTTTATCGTTCTTTTCCATGATATTGACTCAGTAATTCTCTTTCATTATTGGTTTTCTATAGAACTTTGAATTTGCTTTTAGGTCCTTTTTATTCGTTGTCATGACATTGACACAGAGGTAAGTCTCTTTCATTATTCGTTTTCTATTGAATTCTGAATTTCGAAACTATCTAAATAAGAAAATATATACCGTGGTATGTTGGTGGTGTTCTGAGTTCCCAAATATCATCCTGTTATCTTGCTCTATAAAAGCATGGAGAATGCTTAATCATTTGCCTGAACCCTTGGCATTTCCTAGGTAGCTTTTTGTTTACTGACTCTTAATATTGAATTTTGTTTTATTTAGTGTATACTGTTGAGATACATATCAATGCTGCATGACTCTTTTTTTACTCGTATTTATTAACGGAACATATTTAATTCTGGTTCAGTGATTCCCTTCATTCTTTTTTCCTTTTGATGTTTTTATGATGTTCATTTTTTTTTTTGCCTTTTTAAAAATAAAAATGAGCAATTTGAGGATTTTCCATAAAGCATCTAGCAAAACAGGGGAAATAAGTAATTTCCCCATCTAGAAATTGGAGCTGATATTTGTACATCTTCATGAGCATTTGGGTGTAATGTTAAATAAACAAAAGTTCTCACACCATAGGTTAGATAAAATAAATATTATAGAAAAACTAATAGTTTAAGATTTGAAATATACAACATAGGAATCCTCATTGATAAAACAATGGAGGTAGTAGATACGATGATTAAGAGAAGAATTAGTATTTTGTCTGTATAAGAGACAAAATAGGTAGGTGAGAAGGCAAAGATAATAGAGAACTTGGATTGTAAGTTATGGTATACAGGAAAGAATAAAATAAGAGATGGAGTGGGTATTGTTATAGATAGTTCGTTAAAGGATGATGTTGTAGTAGTAGTTAGAAAGGGGATAAAATTATTGCTCTTAAGATGATAATGAAGAAAGAAACTATGAATGTAATTATCGTATATGAACCTCAAGCAGGATTAGATGAAGGTACCAAATCAAAGTTTTGGGATAACCTAGATGAAGTATTATAAAATATTCCATCAAATGAAATGATTTTAATAGAAAGCAATCTAAATGAGCATATCAAAGTGAAAAATGAGGAATGATGCATATGAGTTATGGGTTTGGAATAAGAAATGAAAAAGTTAAAAGTATATTGGATTTTGCGATAACATATGTTCTTATACTAGCTAATACGTTTTTAAGAAAAGAGAAGTACATTTGGTTATGTTAAAAAATAAGAATAATAAATCACAAATTGATTTTTTTATGGTTATGAAGAGAGATAGAAAAATTTGTAAAGATTGCAAAGTCATTATTGGAGAAAGCTTAACTACCCAACACAGGTTAGCAGTATTGAATATACGTTTCAAGCATAATATCAATAGAAGGAAAATATACACGATTCCTAGAATTAAATGGTGAAAGTTAAAGGATAGAAAATAAAACATATTAAGGAGAATGTAGGAGTATAAGTATTCGATAAAATATACGGTGACCCCAATATGACATAAGATAAGATAATATCAAAATTGTGAGTCAAAGAGCATGCACCACTAAGTAAGGAATCTTAGTGGTGGAATGAGAAAGTGAAGGAAAAATGAACGACCTATAAGGAATTATATATTTGTAAGAATGAGAAATTTTTTAAAAAATATACAATAGCCAAGAAAGAGATAAAGAAAGTAGTGAATGAAGTTATGAATGAAACTTTTGAATTGTTATATCGAAAATTGAATATAAAAGAAGGAGAAAAAGACATTTATATAATAGCTAAAGTGTGAGAGATGGAGAAAAAAGATCTTAACCAAATAAGATTTATTAAAGATGAATATCATAGGGTATTAGTAAATGATAGAGAGATAAAATAGCGGTAGAAGAGATATTTTCATCAATTTTTTAATGAAGATTTAGATGACCAACTTAACTTTGCGTAATTTAAGTAGGTCAAATGAGTATAGAAATTTAAATTTTTATCGCAAAATTCAAATTTCAGAAATTGAACAAGCTTTAAATGGGATGCAAAATGGAAAAGCCGTTGAACCAGATGATATTCCGATTGAGATATGAAAGTGTTTAAGGAAACAAGGTTTTGAATAACTTATAAAATTATTTAGCATGATGTTGAAAATAAAAAAAAAAGTTTGATCAATGGAGGATAAATATTCTAATTCCCTTATATAAGAATAAGGGGGACATACAAATATATGTAAATTATAGGGGTATTAAACTAATGAGTCATACCATGAAATTTTGGGAAAGAATAATAGAAAAAAAATTAAGGAAGAAGACCATGATTTTCGAAAATCAATTTAGCTTCGTGCTTGAAAGGTCGAAAATAAAAGATATACATCTTCTCAGACAACTAATTGAAAAGTATCGCGAGCAAAACGAAGAAGAGAGACAAAACAAGACTTGGTTAGCAACAATAAATCAAGATAAAATTTATTTAAATATAGATAATAATATACTAGGGATCCATATAGCTGATCCCATCTAGTGGGATAAGATTTGATTGTCGTTGTTTTAGTAGTAGTACTTGTACTTTAATTTCCTGTAATTTAAAAAATCTGTCTTTGTGGTGCAATTATGCCCGAGGACTTCCTTTCACCTCTAAAATTGTGTTTCTTTCAGGATGCTAAGAAAAGCGTTCTATTCATTGACTTCCCTCCAGTTTTGCAACTCCAGCTTAAGCGTTTTGAATATGATTTTATGCAAGATACAAGTGTGAAGGTCAGTGAGGCTTTGGCACTTTTCTATGCATTTATCGTTGCTGTTCATTGTATATGTTGTTCCCAGGGTAGCTTTTGTTTTTAAGCTTGTGTAGTTCTCCTTCAGTTCCTGAAATTTTGTTAATCAAATATTTTCTGTTTTTATTGCAAAGTCCTATCTTTTCATTTCAAATTATATTTTGTTGTCATGAACATAGTTTGAAATCTTGTACCATGTCATTGGCATGACCGAAACTTATGACTCTTATTAGTTATAGAAACCCTATAGGCCATATTGAGGTATCTCTCCAATGACTCACATGTGTCAATGGGTTTCATGCTTTGCTGCGATTCAACATGCTATAACATGGATTAAGATGAGTTCAAGTAATATTTATTATTTTTTTCTGCATTCTAGAATATTAATTCACTTGGTTATCTAATTCCACAAGGATATCTTTATAAATAAATAAGTCATGTGAAAAAAGATTATAATAATACAATTTATACGAATTCATTTCAAAGCATAGGGAAGGGAAATAATTAAAAAAAACTGATTTTAATTCAATTGCCAATTGGTTGGATATGAACTTATTAAAGTATAAAATCTAAATGAAAAGGGACTATATAAGTAAAATCCATATAAATTCAACTTGTTATGCTCTTAACACGTGGAAATGCCGCAAATATGAGTACAATATAATTGCTAGACGATTTAATTCAATCTATTGTTTAATTTCTGCGGCATTAAAGAAATAAATGTATTTAAATTCATCTCACATACTAAAGCATGTAGAGTGTTAACACAATACAAGGGCAAAGTTATGCTATTCTAGTCAGGGATGCAAACTGTTGCATAGAAGGATACTTTAAACTTCACCCTCGAACAAGTAGCTGACTCTTCTTCTTCTCGTCTCCTTCCACGTTTAATTCACCACTGCTACCATGTGCCAACACTTTAACAAGGTACCAAAATTGTACTATCCTAGTTAAATACTTAAAAGTTTAGCAAAGCTCAAGATTTCAAAGCTTGGTTTTTATCAGTTTTAACACTCGTAAAACAATGGCAAATGTATTGTTCCATGTCAGAATTTTGTCTATGATCAAAATGCAGTTTAGGTGTTGTGCTGTCACAACATTCAGCATGCTTCAAGAGATTTAATTCTATGATCCTTCCATTTAGCTGTTGAATGGTATCTTCAAATATAAGCCTATAACAATTAGAAGTCAATTACAACGATTTAAAAATAATAATAATAAGTACCTCAACTTCACATTATACCTTACTAATATCAAAATCAATGTGTTGTGCATAAAATGAGAGCCTTGGTTCTTGTAGTATTTGGAATTTTCCAAGACCCGTTTTAAATAATACTCTAATGAAATCTAGCGTTGGAATTGGTTCTTTGCATGTCATGATGTCCATTAATATATTTAATCATTGAGAGTTGAACTTGGACTTGGATCGACATTACTGGAATTGATAACCACAATAGGTAAAAGATATGGTTACATTTTGGTTGTTTCAACTTGGCATCAATTCTATTCTCTGCTTCTTTGCTGCTGCTAATACTTTTGTTGATGCTTCCCTTCTTTTCCTCTCTGTCGATAAGTTTGTTCTTCTCCCTGCAATAATGAAACAAAATTGATGGATGTTGCAAGAAGGGAACATCCCATCTTTGGTAATACTGCCAAAATTGTGTAATCATTGGTAGTACAATGATATTTACTTGTGCCAACACATTTTCAGTTTAGTTGAAGACACAAATGATATGTTTTGGCTTTGTGATGGATATGATTGATACTTGATACTAGAAAATAATGTCAAATGTTGGAGATCTTTTTACAAGCACATAATTGATAATTGTGTGACGTAGGATAATAAAATTACCTATTTGATTTTTGCAACTTTTTTGGCAAAATAGAAGTGAAATTACAATTCCACAGTTAATCTTAGTTAATATATTCTAGACTCGATCCTACTTTTTGATGTCATAACCAAACATATCCACCCGTGAGTATTGTTGCACTATTACTGGTTCTTTCCAGCCACCATCCTGTTGTTTACATTCTCTTTGGCTTCTTTTGGCTCTTTGACCATTGACTTGAGGATTCATTTTATGAAATTAAATTTTTACTTTCATCGTAGAACTTGTTACTTTGATTGAGAATATCGTGGAAATTTCCATATGTTGGTTCAACTTTCAACTTAGAACATTATATAAATGATTATTTACCAGATTGCATTCTATTGATACCACTGTATAATATGATGGTTTTTTCTATTTCTTATCTATAACCAATTCTTCTCTGATTTGCAGATAAATGATCGTTATGAGTTTCCACTTCAGTTGGACCTTGATAAAGATAATGGTAAATATCTTTCACGTTATGCAGACAGGACGGTTCGTAACCTCTACACTCTTCACAGGTAATCTCCTTTTTAAATCAAGGAAATTAAATATTATGAAAACTGAGTGGTGGATCCAGATCCCAAACTGTGTTACTAGAATCACTTATTACAACTGCATTGAAACAATTTGGATAGATAGAGAAATATTACAATTTCTCCCAAGTGCTAAAAATTGAAACCTTTGAATTTTCAACAAATTTCTGTACTATCAAATTCAGCTTTCACCATCTACGTAAACACTCACTACTAGCCCCCGGGACTAAGGTGTGGTAGGGTGCCTATGCAATTTCTCAAACATCTTCAGTTCAATTCCTAGCTACGCTGCATTTGCAAGATTTTTTTTTTTTCAAATTGGATAAATTTTAGAACGCTGGACTGTTGACCACTTGCTGCGAGTGTTTCCCGATTTATCCTGAACAGTCAATAGGAATTTCGGTGGGATCGGAGTAATCACCCTCAAAATTAATTGCCATAATTAATTGGGTCAAAAGTCTAAATACTTGGTGTCAACTAAAAAAAATACTCTATCAATAAATTATCATTTTGCTCCACAAAAAAAACTACAACCCAGTGCACGAAGCTATCGGAGAAGGAATCCATTGTACGCAGTCTTACCTTGCTTTTTTACAAAAGACTGTTTTCAGGATTTGAACCTGTGACCTCTTGGTCACAAGGCAACAACCTTACCGTTGTGCCAAGGCTTTCTTCTCCACAGTGTGTAGATATTCATTGTCAAGAAAATTAACTGGAATGTACAGCAACTTTTAAAGTGTTGGCTCCCTAGAGGGAATCTTTTTTTTTTTTTTTTGTTCGTCCATAATTTTTTTGGGGTGAAATTCCACCTTTCTTGCAAGAATGCCAATACCTTTTATAGCAGCCAATCTACTAATTACATGCATGTGAGCTACACAAGACTGAACTCCCAAGTTGATTATTAAGAATGAACCTGGACGTTTTCTTGCTAAAACAATAAAAAAACTCCCTTATGGAATTTAAATAAAGACCAACTTGATATATATTTACTTGCTAATGTTATGCCGGTTATTGTTATTGTTATATTATTCAAATTGTTTCAGTATAATAGTGACTATTTTATTTCCAAGTTGACCAACCAAATGATTTGGTCATGACCATCCAAAACTTTAATCACCAGATTCCAAATTGCTCATTGGCAGCACAAATGAAGCATAAATAGCTTTCACTGAAGGTTTTTTCTCAGCTGGATTCAACCATGAGCTCTTCTTCCTCAATCAATCTTTCGAGCTCCTTTTACCAGAATATGAATTTTTGCTATGGATTCTCCCTTCTGTACTGAACCATGTAGTTCACTGAAGGCTTTGCTAGTCTGTTGCTTCAAGTCCATCTCTTCCTTCCTTTTCAAGCAACAACGATCTCCTGCAACCAATTCCTTTTTATTTTGCCGAGTTCATTGTTTTTTATCTATATCTCATCAATTTTGGGTGATTTTTTCCCCACTATTTTGGCAACCCCATGTTTGAGATATTAGCCAAATTCAGATCGGTTGCGGTCAATCTTGATCCAATTCGTATTTGATCGTCTGCATTTGACAGCTATGTGAGCAACAACTTGGGCATCCTAACTACCATCTAAATTCTGAATGAGTTGAAAGAAACAAAGGCCGCACTGAAACTAAACGATGTCATATTAAGATGGGTTATAGTTAACAATGTAATACATCTTAACTAGCTCTTGATGATAGCGAATTATATCATGTGATTTTCTACAATCTTATGAAATAAAATATAGTTCAAAGATTCAAGCTGAGAGGTTCAAATAGTCTAAAGATGCTAAGTGGTAGTGACATTTATATTGCTTTTTTTCTCGTGCATGCAGTGTTATTGTTCACAGTGGCAGGGGGAATGGTGGACATAATTATTGCTTTATCCAGCCAACTCCATCACGTTTCTGGTATTGAACCTTTTACCTGTATCTTCTACCAATTATCACTTCTGTTATGTTCTTCAAAATATATGCTGAAATTTGACTCAGAAAAATATGGTGAAAGATTGCTTGATACTACGAGTTTGTTTCTTAATTTAGTTTACTGAGATATTATTTCTGAAGCATTTGGAAATATCTTTCTCTGGTTACTTGTGGGAAGAAGATTTTTTATGCAATTTTGCGAATGACAGATTGTTTCACAAAGCTGTGAACTTTTTTTTTTTTTGTAGATTTAGCTAAATAGTCTAAATTTTGCTCTCAATGTGGTTTTTTACTTTTTCTGTTGGCAGCAAGGAAAGTTTTGTACCATGATCAACATTCTACTGTTAATGGATTCTTTCTACAATTATTGTATTAATACTGTATCTGTGTGATAACGTTCAATAAATTTTATAAGCAATTGATTCGATGTTATATGCACACAAGTTCGCCTGATTTGGGTTGAAGATGAGTAGAGTGCAAACTTCATATCGCACAACTAAAAGTTATTTATAAGACTTGATGTTACACATGTAGTCTTACAGAGTTTACACAACTTGAATCAATTAGAGTTGAAGGCATGAGGATTAAAGGGAGGCTAAATAGAATTACATTAAAATCAATTAGATGGAATATATTTAAAAAAATTAATGCTGTTATTATATTAATTACTTTATATGGTCTAATGGTAGGGCAAAATCAATGTAGTTGACTTCATGTGGTTGGGACTCATAGCTTCTCTGTTGATGTATCAATTCTATATGATGTGCTGATATATGGTTTAATGGCAGAAAAACAACTACGTTATTGACTGGTTTTAGTTTCCAGAATAAATTGGATATAACCCTGCTTGAATATGAGCTGCAACACTCTCTACTTGATGATTGAATTCATGGGTTCTTGCTGAACTTTTTAAGAGTGAACTACATTGTAAATAGTAAGTTTTTATGAAATATATGCAGTTTAGAAATCTTTCGTCACAGGTTGAAGTTTGATGATGAGAAAGTAACAAAGGAAGATGCTAAAAAGGCACTCGAGGAGCAGTATGGTGGTGAAGAGGAGGTTCAAACATTGACCACTGTCTTGTTTGAGGCTAATGTCTTACTGTAGTAGTGTATATCTATGTTTCACTTTTACCATTTAAGTCTTGCAGTTACCTCAGACAAATCCAGCACCTTCTAAATTTACCGAATATTCCAATGCTTGTATGCTTGTGTACATTCGTGAAAGTGACAAGGAGAAAATTATGTGTGATGTTAAAGAGGAAGATATTGCAGAGCGCCTCAGAGTATGTTTGTGACATCATTAGCTGTATGATGGTCAAATATTTTTCAGATAATTCACAATTTATATCTACAGATTAGTTTGAAGGAGCAAGAAGAGAACAAGCACAAGAAGAAAGAGAAAGCTGAGGCTCGCCAGTTGGGTTCCATGGTACTCAAATTGAAATCCATTCTTTTCTCAATTTTTTTTCTCATTTGCTATCTTGAGCACTTCTTTCCGGCACATCCGTTTGCAATGCACAGTAAATGAGAAATCCACAATGTTTCTTTGTCGCACGATTTCCCCTGTCATTGTCGTTCCATCGCCGTGAGCGGTTGTTGAATCCACCGTCCGATCCACCTACATTGCCCCTCCCACGGTGCACCTCCTCGCATGATGTCCTCATTGGATTCGTGCTAAAGCTTAATCCTTGAATCAGTTGGATCGCTTGTGTTGTCCCTCTCGCTGTGATCAGGTGCAATTGCGGCTACGAACGCGGTCACGATCCGATCGCGAATGTGATGGCCATCCGACCGCATCCTAGCTAGGATTCGTCTGCGCCCCGATTGGGACCCAGTGGCCACGATTTGTTGCGATGCCAAGGGCCGAGCGAGGCTCTATGCATTTCTCATTTATTGTGCATTCCTCGTTCGCGCACGAGTGCGCAGGATACCATCACTCAGGATATCAAAATCGTATATATATATAGAGAGAGTTTTGATATGTTGTGCAACCATTGTTGCGCGTGCGCGATGCCTTCTCCATCGTTCGATCAAATGAGATTGCACAGTGGATGAGAAATGCACAATATTTTACTCCGTCTCTTCTTCTCCGATGAGCACTATAACTCAACCCCCGAACCTATCAGGGTTGTCGTCGTCGTCATCCAGTCGATCGGTTGATTGGATCGCTATCAGATTTTGGCTGTGGTCCGGTCGAACTTCGAGCCTGGTCGGATTTCGGCTAGAATCCAATGCGATTGTAGGCACTAGCAGTTGCAATTTGGTCGGATTCCAGTCGCATTCCGGTTGGACATCGATTGGATCGCGATCGGAATCCGGTCACTCGGCGGCGATGTCGAGTGGCGAGGGCGGCCTTCTCCGACGGGAAGAAACATTGTGTATTATCTTTCCAAGCTGGATTATTAGCTATTTTAAAATTTGGACTGTGTTTGAGTTTCGATTTATGATCAAAATTATACGACTTTTTTGCTGTATATGGTTTCAATGTTTTTTTTTAAATATAGAATATATTAATTAAAAATATTTTTATTAATATTTGATAACAATGTTTGGTTGATTATTGAGTTATATTTGAGAGTTTGAAAGATAAATATTAATATAATTTCATTATAGATATTTATCAAGTAAAAGTGAATTTAAGTTAATTAAAATTCACCGGAATCAATTAGGATTAAATTAGATTTAATTTAAATTTGCACTAATTAGTTTAAAATTAAATCAAATTTATATATAAAATAATTTAGTTTATTAATAGTAATATATTTTATAAAATTAAAAATCATATTATATTTATTTTTTTATCTTTCTTAATAATTTGTCTCTAATTTTTTTTTATATTTATCATGTGAATGCATAAAAAAAAGTAAAAAAAAACAATCATTTTTAGATCACGAGGATATTTATTATTTCAATTTTCCTCATGAAGAGACAAGGAGAACAAAAAACACCCTAAAATTTAAAAATAAAAATAAAAAAACCCCGTGGTGGACAGTTTCGATTTCTCAAACAAATTTATCTCCCATTAATTCATCATATCTCTCCATTGCTAACTCGTTGATGGAATGGCAATTCAGCCAATGGGGCCACATCAGTTGCCAACTCAACAGCTATTATTTAATTTAATACAGTTGATCCATTTCTCGGTTGCCCTTTAAAGTTCTCTTGGAAGAAGTCATCAGCATGAGCTATAGTGTCCTGGGCAACATGGCATGCTGCCCCAGCTTCAACCTCAAAGAGCCTTAGACTTCACACTTCTGGTTAGGTCCATCATCAGCTTCATTCTAATTCACCTCCTTGCCTGTACCTCTATCTTTACCCCTCTACTGCCGCTTCCTTTGCCTTAGACTTCACCCTTCCGCTTAAGTTCATCATCAACTTCATTCTGATTCACCTCCTTCCCCGTACCTCTATCTCTACCCCTCTACCGCTTCCTTTGCCATCTGCAGAGTGTCATCTACAAACCAAGGTCCTACTCCTTGTTATCATGTCTCAACACTTATGTTTATAAAGGCACGATCTATGATGCTGTTGGGCTCGTAGGAGCCACAATCTCAAATGGTTTGATTGCTCTAGAAGTGGATGGATTCAGAGTTTGAGGTTTCTAACTAGCCTAGGGCTGAGCAAAAATTTGGTTAAATCGAACAAACTGACTAAACTGAAAAATTCAGTTCGGTTTTTTTTGGGAATTTTTTTTTTTAAATATTAGTTTTTCAATTTTTTCGATTCGATTTCGGTTTCGAAACGAAAGCAATCAGTCTAACCAATTAACCAAACTGGAATGAATCAGTCAACTGATTTGTATAAACAGTTGGCTGATCTCCTCAAATCACAACTTTAAAATTGTGAATTCATGATTTCTATCCGATGACAATGCTGCCGCGTGTCGTCGGAGTGGGCACTATAGCCCAACCCTTGGATCGCCGTCGTCCCTTCTGTCAGATCGCCGTCGGAATTCGACTAAAATCTGACCGAATTATAGCCGCCAGTGCCGCAGTCGTCGATGGTTGTAATCGTGCAAGATTCTAGCTGTGATCCGATCTAAATTTGGCCATGGTCTGGCTAGAGTCAGAGTCCTATTGGATCGTGGGTAGATTCTGGTTGGATCGCAATCAGAATCCGATCGAATTGCAGCCGCCAACGGCTGCAACCGCACCAGATTCCAGTCCCGATCCGGTTGGAATCCTACTCTGATTTGGCCGCAATTGGATTCCGGGCTCTCGGCGGCGATCTTAGAAACAACGGTGCATGCTCGAAGCCACGGTGTAGGGTGCTCTCATCCGTCTCGAGCATCGTTACTGTACATTTCTCATTCCCAAGCACCCTCCGATTCATTAATCGATTGATATATTCATAAGTCGACTAATGCCGAAAAATCATCTCGAAAAACATTACTGTGCATTTTTCATTCCTGAGCACTCTCCGATTCATCAGTTGACTATTGTCGAAAATCATCCCGAGCATCGTTATGGTGTATTTCTCATTCTCAAACACCCTTCGATTTATCTATCGATGGATATATTCGTCAGTTGACTGATGTTGAAAAATCAATTTTTTTTATTTTTAGTCGATTTGTTATTTGTTTAATCAGTTCGGTTAATTAAAAAAAATTGGTTTATTCGATTTTGTTTTAATCAGTTCGGTCGATTCGGTTATAACTGGTTGCAGAGGGCTGAACAAGCCCCAACCTATATTGCTGAATGAAGTCTTCTAGGCATTGTACATGGGTTGGAGCAGTATTTTGTGTCACTAAACTCTGAATGATATGGAGTTTGTAATGGAGAAAGTCTTGTCACCAACTGGATTTAAGACTTAAGCGCTGGTTTTGAGGTGCTTGAATAATGGATTGGATGGGATGCCATTTTGGATTATACGTGAGGCTGACAGGATAATAAAGGTTGAAGCAAACGGAGAAGAGAAATAGAGGCAGATTGATAATGGTCTCTCTGCAGTTGCGCAGGTGGAAGGGACTGTAGGGCAGTTATAACAGTGTCTTACCCATTTTGAGCCTGAGAGAGTGATGGATCATTAAGGCCTCCCTTCAAACCCTCTGGTCCGTCCACCATTGGTGGAGGGAGTGCAGATTACAGTTCATAGACATTGAGATTGCCATAAGGACAAGGGGCTAGGCCAATTTGGGTCACATCGAATTAAGGGTGTTAAGAATTTGGGTTTTAGTTTTTTTTATTTTAAAATTAATTAATAGTTGGCATTCTGCCACATCAACATTGTCAGGAAGTTAACATTGGATGGGTGGCAGTTTGTCAGGTTGTAGATTTGCTCTGAAATTTATTATAATATGATATATTTGAAAAGTTTTAATGGTTGTGACAGATTGGCAATCCGTACAAAGTGCATGATAGATCTAGTAATTAACTTTCAACCAAAAAGATTTAGTAATTAGCTCTTTCAAATTTTCTTATAAATATAAGAGAGGATCTACTTGTATTTAACTACTCGTGTTTGATGCTTCTAAAACAATTGAAGTACAGAATGTGGACGCTAACCTGGTTGGGGTGACTACTAAACGGCATCTCCCGGACGTCGGTCTCTCTTCTGCCTCTGTTGCCCCTCCCTCGAGGAACCTCCAGCCTGACAAGCTCACCAACAAAAAACTCTTTAAGGTGATCAAACCCTCCGTCGTCTTCATCGAGAACCACGGTTTTGATAGGCGTATCGGCTCGGGGATCATCTGGGACACAGAAGGCCATATCGTCACAAATTACCATGTCATCAAGGACGCCTCATACATCTGGTGGGTGAGGAGAGCAGCTTAGTCCACTAGCCCTCTTCCTGCTTTTTTGTTCTTATACCTTGAGCTTCTTGCTTTGAGCACACCATTTGGAAATCAAGATTATGTTAGACTTGTTTGGTACGTACAGGGTGACACTGGCTGATCGGACGAAATATGAAGCAAAAGTTGTGGAAGTTGACCTAAACAAGGATGTTGCTGTTTTGCGCATTGATGCACCAAAGGAAAAGTTGAAGCCGATACCATTTGGCACATCGTCAAACCTGCACGAGGGCGATAAAATTTATGTCATTGGACATCCTGTAAGTGATTCAACAGTCAAATTATTCCAAGTGGCTTCCTATGCCATGGCATCTTTCATCACTCTTGGTATTCAAATCAATATGAACATATAGGATATAAGAAATGCTTCATTCTCCAGCCGAGCTACTGGAGAATCACCAGTACACAAAATGTCTTGGTTTGCTCCACATAAGATTTCAAAAAGCCTATGAAGCAATGTGCAATTGGACCATTGCATAGCATATATGCAGTAGTATTGACTAACATATTCACAATAAAGCAAAAATGTATGGCAAATGTATGGCAAAACACTTTCAATTCCTTTTTTCCATAGAAAAATGTATGGCAAATTTATGGTGCAAAACACATCAAATATAGCAATCCATATTAGTTAAGAATGTAGAATAAATTGTGCAAATCCATGACTAGTAGCTAAAATGTTTTGCACTTGCAATATGAATACAGAAATTAACATTCACAAGTTTCAAAAATTTTGTTTGAACACACAGGGAGGCCATATATGCAATATTTGACTCCTTTCCAAGTCCACCTAGGTGACATATGCTTTATAAACTTGTGGTTCCATGGACTAGGAAATTTCCTAGTCGGTAGAAAATCGTCGCTGATGGACTAATTAGCTAAGTATTTCATGTCTAATGTTGGGGTTGTTGAATCTAAAGTCAATGAAGCGGGCATATTTTTGAGGAAAAAGGAGAAGCCATCCTAAATTTGTTTCTTTATAAAAGATGATACTTTAGTTAGATTCTGGACAGCCATCTTTGCTGTCTTCATAGCAATTAGATGCCAAAATCCCCATTGTAGCGATTTAATATTGCTATGTTCATGGAGATTAATAATATGGGCTGAAGCTGAAATGTAAACTTTCTAATTAAAGTAAAAGATAATGCTGCAGCTAGAATATCATTCTAAATATTTCTTTAGTAGGAAATCTAGCTTATATTATGTACTATTAGTAGAGGTACTGACAATTATGATTGGTGTTATGGTTCCTCTAGTAAATTTAATTAACTTAGCATTTCTTATGCTTTTGTTTCTCGATGCAGTTTGGGTGGAAATACGTCGGCACTCCAGGAGATATCGGGTTGGTGATCTTATTGCACCCTTTAGCTGTTGGAAACATTGAACTACATAATGCATGATAGATAAACAGTCTAATCTTCTCACTATATGAAGTCAGTTATATGGATACTTCTATAACATTGAGCTCTATTTGTTATTATATTATTATTTATATTTAAATAAATTTTTTCTTATTTTATCGTTGTTAATCAAGTTTTCATTGGTCTTTTTTTTATAATTTAGTTTGCATATTTATAATAGTTTCATATCGTTTAACTGGAACATTTATTGGTCGTTTAGGTACATATCGATACTATGTTAAACGTGTTTTCTTGAGTTTTTTCTAAATAGGTGTAATTTTAACTTTCGTTCTAATATTCTCATTTCTTATTTTGTCTATTCTCGTATATTCACACATTCATCTTAACATCTTCATCTCTGCAACTTTCATATTCCACTCATGCTTGAATCATAGTTTAACATTCAGCTTCATATAATATAGCAGTTCTAATTGTCGTTTTGTAAACTCTTTAAGTTTTGAAAGTACTTTACGATCACAAATAATATCCGATGTTCTCTATTTTAACTATCTTGTTTATATTTTATGTAAGACTTCTTTTTCAATCCCTCTAATCTTATGCAAAAATAATCTTAAATATTTTTAAAAAAATTGTAGACAATTCATTGTTTTCTAATTTAATAATTGTCTTATTGTATCTAATATTGTGAAATTTAAATTTTATATATTCTGTCTTTATTCTATCAAGTGTAAAATCTTTCATTTGTAGCATTTCCCTTAACTAAGTTTACTATTTACTTCTTCGAGTGTCTTTTTTATCAAAATAATATATGCAAATAACATACACAATGGTATTGTATTTTAGTTGTATCTAGTGAGTTTATCGATGATTAGTGTAAAAAATAAGAATTTAAAGCTCATTTTTAATGTAACTCTATTTATATGGGAAATGCTTAAATTAATTCTGACATTTTCATTTTTGTAATTACATCTTCATACATATTTTTAATTATTTAAATATATATTAGAGCAACACCTTTCTTTTTAAATTTTTTTTATGTAATTTCTCTTGAGACTTTATCATAAGTTTTTCAAGATTAATGAATACTATGTTGGAAAATTGATTAATTTTCTCAATTATATGAATGAGAAATTAATATAGTTTAATCTAGATCGTTGGATTAAAATGGATAAATTCGGTTTGTTCAAATGAAGGGGTATAAGTGCCTTTTTGGATGACTTAAGCTTGGTCATTAAAATCAAAATAAAATGCTTAGATGCATCCAAAATGAAGAAACATTATGTCTCTTGGGAAGGGATGCAATTTAGATCATCCATTTAAAGTGAATGGATGAGATTAGATTTAACCAAAAGGTTCCTCCACCTCTTCGCAATGTATAAATAAGACCCTCTAGATGATGGAAATACTCACTCAAATTCACTCAAACTCACTCAATCCTTGCATACATTCCTTTCTCTGCATCCGGAGTCCGAAAAACCTACGAGAAGGTTCGTCGGTCTCGGAATTTGTAGTGCTACTATTTCGAGACATCGTCATTGTATCTTGAAAACAAATTGCTGCTATCCGTAAGTACCTGAGCGGAGCAATATCGTTTTTCGGAAATAGTGTTGAACACTAGCCTCGACGATATTATATCAGATTGCATCCTCCCCGACGACAATACTCATCACCGACAATAAATCGTAAAACGATATCCGGTGCAATCTGATATGGCCGTGATCAACGACATTCCGACTACTGTTTCACTCGGAATCACGACCTCTATTCCACTCGGAGAGAAGTCGGAGAAATTCAACGGAGCTGATTTCAAAAGATGGCAATAAAAGATGTTTTATCTGACGACGCTAAACCTCGTAAGGTTTTTGCGTGAAGACCCACCAGCCGCTTGGAAGGAGATTCCAATAGTAAGGTTGCTTACGATGCGTGGTCGCACGGAGATTTTCTGTGTTGTAATTATATTCTCAATGCATTGGACAACACGTTGTATAACGTGTATAGTCTGATAGAGACGGCGAAATCTATGTGGGAATCGCTAGAGAAGAAATACAAAATCGAAAATGCCGGTTTGAAGAAATTCATCATCGACCGATTTCTGGATTTCAAAATGGTGGATTCCAAGAGTGTGACATCTCAAGTCCAAGATATGCAACTGATATTGCATGATCTGGATACCGAAGGCATGAAGTTGAACGAGTCATTCAAAGTAGCAGTTGAAACTCTCCCGTCGTGGAAGGATTTGAAAATTACAGGCATAAGCAAAGGAGATGGGGCTTGAAGACTGATCTTGAGGCTACGAATGAGGAGGATAATCGAAGATTCTCCGACTCTAAAGGAACGGCGGACTATCGACGAGATGTCTAACCTGCCGAGCCGAACACCAAAGCCGCAATTCAAAAAGAAGACTCAAGACAAGAAATTGAGGGCGCCAGGCTACAATCAAGCGGAGGCCAGGACACATGTCCAAAAATTGTAGACGCCCAAAGAAACCAACCAAGGGTCAGAAGGAAGTTGCGAACCAAGTTGCAACTTCTGACGACATGGAGCTAGATCTCACTGCGGTCGTGTTTGAAGCCAACACGGTGGTGGACAACCCGGCGGTGGATCGACATCGAGCAACGCGTCACATCTGATACGATATAGCGCGATGTTCTCCAAGTATACTCCGATAAGTGGAAGAAAGCTCTATATGGGCAATTCCACAACATCGCCGATTGTCGGACTTGGAAAAGTTGTTTTGAAGATGACATTAGGGAAGGAGCTAACGCTTATTAATATGCTCCATGTTCCCGACATCAGGAAGAACCTAGTTTCTGGATCGGTACTTGTTAAAGTCGGGTTCAGATTAGTGTTCCAATCAAATAATTTTGTACTTACGAAGAATGGTGTATTCGTAGATAAAGGGTACTTAGAACAAAGTCTGTTCAAGATGGTTGTAATAATTGTACACCGTGAATTTGATGGTAATAAAATAAAAACTTCCAGCTATGTTGTCGAGTGTTTTAATTTATGGCATGATCGACTTGGACATGTTAATAATATTACTCTGAAACGTCTCGTCAAATTAAATTTATTATCAAATGTCGATGTTGACAAAACACACAAATGTGAAGTGTGCGTGGAAACAAAAATGACGAGACTACCTTTTCTTTCAGTGGAAAGGTCAACGACTCCTCTAGAGTTAATACATAGTGATCTATGTGACTTAAAATTCGTGCAAACTAGAGGAGGTAAAATGTATTTTATTACTTTTATCGATGACTGTACGAGGTTTTGTTATGTCTTTCTTTTAAGAAGTAAAGACGAAGCCTTAGAGACATTCAGAACCTATAAAACAAAAGTTGAGAATCAACTTGATAAACGAATTAAAATAATTCGTAGCGATAGAGGTGGAGAATATGGTGCACCATTTGATGAGTATTGTTCAGAATCTGGCATTATCCATTAGACAACGACGCCTTACTCACCTCAATCGAATGATGTTGCCGAACGTAAAAATCGGACACTAAAGGAAATGATGAATGTCTTGTTGATAAATTCAGGCTTGCCCCAGAACTTGTGGGGGGAAGCCATATTATCGGTAAATCACATTCTCAATAAAATCCCTCACAAGAAAAATGATAAAACACCATATGAACTATGAAAAGGTCGCAAGCCATCGTACAAATACTTGAAAGTGTGGGGATGTTTGGCAAAAGTCGAAGTACCTAAGCCAAAGCAAATAAAGATCGGATCTAAAACGTTCGATGCAATATTTGTCGGATATGCCCAAAACAGTAGTGCATATCGTTTCATAGTTCACAAGTCAGACATTCCTGATATTCATGTAAGAACAACCATAGAATCTCGAAATGCGATATTCTTTGAAAATGTATTCCCAAATAAAAGGGGAAACATTCAAATTGATAGCAACGGAAATTCTAACAACAATGACGTCTCTGAACTTAATTGTCGTAAAAGGACTATTGACTATCAAAACGAAGAGTCATGTCGGAGCAAACGGGCTAGAGTTGAGAAATCGTTCGGGCCGGACTTTATGACTTTTATATCAGAAACGAACTCAAGAACTTTGAGCGAAGCTCTCTCTAGTCCCGACGCCCCATTATGAAAAGAAGCAGTTAATAGTGAAATCGAGTCCATCATGAATAATCATACTTGGGAATTAGTGGACCTTCCTTCTGGTGCTAAACCATTAGGATGTAAGTGGATACTAAAACGCAAGTATAAAGTTGATGGATATATTGACAAGTATAAGGCTAGACTTGTAGCCAAAAGGTACAAACAAAATGAAGGCCTTGATTACTTCGACAACTACTCACCGGTGACAAAGATTACGTCCATTCGAGTACTAATAGTCATCATAGCATTGTATGACCTTGAAATACATTAAATGAATGTTAAGGCTGCATTCTTAAATGGTGAGTTGGAAGAAGAAATCTATATGGAGCAACCCGAGGGGTTCATAATTCCAGGAAAAGAGAAAAAGGTGTGTCGACTTGTTAAGTCATTGTACGGACTTAAACAAGCGCCTAAACAATGATACGAGAAATTTGACAAAATAATGCTGTCAAACGAGTTCAAAATAAATGAATGTGACGAATGCATTTATGTCAAATACACACATAAAGGTTATGTAATCGTCTGTCTATACTCAGACGATATGCTTATAATAGGTAGTGACCATGAGATAATCATGAGTACAAAGAAAATGTTGACCAAGAATTTCGAAATGAAAGATATGGGTCAAGCAGATGTTATATTGGGAATTAAAATTCTCAGGACATCTGAGGGGATAGTTTTTACATAATCCCACTATGTAGAATCGGTGTTGAAGAAGTTCAATGCATACGATCTCTCTACAGTAAAAATATCTATGGATCTAAGTCAACACTTAGCGAAAAACCAAGGTGAGCCTATATCACAATTAGAATATTCTCGGATAATAGGCAGCTTGATGTATCTCACAAATTGCACACGTTCGGATATTGCATGTGTGGTCAACAAACTAAGTCGTTTTACAAGTAATCCAAACGATACTCATTGGAAAACACTTATGCGAGTTCTTAGATATTTGAAATATACTGTGAACTATGGATTACATTTCGGAAAATATCTCGCCCTCTTAGAGGGATATTGTGATGTTAATTGGATATCAGATACAAAAGATCTCAAATCTACTAGTGGATATGTATTCACAATTAGTGGAGGAGCGGTATCTCGGAAATTCACTAAGCAGACGTGCATTGCTCGGTCAACTATGGAATCCGAGTTTATAGCACTAGACAAAGCGGCTGAAGAAGTTGAATGGCTGCGGAATTTCTTGGTAGATATTCCGAGCTGGACAAAACTTGTGTCCGCCGTACTTATACATTGTGATAGTCAATCGGCGATTGGAAGGGCACAGAGTAGTATGTATAATGGTAAGTCACGACATATACGTTGTAGACATAATACCATTAGGCAATTGATCTCGAATGGAGTGATTGCAATCGACTATGTCAAGTCTAAAGATAATTTAGCAGATCCTCTTACGAAGGGGCTAAATCGAGATCAAGTATACTGCTCATCGAGAGGAATGAGATTAAAAATCTACAACTAAAACGACTGTAGCGGTAATCCAACCTTGTTGACTGGAGATCCCAAGATCTTGGTTCAATGGGACAACGAAGTTACAGAAGTTGTGTTACAACACACGAGATATATTATCCCTATCCCAATCCTAGGATGAATATGTGCTGTCCTACCACATGTAATGAGGTTAAACTTATGTTTTTAATGACTTCTATACCTTTATAAGGTGGAGTATAGCAGGATACTCTTGATAGAAGTGTCACCTATGTGAGTGTGAAGACAGACCGCTTCAATGAAACATTCATGAATCCAAGATGGTGTCCATGGCCAAAACGGAACCAACCATGAGAACCAAAAGTAGGTGAGATAAGTTCTTGTGTGGGTGTTATTGTCTTAGTATACACAAATAGCTAAGCAGTTCAAGACATCACGTTCACTGCGCAACCTAGTATACTCGATAAAATTCCACTATGAAAGGTTCAAAGCCACAAGCTACCTCTCCCGATGTATTGACTTATCGATTGGACTCTTGTAAAGTGTCAGCATGCATACATGTATTAATTTCCATTCATGTGGGGGATTATTGGAAAATTGATTAATTTTCTCAATTATATAAATGAGAAATTAATATAGTTTAATCTAGATCGTTGGATTAAGATGGATAAATCCGGTTCCTTCAAATGAAGGGGTATAAGTACCTTTTTGGATGACTTAATCTTGGTCATTAAAATCAAAATGAAAGACTTAGATGCATCCAAAATGAAGAGACATTGTGTCTCTTGGGAAGGGATGCAATTTAGATCATTCATTTAAAGTGAATGGATGAGATTAAATTTAACTAAAAGGTTTTTCCACCTCTTCACAATGTATAAATAAGATCCTCTGGATGATGGAAATACTCACTCAAATTCACTCAAACTCACTCAATCCTTGCATGCATTCCTTTCTCTGCATCCGGAGTCCGAAAAACCTACGAGAAGGTTCGTCGGTCTCGAAATTTGTAGTGATACTATTCCGAGACATCGTCGTTATATCTTGGAAACGAATTGATGCTATCCGTAAGCACTTGAGCGGAGCAATATCATTTTACGGAGATAGTGTTGGATACTAGTCTCGACGATATTATATCAGATTGTATCCTCTCCGACGACAATACTCATCACCGACAACATACTATGTATAAGTTTTGCTTTTATTTTCGATATTTTTCAATTAGTTATCTGAAAAAATATATAATTTTTATTGTCGATCTTCTTAATATAAATCAAAATTGATTTTTGATTATTGTGTTTTTTTTAGTTTTATTATTATTATTTTTCAATTTTATCATAGGACTCATTAGTTTAATACTCTTATAATTTGTACAATTTTATTTGACTTTTTATTTTTATATAAAAGAAATCAAATATTTTTTTTCCGTTTTCAATATCAAATCATTCAATACTTTGCATGCTTAGTTATTTTCATAACTCTATTGAAATTTTATTTGGTACAATTACTTTTTTTTTTTTTTATTGCCTCCCATTTGAAATTTGTGTTACTTGGTGAATTTTATGATAAAAGCTTAAATTTTTATATTTTTTTAACTAAATTGTCCTTTTATTTATTTTTATTATTTAATAGTATTCTATTATATTCATTTTAAATATATTTTACGTGGGTAAGATCTTTAATTTTTCTCTCTCTATCTTTAGTTATTTTATAAATATTTTTCTCTTATTGTGTATTTAGTCGTAGATATAAGAGTTTAAAAGTTTCATTAGTTTTCTTTATTATTTTCTTGGTCTCTTTATCGTATACGTTTCACTCATTCAGTAGGCTTTTGGTCACTATTTTTATTTTTAATGTTATCCTTAGTTTTCTTTATTATTTTATTGGTCTCTTTATTGTATACGTTTCACTCATTCAGTAGGCTTTTGGTCACTATTTTTAATTTTAATTTTATCCTTATTTTCTCTTTAAAAACAAAAATTCAATTATGCATGCGATGTGTTACGCACTTTCTTCTTCTTCTTTTTTTTTTGTTTGATCGTCTTTATAATTATTTCATCCCTATTATATCTCTGCAGTAAATTGTGGGCAGCCTTTCCCTCTCCAGCAAATGGACGGTCTATACGAGAAGGAATACTGATCAATGCTTTCATAAACCCTGGTAATAGTGGAGGTCCTCTGCTTGATCGTTCTGGAAAGTTTATAGGCATGATCACAGAGACATACTCCAAAATTCGAGAAGCCTGTGGTCTTGGATTTGCCGTTCCAGTCGATACAGTAAGCCGATCGAAGTGAAATATTGTTTAGTCAATTACTTAATGAAGGCATAACTTTAATTGTGCTTTTATAGGTTAAGGGTATAGTAAAGCAGTTTGTAAAATATCGTAAAGTGAGGAGACCTATATCGGGTATGTAATTCATCTTTTCCCCTAATATCATACTTCGCTGGTGAAAATTTGTTAATAACTAATGAAATTGTCATGGCAAAGGCTTCTTAGGCCATGTGATAATGCATGGTCATTGCATTGTGCTAATTTTCGGTTGCCCCGACGTCCTTACAGGCGACAGTGGAAGTTCTGCTAGGCCATCAAAAAGACTGCGTCTCTGTGATGGTGGTGCTCGAGCCAAACCCTGATGATTCATAGGGGTAGGGATAGTGGTCTTCTCGGCATTTTCACAACATTAATAGGATCTCCACTCTATATCGGTTTGCGGTGGTGCTGAAGCCAATACCCTGATGAAGTTTAAATATATTTTCATCAAATTGATAATTTTTTTAAAATAGAATAGTATTTTATGTATAACAATTTTGATCCTAGTGAAATGTATTTTATCACGTTGTAATAATTAATTGCAACTGTTATAGTGTAAAATGTTGTAATAATTAATTGTAACTGTTGTAATTGTATTATAATAGTATTGAAAATAATATTTATGGTGAAATATTTATTTAATGATTTTTATAAAAGGATCATTCATTCGAAGATTCCAATAGAGCGCAACTTGATTTTTGATGGATCATATTTCTCTTTTATGAAATAAACAAATCAGGGGAATGTCAAATCAGTAATAATTCAATAAAAATTAGAATCAGGCTCCTACTTCAGCCACTGTCGAATCACGCGCGTACCTTTCAATTGGTCGTATTCGTTGTGTGATGAAGATGCTTGTCAGCTGGCGGTGCATGGGTATGAATGAACCTGCTTTCTTTCTTCCGAAAGTAATTTTTACATCTCGCTTTCTTCCTTTTCTTTCATTTTGTATTTTATTAATGATTTGATCCACAGAATTTCGTGCAATTAGCTTTTTGGTTTTTTATCGGAGCCTTCAGGATGGTAAGGTCAATCTCACAGCTCTACAAGGATATTTTTTGGATAGCTAAGTCGATGAAATTCAAATGAATTTTCACTAACCAATTGGATGCGTTAGAAAAGAGTTTACGGTTTGGTGGTGTAGTTTGGATTTCATAATTATGTCATTCTTATAAAATTGTCCCACGTCAAAGTCTTACTTTATCCGTCGAACATAAATTTATGTACAAAAGATTTTCTCTATGTATTTTTTCATATCGAACATCATCTCAACAAAGGATCGATTAAACTGTATTTTTTTTTAAATATCTTTTCGTTTTTACTGGTACCGTACTTTAATTTTTATTTAATTTCCAAAATATTTGTTTAGTTAATTTTAATATTAAATTTAAGTAAAAAAATAATTTTTTATTTAAATTGAACTAAATTGAATACAATTGGATCAAGAAAAATAAAATAAAATTTACTTATTTCATAAATAAATTTCATATAAAAAATAATTGATTGCTTTAAAAAATTATTTTTTGAAAAAATAAATAAATGATTAAATGCATGATGATCCTTTAAATTTATTTATATTTTTAATATTTTCAGCTTTCATAAAAATTTAGAAAGTTTGGTATAAATTTTAGATTTTGAAGATTGTCAATTATTTTTATATTAAAGTGTTCATTAAATAATTAAGTTTTTATTTTTATTATTTTATTTTATTTTATTTATTGATTTTGGGATATTTTTTATTTTCTTGTAATTAGATATTAAATAATAAATAAATAAATAAATAATATTTTTTAAGATTTTTAAAATTTGTTTACTAATCTTCTTTTGTATTTTTTAAAATTTTTATTAAATTTTTAAAATTAAAATTAAAATATAAATAAATTTATGATATAAATTTTAAAAAAATTGAGCTTTTAAAGTTATCCATGATGTTTGTATGAAATTAACAAATAATTACTTTTTTTATTTTATTCTGTTCGAGTTAAATAAAAAAATAATTATTTAATTAAATTTAGGACGAGAAGAGTATTAGAAAAATTAGGTTTGTTTAAAAATTCAGAATGACAAATAGAGCACACTCAAAGTCTAGTATTTCTTAAAAGATTGATGAAAAAAGTGATTCATTCGTCCGCAGTGTTCTCGTCAGTCGATTCTACAGTCAACACGAAAGAGATAAATCACGAAAAATATTTTATCCAACTCAGGATTAGTGCAACAGAAGAGCAGACATCTCAAAAGGCTTGCAGTCATCAATGATTGATCTTTGCTCATTGATATAATTTTACTGATGTGCTAGCCATAAAACTCTCTCGTGGAGACTAATATTTCTTAAAAGATGTACTATAATTTGATAGTTATCAAAGGGTACTCTAAATTTCATAATTATTCTCTTGTCTATGGTTGTATTCCATCCCATTTTTTCCAATGTATCCCGGTCACAAAAAATATCCGACCCAGTCAAACGTCACATTAAACTGTGTGTGCCTTAGTTACCCAAACACGACATTGAATAAAAAAAAGTTTCAAATCAGCACGAAGCTTTCCTCTCTCATTCGATTTAGGGTTTTCGACAAAGCTGTCCAAGCTCATCACCTTTTCTTATTCCATTTAAGTTTCTATTTTACGCACTTTCTATCATTCAATTTTAGGGTTTTCCACAAAACTCTTCCAATTCATCATCTTTCCCTCTCCCACTCGATTTGAAAGAATTCTAATCTAATCTTGTAAACTGCACTTCTATTGCAAAATAACTCAAGAACGTGATGAATTTGCTATTTTACTAAATGGATGAAATTTCTTCTCAAACGTGAAAGTTATCTGATATGGTCCGAGATCAATAGATAGGATGATTTAGCAAAGTACCACGTCTGAGTATTTTCATCCGATTGAATACAAATCAGTTCAGCTTTCGACGGCTCAATCTTGGTTAATCGACTTTCTTCTATATATAGAATTTCAGCAGGTAGATATGTAATTAGGCCTTCGGAGATCATGCATCAACGGGACCCTAAGAGATTAGGTGTTTCGAGATCTTAGGAGATTAGTCATCAACGAGACCTCGAAAGATTGGGCATTAATAAGACCTTAGTGTAACGAGCATCAATATGACCTCGAAAGATCAGGCGTTAAGGGGACTTCAAGAGATCAAGTGTTCGTAGGTCGACCTTTGAGAGGGTGGGCTTCTTCAGATTGATAGTTTGAGCACTTCTGATATGAAAGGATTTTAAATAAGTGAGAAGGTTCCAACAATTAAGTTAGAAATTAGAAGGAAAAAAAATATGGAGAAAAATTGAGTAAGTTTTTAGAAGTTTACCTCTCACTATCTTCTTTCTTTCCCTTGCCTTTATATAGGGAGAGGAGATCATGGAGTGCAATCAATGAAAGACCAAAAGATGTACCTTTATGATATGAAGAAAAATAAAAAAGGACACATCTGTACGGAGAGAAGACCAAGAGATGCTGAATTAGTTAATTGCCGAGTCGAGTCAAGATTCTTAACTTGATCATATTGAACACAAATGTGACTCACATGAATTTGAGTTGACTCGGACTCTTGTTGTCCTGATTTGAACTCTATTTATTTTGACTTCCAACACAGTTTGATTGTTGACTTAATTTTGCCATGTGATTTTTTACTTATTTCCACCATATCACAAGTAACATCCCCCATTTAGTATAATCGAAGGAGGTGTTAGTCAAATTGACTGAATTTGTATCAATTTAGTATCCCAAGAACATGAGATAATGTGCAAGGGAAGTTAGGGAATATTTGTTTTTCGCGAATGAACCATCTCTACGTCCTAGATCTTATTAAGAATGTGTTAAACAATGCATGTCGAGTCATAAAATACTGTTGTGACGACAGAGACTATAAAGATCATCCTCTATGATTCGACCTCCTCCAACTTGAAAGTCTTCTTCCTTGGCTACTTCCGTGGCCGAAGTTGGTTCTTCATTTTGGTATGAAACCCTTCCGACAAATTATTCTAGGCACAATAAGAATGTACTTTGAAATCCCCTTAGGTCACCAGGTACACATTCCTAGATCATACCAACGACCACACTTCCCATTGACGAATGACTTCATGACCTTCTTTCACATTATTATTATTATTATTTTATTTACAAGTGATATCTAAATTTTATCCGACTAATTCACTTGGTGAACCAGCCCTGTCCCATGACCTTCGAAGAGTCTCCACTGACCCACAAGGGTAAATCAGGATGACGCGCCGTCAAATCACCATGAAGGGTATATACGCCAATTAGGATCCGCATCCCATACCAACCCAGCTGGAAAACAGGAACTCACCTCTACAACCCGCAAAAAAAAAAAAAATCAAAATCAACCCGGTGCACGAAGCTCCCGTCACGCGAGGTACCGGAGAAGGAATCCATTGTACGCAGCTTTACCTTGCTTTTTTTTGCCAGAGGTTGTTTCCAAGATTTGAATCTGTGATCTCTTGATCACAAGACAGCAACTTTACCGTTGTGCCAGAGGTTGTTTCTAGGATTACAACCCGCAAGCGAGTGTAAAATCGTCTTTCACGAGCAAATGGTTGATGGTTTGTGATTCCTTGTCCCACTTTTTTTTCAGTGAGTGACAAATGGACCTACCACCACCGTCTGAACTAGACAAGTATTAAGAACTTCTCCATACTAGAAAATAACATATACACTAGTCAATCTCCACTCTGAAGTCGAACTTGTTACTCGAGGAAGACCTACTCCACTACTTCAGACTGGGTCTGAATGCCTGATAGAAACCGAGTTCCATAGCTCTTTGGGTAAGAAAAATTGGAATTAACTTTGTCCAACAATGCAAACTAACTAGTTTTCTTTTTACAGCTGAAGTCGTATTTAGGACTTCTTGCAATAAACATATGAAATGGATTCGGGCACAGGTTACACCCCCATCTGCTGCTCCCGCGATTTAAGCAACTAAGTTGATGGATCAACCTCCTTCCAACCATCTCTGGTGTTGTAGGTTGTGACTTCGAGCGAGACAGAGGAATAACTCTGACCTCGCAAGTGAGGTCGACCCCATGCACAATCTGTAGAGCTAAGCTCTTCACATCACTTGCCAAGTCTCATCTTGGCTATACCCAATGGCGGAGCCAGCTTTGTATATTAGCCCGGGCTAAAAATTTACCCCGGGCTAAATGGCAAAAAAAAAAAAAAAAATTTCCTGTACCACAATAGAAATTTTTTTTTTTTTACCCAGGCTAAAGCCCGGGTACGCCATAACGTGGCTCCGCCCTTGGCTATACCTTCTGCAGATGTAGGACCTTCACAAATTCAAACTGAAGAACTCGAGAATCGTCTTCAACTCTAGAACTGAGCACTGGCTCCTCCATTCCTAGAATTACCTTAGGCCACAATTTGCCACAGTGATAATGATCACCTCCTCCAAATAATACATTAATGGCAAGGATTATGGAGACCGAAGAGACTGAACTAAAAGATAAGTGGCTAGCAGACTTTGTGACTCGATGAACACTGCAACCGTAAATAGTTGAAGCGATTTTTCCATAATTACTTTGAAATACTAATCTCCTTTTATATTTATAGCTTCTTGCTCAACAAAGAGAGATAACAGTTCATCTTCCACATTTGGTTGAGACATACCGAGTCATGCAAGCTCGGGTCGCTGAGTGCACGATGCAACTTCAGAATAAGAAAAAGAAGCTGGATCAGTTAGCTCAAGAAGAATCAGCCATACATGAAGCGAGGACAATAAAATATTAGGTTCGGGTTGTTGAACTTCACATTAAACTCCAAGAATCAAAGCATATGCGGCAGAATTTAGAGAAACTAGAAGCAAAGGATATAAAATGTGGCGAGCTCCTTGTTGCCGAAGTGGAGACTCTCAGAGAAAAGTTGGCTAGCTACATGCTGGAGAAGAAGACTGGTGGGTGAATAGGAAGAAGGTATTCCTGTCTTCATCTGAATTTTATGACATCCTTGGTGATCGCACCGTGAGAATATTAGAGTTCGGCTTCGAATGAGCCATACACCAATTTCAAGAAACTAGGCATCTTTTAGAGAAACATCTCTAGAATTTTTGGATATGCAGAAGGTCCTTCGCTACATCTCCAATGATATATTTGGGGACTAGTGCGTGTACGTTGCTTTAGTTTTGGATCTCATGTAATGAAACTCTTTTGAAAATGAATGTAATATAGCACCCTTTAAAGTGAATTATATGTCCTCTGTTAGAAGCAGTGCCGCCGTGCCGGGCCTGGCCGGTAAATGGGGGCGTCCATTTAGGATCCGAAAATTATTCTTTAAAATATCATAAATTAAAGAGTCTAAATTTTATCAAAAAAAAAAAAAAATCATCTATAAAAGGATCCAATTTATATTGATTCGCTCAGGACTCTAAATACTTTGGACCGGCTCTTAGAAGTATTTGTTTCTCAACATGATTTGAAATAAAAATATCTTAGTTGAAGATCAGAGAGAATTTGTCAAAGGTCGCTTTGGTCCGAGATCAGAAATAATTGCTGAAGCACATCTCTATTCAAGATCAAAGCGAATTGTCAAAGAATACCTCAGTTTAAAATCAAAGAGAATAATTGATAGACGTCTTAATTCAATACTAGAGGAGATATTTACCGATGGATATTTCAATCCAAGATCAAAAGAAATTGTTGAATGATACTTTAGTTGGAGACTAAAGGAAATATTTACTAATGAATATTTCAATCTTAAATTAAAGAAAATTGTTAATGGATATCTCGGAATGATTTGATCCATCGAATATAGTGCTAAAAGTTGAGAATCTGTCCAATTAACAGTCCCTTATCATCCGTTCCAGGGCTGTGACGAGAGAGAGGTAAATCACGGGGAGACTATGTCCCTGGACACGGTGGCAAGACAGTGGAGGGTCATCTGAACCTAGGAGAGATTTTAGACCCCATTTCAAAATCGACCCCAGCTTATATACTAAACAACCACACTGTTTTACCATCGATCCATCGAATACAGTGCACTTAGCTTTTTGAATTTATCAAAAAGAGTTGTACGGTACGTTAATTTTTATTTAATTTTGAAGCTATTTTGTTCCGTTGATTTTAATCTTTAATTTGAGTAATAATTTATTTATTTATATTGAACTAAACTAAATTGAATCGAATTGGATTAAGAACAAAATAAAATTTAATTACTTCATTAATAAATTTCATATAAAAAATAATTGATTTCCTGATAAAATTTATTTTTTTTAAAAAATTACATGATTAAATGCATGATGATCTTTTAAATTTATTTATATTTTTAATTCTGAAGTTTTAATAGAAATTTTAAAAGTTTGATTTAAAATTTAGATTTATTTTTTATTAAAGTGTTCAAAAAAATAACTCTCTCAGTCGAGATGACCATGGTAGAAGGCTTCACAACTTGATCGTACAATCCTCCGTAATTATGACTAACACGATCAATTTATGCTCGGAAAGGGTTTATGCTCGGCGACGAATGAGCGATAACAGAGAAGGCACAGTAATTTCGCCGCCAATTTATGGTCGCAGGAAAGGATTTACACTTAGCGACGAATGCACGATAACAGAGAAGACACAGTAATTTCGTCACACTGAGCAAACATAGTAAATAGAAAATGTTAATGTTTCACATCGGAGTTGGTCGCTCGTCATCGAGCGATTGATTTTCAATTGGAATCCGTTGAATTGCTGCAGTTGGCGATCGCAATCGGAGTCAATTTCGTTCCGAATTCGATCGCGATTCTATTGGACTCTAGTGTTTTTCGAACCGTGGTCGAATTTCGATCGAATTGTGATCGAAATTTGACTATCGGTATTGACAACCACAATTCGATCGGATATCGATTGCTCGATCAGACGATGACGACGACGATCCCGAGAGGTTCAATGAGTTGGTTATTAATTTTGTGTCATTTTTTCTTTTCTTGTAATTAAATACTAAATAAAATAAAAAATATTTTTAATTTTCATTAATCCTCTTTTGTATTTTTAAAATATGAATAAATTTATTTGATAATTTTTTTTTTAAAAAAAAAGAGCTTTCTAACATGATCAAGTTTTTATATGAAATTATAAAATAGTTAAGTTTTTTTTTAATTCGATGAAATTGGTTCGACTTAAATTTAGGACGATTAGTGTATTAAGAAATTTAGTAGTAGTAGGAGGAGGAGGAGGAGGAAATCCCTGTTCTTCCTCATTCTCATTTCATCCGATCGCTATCGTTTTTTCCTTGATCGATTTTTCGTTCTGGGGCCGGGCGTTGGTTTTGTGATTTGATTCGTTAGGTTTAAATCGAAGTTGGCGATGACCGATCCTTTTAGGTATTCGGTCTTTTTTTTTTCCCACGAATGCTGTTGTTTAGCGGGAGTTAGATCGCCGGAGCCGAGTGATCCTGAAATCAGTGTTGTTTCTAGTAGTGTGATGGGGTTTATACTGTCTGTGGCGAAGAGTGAAATTGATCAATCTGTATGTCTACTTCTTCTTCTTTTTTTTTAACCTAAAATTCAAAGTATTTTGCCAAAGGTTTTGTACCATCCTTTTTCATATGTATGCAGCACCGACAACAAGTGCAAAAGTTTTCTTTCCGAGTATTTACAATACATTAGATTAAACTTTTTTTTTTTTTAAAAAAAAGTCAAGTAGAGATCAGATGAATTCGAAAATAGTAGATCTGCTGCTCAGTTATGTCAGTAGCGTGAAGAAATCATTTGGACAGATCAGTTCAGTGAACATCAATTTAAAAAAAAAGAGTGACAGCTAGAACCCAAGGCACGCGGTATGATAAAAGAAGGAGAGACATTCCATATAATTCGATCTTTTGTTATAATATGATTCGATGATGAATTTTGAAAAAAATTCATTCGGACGGTTCTAGAGCTCAGGAGTTTACCCAGTGGATAGAGAATGATTTCGACATTAGATCGTCGTTCAGAGATAATATGACTGCGAAATTGAAGTTGAACCGTGAAAAAACGAGTAGTTTGTTGGATATTGGATCTTAAAAGACCAATATGATTTATGATTTTGCAAGGAAAAATCGAGGTGCCATCAATCGATGAAAGTCTGAATTGACTTCAAAATCGAAATCTACGTTTCGAGTAGATGAATCTAGACTATTAATTTGCTCAAAATCGATCACGGGTGAATGAGAAATTAATTGTTAAAGTCAGTCCAAAATGTTATAAAAGAAAATAAAAGGAGAAATAATCTCACATTAGAAATTCCAGAGAGAATTTACTTCCTTATATGTGTTGCTGTGTTAATTGAGTTAACACAAATAACATAGATACTCTCATTGATGGCGGCGGTGCTCACCTGCACCTGCCTTGCAGTGTATGATAGGCGACTTTGTTGGCGCACTGCCTGGCGTCAGTTAATTTGGATCGCTGCATCCAGATCTGGCGCCCGAGATCAAAGGAGGATATGAAAGGTTACAATTCTCCAGATCCAGTGGCCGAGATTAAGAGGTTTATTTGAAGGGTTACAACCCTCTATCCAACGGCTCAGATGAAACTCACCAAAGGTTACTTCATTTCTTCACCTAGTATAAATAGGATCCCTAGATGATAGAATTCTTTCACTCAAATCCACTCAAACTCAATCAAACCTTGCATACATTCCATCCTCTGCATCCGGAGTCCAGAAAACCTACGAGAAGGTTCGTTGGTCTCGAAATTTGTAGTGCTACTATTTCGAGACGTCGTCGTTGTATCTTGGAAACGAATTGCTGCTATCCGTAAGCACCTGAGTGAAGCAATATCGTTTTACGGAGATAGTGTTGAACACTAGTCTCGACGATATCATATCAGCTTGCATCCTCTCCAGCGGCAATCATCACCGATGATAAACATGTCGGATAACAATCGTAAAACGATATTTATGCAATCTGATATGACCGTGATCAACGACGTTGACTATCGTTTCACCCGAAGTCCCGACCTCCGTTCCACCCGGAGAGAAGCCGGAGAAATTCAACGGAGTCGATTTCAAAAGATGGCAGTAGAAAATGATGTTTTATCGGACGACGCTAAACCTCGTAAGGTTTTTGCGTGAAGACCCGCCAGCTGCTATGGAAGGAGATTCCAATAGTAAGGCTGCTTGCGATGCGTGGTCGCACGGAGATTTCCTGTGTCGTAATTATGTTCTCAACGCATTGGACAATACGCTGTATAACGTGTATAGTCTGATAGAGACGGCAAAATCTCTATGGGAATCGCTAGAGAAGAAATACAAAATCGAAAATGTCAGTTTGAAGAAATTCATCGTCGACTAGTTTTTGAATTTCAAAATGGTGGATTCTAAGAGTATGACATCTCAAGTCCAAGATATGCAACTGATATTGCATGATCTGGATGCCGAAGGCATGAAGCTGAACGAGTCGTTCAAAGTAGCCGCGGTAATTGAGAAACTCCCTCCGTCGTGGAAGGATTTCAAAAATTACCTGAAGCATAAGCAAAGGAGATGGGGCTTGAAGACCTGATCCTGAGGCTACGAATAGAGGAGGATAATCGAAGGTTCTCCGACTCTAAAGGAACGAAGCGGGCTATCGACGAGATGTCTAACATGGTTGAGCCAAACACCAAGAAGCCGAAGTAATTCAAAAAGAAGGCTCAAGGCAAGAAATTCAAGGGCTTGTGTTACAACTGCGGGAAGCCAGGACACATGTCCAAAGATTGCAGATGCCCAAAGAAACCAACCAAGGGTCAGAAGAAAGTTGCGAACCAGGTCACAACTTCTGACGACATCGAGATAGATCTCACTGCGGTCGTGTTTGAAGCCAACACAATGGTGGACACCCCCGAAGCAGTGGTGGATCGATACTGGAGCAACACGTCATATCTGTTCTGATAAGACGATGTTCTCCAAGTATACTCCGATAAGTGGAAGAAAGCTCTATATAGGCAATCCCACGACATCGCCGATAGTCAGACTTGAAAAAGTTGTTCTGAAGATGATATCATAGAAGGAGCTAACGCTTATTGATGTGTTCCATGTTCTCGACATCAGGAAGAACCTAGTTTCTGGATCGACACTTGTTAAAGTCGGTTTTAGACTAGTATTCCAATCAAATAATTTTGTACTTACGAAGAATGATGTATTCGTAGGTAAAGGGTACTTGGAACAGAGTCTATTTAAAATGGTTGTAATGATTGTACACCGTGAATTTGATGGTAATAAAATAAAAGCTTCTAGCTACGTTATTGAGTGTTTTAATTTATGACATGATCGACTTTGACATGTCAATAATAATACTCTGAAACGTCTCATCAAATTAAATTTATTACCAAACGTCAATGTTGACAAAACACACAAATGTGAAGTATGCGTAGAAGCAAAAATGACGAGACTACCCTTTCATTCGGTTGAAAGGTCAACGACTCCTCTAGAGTTAATACATAGTGATCTATGTGACTTAAAATTCGTGCAAACTAGAGGAGGTAAAAAGTATTTTATTACCTTTATCGATGATTGTACGAAGTTCTGTTATGTTTTTCTTTTAAGAAGTAAAGACGAAGCCTTAGAGACATTCAAAACCTATAAAACAGAAGTTGAGAATCAACTTGATAAACGAATTAAAATAATTCATAGTGATAGAGGAGGAGAATATAGTGCACCGTTTGATGAGTTTTGTTCAGAATCTGACATTATCCATCAGACAACGACACCTTACTCACCTCAATCGAATGGTGTTGCCGAACGTAAAAATCGGACACTCAAAGAAATGATGAATGTCTTGTTGATAAATTCAGACTTACCCCAGAACTTATGGGGGAAGCTATATTATCGGCAAATCACATTCTCAATAAAATCCCTCACAAGAAAAACAATAAAATACCATATGAACTATGGAAAGGCCGCAAGTCATCGTACAAATACTTGAAAGTGTGGGGGTGCTTGGCAAAGGTCGAAGTACCCAAGCCAAAGCAAAGAAAGATCGGGCCTAAAACGTTCGGTGCAATATTTATCATATATGTCCAAAACAGTAGTGCATATCGTTTTATAGTTCACAAGTCAAACATTCCTGATATTCATATAAGAACAACCATAAAATCTCGGAATGCGATATTCTTTGAAAATGTATTCTCAAATAAAAGGGAAAATACTCAAAGTGATAGCAACGGAAGTGCCAACAACAATGACGTCTCTAAACTTAGTTGTCGTAAAAGGACTATTGACTATCAAAACGAAGAACTACGTCGGAGCAAACGGGCTAGAGTTGAGAAATCATTCGGGCCGGACTTTATGACTTTTATGTCAGAAACACACCCAAGAACATTGAGCGAAGCTCTCTCTAGTCCCGATGCTCCATTATGGAAAGAAGCAGTCAATAGTGAAATCGAGTCCCTCATGAATAATCATACTTAGAAATTAGTAGACCTTTCTTCTGGTTCTAAACCATTAGGCTGTAAGTGGATACTAAAACGTAAGTATAAAGTTGATGAATCAATTGACAAGTATAAGGCTAGACTTGTAGCCAAAGGGTACAAGCAAAAAGAAGGCCTTGATTACTTCGACACCTACTCACCGGTGACAAGGATTACGTCTATACGAGTGTTGATAGCCATCGCAATCTTATATGACCTTTAAATACATCAAATGGATGTTAAGACTGCATTCTTAAATGGTGAGTTGGAAGAAGAAATCTATATGAAACAATCCGAGGGGTTCGTAGTTCCAAGAAAAGAGGAAAATGTGTGTCGACTTGTTAAGTCGTTGTACGGACTCAAACAAGTGCCTAAACAATGACACGAGAAATTTGACAAAATAATGTTGTCAAATGAGTTCAAAATAAATGAATGTGATAAATGCATTTATGTCAAAATACACCTAAAGGCTATGTAATCGTATGTCTATACGTAGACGATTGCTTATAATGGGCAGTAACCATGAGATAATCATGAGTACTAAGAAAATGTTGACCAAGAATTTCGATATGAAAGATATGGGTCGAGCAGATGTTATATTGGGAATTAAAATTCTCAGGACATTTGAGGGGATAGTTTTGACACAATTCCACTATGTAGAGTCGGTGTTGAAGAAGTTCAATGCGTACGATCTCTTTACAATGAAAACACTTATGGATCTAAGTCAACACTTGGTGAAAAACCAAGGTAAGCTCATATCACAAATAGAATATTCTCGGATAATAGGCGGCTTGATGTATCTCATAAACTGCACACGTCCAGATATTGCTTGTGTGGTCAACAAGCTGAGTCGTTTTACGAGTAATCCAAATGACACTCATTGGAAAGCATTGATGCAAGTTCATAGATATTTGAAATATAATATGAACTACGGATTATATTACGGAAAATATCCCGCTATCTTAGAGGGATATTGTGATGCTAATTGGATATCAGATACAAAAGATTCCAAATCCACTAGTGGATATGTATTCACGATTGGTGGAGGAGCGGTATCTTGGAAATCCACTAAGCAGACGTGCATTGCTCGGTCAACTATGGAATCTGAGTTTATAGCACTAGACAAAGCAGCTGAAGAAGTTGAATAACTGCGGAATTTCTTGAAAGATATTCCGACCTGGACAAAATCTGTGCCCGTCGTACTTATACATTGTGATAATCAATAGGCGATTAGAAGGGCACAGAGTAGTATGTATAATGGTAAGTCACGACATATACATCGTAGGTATAATACCATTAGACAGTTGATCTCGAATGGAGTGATTGCAATCGACTATATCAAGTCTAAAGATAATTTAGCAGATCCTTTTACGAAGGGGCTAAATCGAGATCAAGTATACTGCTCATCGAGAGGAATGAGATTAAAAATCTACAACTAAAATGACTGTAGCGGTAACTCAACCTTGTTGACTGGAGATCCCAGGATCTTAGTTCAATGGAACAACGAAATTACAGAAGTTGTATTACAGCACACGAGATATATTATCTCTATCCCAATCCTAGGATGAATATGTGTTGTCCTACCACATGTAGTGAGGTTAAACTTATGCTTTTAGGCTACGTTTGGTACGGGGTAATCAGGCTTGTAATGTAATCGGATTACATTACAAGATGATTTACTTTGTTTGTTAACATTTCAAAGATGTAATGTAATGTAATCGCATTACAAAATAAGAGCCAAGATCCGTAATCTCGATTACGAAGGAAAAACGATGTAATCCGATTACATTACGGACTCAATATTTGTCTTTACAAATATGTCCGATCGACGGCGGACGATCGTGGCGGCACGACGTATGATCAGATCGGCGGCCGGCGATCCGGCGGCGGTGGCGATCGACGACCGACGACCGAACACCGCCCACCGCCCACCGGTGCCCTTCGGCGATCGGCGACAACCTTATAAGGCTATTTTTGTCATTTTATAATAATATGAATTACATTCCTTACAACAAATATGGATACCAAACAAACGAATGTATTCATTTTTGTAATCAAAGATTACACACCAATCGCTAACCAAACACAGTAATGTAATACACATTATATTATATTACATTACAAACTTGATTACATTACAAGGTTGATTAGATTATCCCGTACCAAACGTAGCCTTAATGACTTCTATACCTTTATAAGGTGAAGTATGGTAGGATACTCTTGATAGTGTCACCTATGTGAGTGTGAAGACATGTCGCTTCAATGAAACACTCATGAATCTAAGATGGTATCCATGGCCAAAACGGAACCAACCATGATAACTAAAAGTAGGTGAGATAAGTCTTTGTGTGGGTGTTATTGTCTTAGTATACACCAATAGTTGAGTAGTTCAAGACATCACGTTCACTGCGCAACCTAGTATGCTCGATAGCATTCCACTACGGAAGGTTCAAAGCCACAAGCTACCTCTCCTGATGCATTGACTTATTGATTGAACTCTTGTAAAATGTCAGCATACATACACGCATTAATTTCCATTCATGTGGGGGACTGTTGGATATTGGGTCTTAAAAGACCAAAATGGTTTACGATTTTGCAAGGAAAAATCGAGATGCCATCAATTGATGAAAGTCTGAATTGACTTCAAAATCGAAATCTACATTTCGAGTAGATGAATCCAGACTATTAATTTGCTCAAAATCGATCACGAGTGAATGAGAAATTAATTGTTAAAGTCAGCCCAAAATGTTATAAAAGAAAGTAGGGGGAGAAATAGTCTCATCCCACATTGGAAATTCCAGAGAGGATTTACTTCATTATATGTGTTGCTGTATTAATTAAGTTAACATAAATAGCACACTTATCCAATGGGCGAGTAGGTGCTTGCACCCGTCACCCCCCCACGCGCGCAATGAGCGCTTTGTTGGCGCATTTTGCACTTACACGTCGTCGCGAAGAGCATTGAGGAGCTTAAATTTATGCTTCAGGCAATGTGGCAATACCTACGTGGTACTCGGGTGATGTGTCATGCATACATGACACTCGGTTGGGCAGAGAGAGATGATTAGTGTTGACTGGGCGATCGGATGATCACTGTTGGATCGAAGAGGGTGATGGATCGCAAGTGATACGATCTGGAGCGTTGATCGCAAAGAATCACAATCAGACCATTGGTGATGAAGCTTGATCTGGAGCATCAGATTGATTGGATCGCTGCATCCAGATCTGATGCCTGAGATCAAAGGAGGATCTGAAAGGTTACAATCCTCCAGATCTAGTGGCCGAGATTAAGAAGCTTGTTTGAAAGGTTACAACCTTCTATATCTAATGACTCAGATGAAATTACCAAAGGATACTTTACTCTTCACTTAGTATAAATATGATCCTAGATGATGGAATTCATTCACTCAAATCCACTCAAATAAAGTTTTATAAATTAAAAAGTGACATTTTTAATATTTTTTCAAATATTTAATTTAGGAAAAAGTTAGGCCAACAGCACTTAAATATGAGTATTAGATTATGAATTATGCTAAATAATCCAAGTCAATTTGATACAGCTAAAGTTGTAATAAAAGGTGGGATAATTATATTTTGAATAAAATATTTTAAAACAGTGTGCTTTACAGCTGCATTAAAGGTGGGAAAATATTTTAAACCGTCGCTTCTGCCTGCTCCCAGTTTTAGCTTCGCGTTTGATCCCGGGGAAGGGAGGGCTTTTCCTCGATCTCGTCCCATCAGCTCCCTTCCTCCGCCGGTGATCCTCCGCCTCGGATCGGATCCGCACGCGCTGCTGCAGCGACCGCCCTCGTTCTGTCTCCTCATTCATCACCCTAGTTATTGGTTAGTTAGCTCAGGGAAGGTGTAGGTTGCCCTGTCATCTCGCTCGCTCCAGCGCAATTCTCATCGGTTCTAGGGTTCGAAGTGGGTCGCTGACTATCCGTCAATCGGATCGAATTGGATCTCCATCGAACCCTTAATGAGTCTGCTAGGGCGTTTTTTTTTTTTGTCGAAGCTGGGTGGTTGTTGATGGATCTGGGCTCTAATTTGTGTGTGTGTTTTACAGCAGCAGGAGGACTAGTAGATGCTGGTCCCGCATCAGGAGTTCACAGAGGGACCTCAGCCGATGGAAGGTAATTGTTATTGATTTTTCTAGTCGAGGCTCGTGATTGCGAGGCATTTGGTAGTTGGTTGCTGGAAAGTAGTGATTTTGAGCTCTTCTGCTCATCCCTTGTGAATTCCCACTTTTGATCATTTCCATTCATTAGTTTTGCTGAAAAGTATTCATGAGAAAATCTAATAAGTGGATCCAGTTTCAAACAACTTCACTTTCATCAGGATTCATGGGAGAAGTCGATTATAGCTCAATATGTGTACTTACCTCAATAGACTGCCATCCAATTCAAAAGGAACATGAGTGTTTTGGAATGATTGATTCTGAAATGAGCACGCAAATTGCTGGAAACTTAGGTTTGACAGTTCAGAACAACTATTCAATGGTGCCAATGAAAACCACTTCCAATGTAGTTGAGAGTTTGACAGTTCACAAATTACAAGCATGAATGCTAGGAATTATTATTATTATTCCCTAGCGATCCAATACATCCATCTAGGCGTTCTCATCTCTTCTACATTATTTTTTAATTGCCCATCACTTTGATCTAGGAAATATAAAGGGTCTTACCACTATCTCATACAAATTTCTTTTAGCCTAAAAGGCAAATGGCAATTTCGCAAGACTCTCAAAGTTCCTCTTCATTTCAACCTTAGCATCATATCTCTTAATGACACTTTAATGTCTTGTTGAATATTAGATCTTGATATCTTAATCTCTTCTTTACATAATATATGTCCGTTCATCTCAGCTATGCCTTTTCTTTTTATCGAATGACATTCTAACCATTAAATAAACCGTCTACAAAATAAAATATATCTATCATCAGACAAAGAGGACATCATATGAATATTTAAATGATATGCTGATTATAAGTCTACAACTGGACATGTGATACCATTATGAGATTTCACAAGCAAATTTATTTTTCTAATTGAAGTATGTAATATGACTAACATTCTTGTGAAAGTTTCAGAGTGGTTGTTATCAAATTTATTGGAATTGTCGCGTGTTGCATCTCTATGTATATGCATAAGGATATGACTGAGAATCTGTTTTCTGTTAAAAATATTGTTTTTAGAAATTTTTTTTTGATATTTTTAGCAATTCCCTCGTCTTTTTATCCTTTTTTTTTATTACAGATACACAGCACCACTTTAATGGGCAAGAAAGTGATTGTGGTTTCACTTCGTTTATGTCTCTAAGTGAACCCTCTGATCCAAGTAGAGGATATCTAGTCGATGATACATGTGTAATTGAAGCTAAAGTTATAGATAATCTGAGTTATGATTCAAAAAAGGAAACAGGCTGTGTTGGTCTAAAAAATCAAGGAGCTACTGGTTACTTGAACTCTCTCCTTCAAACTTTGTATTATATTCCATACTTCAGAAAGGTAGAAGTGATAGTTCGTTTAGTTCCATGATCTTTTTCTTCTGTGAATAATCCTATAATTCTGATTTCCAGGCTGTTTATCATATGCCAACAACAGAGAATGATATGCCATCATGGAGCATTCCTTTGGCGCTGCAGAGTCTGTTCTATAAGCTTCAGTACAGTGACAACAGCGTTGCCACAAAGGAATTGACAAAATCTTTTGGTTGGGACGCATCTGATTCTTTTATGCAACATGATGTGCAAGAACTTAATAGGGTTCTTTGTGAAAAATTGGAAGACAAGATGAAGGTTTGAAAATTGTGCTGAAACAATCTACATTCAGTGTCTATATTGGTTTTTTATTCATTAAATTGTTGTATTGGAAATCCTGGCACAGGGAACTGTGGTTGAGGGCACAATTCAGTATTTGTTTGAAGGACATCACATGAACTATATTGAATGCATTAATGTTGACTATAAATCTGCTCGAAAAGAGTCATTCTATGGTATGGAACTGTTATGAGTTCGTATTTTTTTTATATGTTTACAATTAATGCTTCTTGGTCGTACTTTGTGTAGATTTACAGCTGGATGTAAAAGGTTGTCGAGATGTTTATGCTTCATTAGATAAATATGTTGAAGTAGAGCGGCTTGTAGGGGATAATAAATATCAAGCTGAAAACCTTGGGTTACAGGTATCTTTATTATATCTGTTCATTGATACCGAGATTCTTTAATTAATATCTGCATAATTTCTGATCCTCACTAAATTCATAATCATATTCTATGGCTGGGTAAAAGTGCTTTGTATGAGACTATTAAATTTGTTTGCCTTTCATTGTTCTTTTCCATGATATTGACACAGTAATTCTCTTTCATTATTGGTTTTCTATCGAACTTTGAATTTGCTTTTAGGTCCTTTTTATTTGTTGCCATGACATTGACACAGAGGTAAGTCTCTTTCATTATTCGTTTTCTATAGAATTTTGAATATTGAGATTATCTAAATAAGAAAATATATACCGTGGTTTGTTGCTGGTGTTCTGATTTCCCAAATATCATCTTGTTATCTTGCTCTATAAGAGCATGGAGAGTGCTTAATCATTTGCCAGGACGTTGGCATTTCCTAGGCTCCTTTTGTTTAGTGACAATTAATATTGAATTTTATTTTATTTAGTGTATACTGTTGAGATACATGAAAGAAAATGTGTATGGGAGACTTATGATATCTGTGCTGCATGACTCTTATTTGACTTGTATTTATTAATGCAACATATTTAATTCTGGTTCAGTGATTCCCTTCATTTTTTTTCCCTTTTGATGTTTTTATGATGTTCGGTTTTTTTTGCCCTTTTCAAAAAAAAAAAACAAATAAAAATGAGCAATTTAAGGATTTTTCAGAAAGCATCTTGCAAAACGGGGGAAATAAGTAATTTCCCCATCTAGAAGTTGGAGCCACTGATACTTGTCCATTAATTTCCTGTAATTTTAAAAATCTGTCTTTGTTGTGCAATTATGCTCGAGGATTTCCTTTAGCCTCTAAAATTGTGTTTCTCTCAGGATGCTAAGAAAGGTGTTCTATTCATTGACTTCCCCCCAGTTTTGCAACTCCAGCTTAAGCGTTTTGAATATGATTTCAAGCGAGATACAAGCGTGAAGGTCAGTGAGGCTTTGGCACTTTTCTATGCATTAATCGTTGCTGTTCATTGTATATTTTGTTGCCGGAGTAGCTTTTGTTTTCCAGCTTGTGTAGTTCTCCTTCAGTTCCTGAAATTTTGTTAATCAAATATAGTCAAATATTTTCTCTTTTTATTGCAAAGTCCTATCTTTTCATTTCAAGCTATATTTTGTTGTCATGAACATAGTTTGAAATCTTGTACCATGTCATTGGCATGATCGAAACCTTTGCCTCTGATAAGTTATAGAAACCCTATAGGCTATATTGAGGAATCTCTCCTATGACTCACATGTGTCAATGAGTTTCATGCTTTGCTGAGATTCAACATGCTATAACATGGATTAAGATGAGTTCAAGTAATATTTATTATTTATTTAGGCATTCTAGAATATTAATTCACTTGGTTATCTAATTCCACAAGGATATTTTTATGAATAAATAGGTCATGTGAAAGAAGATTATAATAATAAAATTTATATGAATTCATTTCAAAGCATATGGAAGGGAAATAAATAAATGAAACTAATTTTAATTTAATTGCCAATTGGTTGGCTATCAACTTATTCAAGTATAAAATCTAAATGAAAGGGGACTATATAAGTAAAATCCATATAAATTCATCTTGTTATGCTCTAACACGTGGAAATGCGAGTACAATATAATTGCTAGAGGATTTAATTCAATCTATTGTTTAATTTCTGCGGCATTAAAGAAACAAATGTATCTAAATTCATCTCGACATACTAAAGCATGTCAAGTGCTAACACAATGCAATGCCAAAGTTATATTATTCTAGTTGGGGATGAAAACTGTTGCATAGAAGGATACTTTCAACTTTACCCTCAAAAAGTAGCTGACTCTTCTTCTTCTTCTTCTTTTTCTTATCTCCTTCCACCTTTAATTAACCACTGCTACCATGTGCCAACACTTAAACATGGTGCCAAAATTGTACTATCCTAGTTAAATACTTAAAAGTTTAGCAAAGCTACAGATTTCAAAGCTTGGTTTTTATCAGTTTTAACGATAGTAAAACAATGGCAAAAGTATTGTTCCATGTCAGAGTTTTGTCTATAATCTAAATGGTGTAGTTTAGGTGTTGTGCTGTGGCAACATTCAGCATGCTTTAAGAGATTTAATTCTATGATCCTTCCATTTAGCTGCTAAATGGTATCTTCAAATATAAGCCTATAACAATTTGAAGCCAATTGCAACAATTTAAAAATAATAATAATAAGTGCCTCAACTTCTCATTATACCTTACTAATATCAAAATCAATGTGTGAAACAGTGCATAAAATGAGAGCCTTGGTTCTTGTAGCATTTGGAATTTTCCAAGACTCGTTTTAAATATTACTCTAATGAAATCTAGCATTGGAATTGGTTCTTTACATGTCATAATGTCCATTAATATATTTAATCATTGAGAGTTGAACTTGGACTTGGATTGACATTACTGGAATTGATAACCACAATAGGTAAAAGATATCATTGCATTTTGGTTGTTTCAACTTGGCATCAATTCTATGCTTTGCTTCTTTGTTGCTGCTAATGCTTTTGTTGATATTTCCCTTCTTTCCCTTTTTGTTGATAAGCGTGATCTCCCCCCGCAATCATGAAATAAAATTGATGGATGGTGCAAGAAGGGAACATCCTATCTTGGTCAATACCACCAAAATTGTGTAATCATTGGTGGTACAATGATATTTACCCGTGCCAACACATCATTAGTGCAGTTGAAGACCCAAATGATATGTTTTGGCTTTGTGATGGATATGCTTGACACTTGGCTCTAGAAGATAATGTCAAATGTTGGAGATCTTTTTACAAGCACATAATTGTGTGATGTAGGGTAATAAAATTACCTATTTGATTTTTGCACATTTTTTGGCAAAATAGAAGTGAAGTTACAATTCCATAGTGAATCTTAGTTAATATATTCTAGACTTGATCTTGATTTTTGATGTCATAACCAAACATATCCACCTGTGAGGATTGTTGGACATTACTGGTTGTTTCCAGCCACCATCCGACTGTTTACATTCTCTTTGGCCTCTTATGGCTCTGTGGCCATTGACTCAAGGATTCATTCCATGAAATTAAATTTTTACTCTCATATGCACCTCAAGCAGGATTAGATGAAGATACCAAATCAAGATTTTGGGACGACTTAGATGAAATATTATAAAATATTCCGTCAAACGAAATAATCTTAACAGGAGGCGATTTAAATAGACATGTCGGAGTGAAAAATGAGGAATATGAGAGGATGCATGAGGTTATGGGTTTGGAATAAGAAATGAAGAAAGTAAAATTATATTAGATTTTGTGATAGCATGTGATCTTTTACTAGCATAAACGGTTTTTAAGAAAAAAGAACACTTAGTTACGTTCAAAAGTGGAAATAATAAATTACAAATTAATTTTCTTATTATTAGAAAGAGGGATAGAAAGATTTGTAAAGATTGCAAGATCATCTCTGGAGAAAGTTTAACTATCCAACATAGGTTAGCAGTGTTGGATATATGTCTCATGTATAGTATCAATAGAAGAAAAATATACACGACTCTTAGAATTAAGTGGTGGAAGTTAAAGAATGGAAAATAGAATATATTTAAGGAGAAGGCAAGAGTACAAGTATTCGATGAAATATACAGTGACCCTAATACGACACGGGATAAGATGGTATCAAAGTTGAAAATAGTAGTCAAAAGTATATTTGGTGAGACAAAGGGACATGAACTACTAAGTAAGGAATCTCGGTGGTGGAATAAGAAAGTACAAGAAAAACTAAAGGAAAAACGAATGACCTATACAGAATTATATATTTGTAAGAACGAGGAAAACTTAAAAAAATATACAATAGCCAAGAAAGTGACTAAGAAAGTAGTGAATATTGCTAAGAATGAAACTTTTAAACATTTATGTAAAAAATTGGATACAAAAGAGGGGAAAAAAGATATGTATAAAATAGCTAAAGTGTGAGAAAGGAAGACAAAAGATCTTAACCAAATAAGATGTATTAAAGATAAATGCAATAGGATATTGGTAATGATAGAGAAATAAAAGAGTGGTAGAAGAAGTATTTTCATCAACTTTTTAATAAAGGATTAGATGTCCAACTTAACTTAGATAATTTAAGTAGGTCAAATGAGTATAGAAAATTAAATTTTTATCGTAGAATTCAAATTTCAGAAGTAGAATAAACTTTAATTTGGATGTAAAATGAAAAAGCTTGAATGACTTACAAAATTATTTAATATGATATTAAAAACAAAAAAAATGTCTGACCAATGAATGATAATACTCTAATTCCCTTATATAAGAATAAGGGGGCGTACAAACTTGTAAAAATTATAGGAGTATTAAACTAATAAGTCATACCATGAAACTTTAGGAAAAAGTAATATAAAAAAGATTAAGGAGATCACGATTTTCGAAAATCAATTTGGGTTCACGTCTGGAAGGTTGACAATAGAAGTTGTACATCTTATCAGATAACTAATTGAAAAGTATTGGGAGCAAAAGTAAGATCTATATATGATATTCATTGACTTAGAAAAAACTTTGATAAAGTCTCAAGAGAAATTATATGAAGAATTTTAAAAAAGAGAGGTGTTAGCGTAACATACATTGAACTAATTAAAGATATGTATGAGGAAGTAACGGCTAAAATGAAGATTTCAGACGGATTAATTGAAGCATTTTTAATAAAGATAGGGATCAAGGATCAACTTTAAGTCCTTATCTTTTTACACTAATAATGGATGAACTCATTTGACACATTAAAGACATAGTGTCATGGTGCATGTTGTTTGCAGATGATATTATTTTGGTAGATGAGACACGTGAAGGAGTAAATGTTAAACTAAGATCTTGGCGGGAAACACTAGAAGTGAAAGGTTTTAGGCTTGGCAAGTAAAGATAGAATATATAAAATTTGAGTTTGGTAATATTAGACGTAATGAGACAAATATTAAGATAAGAGATGACGAGTTGTTTATAACTGAGAGCTTTAAGTATTTAGGATTATTTTTGCAAGACAATGGAGGGATTGAGAGGGGTGTCTTACATAGAATAGAAGTAGGATGATTGAAATGGAAGAATGCATTGGGTGTTTTGTGTGAACGTAAAATACCTCTAAAATTTAAACGGAAGTTCTACGAAATGACAATTAGATCTGTTATGTTATATGACGATGAATGTTGTTATGTTATATGACGATGAATGTTGGGTTACGACTCGGGCACATGAGCAAAAAATGAGAGTTGCATATATGAGGATGTTAAGGTAGATGTGTGGACATACGAGGATGGACAGAATAAGAAATGAGAGTGTTAGAAAGAAAGTCGGAGTTGCATCTATTGAGGAAAAACTCCGAAAGACACGTTTAAAATGGTATGAATATGTACTTCAGCGACTAAAAAATGCTCTAGTCATGCGATGTGAAATTATGACAAATACGCACATCAAACGAGATATAGGAAGACCAAAAAAAGACTTGATTAGCAACAATAAAATAAGATAAAATTTATTTAAGTATAGATGATGATATAGTAGGGGATAGAGCCCAGGGGCGTAGAAGGATTCATATAGCGGACCCCACCTAGTGGGATAAGGCTTGATTATTGTTGTTGTCGTATAGTGGAACTTGTTGCTTTAATTGAGAATATCGCAGAAAATTTCATATGTTGGATCCGCTTTCAACTTAGAACTTTATATAAATGACTTTGCCAAATTGCATTCGAGTGATACCACTGTATTGTATGATGTGTTTTTCTCTTTCTAATTTATAACCAATTCTTCTCTGATTTGCAGATAAATGATCGTTATGAGTTTCCACTTCAGTTGGACCTTGATAAATATCTTTCTCCTGGTGCAGACAGGACAGTTCGAAACCTCTACACTCTTCACAGGTAAGCTCCTTTTTAAATCATGGAAATTAGATATTATGAAAACTGAGTGGCGGATCCAGAACCCAACTGTGTTACTAGAATCACTTATTACAACTGCATTTAAACAATTTGGATAGATAGAAATTTCTCCCAAGCGCTAAAAATTGAAACCTTTAAATTTTTAACTTATTTCTGTACTATCAAATTCAGCTTTTGCCGTCTAAATAAACAATCACTATCAGTAAATTATCATTCTGCTCCACAGTGTGCAGATGCTCATTGTCAAGAAAAGCAAGTGGAATGTACAGCAACTCTTAAAGTGTTAGCTTCATAGTGGGAATGTTTCTTCTTTTTTTTTCTTCCACAATTTTTTTTTGTTGAAATCCCACCTTTCTTGCAAGAATGCCAATCTCTTTTATAGCAGCAAATCTACTAATTACATGCATGTGAGCTACACAAGCCTCAACTCCCAAGTTGATCATTAACAATGGAACCTCGACATCTTTTCTTGCTAAAACAATAAAAAAAACTCTCTTATGGAATTTAAACAAAGACCAACTTGATATCTAATTACTTATTAAAGTCACTTGTTAAACTCTGGATGTGTTTGTATATAGAGGTAATCATACTTTGTGCTGACTAACTATAGAAGCTGAATTGCATCATGATACTTTTGGAGCTGATTAAATTTCTCTAATGAACTGGGAATATTATGCATTTGTGTAATTTCTTAAATGAATTGGAAAAGAATGATGTTATCATTAGATAATAATAAATATTTTCAGAAAATATAAATTACTTGATGAATTTTAATTGATTTGATATTATTATTGGAAAAATATATTGCATATTTATTGTTTTAATTATAATAGTGTTTTCTTTATTGATCTTCTATAGTCTGGTAACTATAAAATATTTCGATTCATCTAATTCCAAATTAACCATATCTAATATTAGTCCGGTTATTGTTATTGTTATATTATTCAAATTGTTTCAGTATAATAGTCACTATTATATTTCCAAGTTGACCAACCAAATGATTTGGTCATGACCATCCAAAACTTTAATCATCATATTCCAAATTGCTTATTGGCACCACAAATGATGTATAAACAGCTTTAACTGCAGCTATCACCTTCTATTTTTCATTGTATTAAATTGTACCAACAAAAAATTGCTTTAATGTTGTTATTTCTAATTATATTAATAAAGTATTATGATTTGTTGAAGGAGTGTCAAAAGTATGCTTTTTCTCAGCTGGATTCGATCATGAGCTCTTCTTCCTTTATCGATCCTTCGAGCTCCTTTTACCAGAATGTGAATTTTTGCTATGGATTCTCCCTTCTGTACGCAACCATGTAGTCCACTGAAGGCTTAGCTTGTCTGTTGCTTCTTCAAGTCCAAGCTCTTCCTTCGTTTTTAAGCAGAAACGATCTCCTGCGATCCTTTTTTTTTTGTGCCAAGAGTTCATTGTTTTTTATCGAAATCTCATCTATTTTGGGTGATTTTTCCCCCCACTATTTCAGCAACCCTTGCATGCATGTTTGAGATATTAGCCAAAATTCAGATCGGTTGCTGCCGATCTTGATCCAATTCGTCCAATTCTTATTTGATCAGCTGCATTTGACAGCTATGTGAGTAGCAACTCGAGCATCCTAATTACCATCTAAATTCTGAACGAGTTGAAAGAAACAAAGGCCACACTGAAACTAAAGGATGTCATATTAGGATGGGTTATAGTTAACAATGTAATACATCTTAACTAGTTCTTGATGATAGCAAATTATATCATGTGGTTCTCTACAATCTTATGAAATAAAATAGTTCAAGCTGAGTGGTTCAAATAGTCTAAAGATGCTAAGTGGTAGTGACATTTATATTGTTTTTTTCTCTTGCATGCAGTGTTCTTGTTCACAGTGGCGGGGCGGATAGTGGACATTATTATGTTATCATCCGGCCAACTCTATCTCATTTATGGTATTGAACCTTTTACCCGTATCTTCTACCAATTATCACTTACTGTTTTGTTCTTCAAAATATATGGTGAAATTTGACTCAGAAAAATATGGTGAAAGACTGCTTGATACTACGAGTGTGTTTCTTAATTTACTTTACTGAGTTAATATTTCTGAAGCATAGAGTCCTCGCTATTTGGAAATATCTCGCTCTGGTTACTTGCGGGAAGAAGATTTTTTATGCAATTTTGTGAATGACAGATTGTTTCACAAAGCTGCGAACTTTTTTTTTTGTAGATTTAGCTAAATAGTCTAAATTCTGCTCTCAATGTGGTTTCTACTTTTTCTGTTGTCAACAAGTAAAGCTTTGTACCATGATCAACATTCTACTGTTAATGGATTCTTTCTACGACTGTTGTGTTAATATTGTATCAGTGTGATAACCTTCAATCAATTCTATAAGCAATTGATTCAATGTTTCAGGCACACAAGTTCAGCCAATCCAGGTTGAAAGATGAGGAGTATAGTGATACTAAAGCAAACTTCATATAGCACAACTAAAATTTATTTACAAGACTAGATGTTACATATATAGGCTTACAGAGTTTACATAACTTGAATCAATTACAGTTGAAGGCATGAGGATTAAAGGGAGGCTAAATAGAATTCCATTAAAATCAATTAGCAGGAATATAAAAAGAACTTAATGGTGCTATTATATTACTTTATATGGTCTAATGGTAGGGCAAAATCAATTAAGCGGACTTCATATGGTTGGGACTCATAGCTTCTTTGTTGATGTATCAATTTTATATGATGAGCTCATATATGGTTTAATGGCAGAAAAGCAACTACGTTTTCTTAATAATTTACTGGTTTTAGTTTCCAGAGTAAATTGGATTTAACCCTGCTTGAATAGGAGCTGCAACACTCACTACTTGATAATTGAATTCATGGGTCCTTGCCGAGCTTTTAAGAGTGAACTACATTGTAAATAGTAGGTTTTTATGAAATATATGCAGTAAAGAAATCTTGCATCACAGGTTTAAGTTTGATAATGAGAAAGTAACAAAGGAAGATGCTAAAAAGGCACTTGAGGAGCAGTATGGTGGTGAAAAGGAGGTTCAAACATCGACCACTGTCTTGTTTGAGGCTAATATCTTTCTATACTTTTGTATATCTATGTTTCGCTTTTACTTTTTGGTTCTTGCAGTTACCTCAGACAAATCCAGGCCTGAGCAATAAACCTTTTAAATTTACCAAATATTCCAATGCTTATGTGCTTGTGTACATTCGTGAAAGTGACAAGGAGAAAATTATGTGTGATGTCAATGAGAAAGACATTGCAGAACACCTCAGAGTATGTTGGTGAGATCATTAGCTGTATGATGGTCAAGTATTTTTCAGATAATTCAAAATTTATATCTATAGATTAGGTTGAAGAAGGAGCAAGAAGAGAAGGAGCACAGGAAGAAAGAGAAAGCCGAGGCTCATCTGTATACTACCATAAAGGTTTGCTGTTGGGTTCCATGGTACTGAAATAGCTATTTTACTTTGCTTTCATTTCAATTGAATCTTTTTTCCCTATGTGTTAGGTAGCTCGGAATGAGGATTTCCTGGAACAGATTGGAAGGAAAATAATTTTTGATCTTGTAGACCATGACAAAGTTCGAGCCTTTCGCATCCAAAAGCAAATGTTGTTCAATCATTTTAAGGTAAAATCATAAAAGTGATTAAGCTACCTGAACTAATGCAAGTGACTAATAGGATTGCAGAAGATGTCCATCTATGCATAAATATATACTTTATTAACAAGATTTATGTTATTAATTTACTTTTTATGTGGTTTTGCAATACGGTGTTATTAGTTAGTTTTAGATCATGAATAATCAAGGAAAAACAACAACAACAACAACAATCAAGTCTTATCTCACCTAGGTGTGGTTGACTATATGGATGCTTCTATCCTATTGAGCTCTATCTCATATTATATAATCTTCTATAATTAAATAAATATCTATTTGGATTAGATTTATAGTCTTTCTTTTTCTAGTTTTTGTTGGGTTTCCGGCACCGCGGCGTGTGTGTGTTCGATCATGTTTCGTAAACATGAGCACAGCGGAAGCAACAAAAATAATAAATACTCCTATTTATTACAACACACACAACACACGCATGCTATTACAACAAGTGTAGACATAACCGTAAATTAAAATTGCAATAAAAGAAATTAAACTACGTTATACCTTCCGTATGACGTGTAGCGGGAACGGCATCAACCGGAACGATCCTCGTAAGAATCGTCTCTATCCGTATCCACGCCGAGCTCCTCGGGATGACTTCGCCAAGCCACGAGCTTCGTCTTCGTACGGGTTACTAGCCTCGTGTTGAAGACGACGTGATCGAGAGATGATCACGATCCGAATCCAAATTCGGACCTAAAACAAGTCCTCAAGACTTGCTTCTCCGGAGAGGTATTCGTCAACCGACGATTGAATCCTTCCGTCCTCCACCTCGGAGGATTACCGGAGATCAAATCCCGGTATGTTAGCCGCTCGGAGCACTAACCGTCGTCCCAAACGACGCCCGACGAGAGAAGAAGCTGTCCAGAAAACTGGACAGCTTGGTGGAGGAGATAGGCGCCGGCCAAAACAAGGAGACAAAAGCTCACCTTGATGCCGAACCTTTTAGGGGATCACCGGAGGGTCGCCGGAGGTTCACCGGCTGGAGCTTGGGCCGCAAGGGTCTTGGACGGCTGACAATCAGCTGGCGTGAAGGAGCTTGGCGGCACAAACAAGTCAAGCGACTCCTTGGAGGCTAGGGTTTTTATTTTGGATTAGGGTTTAACAATCCATTAAGCCCACTTTTATAGAGAACTAATTCTCTTAATGGTTAATGGATCATATCCATAAAGCCCGTTAACCCGCTCCATTAAGATAAGTTAAAATAAACCAAACCATGATGGTTTATTTTAAGTTAAAACGAACCGAACCAACTTTTGGTTCATTCGTTTAAAATAAACCAAACCCTTTGGTTTATTCTTATCCATTGGATTAGAACCAAACCATTTTGGTCCATCCATTACGTCTTCATAAGACGCAGCCCATCCACGCTTCCATTGCGACTGAAACAATTTCATGCTCGCTTTATGTTTGGTCCAACCAAACATAGTTTCTCTCGGTCTGAGAATCTCAGTCTCAAGCTCGTTTTAAATCCTTTGGATTACACTCGTTGTGCGTGTGACCAAATAGGTTCTCGGTTTATGTTGGCCGTCTATAATTAACCATTAATTATAGAACGATCATGAGTGGCACCTAGTAGTACATCATGATCCCCGATTAGCGAAAAGATCAACGGTTGATCGAACTATTTACGAAACCCTTGATGGCTCGAATGAATCGTGCCCATTCCCTTCACTCATCTTATACCCACTTGGTTGTGATACGGTCTATTGTTCCCACTAGGTCGATTCACGCCACACCTAGCCCAAGTATCATTTCGTCCTACGGATTCTAGTTACTCGCGTGTATCGAAGAGTACCTTACTCAAACATGTAATGCTTTGGCCAAAGACTTTAGTAACAATCCGACGAGAGGCCATGGGTATACATCTCCTCGCAAGGAGTGGTGAATCCTTTATAGGCTATTCAAACACCTTCGATCACTTCGACTTATACCCAATCGTCCCGGGTCCACATCTCCTTAGAGATGTTTGCTTAAGATGTCAAAGCATAAGTCTCCATGATCAAGATGACTTGAATACCGCAAGTCAAAGGAACATCGCACTTAAGCCACAGTAAGAACTTCATTGATATATCTATATATGCAGAGAACCATATGAAGTCTTACGACTGGTCACTCCAATGAACTAGTTACCATAACTAGCATCCACGATTAACTCCGGACATCACTATGTCTCCAGCCAGTGAGAATCAGCTGCTTGGATACACCAAGGAGTATACCTCGTGCTAGTCTCAACAGAATTGATGGTGTCCAGATCCATCAATTCATCGACTAGGGATAATTCCGATACATCACAATTACACATGTAGAGATACTCACTAGTTGTGATCCAATCACAAATTCTCTCATGCTGTGAATCGTATCGTGGACATTCAGTAAATGAGTTTAAGATCCAATCAAATACATAAAACATGTATACTCAAATAGTGAATCTTCATTTATCATATAAATGGTTCATACATAAGGCGATTGCCTTAGGACATCTCTCATATATTACTAACAGTTTTAGCTATTCTATAAATGTTCATTTTCCCTTCTTTTGTATCTAGTTGTCGATATAAATATTCAAAAGTTTCATTTTTAGTTTCACTTACTACTTTCTTAATATCTTTTTGGACGATTGTATAATTTTTTTCCTCATTCTCAGAAGCCTATAATAACTTATAAGCTTTTATTTTTCTTTATTTTCTCTTGTACTTTCTCATTCAACTATCAAGATTATTTACGTGGTGGTACGCATCCTTTTGACTCACCAAGTACATCTTTGGTTATCATTTTCAACTTTAAAGTCATCTTATCCCATGTTGTATTTGAATATTATGTATCTCTTTTAATACTTGTGCTCCTATCTTCTCTTTAAATATATTTTATTTTTCATATTTTAACTTTTGCCATTTAATTTTAGGAATCATACATGTTTTTCTTACATTAATACTGTGCTTGCATATTTAATACTACCAACCCATGTTGGATAGTTAAGAATGATTGCAATTTCTATATATCTTTTTGTCCTTCATCCTTACAATAAAAAAGTCAGTTTGCAACTTATTATTATCACTTTTGAACATGACCAAACATTCTTTTCTTTTTTTTTTGAAAAACATATTAGTTAGTATAAGTTCATATACTATCATAAAATATAATATAGTTTTTCATTTTTCATTTCTCATTTGAAATCCATAGCCCCCATGCACTCTTTCATTTGGCGGAATTCTTTATAATATCTCATCTAGATTTTCTAAAATTTAAATTTAGTGTCTTTATCTAATCCTATTTAAGGTGTATATATCTGCTAATTATATTAATAGTTTTTTCACCACCACTATTTTGAGAGCTATAATCCTATCTCCTTTTTAAATTACTTTTACTACTTCATCTTTTAATGAACTATCCATAATAATACTTATTTCATTTCTTTTATTTACTTTTTTCTTTGTACTATAGTTTAAAACTTGAGTTCTTTGTCATTTTTGCCTTTTCTCTTATCCATTTTGTCTTGTGTTGACACAAAATATTAATTCTTCTTTTAATCATTATATCTACTACCTTCATTATTTTATCAGTGAGCGTTTCTATATTTTGTGTTCTAAATTTTAAACAATAAGTTTTCTTTAATATTTATTTTTATCCAATTACGGTGTGAGAACTCTTGCTTATTTAACACTAACTTAAGTTTTCATAGAGATGTAATAGTCCTTGTTAAGATGTTATAGTTGAACCCTACAGTGCGTTCTTTCCGAGGAAGGATCTAACATTAGTACAATAACATGATGGATCCATTCATTGAAATTTATCTGAATTGGCAACCTAATGCATCTCTCACTATTTTTCATCAATGCTTAGGACTGGCATTGGTAAGGCCTAGTCATGGAAAAACACTTATATGAAATTATAGTTTTGTTTTTAAGAACCTATAAAAGTTGGGAGAATGCAAAACATTATACCCTTTCTATAGATACTAAGGGAAATAGAGTTGCCAATTTGATTTTTACCTAAATTATTCAGAGCATCATCTTAATTGGCATTATAAATGTACACTTCATAGACGAAACTCATTTGGATCTTCTGGACCCTTTTGTTTGAGTCATATAGAGTGTGCGTAATTCAATCACTTGAGCATGTCACCGTTGTCTTAATATCTAGAATCATTCCGATCCTCTAGTATATTTGAGCTTCAAGTTCTGCTGAATTTTGGATAATCTCCTTATTCCTTAAAAATTATCATCAGTGACCACAACTTGTTCATTGTCCTCTTGAAATTTTCCTAATGCCAATACATATTAATCAAATTGGTAGGCGGAGATGTTCAAAGAATTTGGTATTCCAGTTCAGTTTCAGCGGTTCTGGTTGTGGGCCAAGCGGCAAAACTATACATATCGGCCCAATCGGCCTTTGACACCCCAGGAGGAAACACTGTCTGTGAGTATAGTCACATCTCTTTCTACTTCTGTATTTTAAAAGCATTGCTTGTGATTTCTGAGAAATGGACCATTATTACTGCAATTTTTTATGCATATTTGAGGCTTATCAAGATGTTGTTCATATGAAGCTATAAATGGTCTAAAAGCATTGCTTGTGATTTCTGAGAATGGGCTGTTATCACTGAAATTTTTTAGTCATACTTGATGCTTATCAAGATATTGTTCATATGAAGCTGTGTTTTGCAGTTCCTTAACCATGAGAATATGGAAAAGAGTGGATCCGTTTGTTGGTTCTTTGTTTGATTTTCTCTATCTAAAGCAGGCAATAAGGGAACTTGGATTGGATGTCATTCTTGAGCTTGCTAATTCATGTTTCTTTCTTCTCTAAATTTAAAATTTGCTTTTGATACATTTTGAAAGTAAGAGTTAGAATTGTTATTTTAGTCACATTGTCTGCGAATTTCCAGGAGTTCAGTACTCATCCAGATACAAAGTGTGGGCCGAGGATGTGTTAACAGTTTTTTTGGAGTGACCATCGCCATAATTTTTTTTAAATCAATGATGTAAAATTTTCCTTTTCTAAATTTCATAAAGATTGCATGACCAAGAGATCTAAATATGATATTTTAATTAGACAGAGAGAAAGATATAGAATTCACACGATACAACTTATTTTCTTGGTTCTTTTCTAAAATTTGACCTTTTTTTACTTAATTTAGGCACTAAGAGCTATTACCATGATTTGATTTAGCCAAATCATCCTTATTTTCTTGTAATTGATTTGTCTTATTCAGACCTGAGGCATGGTCTGACATCATGATTTTTTTTCAGCGGGCTTATGGTCATCTAATCTTTTATTTAAGTATCATAATGCTTGACTTTATGTAGAATTTGTTACAAATATTATAGGACAAAGAGATCCAGATACAGGCTTTAAGTAACATTGATAGATATATAAACCCCACATAGTGCAACTTATTTGCTTGCTCATTTTGCTGATTAGTTCTTAAATGGTGTCTGTATTGTTTATGTGAGCCTATATGGGTCCATAACTCACATCTAGTTATGTTAGGTCCTGGGGTTGAGATAGTTTCTTTGTTCCATGCTTGGAAGTTTTGCAAACTAAAATTTCCACTTTTCTTTGGCTCATATGGGTGGCCTACATTTTACTTCTAGAGCTTATTTCAGAGAGTTCTCTTGTTCTATTTCTTTTGTTCATAATGTAGAAATTTCCATTTCACTAGAAAATCTTTCACAATGATCAAACTTCAACCTGCAGTTTTCTATTATAAATTTTTCAATTCCGCTTTGTATGTATCCTTTGTGATAGATTTGTGAATCCTTATGGGTTGTTCCATCTTTGAGAAAATATTTATTCATGTCATCTCGATTTGATAAAGCATTTCCTCTGTTTCTTCTAGAGTACAAACTAATATTTAGTAATACTACTTTCCATTCATTTCATGTTTCATGAATTTTGCTGCCATTACAATATAATTCATTTACTCCTATTTGCCCCATGAAAATAGTTGTCTTATGTTAACATATGTGTAGGTTGGACAGCTTAGGGAGGTTTTAAATATGACTCATAATGCTGAGCTGAAGCTGTTTTTGGAAGTAGAAATTAGTCCAGTAAGTATCTTTCACATCTTTGAGCAACCTGCATATAATTGGGTGTTCTCTTTTAATATCTTTAGTCACAGTTTAAGTAAAGGCGAAGAGTTTGACATTAAAAGTTTCAATTGGCTGCCATATTCTCTGATGCAATTATTTTTCAATTGACAATTGTTGCAACCTAGGACCTTCACTTTCTTCCTCCACCGCCAAAAACCAAGGAGGAGATACTACTTTTCTTCAAGCTATATGACCCTGAAAAAGAAGATCTGAAGTACGTGTTACAACTTACCTGTTAATTTTGCTATTTTTTTTTTAAATTTCATTTGTGTGAGTAGCAGCCTAGAGCACAAATTTCCCAAATGTGGGATTTGTGATGGTTTACTTTTTGCAAGTCAGCTAAGCCTTTCTATTGAAACGGTTAATTTCAGAATGAAAATCCTCGACAGTCATGTAAACGAATACACACACACATATTATGTTATGGGGGATGACTTGCTCTTATTGTTTTTGGTAAGACTTGTCCTTATTGTTTTCGTGTGTTTTGTTTTGGGGATTGTAGATTTGTAGGAAGACTATTTGTGAAGTCTCTTGGAAAGCCAACTGAAATACTCTCAAAATTGACTGAAATGGCTGAATTTCCTCCAAATGAAGAAATTGATCTTTATGAGGTTTGTTTTTCCATTCAATGCAGTGCAGTAGGTTTCCATCAACTCTTTATCTCGTCATCTGTATTTTGATATAAATCCTTGGTCTAAAGAGAATGAATGCAGAGCAAATGCAGAAACCAACATACTGGGAACACTTAGACAAATTTTAAGCTAGAATTTGTGAAACCTTTTGAGTCCTATTTTTATTTTATTAAAACATCATATATATACTATCAGATTAATCTCAATTTTAATTTTCATTAGCAAAATTGCTTAGTTGAAGCAATGACTATGCTGAAGCAGAAGAAATGATGGATAGCAAAACCTTGCACAATTCATTTGCTGCAAAAAAGGATTCTTAGAGTTTCTTATCGTACCCTGTATTTTAGTTTCCCTTCATGTTAAAATTATTCAGAGTAATAAGTTGGCTAATAGCATTGTTGGGATGAAGAAAAACTTATTAGTCAGTTGAATTTTGACACGGAAAACACACTGTTCAAGTTTTGTTTTTACGTCATACAAGACCATAACCCAGATCTCTTGTATTCTAGTTTAAAATTAACTCAGGTGTATCTGTTTGCCCCTGTTTGGGAACCTTTTTTTTTTTTTGTAAATTTAGGTTTTGGTTTTTGGAAAATTGTTTTGTCTTAAAATTATCCTGAAACTGACGCAATTTTCAGATTTTATTTCCAATTCAATGTACTATTTGCAACCATTTGAAAAGTGATCTCTGTTTTAGGAGCACATAGGGGTGACTCTAATTATAAATTGAAATGCTTAAGGAAAATTGTAGGTTAATTTCAAGAATTAGCCTCAGAATTTGTGCATATTAATAAGAGGAAACGTTAGTTAAATCTTTTTGGTGATTCATTTTTCATTTTTATGTTCATTTTGAAAATCTTTCTACCAAATAGGAGGAACAATTCAAGAATTAGTAATTATGTAACAGTAATACCAAACACATTTTCCCTTTTTCCCATTAGATTAGCTATTGAAATGCCATTTTGCTTTCCAGACATAACAAACTCTAAAAAGGTGTTTTCTTTTAATGTATGAAACATATTTTTAATATTTTAAGATTTTTAAAAAATTGTAATCCACTTTTTTTCTCTCAAATTTTTCCCTAGATATTTTTCTAAAAAAAAAAATATTTTGACCCAAAACAGGGCATAAAACTCTCCTGTTAATCATGTGTTGACTTTTCATTCATATTTATTTATTAGATGAATACACCTATTTAATGAAACATCCTTCTTTATATTTATGTTTCTTGTTTTGCATCTTATGTTAGTCCAAGATAAGGATCTAATTGCACTATACAATATTTAGGAAATAAAGTTCAAACCAAATGTCATGTGTGAGCATATTGACAAGCGGATATCTTTCAAATCAAGCATGGTAAATACGATGCACAATGTTTTTTAACTTTTTTTTGTTTGCTTTCCTATTCATTGGCTTGACTCGATCTCTGGATGTAGCTTGAAGATGGAGATATCATTTGCTATCAAAAGTCTTTAACATCAGCAAATAGAAACCAGTTTCGATATCCTGATGTTCCTTCTTTCTTGGAGTATTTTTGCAACCTCCAGGTTTGTCTTTCTGATCTATAATTGAGAAGCGAAATGCATAACTTTGGTTTCTACAGATGTGAAACTATAATTGTAGTGTTTTTTGGAATTTGATCTATCTTTCCAAGTTGGATTATTAGCTTATAACCTATAAGGTTTAAAATTTCAAACTATGTTGGAGTTTTGATTTATGACTAAAATGATACAGTTTCGCTACCGTATTGTGCCATGTCAATACAGTTTTACTATTTTTTTAAATATAAAATATATTAATTAATTTTTTAAATTAATATTTGATCACTGTATATGTTTATTAATGAGTTATATTTGAGATGTTGAATATTAAGTTTAAGTTTTGAATATATTAATTGGATCTCTCTTTCCAAGTTGGATTATTGGCTATCCCGTACCAAGTTTAAAATTTCAAACTGTGTTGGAGTTTTGATTTATGACCAAAATTATATGGTTTTAATATATTTTTTAAATATAAAATATATTAATTAATTTTTTAATTAATATTTGATCACATAAAATGTTTATTATTGAGTTATATTTGAGATGTTGAATATTGAGTTTAAGTTTTGATATTATCTCATTATAGATACTTATTGAGTAAAAGTCAATTTAAGTTAACTAAAATTCACCGGGATTAGTTAAGTTTAAACAAGATTTAATTTAGATTTATTTTGATCAGTTTAAAATTAAATCAAATTTATATATATAACAATTTAGTTTATTAGTAGTAATATATTTTATAAAGTTAAAAATTATATTCTATTTAAGTTTTTTATCTTTTTGAATATTCTGTCTTTTACCTTTTTAAAAGTTTTTTTCCTCTATATTTATCCTATCGATATATAAAGAAGGAAAAAAGGATAATCAATTTAATGTCAAAAGGTTTTTTTGCCCCTCTATTTACCGGGTGAAGAGATTAGGAAAGAAGATAAAAATAAAAATTTAACCTAAAATTAAAATATAAAAAATAAAATAGAAAAAACACTGCTGCTGCTGCGACCCCGTTGAGGCCACCACGGTGTTGCTGAGATTGCTGCAATCCTGCAGCGACTTCTGTGTGCCGGTGCCGATCGGCGAGTGGAATGATAAATCCTGCATCTGCCATTTAGCATGGCACAAAATTTTATTCCTTGATCGTGTATTCGTACATATTTTTTAATCTATCAGTCTTTCAAACTGTCAAATCTGTCATAAAGTTTAAATTTCTGAAACAAGTTTATCTCCCATTGATTCGTCATCCCTCCATTGCTAACTTGATGGAATGCCAATCCAGCCAAGGGGTCTACATCAGTTGCCAACTCAACAGCTATTAATTAATTTAATACAGTTGATCCCTTTCTCAGTTGCTCTTGGAAGAAGTCGTTAGCATGAGCTCTTGTGTTCTTGGCAACATGGCCTGCTGCCCGGGCTTCAACCTCAAAGAGCCTTAGACTTCACCCTTCTGGTGGTAAGGTCCATCATCCACTTCATTCTAATGCACCTCCTTGCCCGTACCTCTACCTCTGCCCCTACCCCTCGACCGTTGCTTCCTTTGCCATCTACATAGTGTGTGCTTCTTGCCCCACTAGCCACATTGACAAACCAAGGTCCTTATCATGTCTCTCAAAAAAGTAAAACTCCTGCCATTTGAGAATTAAATTTCATAGATCTCTATAGTCCTAGGTGGGGTTTTTATTTTTGTTTTTAATTTTAAAAATAAGAAATTAGAATATTAGAGCCAAAGTTGGGATTGTATTTGTTGAGAGAAAACTTCGGGAGATAGATTAAAATGGTACAAACATGTATTTAGATGACCGCTAAATACTTCAGTTAGGTTATGTGGAGTTATTATAAAAATGCCAATTGAATGAGAAAGAGAAAGACCTAAGAAGACTTGATTGATAACGATAAAACAAGATAATTTTTTAAAAAATATATATGATGATGTAATAGGGGATAGAGTCCAACAACATAGGAGAATTCATATTGCCGACCCCACCTAAGGGATAAAGCTTTATTGTTGTTATAGTTTTTTTTTTTAATTTTAAAATTAATCAATAGTTGTTGTTGTTGTAGTTGTTAATTTGGTAGGTGATATAGATGACTTAGAGTTGGCATTCTGCTACATTAACATTGTCAGGAAGTTAACAGTGGATGGGTGGCAATTTGTCAGGTTATAGATTTGCGCTGAAATTTATTATAATATGATATATTTGAAAAGTTTTAATGGTCGTGACAGATTGGCAATCCATACAAAGTACATGTAGATCTAATAATTAACTTTCAACCAAAAAGATTTAGTAATTAGCTCTTTCAAATTTTCTTATAAATTTAAGAGAGGATCTACTTGTATTTAACTACTTGTGTTTGATGCTTCTAAAACAATTGAAGTACAAAATTTGGACGCTAATCAGATTGTGGTGACTACTAAACAGTGTCTTCTTGGTGGCAGTGTCACACCATTATGATATTATACCTTTACACGGTTTTAATTGGTAACTGTCAAGTATTTTCTCTGCCTCTTTTCTTTTCTCAAATTCCATGCTGTACCTCTAAAAGGAACAAAGATTATAAATTGTGGGGTATTTGAGTGGGAAAATTACAGAATAGACAGTAGGCAAGCAAGAGTAAAGTAACTACCTACCATTTTCTCCTCCATACTTTTTCAATAATGTAATATGACAGATCAATATTGTCTGGTCGCTATTTGCCAACTTTTCCTCTATTATATTCTTTATTTATCTTCTACTTTCCTGACTCTCTTCTGCCCTATCATGGATTTGAGAGGCTTGCACTTAATGTTTAGATATTATGTTGTTGTAGATCGTTTTTTTTCGGGCTTTGGAGAAGCCAAAGGAGGAGGATTTTTTCTTAGAATTGTAAGTGTTTAAGCATATAGGTAACTTGTATAATTTATAATTGTACCTGTCTAAGTTATCTTACTAAACTTTTTCTCTGATATGATTCCTGTTCAGATCTAAACTTTTCACATATGATGATGTTGTTGAAAGGGTGTCACGTCAACTTGGTGTAGATGATTCATCAAAAATTCGTCTTACATCTCATAACTTCTATTCCCAGCTGCCTAAACCACAACCCATTGAGTATCGGGGTGTGGACAACCTTTCAGACATGCTGGTTCATTATAACCAGGTTGTATAACTAAAACTAATTGTTTTAAGTGAAATTTAGTTGCAATTAATCCATACTGATTCAACTACTACAGACTTCTAATATTTTGTACTATGAGATATTGGATATTCCTCTGCCTGAATTGCAAGGTTTGAAAACTCTGAAGGTAGCATTCCATCATGCCACAAAGGAAGAGGTGGTTTAAACCTTCAGTTATTCTATATCTATACTGTTGTTTTGGAAGCTTCCATAAACATAGATAGTTTTGATTTCAGGTGGCAATTCACAACATCAGACTTCCTAAGAATAGCACTGTAGCTGATGTAATCAGTGACCTAAAGACCAAGGTAACTTCATGTATGTGATGTGTTTATTATCTTCTTGAATATGCAGTTTGTGATGAGAGACTTCACCATATGCTGCATTGACTTTATTGTTTTAATTGTGAATGGCAATCTCGACTGATCTCGATATGAATCGCCCGGGGTTGGATCACGATCAACCATTGCCGATCTGTTTCTGAGTGATTTTTCACACACCCCTCCATGTATGTGGAAAATTTAGAAGCTTGAAAATGAAACTATAATTGATGAATATTGTGAATTAATTGATCATAATCATAGGAAAATAGAAGAAATCAGTTGAAATTGGTTGATATCTCTATGAGTAGATCTAGTGTTGAGTTCTAAGTATTGCATTTATGAGAGGAGGAAACCTTGAGGAGATCGATGGTGCCCTGCTAGAAGATTGTTGTGTGCAAGCGGATATGTTTGCGTTCTTTACTAGTGAAGATGACAGGTTTGTGTTCTTGAGTAGTAAGATACGGTGTGGGCTCTAAGTTTTTGGAGAAGAAGAAGTGCAATGATGGTGTGGTTACTTCCATTGGTGTAGCTGCATGTGTTCCTAGAATATATCAAGGATGGCCCTCAATATATAATTTAATTAAAAATTAATAGTGGTATTTTTTAATCATTAAATTGAACAAGTAACTAATAAATGTATATATTTAATTTAATTAATAATTTATTGTTAATTAATTATTTTTATTAGTTTAATTAAATAATTTTTTATTGACTTATTGGAAACAGAAACTATTTGAGATTATAAATAGAGCAAAATTTCTGCAATGTGTAATATTCATATTTAATCAACTGTAGTTGACATTATTTTTAGAGTTTGAAATATCTTCTATTTTCTTATTGAGTAAATATTTTTTGTTAATTTTAATTTTTTTAATATTGATTCTGATTCCATGACCCAAATATATATATATATATATATATATATTCCGATATCCATACCATCACTTGTGATTTTACTGTTGTTTGATGTGCGGCATACACTTTTTTATGGTTCTTTTTTCCCATTTAGGTTGAGCTCTCTCGTCCTGATGCTCAAGTCAGGTTACTAGAGGTTTTCTATCACAAGATCTACAAGGTAACATTTTATTATTGATATTTTTAGTGGAAGATTGAAAAGCTTACATAAGCAAGATTACAGTTAGTATTTTGACTACTTTTATATGGGATTGGACTAGAAAGTTAATTCTCTGCTCTGCTACATTTGAAAGGTTTTGCTGGTCTTTTAGCTAAAAAAATTGTCTCATATACCTTGAAAGTGAGAATGCACTCCAACTTGAATGCCTTTTTCTAGCATGTACTGGTTATTGACAAAAATACTATCCTATTGGATATTTAGTAGCTTTCACCAATTATTTTCCATGCTCCTTTACACTTGGAAATTCTGTCTAGTCAAAGATTTTTTGGAGTATTCTTTCCTCCATCTTTTACTTTTTGTCCATGCAGATATTTACATCAGGTGAGAAAATTGACGACATTAATGATCAGTACTGGACTTTGCGTGCAGAGGAGGTTAGTTTCCATTTTCAATTTTTCATTGAGGCTACTTCTAATTTATTTTTTTTATTTTTGTTGATATTCATTATGATGCTGTCTTCAGTCCTAGTAACCTAACAGATCTATCATTTTAAAGATAAATTTGGGTGGTTTTGTTACATATATTAGTGATTTATGATTTTTCTAATAAGCCTTGTCCTTGCAGATTCCAGAGGAAGAGAAAAGGCTAGGGCTTCATGATCGCTTGATTCATGTCTATCACTTTACTAGAGATTCTAATATGAACCAAATGGTAACTTTAATGTGTTTGAGTTGCCATTTTGTTATCTCTTCACAAAGTAAATTAGATAAATATCTTTTCTAGTAATTAAAGTCTGGTGTAGTTTATTTTCTCCACCAATAAAATTTATGTTCGTTTCCTTTTACCTCTATCATAGCATTTTTCTCTACAAGGTTTCTGAGCTAAGTGCTAAAATAATTTTATTTGTATGTCTAGTGGCATGCTGCATTTTGTTAGTCTAGTGGTTGCACTTTGATAGATAGGTTAGTCTTTGTCTCCGTTGTTTTTTTTAAACTAGCACTAGGTATCCCGGCTTTTGGCCCGACTAATCCTGGGGATGATCGACTCTGCTCCACGGATCTCTAACGGGACGCTAATTAACTCTTAGATGAGATATGCTTCACCGGTTAACAGGGAAAATCAGGAAGTGCTCGTGTGAACAACCTCAACATCTGCAGCGTCCTTAGTCTTTGTCTCTCTTGTGACTCTAGCTTATGGAGATGCGAAGATTTTATATTCTCTTGTAAATCAGGAAGTGCTCGCGTGAACAACCTCATCTTTTTGAAATAATATCATACTTTACTCAGTCTCACTCTTAATATTAAGTTTCCTACATGAATTCTAATTTCTCTATTTCTTTGCAATACTTGACAAGTCATTTCATCATAGCAAACATAAGAATTGTGGTATCTTTTATTTTATACTCAAGAAGATCTATCTGATTTGAAAATCAGATATATTTTTTTGAAGTTTGACAGGATTGTCAATTGCAATAAATGTTATGTCCTGATCATGTTCATCAAGTGTTTCTTCATTTTTAATTTTGTACATATGGTACGTTTTTACCTTTATGTCAACGGGAGTTCTAAGTTACTAGATTCATTTTTTATGTTGTGTTATAGGTTCTATCCCGCAGACTTTATTTTTTTGTTGGACGTTATGTTTGAGTCTTATTTATATGTGGCATTAGTTATATTTTAAGAGGACAATCCTTCTTCTCCAATAATGCAATTGTCTTTATCCATTAAATCTGCAGTTTCTTTTTCTGCTTCTGTTTTCTTCAAATTTAATAGAGATAGATTTCCATTTGCTTCATTGCATACTTGAATTTTCCGCTGTAGAAAAGCCTGAACCAAATATCCATATAGCAGGCACTCAGAATTGTCCCCAGAGCTATCAAGTGCATTATTTCTTTTTATATGTGGTGCCTTTCATACTGTCCTGCTATGTTTGGGTTTCTTAGCTTGAATTATGTTGTGGGTGTCTATACACCCTACACTGCATGATTTGCTGATTTAATTTCTTGAAACAGTTGTTTCTATCCATGAAATTTCCCCCCTTTTTCCCTCTGAATTCTCTTACAAGCCAATTATGGATATTCCATTTTCTTAATTATTTTTTCTTTGTTTTCAATATCCTGTTTTATGGGTTGAATTAGTTAATTTATCTCGATTACATTTCTTTTGTTTCTCCCCAAAATTAACCATTTAATGCTTCTTTGCAGCAAGTTCAGAATTTTGGAGAGCCTTTCTTCCTTGTTATAAAGGAAGTTGAGACTTTAGCCGATATCAAGATACGCATTCAGAAGAAACTGCAAGTTCCCGATGATGAATTTTCAAAGGTATGATGAATTTTCAAGGTATTTTACTTTTTTTTTCTTGTTGTTTTTGTGACTTAGTACTTAAAGGTCAACTCTGAAGCTGCATTTTTGCATTAACTTCAGCTTTCAAAATAGATTTTTGGTCACATATATTGATTTGTCAAAATTGCCTCTTTCTTGATTTGGCATCTTAATCTGTGAGCCATCTTTGAATCTAATATAATGCTTTTGTTCAACTAGTGGAAGTTTGCTTTTATGTCACTTGGTCGTCCTCAATACCTCCAGGATTCAGATATTGTATCCTATAGATTTCCGGTATGTTTATTTTTCTGTTTGTTTCTCTGTTTTTACTCCCTATGACGTCGTTTAAGTTGGTGCAGAGACGAGATATTTATGGAGCCTGGAAGCCGTACCTTGGTTTAGAGCATTTGGACACGGCTCCAAAAAAAGCTTACACTTCTAGTCAGGTATAACTTTGGTTTGTCTTTCTGATCTATAATTGAGAAGTGAAATGCATAACTTTGGTTTCTACATATGCGAAACTAAAATTGTATTGTTTGTTGAATAGGATCCATCTTTCGAAGCTAGATTATTAGGGATTCAAACTAGGCTGGAGTTTCAATTTACGATCAAAATGATATGATTTTATTATTGTAGCATGCTATGCCAATACATTTTCAATATTTTTTAAATATAAAATATATTAATTAAAAATATTTTTTTATTTATATTTGATCATTATAAATGTTTGATATTGAGTTATATTTGAAATGTTGAATGTTAAGTTTTGATATTATCTCGCTATAGAAATTTATTAAGCAAAAGTCTATTTGAGTTTAACTAAAATTCACTGGGATCAATTAGGTTTAAATTAGATATAATTTAAATTTGTTCCAACCAGTTTAAAATTAAATTAAATTTATATATAAAATAATTTAATTTATTAATAGTAGTATATTTTATCAAATTAAAAATTATAGTATATTTAAAAGTTTTAATGGTTGTGACAGTTTTGCGAGATCATATCTCATTTATGCATAAATAAATCTGTGGAATTCCAAATCAGCAATAATTCAATAAAACATCAGGATCAAGCCCCTCCCTCAGCCACCGTCAAATTTTGCGCATATGTTTCAATTGGCCGAACACGTTGTGTGATGAAGATGCCTGCCGAGTGCCTGTGCATGTGCATGCAAAAGGAAAAAAAAAATTCTAAAGTATATAATTGAAAAAAATGAAAAATACAGCAACAATTAATTACACCAATAAAGGGAATGAGTTTATTTGTTTGATCCCGCTTATTGAATCTCCTTTTCTTTTAAAGTAATTTTTACATGGCTTTCTTTATCCTTTCTTTCTTTCTTTAATTTCCTTTATTTTAAGGTTTAAGTGATCAAATTAACTTAGGTAATTTAAGTAGGTTAAATCTGTTTAAAAATTTAAATTTTTTTCATAGAATTCAACCTTCATAAGGAGAAAAAGCTTTAAATGGAATGAAAAATAGAAAAATAATTGGATCAGATGATATTTCGATAGAGATATGAAAGTGTCTAGACAAATAAAATATTGAATGACTTACATAATTATTCAATTTAATATTTAAAATGAAAAAAATGCATGATTAGTTGAGGACAAGTTCGCTAGTTTTTTAATATAAAAACAAAGGAGATGTATAAAATTGTATAAATTATAAGGGTATTAAACTAATGAGTCATACTATGAAACTATGAAAAAATTAATAGAAAAAAGATTAAAGGAAACAATGATGATCGAAAATCAATTTGGATTTATAGTAGGAAGATCGATAATAGAAAAAGCTTATGATAGAGTCTCAAAGGAAATTATGTGGAGGATTCTAGAAAAGAAAGGTATTAAGGATACATATGAGGATGCAATAATCAGAGTGAAAACGCTAAGAGAATTAACCGAAGCATTTCCCATAAAGATAGAGTTATATCAAGAATCAATTTTAAGTCTCTATCTTTTTACACTGATTATAGATGAACTTATTAGATACATCCAATATATGATACCATAGTATCTATTATTTGTAAATATTATTTTGGTAGATGAGAGAAGTAAATGAGAAAATTTAAATCTGAGAGGAAAACTTTAGAAGCAAAAGGTCTTATACTTAGTTGAGTATAGACAATATATGGAATTTAAATTTAGTAATGTTAAATACAATAAGACAATTATTAAGTTATGAGATAATGAGTTGTCGTTCACTGAAAGTTTTAAATATTTAGGATGATTGTAAAAGGATGGAGGGATGGAGAGAGATGTCTTATATTAAATACAAGTAGAATAGTTGAAAAAAAGGAAAACATCATATAAAGTACCTTCAAAACTGCTATAATAGACTTAGTTGTTATTGCTATAATAGACTACGATATTCCTCCTTAATTGTAAACACAGATAATAAATGATTTGATTCTTAAAATTTCGCAATTAGCTTTTTGAATTTATCAAAAGGCGGTGCATCTCACTTTAATTTTTATTTAAAGGTGTATCTAATTTTTAAAATATCTTTTCTATTTATTTTAATCTTAATCTTAAATTTAAATAAAAATTTACTTTTTTTACTTAAACTTGTGCCATACTGACCCCGAATCAAATTGGATTAAGAATAAAATTAAAATTTAATTATTTCATCAATAAATTTCATACAAAAAATAATTAATGGCTCTAAAAAATTTACATCATTAAATTTATATTTATGAAACATCCTTCTTTATATTTATGTTTCTTTTTTTGTGTCTTATGTCCAAGATAAGGATCTAATTGCACTATACAATATTTAGGAAAGAAAGTTGGAACCAAATGTCATGTGCGAGCATATTGACAAGCGGATATCTATCAAATCAAGCCAGGTAATTATGATGCACGATGTTTTTTAACTTTTCTTTTTTGCTTTTCTACTCATTGGCTTATTTGGATCTCTGGATGTAGCTTCAAGATGGAGATATCATTTGCAATCAAAAGTCTTCAACATCTGCTCGATATCCTAATGATCCTTCTTTATTGGAGTATGTTCGCAACTGCCAGGTTTGTCTTTCTAATCTCTAATTGAAAAGTGAAATGCATAACTTTGGTTTCTACATATGGGAAACTAAAATTGTAGTGTTTGTTGAATTGAATTTATCTTTCTAAGCTTGATTATTACGGTTTCGAACTGTGCAGGAATTTCAATTTGTGATTGAAATGATACGATTTCGTTATTGTACTGTGCTATGCCATTACGGTTTCAATATTTTTTTTAAATATAAAATATATTAATTAAAAATATTTTTATTAATATTTGATCATTATAAATGTTTGATATTGAATTATATTTGAAATGTTGAATGTTAAGTTTTGATACTATCTCGTTGTAGATATTTATTAAGTAAAAGTCTATTTAAGTTAACTAAAAGTCACCTGGATCAATTAGGTTTAAACTAGAGTTAATTTAAATTTGTTCTAATCAGTTTAAAATTAAATCAAATTTATATAAAAAATAATTTAGTTTATTAATCGTAATATATTTTATAAAATTAAAAATTATATTATATTAATTTTATTGTATCTTTCTTGATAATTTGTCTCCTACCTCTTTAAAAGTTTTTTTTATATTTATCTTGTGAATGAATAAAAAAAGAAAAAAAAATCATTGTAAGCTCCGGAAGTTATTTATTTTCTTTATTTACTTTGCGAAGAGATATGGAGAAAAAAATAAAAATTTTAACCTAAAATAAAATAAAATAAAATAAAGGCCTCGGGGAGGCTTGTGCATGAAATTTAATTCTTTGATCATGTATTCATAGATATTTTTTAATCTATCAGTCTTCCAAACAGTCAAATCTGTCATACAGTTTAGATTTCTCAAACAAATTTATCTCCCATAAATTCCTCATCCCCTTCCATTGCTAACCTGACGGAATGCCAATTCGGCCAAGTGGTCTACATCAGTTGCCAACCCAACAGCTATTGATTAATTTAATACAGTTGATCCCTTTCTCGGTTGCTCCTTAAGGTTCTCTTGGAAGAAGTCATCAGCATGAGCTCGTGTCCTTGGCAACATGGCCTGCTGACCCAGCTTCAACCTCAAAGGACCTTAAACTTCACCCTTCCGGTTAGGCCTATCATCGACTTCATTCTAATTCACCTCCTTGCCTGTACCTCTATCTCTACCCCTCCGCCACCACTTCCTTTGCCATCTGCAGAGTGTCTGCTTCTTGCCCCACTAGCCACATCTACAAACCAAGGTCCTACTCCTTGTCTCAACACTTCTGTTTATGAAGGTGCGACCTATGATGCTATTGGATTTTCTGTTGGGCTCATAGGAGCTACAATCTCAAATGGTTTGATTGCTCTATAAGAGGATGGATTCCGAGTTTGAGGTTCCTAACAAGCCCCAACCTATATTGCTGAATGTAGGCATCGTGCATGGGTTGGAGCGGTATTTTGTGTCACTAAACTCTGAATGATATGGAGTTTGTAATGGAGAAAGTCTGGTCACCAACTCGATTTGAGACTTAAGTGCTGGTTTTTAGGGGCTTAAATAATGGATTGGGTGGGATGCCATTTTTGATTATTCATGAGGCTGACAGGATCATAAAGGTAGAAGCAAACGGAGAAGAGAAATAGAGGCAGATTGATAATGGTTTCTCTGCAGTTGCGCAGGTGGAAGGGACTGTAGGAAAGTTGGCACACTGTCTCTCCCATTTTGAGCCTGAGAGAGTGATGGATCATTAAAGCCTTCCTTCAAGCCCCCTGGTCCTTCCACTATTGGTGGAGGGAGTGCAGACTACAGAGACCTCAGAGACATTGAAATTGCCACAAGTACGAAGGCTAGGCCAATCAAGGTGTTGGTGGCATCGAATTAAGGGTGTTAAGAATGTAGGTTTTAGTTTTTTCATTTTAAAATTAATTAATAGTTATTAATTTGGTAGGTGACATAGATAACTTAGAGTTGGCATTTTGCTACGTCGACTTTATCAGGAAGTTAATAGTGGATGGGTGGCAGTTTGTCAGGTTATAGATTTGCTCTGAAATTTATTATAATATGATATATTTGAAAAGTTTTAATGGCTGTGATAGATTAGTACTTTGTTACGTCCCGAGAGTACGCCGTGCCGAAAAGCAAACGGACAACACCTCCCCTGTACGTGACAACATATCGAGTTAATACAAGGTCCATAGGCCCACAACAACATGACATATATATGAATAATACCAAACAATACATCCACAATAACATAAAAGGTGCGCACCAGTGCGACTCTAACATACTACACCAAAAACAACATACAAACCAACAACCAAATACAAAACTGATTATACATGACCATAATACAAAACAGCAGCGGAAACAAATACGTGGAAAACCCCAATTGTTCGGTGTGAGATGGGATCAGCTGGCGGAGCTCCGAACGTCCAAGGAATCTTCTACCTGTTACCTGGGCGATAGAAAACCCAGGGTCCCGGGGTGGTGAGTATAAACTCAGGGGTAATATATAGAAAGTGCATGAACATATAGGGTAACGAGATCTACAAGTATACATGTGAAGATCTACAGGTATACAGCATGAGTCCAATAGACATACAGACCTATCCAAATCTAATAACAAGTAACTACAGTATAGTCATACTCACTGTATATACTAAACTGATCAACTGAACATGAAGTAATGTACCAATGTATCTGACGGTCTGCAACACCATAAGCTATATCATCCTGAACAGATATACAATAACATAACCCATATAACGTATAAAGTCAATTCCATACCTGACCAACACTCAGATATATGATCAGTATATAATCATAAATAATAACATTCTGGTCCATACCACACTATGACATGACGCTAATCAAATGCATACAATAGTCTGGACCAACACATATATCATGCTCAACACACAATAGTATATAATATGCAAATGACATGTATTATGATGTACAAACATATGCAGTAAACAAATACAGCATCTCATAGGCATATGTAAAACATATATCAAATACATGCATACATATATATCAGCAATGCATATGCATGACCATGTCTGTGGACCCGTCCAACCACGACCCCAAGATGTCTGTGGCATAACATACAACTATCCTAACTCCACCGCCACCACTCTCGAGTGGCCGAAGGTTGGGTAGTATGAATGAGCGATATAAGCGTAAAAACTAACTACTCCGGGGTCCTCGCCGGTCGCTCGTCACTACCCATGAGTAGACGAGCTCTGCGCACAGACAACCGTGACGTCACACAACCACCGCCTATAGTGGGCGAGTGCTAACACCACTCGCGGTGGCGGTCGCGCGTCTCCGGCTACCACCATCCATAAGTGGTCGGCGCGACATCCAATGCGCCTCTCAACCTCACTACTACCCCGACGGTGGTAGGAGGCAGGATGATTGACAACCCGTCTCAACCACAAGGGAGACCCAGTTAACAACATGCATGCAATGTAATGATGCATAGCTCCATACATGTATCCTCGCCACACTCCCTATCCCACGGGGAGTCCTGGTCAACCAAAAGTCAACTATGCAAGAACTACAATCCACAAGACTCTCTATCGCACAAAGAGTCATACACATCTGACAATCAACCACGCTAAGACCTCTAGTCAGTAGCGAGATACTATCGACAATCCATATAACCATATACAGATATACGATCCATAATGGATATACTATCACGCTAGGACCTCTAGTCCATGGTCACATACTAACAACCACACCCTTATCTATGCACAGACAACTAGATCCACCATAGATGCACCACTAATACGGGTATGATATAACAATCGACTTCATAATCCAATCCATCACCTAACCCTAGTGATGTAACACAGTAACCCAATCTGAGGTCATAATGATAACCCTAACTACATGTACTTACTGAACATCTATCAGCTAACACATAATAGAGTTTGTAGTTCATATCCATGATAGATAATCAATGAAATAACAACAATATATCTCAAAGGTCAAAAGCAGTACAAGCATATGATTAAACATGAGTGGATTTAAGGTAAACAGGTATAAACATATATCCAATTTCATGCACTGGAATTTGATCAAAACTACCGGACCAGGTAGATATTACCCACCTGATACGAAGCTCGAAATAATCCTCACGTCGTGGATCTGCTTCGTATCCCAAACCTGCACATAATAGGAAACTATGATTAGGTATAAGTCTCTGATAAATATACGAACTAAACACTAATTCGTTCCTATATTCATATCCTTTACTCGTCTACAAGTTAACTCCTCGGCACACCTCTTGTATCCCCGATTATCCCAGCCTGATACACCATCACCATACTCGCTCCCTCATCAACAAGATCAATTAAGGTAATAGATTTAACCAACATTCAAAACTGCAATGACAGCTTATCTTAGGATCAAATCACCACCTCATATTGCATCACGAACTAGGACAACTCCACAGAGTCAATACAACCAATCATCAATTGGATTTCTCAGCTCAAACCTAGCTATCTGCTCCTTCCCCACACACAGCCGGCACAGTAACCCAATGGTCCACAAAACACCAATCTAAACTAAAACAGAGCATCTACAGCTAGATCTAGAGAGAAACACCTGAACATAATCAAAAAGGAAAATAGGAATCATACCCGACACAACACTTCCCCGGCGAATTCTGCCTACCCAAGGTGGTATGTTCACGGAATCAACTGCTGTGAACCAAAACTATAATCAAGACTTACCTCAAGCACGATCCACAGCCAAACCAATCAACATCGAACAGAAACCACAACCAATCTCAACCACACCGACACACCACCGAAGGCAGCAAATACACATGAGAAGGAAAGGGTAATCAAAGCTTACCGGGCTCAAATCTCCACCGGCAACCATCCCCCCCTCCAGTTGCTCTGTTCATCGGAACAAACCAAGCTCTAGAACACTGCCCAAACCACCAATTGAAGCTAAAACGAGGAAATCTATAGCTAGAACCTAGATCTCATCTCAAAGTAAGAAGGAGATCAGCTCTTACCTGGCAACAATGCCAATGGAGCCGATCCGGCTTCCCTTGTCGCCGGCAGAGATCAACGGTCGCTCACTGTCAACAGAATCGAAGCCGCCACCGATCCCTTGCTCTAACGAAAGCGCACCCAACTCACCAATCCAGACCTCCACCGGATGTCGGCTGCCCTTTGCCTCTTCCGCCAACCGGATCTCCCACCGTCGGCAACAGCTCGCCCGCGGAGAAGAGAGGCAGTGGAATCGCTCGCGCGAGAGAAGAGGAAGAACTGCCGATTGCGAGAGGAGAAAAGAATGAGTCAATCGGGTGATTCAGTGGCTTTTAAAGGTCGTTCCGAGGTGATTAGGCTAGCTCCAATTGAACCCTAACTAACCCAATCCCATTTGGTTCAGCCAATTTCAAGCCAAACAATTTGGCCCAATGGGCTCAGCCCAACAAGCTAATCAATCCAATTAGCCCACTAATTAAGTCCAATTAACCCCAATTAATCTACTAATTAAACTCATTTAATTAAAGAGTTAATTTTTATTTTATTTTATTTTCGTATCTTACACACTTCGTACGAAGTACATGATAGATTTAGCAATTAACTTTCAACCAAAAAGATTTAGTGATTAGCTCTTTCAAATTTTCTTATATATTTAAGAGAGGATCTACTTGTATTTAACTATTCGGGTTTGATGCTTCTAAAACAATCGAAGTGCAGAATGTGGACGCTAATGTGGTTGCGGTTACTAAACGGCGTTCCATTGATGTCGGCCCCTCTTCCGCCCCTGTCATCCCTTACATGAGGAACTTCCAGCCTGGCTCTTTCTCGAGGAACGGGAATTTGAGGAACCTCAAGCCTGAGGAGCACGATAGAAACCGTCTCTACAAGGAGAACAAACACTCCGTCGTCTTTGTCAGCAACCTCGGGGCGCGGTGAGCATTCCCATCATTTTGTTTGCTTTCGCAAGATAAGTTGGATATGGTGGTGCTTGATAAAAATCGTTTCTTCTGTTCAGACATGATGTCTTCACGTTGCAAGTGCTGGAGGTGCCTAAGGGATTCGGCTCGGGGTTCATCTGGGACAGAATAGGCCACATCGTCACAAATTACCATGTCATCCATGGCGCCTTCAACCTCAGGTGGGTGAGGAGAGCAGTTTAGTCCACCATCCCTCTTTCTACTACTAGTTATTTCTATAAACCACTAAATTCATATGCAGTTCAACTGGCAATTCAACTCGAGCTCTGCCTAAAGAGCATCTTTTGACTCGTATTTCATTACCCCCATATGCTTGTTTGTTCTTATACTGTGGGCTTCTTGCTTTGAACACCGTCTGGAAATCAAGATTATGTTAGACTTGTTTGGTATGTACAGTGTGACACTGGCTGACAAGACGGAATATAAAGCAAATGTTGTGGGATATGACCAAGACAATGATGTTGCTGTTTTGCGCATTGATGCACCAAAGGAAAAGTTGAGACCTATAAAAGTCGGCACGTCATCAAACCTGTGTGTATGCCTGGATGTTTGTGCCATTGGACATCCTGTAAGTGATTCAACAGTTATATTATTCCAAGTGGCTATATGAACATATAGGATATAAGTAGGTTTTCTTGAGGAATGCTCATTCTGCAGCCAAGGAAAACTGAGTTCAACATACATGGCATGCTATTGGAGAATCACCAGTACACATAATGTCTTGGTTTGCTCCACATAAGGTTTCAAAAAGCCTATGAAGCAATGTGCAATTGGACCATTGCATAGCATATATGCACCAGTATGGACTAACATATTCACAATAAAGTATTTTATTTAACACATTCAATTCTCGTTTTCCATTGAAAATGTATGGCAAACTTATGATGCAAAACACATGAAATAAAGAATTCCTTATTAGTTAAGAATGTAGAATAAATTGTGCAAATCGTTAACTAACTTGTAGCTAAAATGTTTTGCACTTGCAATATGAATACAGAAATTAACACTCGCAAGTTTCAAAAAAAATTTTGACCACACGGAGAGGTCATATATGCAATATTTGACTCCCTTCCAAGTCCACCTAGGTGGCATATGCTTTATAAATTTATGGTTCCATGGACTAGGAAATTTCCTAGTTGGTAGAAAATCGTCGCAGATGGAACAATGACCTAAGTTTATCCAAAATCCCCATTGTAGAGATTTAATGTTGCTATGTTGATGAAGACTAATAATATGGGTTGAAGCTGAGATGTAAACTTTCTAATTGAAGTAAAAGATAATGCTGAAGCTAGAATATCATTCTAAATATTTCTTTAGTAGGAGATCTAGCTTATATTATGTCCTATTAGTAGAGGTACAGACAATTATGATAGTTGTTCGGGTTGATCTAGTAAATTTAATTAGCTTAGCATTTATTATGCTTTTGTTTCTCGATGCAGTTTGGGTTGAGATACGCATGGACTCCAGGAGTTATCAGGTTGGTGATCTCATTGCACCCCTTGATTGCTGGAAACGTTGAACTACTTAATGCAGTAAGAAAGTTGAATGTTGTGACAAATAGATAGTCTAATTTTTCAGCTATTGGCATATACTATTGCAATAATAACCAAATCTTATTCCACTAGGTGGAGTTGACTATATAGATCTTTCTATGTCATTGAACTCTATTTTCTACTATATCATCTTTTATATTTAAATAAATATTTTTATTGCTAATTAAGTGTTCTTTGTTTTTTTCTCATTATTTTTGTGAAACTGTAATAGTTTCACATTGTCTAATTGAATTATTTATCGATTGTCTAAATACATACCATGTTAAATGTGTCTTCCCTCAAAAGGTGCAATCTTAATTTTCATTCAAATGTTTTTATTTTTTAGTTTATCTATTCTCATATGTCTATACATCTATCTTAACTTTATTATCTTTGCAATTCTCATTTTCTGCTTATGTGCTCGAGTTATTGTTTAACATTTAGCTTCATATAATATAACCGTTCTAATTACCATTTTGTAAAACTTTTTTTTTTAAAATTTTAAAGACACTTTACAATCACAAAAAATACTCGATGTTATCCTCCAGTTTAATCCGCTTGCTTGAATTTTATGTTTGATATTTCTCTCAATCTCTCTCTCCTTTTGCAAAAAATAATTCTAAATATTAAAAATGTTTAATTACAAATAATTCATTATCTTCTAACTTAATAATTGTTTCATTATATCTAATATTACTAAATTTAAATTTCATATATTTTGTTTTTATTCTACAAAGTGTAAGACCTTTTATTTCTAATGTTTTCCTTCAAAATTCAAGTTTAACATTTACTCATTTGCGTATCTTATCTATCAAATAATGTCATCTGTAAATAATTATTTGCATTATGATACCGTATCTTAGATTCATCCATGATTAGTGTATAAAGATAAATATTTGAAGTTGATTTTTAATGTAATCCGTTTCAGTTAATTATCTTGACATTTTCACTTTTATCATTACATCTTCATATGTATATTCTTAATTATTTTAATATATATTACACTAATACATTCTTTTCTAAAAAAATTTACATAATTTTTTTTTGGAGATTTTATTATAAGTTTTTTCATTTTCTTCTATACTTTTTCATTTCACTACCAAAATTTTGTATGGGTGCATATCTCTTTGGACTCACTTAGTAGATTTTTTACTATTAATTTTAATTTTAATATCATTTTATCCCATATTGTTAAAGTGTTATGTATTTCTTTTAATATTTGAACTCTTATCCTCTTTTTAAAAAGAGAAATTCAATGATGCATGCGATATGCCACACTTTCTTCTTCTTCCTTTTTTTTTTTTTTATTCTCTTTATTTCATCCCTATTATATCTCTGCAGTGAACTGGGGGTATACTTTCCCTCTCCAGCAAATGAACGGCCTATACTAGATGGAATACTGACTAATGCTTTGATAAACCCTGGTAATAGTGGAGGTCCACTGCTTGATAGTTCTGGATACTTGATAGGCATGGTCACAGCTATATACTCCCAAGTTCGAGAATCCTGTGGCGTTGCATTTGCCGTTCCTGTTGATACAGTAAGCTGATCATAGTGAAATATTGTCTAGCCAATTATTTTATGAAGGTCTAACTTTAATTGTGCTTTTATAGGTTAAGGGTATAGTAGAGCAGTTTGTAAATTTTGGTGAAGTGAGAGAGGCGTATATCAGGTATGTTATTCTTCTTTTCCCTCAATTTTATACTTCGCTGTGGTAATTTCTGGTGAAAGTTTGTCAATCACTAATGAAATTGCCATGGCAAAAGCTTCTTAGGCGATGCATGCTTATTGCATTGTGCCAATTTTCTGCTGCCCGGATGTACTTATTACAGGTGACAGTGGAAGTTCTGCGGGCCGATCACAAAGAGTGTTTGTTGTGCTCGAGCCAAACCCTGATGATTCATAGGGGTAGGATTGTGGCCTTCTCAGCATTTTCATAAATTGATTTTAAAAAAAACATATTTTAATAGAATAGTATTTTATATATAACAAATTGGATCTGAGTGAATTGTATTTTGTCACGTTGTAATAATTAATTGTAACTGTTATAATAGTATTATGATAGTGTTGAAAATAAATATATTTTTGATTTTTTATAAAAGGAATATTCATTTGAAGATTCTAATGGGGCGACACTTGATTTTGCTGGATCATATTTCTCATTTATACAATATATAAATAAGCAATAATTTACTAAAACATCAGGATCAAGCTCCTCCCTCAGCCACGTTTGTGTAGATAGTTTCTCACTTTCAATTATATCTTGTATTATTAGATTTGCAGTTATTTATGAATTGTTAGTCCTTTGCAACAATACATCACACTGAATTTCAATTTTTATTGATATTTCAGTTGGCCATTAAGGCTGCATTTAATAGGACGTAATTTATCTTGTAATATAATTTAAATTATATCATAAGATTTATTATTTTATTTATTGTCGTTTTAAAATTGTAATGTAATATAATTTAAATTATAAAAGTCATTAAAATTTTATAATCTGGATTACAAAATAAAATCTATGTAATTCGATTATATTATAAGTCGTAATCTAAATAGTGGTGGATATTCAATAATCGAAGTCGATCGTTATCATTATTGATTGGTTGTCGTCGTCATAATCGCCGTCGTACGGTCGTGCCATCGACATCATCGTCATAGCCGTCGGTCCGATCGATCGTCGACCATCGCCGCCGCTTGGCCATCACATCATTGTCATCGCTGCCGTTGGCTCGGCCACCCTCGCTCGTCGTACACCATCGTCATCGTCGGCTTTCGTCGATCGGTCGTTGTCAATCATCGGTCGATCGTCGTCGTTGCCATAGATGTCGATCGATTTTTATCATTTTTATAATAGACATCAAACAAAAGAATATAATTATCTTTGTAATTTAAAATTACATATAATTTTTATTCAAACATATTAATATAATTAAGATTACATTACATTTAATTACAACTTTAATAATTTAGATTCTTTATATGCAATTTGGTGAGAAAAAGCATGCTGCTGCTATTCGGTTTCAGAGCAAGACATTAAAATCTCCTCGAAGAACATAATCGCCTGGACCACACTGCAAGGCATTGCCTTGATCAAAGGCATCTCCCTTGCTCGGGTGCCACCCACTCGATCAAAGCCTCCAACTTGCCCAAAGTGGCTTTTCAAAAGAATGGATAAAATTACTAGGAATTTATGCACAGATTCTTTAAGTTCTTAAGTATTATCGTTTCATGCATGTGATTTTGTCTGGACTGTTCCTTTGGGTCTCTCCTAAAGACTTAAACCACCACAGTTTCAATAATGTGGAACCGTCACATTAGCGGTTTTTTATTACTGTCTCTACATATAGAGGGAGATAAATCAGGTCCCAGGTGACTAGTGCAGAAATACGGAGTAATCGATAGCATGATCATCACCTTCAAGAATCGATCCCTTGCCCTTTCAAATCTTAATACGGCTATGTTAGTCATCTGAATTTGCCCAGGGAGCTAGTAGATAACTAAACCTTAGGATGTATCCGATAACCAGAAGTCCAGTAGAATTGTGCTAACCACAGTTTCAATAATACTTCGACAAAAGGTGATGCAAGTCTTATGATGGCTGAAACCCCTGCAACGATGATCACCGGAGAAGAACAACCTATATATTGAGCATGACGTTGACAGAAAGTAGTTGTACGGTATAGTATTAAATCGGAGCGATATTTCATATATTAATATGATTTAATTTTCTATCAGTATAAATTTAATTCTAAATTTGAAAAATAAATTCCAGATGCAAGTTGAAAATTTATTTTTTCGAATGGAGTTCATTTTCAACGTCGAATATGTCTTATAGGAATGACTGGTCTCTTGATAATTGGTAGAGAATATTTTAAATTAATCAGATTAAATATTTAAATGTCGGATACTAATAAAAATTAATAATAATAAAGTTGACTTATTTAATTTCCTTTCTTCCTAAAGTAATTTTACATTTTTACATCGCTTTATTTCGCGTCTATTTTATTAGTAATAATAGACTACTATATTCCATCTAAATAAGTCAATACAGATAAAAAATTTTATTTAAATTGAATCAAAATTAAAATTTAATTATTTCGTCAATACATTTCATTAAAAAAAATAATTAATGACTCTAAAAAAATAATTTTTAAAAAAATTTATATCATTCAATGCATGATGATCTTTTAAATCTATTTTTTAGGAGCTTTAATAAAAATTTAAAAAGTTTGATATAAATTTAGATTTGGAAGATTGTCAATTATTTTTATATTAAAGTGTTCGATAAAATAATTAATTTTTTATTTTATTCTATTTTATTTATTAATTTTGTATCTTTTTTTCTTGTAATTAAATATTAAATAATAATTATAATATAATATAATATTTTTTTTAAAAATAATTTTTTTATTCATCTTCTTTTGTTTTTTAAAATTTTTATGAAAGTTTCAAAATTAAAATAAAAATATTAATAATTTTATGAGATAATTTTTAAAAAATCGAGCTTTTTAAAGTTATATCAATCATTTTTTTATGAAATAATTAAGTTTTTATTTTTATTTTCAATTCGATTCAATATTGTTCCATTTTAGTAAAAAAATAATTTTTGTATGTAAATTTAAGTTTAAAATAGAAGAAGAGTTATTGGAAAATTAGGGGCATTTGATATTTGTTTTTTTTTCTGTTTTTTATTTTTATTTTTTGTGAAAATAAAAAAACGTGTTTGGTTTGTAATTTTCATCTCCATTTTTCAAAAAATAAAAGAGTATTTTTTAAAAAATTAAAAAATGAGAAATAATTATTTTTTGTTTCTATTTTTATTTTTCAAAAAATAAAAAAATATTTTTTAGAAAATTTAAAAAAAAAATATTTTCTATTTTTTAAAAAATAAAAATAAAAAATAAAAATTTTTCTACGAACTAAAACTCCCATTAGTATGGTTAGAAATCCAAAAAGCTCAGTGCGCTTTTGGAAAACTATTCTTTTTTATATATGAACCAGTGCATGGAAGAAGCCAAGGAGGGGGAAGGAGGCGGCACCTTAGCTCCGGGGGATTCATAGCGGCGCAAGGTCGATGGTGTCCAAATCACCGTCGTAAGAGGTGGAAATCCCTGTTTTTCCTCATTTCTTATTTCATTCAATCGATATCACTTTTTTTTTTTTTTTTATCGATTTTTCGTTCTGGCGTCGGAGGATTGGTTTGGTGATTTGTTTCGCTAGGTTTTAATCGAAGTTCGCGCTGATTGCTCCTTTTAGGTATTCAGTTTTTTTTCTTCTTCACGAATGCTGTTGTTAGCAGGAGTTAGATCACCTGTGCGTATGCCTGGATGTTCGTGCCATTGGACATCCTGTAAGTGATTCCGCAGTTATATTATTAGTGTCCCGTGGAGATGGTGCGATGGTAAAATAGGATGATCGTTTTGAAAATGGGCTAAGATCGATTCCGGATGAGGGGTCTAATATCCTTTTTGGCATCAGATGATCCCCCTTTGTTTTGCCACCGTATTCAGGGACAAAGTCTCCCCTTTGATTTACCTCCCTCTCGTCGCAGTCCAGGAACGGATGACAGGGATTGCTAGTTGGACAGATTCTCAATTTTTTAGGAACAATTATATTATTAGTCTCCATGAAAAGACACGGTAAAATTTACGAATAAAATATAGATCGATTTTTAGAGAGGTCTAAATTTTTTTTCTGAATTTAGATAATTCTTACATGTCTTTATCACCACGTCAAAATTCATAGAATTCTTCGTAAATTATCTCCCTTATAATAACTGTAGAAAAAATCGATAAAGATTGCTAAATTGACGGTTTCAATTTTTTACTGAACATATATATTATTCCAAGTGGCTATATGAACATATAGGATATAAGTCGGTTTTCTTGAGAACTTCATTCTGCAGCCGAGGAAAAGTGAGTTCAACACACATGGTATGCTATCGCAGAATCACCAGTACACATAACGTCTTGGTTTGCTCCACTTAAGGTTTTAACAAGCCTTTGAAGCAATGTGCAATTGGACCATTGCATAGCATATATGCACCAGTATGGACTAACATATTCACGAGCAATGAATGATAGTATATTAATGATTTGATCCATCGAATTTAGCCGCACTTAGCTTTTTGAATTTATCAAAAAGATTTGTATGGTACTTTAATTTTTATTTAATTTTCAAAAATTTTTGTTCTGTTGATTTTAATCTTTAATTTATGCATGATGATCTTTTAAATTTATTTATATTTTTAATTTTGAAGTTTTAATAAAAATTTAAAAAGTTCGATTTAAAATTTAGATTTATTTCTATATTAAAGTGTTGGATAAAATAATTAAGTTTTTATTTTTATATTTTTTAAATTAATTTTGTGTCATTTTTATTTTCTTGTAATTAAATATAAAATATAAAATATTATTAATTTTTCATTAATCTTTTTTTTTTTTTTGTATTTTTAACATTTTTCTTAAAGTTTTGAAATTAAAATAAAAATAGGAATAAATTTATTAGATAAATTTTTAAAAATTGAGCTTTCTAAAATGATCAAGTTTTTATATGAAATTATAAAATAATTAAGTTTTTTTTTTTTTTAAATTCGATTCAATTGGTTCGATTTAAATAAAATTTTTATTTTTTATTTAAATTTAGGACGAGAAGAGTATTAAGAAATTTAGGAGTGTTGAGAAATCCAAAAAGCTCAGTGCGCTTTTTATACTATGCGTGGAAGAACCGCAGACCTAGCGCTTGAGAATCCGAGGAGGAGGAGGAGGAGGAGGAGGAGGAAGAAGAAGAAGGAGGAGGCGGCACCTTAGCTGCGGTAGATTCCTAACGGCGCAAAGTAGATGGTGTCGGAATCACCGTCGTAAGAGGTGGAAATCCCTGTTTTTCCTCATTTCTCATTTCATTCAATCGTTATCGCTTTTTTTCTGGATCGATTTTTCGTTCTGGGGCCAGGGGTTGGTTTTGTGATTTATTTCGTTATGTTTAAACTGAAGTTCGCGGTGACTGATCCTTTTAGGTATTTTAGTCCTTTTTTAAACCCCCCCCCCCCCCCCCCCCCGAATGCTGTTGTTAGCGGGAGTTTAGATCACGGCCGAGTGATCCTGAAATCAATGTTGTTTTTTTTTCTTTTTTTTTTTTGTGAATATTTAGGTTTCCTTAGTGAACCTCACCTCCCTAAATTCTTCTACCACGCCCCGGTGTGTGGATTTCTTCAGTCTTATACCAGCACAGGTCTTGTAAATAGATTTATGAAGTTATCTCTAGTAAAGAAAATAAGGACTGAAAGAACAACCTTAATATTCAAAAAGAGAATCACACTTACATTCAAAGGAAATTACAATCATGCTTTAGAAGGAAATTGCATAGGGAATTACAAGACTCAAGAAACTCAAGAAAAAACATCCATATGAAACATACAAAATAAAAACTTACAGTTCTAATGCTTAAAATAAAGGACTGAACGCTTCCACACTTACTTACACTAACACACAGAGAAACAAAATAGAGTAGTGGTCTTCGAAGGGATGCCGCTTAGAAGTAGCATGACTCTCCTTTTATAGTCATGTTTACTTCAGAGAGAAGTAATCTGCTTGGTGCTTGTGGAGCTGTAAGGCTGATGTGTTTCTTTTCTTTTTAACAGGTGCTTTGAGCTGTGTTTGTACGAAGATTCCTTTTCTGAGCTGTAAAGTTTGTGGTGCTGTCAACTTTCCATCATGTTGTTTAGATTCCTGTCCTGTGTTGAGGTGGTGGAACCCGGAGCATCCTGTGCTGGTGGGGTCCTTGTCCTTCTTTGATCTGCCATACTCTCTCGGTATTCTTCATGTAACTGCAAGATTTTTAGTATTCATTTTAGGTGTCTCTGTTTGTAATGCTCTACCAGTTCTGGATTTTGTGTATTATATTTGAATGGGAAAAACTGAGTTCCTATATGTGATGACCAATATATTTTTTCTGTGAAAGTTTCTGCTATTAGGATGAATTCGTAGCTATCTCTTGCGTCATCCCAAAGCCAGTTTGTTCCTTGGAGAGAGGCTCTCCAGTGTTTAGCTTGTTCGGGAAGTGGTACTGCTGCTTCCCAATGTTCATCTGGGTCGCTTGGGAAAACGTCTTCTAAAGCTTCTGGTCTGTAGATGATTTCTCTGGATTTGAGTTTTATGACGTGTCGGGCTGGCTCTATCTTGTGATTTATCCATTCTGGGGACGAGCTTTCAATTGAACATGTTACATAGCTTTCGAATGATTCCATTTCTAGGAGCATTCGAATGACGTTTCCTAGTTTGTAAGGAAAGGCTTCTGTAATATTGTGAGCTTGTACCCATAGTTCATTGAGAATGTCATAGTCAAGCAGGATGAATGGTGTTACTTCTATTCCTCTGAATTTTTGTATTTGATAAACACTGAGATCTATGCTTGCTTTTCTTTTAGCATATTGTAATTGACACTGACAACCGTGTTTCTCGGTGATGCAGTCTTTAAATTTATTCTGGCATCGTATCTTGAAATTATATTCACCGAGAGAATCGTGATGCCCGGCCGGGATCAATTTATACCCATTGTAAGGCTTCTTGTAAGATGTGAAAAGTTCTCCACTCTGCTTGTTCTGCCGTCTGTCTCATGTATACCGCCAAATCTGTTGGCAGACTATTGAATCGGCCCATGTCTATTTGTCTGTTTTCGGGCTTCTTTGGGCTAGAAACAGGCTTTATGGATTTACCTTTGTCTACAACTGTCTCAGCATAGGTTTGCTGGGGACTTGTTTTTAGGAGATGTTTGTTTTTTATTGAGGAGCTCAAGAAATAGTTTGGTCCTACCTCTTTTCGGATTGCCTCAAGAGCTAGTTCAAGGGAGTCGAATCCCCCTAGTTCTTCTCCTTTTGCTTCTTCTAATAGGAGGTTTTTGGCCTCTTCCCAAGTATAAAGTCCTGCATGGGGACCTGTCATGATGCCATAATAAGTGTATCTTCCCCTTGTCGCTTGGCTACAGTATTGAGATGTAAGTAATAAATGAGAGCATTTATTACTCCTAATTTGTAAGATGTCACTCCTGGAACTGTTGGAATGTTCCATATGTTGTCAATTATTGTTGTTTGGATTTGCTCCATGTGTGGTCTGTGCTCTATTCTAAACTGCTCCTTTATTCGGGAGTATATTTTTAGCTCTTGCGGTCTGACTTTTGTTGTTTTGTATTGGCCCCATGTCCTGGTGGGTGTATCAAGTGTTTTGAGGCGCTATCTCTCCATCTGTAAAGATATCATGTTAACAATCTAGATAAAGTGTCTGCTAGAGAATTGTTAGCTCCCTTAATGTTCTCATTGTATTTTCATGCCTTTGTTAATAATTGTATCTGAAAATTTCATCCATCGCTTTGCAGAGAGAGTTCGTTTTTTTGTTTTGCTTTGTTCATGACACTTGACTATGGCTTCACAGTCTGTTCGTACTGTGATTTCCTTTTTGTCACATATGAACAAATAAAAAGTCTCAAGACAATAGATAACCGCTAGGATTTCATAATCAAGAGATGTTAGATGACCTTTCTCATGAAATTTTCCTGAAGCATATCTACATAGGCTTTCTTGGGCTTTTGTTTTGTACTTGTTGGGTTTTTTAAGCAAGACTCCCCATCCTGTTTCACAACCATCGGTTTCTAAGATTAAGTAGTCTGTATCAAGGGGTAAAGAGAGTGTGGGTAGGTTTTTGACTTTTTCTTTTATAAGTTTAACCAAATCTATGTCTTGTTGGTTAAAATGTCTTTGACCCTTGGGACTTGTTTTATTGTACAATGGTCCGTTGATTTTTCTAATGTCTTTGATGTATTGTCTAGTATAATTGAGTAAACTTAAGAAGGCTCTAAGGTCTTTGGTATTTTCTATTTTGTCTTGGAAACTTAGTATTTTTGTTGAGATATAGGGTTGTAGAGATATTGTACCTTTTCCTATTTCTGCTCCTAAAAATTCTATATGTTTGGTAGTCAACTGCAGTTTCTTCTTTGATATAATTAGGCCGTTACTTTCTATAAGAGTGAATACCATGTGAAGATGCGCCAGATGTTCTTGTTTGGTCTTTGAGAAAACCAGTACATCATCAATATAAACACATGTAAAATTTTTGGTTTCTTTGAATATGTCATTCATTTTTCTCTGGAATATTTGTGGTGCTACTTTTATATCGAAAGACATTACTAGCCATTCAAAATGTCCTTCTGGAAAAGTAAATGTTGTCCATTCTATTGATTCTGGATGCATTCGTACTTGCCAGATTCTTGATTTCATGTCGAACTATGAGTACCACTTCTGGACTTCTATGAGTCCGATAGTAGATTTTTCTTTGTCAGAAAATCTAGAATCGTATAAGTCCAGCAACACTTTAGCTCCTACTTTCATTCTTGTTAGTCCTCGTATTCCGAAAACTATTAGTCCTAAGTGTATGTAATTATGTTGTCTGTATAATAATTGTCTTCCAGCTTCTTCTGTCATAAGAGTAAGACGTTCCTCACCTTCATCTGGTAGGTGTAAGGCTTCAACTCTGTGGTGTCGGTAAACAGAGTTTGAAAAGGACAATAGATTTCGTCCATATAGTCTTCTGGGACTAAGGATATTTAATTGTTCATTGGAGAATATCTCCATTGTTCTGTCTATGTCTATTACTTTTTCTATTCTATGTTGATTTGCATTGTTGGGTTGTAGGTTGTCAAGCCAGGCTAAGCTTGATGGTGGTTCTGATATAGATCTTCGTCCTCCAACTGTTCTGGATGTCCCAGAAAATATATTGGTAGTAGTCCTACTCATTATTTTTCTTGATATGTTATAAATGAATAAGTAGAGGGTCTTCTTCTGATTATTCCTCCTGTAAATAGCTTACCTAGGTCTTTGCTAAGTGTTTCAATGGATTGATTCTAATTTCTTATGTTGCCTACTTCTACTGTATTTCTCTCGATGTTGAGGATTTTTGTTTCTAATACCGTGATCCTGTGATGTAGCGATGTTAATAATGCTATTATTGTGTTATTTTGTTGTATTTGGATTTGGTCTGCTTTTCTTGGTACTTCTACTTTGTTATATCCGTCTTCTCGGGTCTTTGTGTAAGCTTGTGCGTATTCTAAAGCTTCTTCGTAGTAAGTATTTTCAAAATTCAATCTGTTCATTTAAGGAGGAGATCTCTTAATTGGGTTTGTAATTCTTTGAACTGGCATTCAATAGTTTTTAGGAATCTTTCTATTCTGGCTAGCAGGTCTTTGTTTTCGATTTCAAAATTTCTAGGTTGGTTTTGGTTTAAAGTTCTGGTGAGGTTTATAAGGTCACTTCTCTTAGGTAGGTTTATGAAGTTGACCTAGCTTATTTTTCTATTTAAACTTTCTTGACAATTTTTCAGGTATTCGATGTTTTGGTTGATTTCACCAAGTTGGTTTTGTTGTTTGTTAAGAGCAGTTATTATCAAGTTTGAAGTGTGATGTAGGTCTTGGAGATTTGTTTCAGAAGATAGACTTCCTCCAATGATTAGATCTGTTATGGTGTTTAGATGGAAATGTTCTGAGTGTATTTGATGTGAGACTTGTTTGGATCTATGGAAGCAGTGATGTGTTCCAAAATCTAGTGTTTGTATTTTTCTACCAGGAGTTGTAGCTAGATCTAGGTATTCTAGCTTGTTTATCATTCATCCCTAGGTTCGAAGACTCTGATACCAATTTTTTTGTTATGCAACACGCCAGATCATCTTGGGAGGCATACAAGAAGAAATTTCCCGAAGAAGTAGCAAAATTAGCAAGCCGAGGGAACAACATACTAAATTTTTGTTATGCAATCCACAGAATTCTCATAGCAAGAGATGTCAACATAGGCCTAGATATTAGGCAAAAAGAGGCAATGAGAGACTTAAAACAAATCCAACTTTTTGATTGGTCCATGATAAATAAATTCTGCAATGACTTTCTACATTTAGCCTCCATTTCGGGAAACTACTATAATATAGACATAGGAGAACGACTCTTTAGCAAATTACCAGGGGAACTAGGAAAAGAAATACATAAATTATGGACAGAAATGCAGGTACCAGAGGAATATAACAACATAAGTGTAAGAATACAACACATAATAAATAAACTTAAAGAAAAATGTACCTATATCCAAATACAAAAACAACTCAAAAATCAACAATATGGATTCTATAAGCAAATATACACCCAACAACAGTATGGAAATAACCCACAAAGAGAAAGAATAAGCCCAAAACCAAAAAGAAAACCAAAGCAAACATACTATCTAAGAAGAAGTAGGGCGAGGAAACCTTATCTAAATAAAGACAAACATGTCCGAAAATTCAACCCTAAGAAAACATACTCAAATCTAATAACATGTTATGCCTGTAACCAACAAGGACATTTATTATCAGCCTGTCCCAATAGGAAAAACCTATTTACAAGAGAGGCAACCTTAGTAGCATGTACAAACGAAGACCTAGTAGAAATACAAACAGATGTCTCAGACACGTCATCAATATACTCGGTCGTAACGATAGCAGACCTAGAAGAAATTCCACAAACAACTGACTATTCTTTAGTGAATTCATTCTTAGAAGCAAACCAAACTAAAAGGATTACTAATGACCAACCAAACTTCGACATAGATGAAGCAGAATATGACCATTTACAAAGTTTTGAAAACAACTACATGTTCAAGCAGACCCCAGTCCATTCAACATGTACCCAGATTTGGGATCTTAAATCAGGGGCAAATCATATACCGTGCTCTGTCTGTGGATATTTCCCTTCACTAGATAAGAGAGGAACATGTAGAATCTGCCTGCAGCAGCTATGTAACTACTGCCTTTCGAACAACACCATATAAGCATACCAGAACCATCAACAAAACAAAGCACGATGAAAACTACCCTACTAGAAACCAGGATATCAGTGTTAGAAACTAGAATCAATATCCTAGAAAATGATATAGAACTCCTTAGACAGACTCTACAACAACATAATTTTAAAGGATTTGAAGAAGAACAAACAAACATAGTACGCCAACCAATAGAAACCAATATGGTTTTTGTGAAAACACCAAACATGTGTAATACCGGAAAATCAGTAGATTTAAGAGTACAGTGTATTCTGAACATATAAGGACATGAATTTAAAATTCAAGCCTTATTAGATACGGGAGCAACAAACTCAACCCTGGACCTTAAGGCAGTACAAAATGTGCTCCCTAGAGAAATAATAAAATATACATCAGAACCTATGCTTAGTACCCAATTCGACGAACAACACCTGGCTTGCCACACTTTTATAAAAAATGCCCACATCAAAATCTACAATAACTATAGCCAGTATAGTAACGCTATATTCATACCACATATGTGGGTAAGACCACTGAATCACCTAGACTTACAATTGATTTTGGGACTTTAATTTCTCTTAGCAAAAGATAGAGCTCTTTTTCTATCACCAGATTATGTATTCTTTCTATCCAATCCCATAATCTCTCCCGTTCTATCAGAATATCCTTCCTCCTATAGAGCTCCAGAAAGGGGATGCAAGTGTCCTAAAGAAAACAAACAAGAATGCAATTGTAAGAACCAAGAAATAGAAACCTACCAAGAACAAGAGACAGATAGTGAATTGGAACTATATAGTGAAATAGAGTTAGATTCAGATACAGAAGAACCTCAGCTGGTTAACACAACATACATATTGAAACAAATTAACACTTCTGATGATTTAGACACAATAGTATCTAAACTAGAAAAAATTGAAATTATAGGAGACAATCCAACAAAATACTGGGACAAAAATAAAACACAATGCAAACTAAGCATAATTAATCCTGACATGACCATTAAGGCACAAGAACTCAAATATACTAATTGGGAAACAGAAGAGTGTAAGCTCCATATAAAACAAATGCTTAAAATGAACCTTATAAGAAGGTCTACTTCCAGACATAGAAGTCCAGCTTTTATAGTAAATAAAAGCTCAGAACAGAAAAGAGGCCAGTCCAGGATGGTTTTCAATTACAAGAGGTTAAATGACAACTGCCATGATGACGGTTACAAAATACCAGACAAAGAAGCCCTAATAAATAAAATACAAGACTCAAAGTGGTACTCAAAGTTCAACATGAAATCAGGATTCTGACAAGTACGAATGCATCCATAATCAATAGAATGGACAACATTTACTTGTCCAGAAGGACATTTTGAATGACTAGTAATGTCTTTCGGTATAAAAGTAGCACCACAAATATTCCAGAGAAAAATGGATGACATATTCAAAGAAACCAAAAATTTTACATGTGTTTATATTGATGATGTATTGGTTTTCTCAAAGACCAAACAAGAATATCTGGCGCATCTTCACATGGTATTCACTCTTATAGAAAGTAACGGCCTAATTATATCAAAGAAGAAATTGCAGTTGGCTACCAAACATATAGAATTTTTAGGAGCAGAAATAGGAAAAGGTACAATATCTCTACAACCCCATATCTCAACAAAAATACTAAGTTTCCCAGACAAAATAGAAAATACCAAAGACCTTAGAGCCTTCTTAGGTTTACTCAATTATGCTAGACAATACATCAAAGACATTGGAAAAATCAGCGGACCATTGTACAATAAAACAAGTCCCAAGGGTCAAAGACATTTTAACCAACAAGACATAGATTTGGTTAAGCTTATAAAAGAAAAAGTCAAAAACCTACCTACACTCTCTTTACCCCTTGATACAGACTACTTAATCTTAGAAACCGATGGTTGTGAAACAGGATGGGGGAGTCTTGCTTAGAAAACCCAACAAGTACGAAACAAAAGCCCAAGAAAGTCTATATAGATATGCTTCAGGAAAATTTCATGAGAAAGGTCATCTAACATCTCTTGATTATGAAATCCTGGCGGTTATCTATTGTCTTGAGGCTTTTTATTTGTTCATATGTGACAAAAAGGAAATCACAGTACGAACAAACTGTGAAGCCATAGTCAAGTACCATGAACAAAGCAAAACAAAAAAATGAACTCTCTCTGCAAAGCGATGGATGAAATTTTCGGATACAATTATTAACAAAGGTATGAAAATACAATGGGAACACATTAAGGGAGCTAACAATTCTCTAGTAGACACTTTATCTAAATTGTTAACATGATATCTTTACAGATGGAGAGACAGTGCCTCAAAACACTTGATACACCCACCAGGACATGGGGCCAATACAAAACAACAAAAGTCGGACTGCAAGAGCTAAAAATATACTCCCGAGTAGAGGAGCAGTTTAGAACAGAGCACAGACCACACATGGAGCAAATCCAAACAACAATAATTGACAACATATGGAACATTCCAACAGTTCCAGAAGTGACATCCTACAAATTAGGAGTAATAAATGCTCTCATTTATTACTTCTTACATCTCAAAGATACACATAGCCAAGCAAGACAAACAGGAAGATACACTTATTATGGCATCATGACAGGTCCCCATGCAAGACTTTATACATGGGAAGAAGCCAAAAACCTCCTATTAGAAGAAGCAAAAGGAGAAGAACTAGGGGGATTCGACTCCCTTGAACTAGCTCTTGAGGCAATCCGAAAAGAGGTAGGACCAAACTATTTCTTGAGCTCCTCAATAAAAAACAAACATCTCCTAAAAACAAGTCCCCAGCAAACCTATGCTGAGACAGTTGTAGACAAAGGTAAATCCATAAAGCTGCTTTCTAGCCGAAAAGCATAAATAGACATGGGCCAATTCAATAGTCTGCCAACAGATTTGGCGATATACATGAGACAGACGGCAGAACAAGCAGAGTGGAGAACTTTTCACATCTTACAAGAAGCCTTACAATGGGTATAAATTGATCCCCAGCCAGGCATCACAGTACTCTACGAAGCTGAATATAATTTCAAGATACGATGCCAGAATAAATTTAAAGACTGCATCACCGAGAAACACGGTTGCCAGTGCCAATTACAATATGCTATAAGAAAAGCAAGCATAGATCTCAGTGTTTATTAAATACAAAAATTCAGAGGAATAGAAGTAACATCATTCATCCTGCTTGACTATGACATTCTCAATGAACTATGGGTACAAGCTCACAATATTACAGAAGTCTTTCCTTACAAACTAGGAAACGTCATTCGAATGCTCCTAGAAATGGAATCATTCGAAAGCTATGTAACATGTTCAATTGAAAGCTCGCCCCCAGAATGGATAAATCACAAGATAGAGCCAGCCCGACATGTCATAAAACTCAGATCCAGAGAAATCATCTACAAACTAGAAGCTTTAGAAGACGTTTTCCCAAGCGACCCAGATGAACATTGGGGAGCAGCAGTACCACTTCCCGAACAAGCTAAACACTGGAGAGCCTCTCTCCAAGGAACAAACTGGCTTTGGGATGATGCAAGAGATAGCTACGAATTCATCCTAATAGCAG